>OY998260.1:36536363-37190000 GCA_963922045.1 Persicaria maculosa
TATCACCAGAAATCGAGCCAGAGGAAGAACAGAGCAAGTCGACACAGACTGGTCGATATCGACATAAGTGGTCGATATCGAGTGCCCCAAATCGAGTGAATTGATAGAGTTCAAGTGCTAATCTGAGGTCGAGTAGAACTGGCTCGAGATAGAAAAGATGAGGTCGATATCGACATGACCTGGTCGATATCGAGTACTGCTGGAGACAGATCCGACGTTGTTTTTGATAGAATTCTATCCGAATGCATTACATCTATCCTAAATCAAGATCTTTTATCCATTAACATCATACTTATTATCCTTTATGGTGAATTGATATTTACCT
This sequence comes from Persicaria maculosa, assembly GCA_963922045.1. NCBI lineage: Eukaryota > Viridiplantae > Streptophyta > Magnoliopsida > Caryophyllales > Polygonaceae > Persicaria > Persicaria maculosa. Next base: position 36,536,689 of record OY998260.1, read on the forward strand.
AAAGTGATTTAGTTATTTACTTTATTTAGCTTTATCTTAGGAATAAAGATAGATTTTCTTATCTTTGGATAGCGAGGTTTGAGATCTATAATTAGAGGATATTAGGGCTGAGCTTAGACATTCAATTACACACACATTCGAATTTCATTCAGTTTTACACACAATAAAAAATGCAGAGAATTAGGTAGAGAGAGAGAGAGCCGAGTGGAGTAGGAGAAGAGAGAGCGGGATTTTGCTTTGTTCAGTTGTACTCTTCCGTTGCAATTTCAATTCAAGTAGTTTCTTTTCAATGATGATGATGTCAATGATGATGAGGCGCGAGTAGTTCCCTTACTTCTAGGGTCGGGGTGAGCCCGACGATAGCCATGTAAGTTTGTGCATCAAAGGTATGCTTTTTATGCGATTCCGTCTTATTTCCTCTTTGCATGATTCTTCTACGAAAGTAGTAGGTCGATCCTAGTTTGCATTATTAAAGCGAAAGCCAATCATATTGTGAATTTGGATTAATTATGAAATTGGATAGTAACTCTTAGGGTTTATGCGAGAGCCTCTAAATCACCTAATTGTTGGTAACGAAAATTATTTGACGGAAAGGCATCATCTTTCATGAATTTGGCATAAGTCTTATATGGTTATCGTTGTGGCATGAATCCCCGATCTTGGAGGTATTTAAGTTTATTGAGTCTATAAAATATGTGTTTTTATTCTATCCACCCTTCCATCATCATTCTTACTTTCTTCGGACTCTTTTTCGACAAAATTTGGGTACTTTTCTGTTTCTGTTGAAGACTCAAAATCGACTACAGAGGTCGATATCGAGTGGTTGACCCGATATCGAGTGAACAACTCGACGTCGACTGTCTGTTTTCTCTTCTACAGGAATTTGCTGGAAATCGACTGGAACTGTAGTCGATATCGACTGATCTACTCGATATCGAGTGGTCTTCTGGAGTCGAAATCGAGCGTGACTACAAGCTTAGGAACCGCTAACATACCTCCTCGTGGATACGATCCTGAATTACCCTACCACTACATTGGGAGGGATTCTTGTATTTTATTTGCTTGGACAGGGAGTTGGTTTAGTTTAGTTTATATTTATTTAATATTTATTTTCGAACTGGCAATCCCTCCCCCTACTAACAGTCACTCGATGTCGACACAGGCTGGTCGATCTCGACTTCTTTCATCGTCGACCTGTAATCAAAGTTAGTCGACATCGAGATAAAACTTACCATAGGGGCAGTCGATGTCGAGTGGGTAAGGTCGATATCGAGTGGAGTTTCTGCCCGTTTTGCTTCTTGCTTTATCAAGTGCTCGTCAGGCAGGAGTCATCGATTGGTGTGTTGTTATTTGACTCATCTAGAAGCCCTTAGAGTAGCCATGAGAGATGATCGGCTATGGAGTTCTCCGTTCTTTACTTATCCTTCAACTCAACGTCAAACTCTTGGAGTAAGAGCACCCATCGTAGGATCCTAAGTTTAGCATCCTTCTTCGCCATCAAGTACCTAAGAGCTGCATGGTCAGTATGAATAATTACCTTAATCCCACTAGGTATGAGCGGAACTTCTCAAAAGCGAAGACCACTGCCAAGAACTCTTTCTCCGTCATGGTGTACTTTGTTTGAACGGCATCAAGAGTCTTGCTTGCATAGTAGATGGCGTGAAGCTTCTTGTCTCTCCTTTGTCCTAGGACAGCTCCTACGATGTAATCGCTTGCGTAGCCATTGATCTCAAATGGTTGCGACCAATCTGGCAATTGAATGATAGGGGCGGATATAAGAGCTTCCTTTAACCTGCTGAAAGCTTCAAGACATTCGCTAGAAAACACAAACTTAACATCTTTCATTAGTAGGTTAGTTAATGGTTTGGCGATCTTAGAAAAATCTTGAATAAACCTCCTATAGAAACCTGCGTGACCAAGGAAGCTTTTTATCTCCTTAATAGATGAAAGTGGTGGCAACTTCTCCATAAGCTCTATCTTTGCCTTATCCACCTCAATTCCCCCTTTTGAAACCTTGTGGCCTAGCACAATCCCTTCTCTTACCATAAAGTGGCACTTTTCCAAGTTGAGAACCAAATTTGTCTCCTCACATCACGCAAGTACCCTACGAAGGTTAGAAAGACAAATATCGAAAGTAGTGGCATAGATAGAGAAATCATCCATAAATACCTCCACAATGTCCTCTATCACGTCAGAGGAGATGGCCATCATGCACCTTTGGAAGGTAGTGGGGGCATTGCAGAGCCCAATTGGCATCGTCCTATATGCAAAAGTCCCATATGGACATGTGAAGGTGGTCTTTTCTTGATCATCAGGATGAATAGGGACCTGGCAAAAGCCAGAATATCCATCCAGGCAGCAAAAATAGTCATGTTCAATGAGTCTTTCCAATACCTGGTCAATGAATGGGAGAGGAAAATAATCCTTCCTAGTGGCATTGTTAAGCTTTCTATAGTCAATGCACATTCGCCAACTAGTAGTGATTTGCTTTGGCACAAGCTCTCCCTTCTCATTCTCCTCAATGGTCATTCCACCCTTCTTAGGCACCAGATGGACTGGGCTCACCCATTCGCTGTCGCAGATGGCATAGATGATTCCAACATCCAACATGCGCAGAATCTCCTTCTTCACCACTTCCCTCATGTTGGGGTTGAACTTCCGCTGATGCTCTATAGATGCCTTGTGATCATCCTCTAGGAGGATTCTATACATACATGTAGGGGGTGAAATAACTTTAATATCCTCAATAAAGTACCCAATAGCCTTTCTATGGGTGTGAAGCACCTCCATAAGCTTCTCTACTTCCTGCGTGGTTAGTGTAGCATTGATAATCACAGGAAGAGTAGAATTGGGACCAAGAAACTGATACCTAAGTGTGTCAGCTAAAGGCTTCAACACCGGAGAAGGTCCTTGTGGGATTAATATTGGCTCTTCCTCCTCCGTCTTCATGATCTCACCTAGGTAATCCATTTCAATCCTCTTGATTGAAGCTCCCAAATCAGCTACATTAATTAGTGTGGACCAAGCATATAGGGATGCCAACGTTGATTGGGATTCTTCGTAATAACTCTGCAGAAAAGAAGTCGATGTCGACTAGGATAAGTCGATATCGACTGAGAGTTTAGCACATACCTCGGCCTATGAGATGTCCGACGTCGAGGAAAACTGGTCGATCTCGACCTCTGGGGTTAATATGGGGTGGTCAATTTTGACCTCTGGTGTCGATTGAGTTACCTTGACATCGCCTGAAAAATAAGAACATACCTGACTTACTAAGTGTGTCGATGTCAACTAGGGGTACTCGACATCGAGTGGATTGGTCGATATCGACAGGTCCTGGTCGAGATCGAATTCCTCTTCTAACTCCGTGGATAGAGCATCGTCAAAGATCTCCTCATCAGTTGTGCATGTAGCCAGGAATTCCTCAATTTCCTCATCGGTGAGCTCTTCTGCAGCTTTGGCTAGGACTTCTTAATGAGTTAGGGCCCTTTCCGTCGGTTCTTTGCAATACATGACATTGGTGTGCGTGTAGACCGACTTGATCTCCATTCCATTGACCTCCTTCATTGTGGGGTTGAAGGAGAACTCTATCACTTCGTTCCCTATGGTAAAGGTTAGGAGCCCTTTTCGTACATTGACATTGGCATCTGCAGTAGCTAAGAAAGGCCTACCAAGGATGATAGGTACAATAGGATCCTCAGGCATATCCAATACAATAAAATCAGTAGGCACAAAGAACTTACCTACTTTTACCGGAGCATCATCAACTATACCTGTGGATCTTATGAATGTATTATCAGCCATGTAGAGCTTCATGTCCACAGGTTGAAGTGCTCCGTTGTTCACCCTTTGCCAAATAGACAGATGCATATGACTTACGCTTGCCCCTAGGTCACATAAGGCCTTTTAGCGATGTTTTCCTAGTCCCACAGTGATTCCAAACTTCCCTGGATCACTCTTCTTCTCTGGGAAGTCCATCTTTGAGCACTCCTCTGCGATCTCTACCATGGACCGCTTCTTGACAAGGATGTCCTTGAGGAATCGGACATAGGCGGGCATCTCGCTTAGGGTCTTCGTGAGTGGGATAGTGATATTAAAACCATGGAGGATCTTCACGAAGCGCCTAAACTTACCTTGGGTGGGGTCCTTCAATGCTTTGGAAGGGAAGGGCAATGTCTTCTTTGGTGTAAGAGTTAAAACGATCGCCGAGGGTACCTTCGAGGTGTCGACATCGACTGAAGGGGTATCGATATCGACTGGACCACTCAACATCGGGTGGGTCTGTGCCTCCAAGTGCTCTGCAGTGGCTTCGAGGTCAACCAAGGGGTCGACATCGACTTGCGACTCGACATCGACTAGGCTGTCGATATCGACCGGTTCTGCAGTCTCCTCCTCCACTTCCGTTCGTCACTTTTGTAGCTTGTTACAACTCCTTAGTTGCATGGATGCGATGTGTCCCGACCCAGATTACCCCTTAGGTTTTGTAGTTGGTTGCCCAAGGAACGTTCCGGACGGTCTTGGGATTTTCGCCGCCAATTGACCCAGTTGGGTCTCCGCGTTCTTCTTTCATATATCCATCTCCCCAATCATTGTGGTAAGGTGATTGAGTTGAGAGTGTATTGCATTGTTGGATTGATCATTCTTTGCTTGATTCTGCCTTATCTTGTCATGTACAAGTTGTAGATCAATCCTTCCGTTGGTCTCTCTCCGGGTGCCCAGGAGCTCTATAGAGTGAGGGGTCCCTAGGGTTAACCAGATTCCTTTCTGGATGTTGGAACCTTTGGTCTCCCCAATATTGGCGATTGGGACCCCTCATGCAGTTGAGTTCTTCATGAGTTTCTCCTAGTTGCACCTGTTCCGTATGAGGGCACTTGGTGGTTGTGTGTGTCGCTGTGATCCGCATTCGATGCAATCTTGGTTTGTTGAAAGGAACATCACTTGCTTTTGGAGCTTTCTAAGTTGATCTTTGTGGAATTGCTCCTTCACGTCCAGATCGATCTCCTTGGAGGGTACATAGAGTGACATAGATGGGGAAGGCCTCGATGATGATGATGTGTCAGAAGCCTCAGGAGTCCCATATGTGTTGTCGAACTCCACCAACCTCTCTATGGTGTCCCAAGCCTCTTGTGGAGTGAGTTCAAGGTAGCCATAGGAAGTGTAGGTGTTGATCCTCTCCTTGGTTGAAGCATCAAGAACATTGTAAATAATCTCCTGAATCACGTATGGTGGTTGGCCATGTGTCGGGCATGATCATAGTAGGTCCTTGAACCTTTCCCAAAAAGTCGCCAGAGCTTCACCAGACTTTTGCTTGAAAGCCGTGATCTTCTGCCGAATCAACACCGTTTTGGATGGAGGGAAGAATTTGCTGAGGAACGCGTCCTTGACTTCATTCCAGGTGTAGAGCGATCTTGGGGTTAAGCTTTCCAACCACTGCAATGCTTTATCTACAAGGGACCAACGAAAAGCCTTAAGTTTGACATATTCAAGGTTGTCCATCAACAATAGTATCGCAAAGATCTAAGAAGGTAGTAATATGTGCCATAGGGCACTCGTTAGGCTTCCCTTCATATTGGTGTCTCCTAATCTCAGTAAGGAAACTAGGCTTAATTTCAAAATTAGAAGTAGGGATAACAATCGCCGATTCAGACACGGTGAGCGATGGGTGCATGTATTGCTTTGCGTTCCGTGGGAGTGCATTGATTTGAGCTTCATATTGCCTTCTATCTTGCTCCTCCTTGTCACCACGCTCTCGTTGTGTCGCTTCTCTAGCGGTGAAATCCTCTACTTGCTTCTTTAGGCGCTCAATTTGTTGAGCCTGGGTCTCTTGGTCCACCATGGCTCTTTGAATTCTAGCTCGAAGGTGGAGATAACTCTCGGGATCGTCTAAACCTTCGAATTCGGGTGTGCGATCAGCGCGTCGCATGCACCTATAAAGAAAAACTCAAAAGAACAAGAGAATAGACTACTAGGGCACAATTGATAGCTTTTCCGACAACGGCACCAAAATTTGATAGAGGAAGAATTGAATTGAATAATATAATAAAATATAAACAATGCAACCCTTAGCCTTTTCAAAGATATTCAAGACTCCCCGTTGTGGTAATAGGGAAATCAGGTTCGATCCTCGAGGAAGCGAGTTAGCAGGATCCTAGTAAAGCCTGAAAATCATGTTCTGAATGTCGACCAGAAGCCTCGATCTCGAGTAGGGTACTCGACGTTGACCTGGGAAGTCGGTTTCTACTGCAACAAAAGACCTGTAGAGACAAAAAACGAGAAGTCGATATCGACCAGGGGTGTCGATATTGATGTCAGTAGTACACGTTGACCCGGCTCAGAAAACTGCCAGTCGACACAGGGCACTCAACCTCGACTAAGGGACTCGATATCGAGCTCAACAGCAGGTGGGAGATGCGTCAACACAGTAAACGTCGACGTAGAAAAGGTTAGTTTTTGTTGGCAAAGAAAGGCCAAAGAAAGTAGGATGGAGACGGAGCGATGAACATCAAATAATAGTGGGTTGTTGGGTTTTTCGATAACTCAACGAACGGTAGGCAATAACGATGTAAATAAAGAAAGAAAAGATCTTCCAAAGCCAAGGATTACCACGACGACAACCATGAAAGTAAGGCAAGAAATCAATAAAGATGCATGCTTTTATCATAAAGGAGAAGGCGTTCACCTAAACACGGCAAATAGGAAAAGATATCTTGCAATAAATTAACCTAATTTGTGTCTACCTTTGTCATAATTGAGTTTATAATCTTTCGAATTAAAACCCTAATTACTACCCAAGTTTTACAACATGAGTTCCTTAAATTTGCATTTAAAGATGAAGTACAAGGTAGAGCGAGATAAAAGATACCTTCTTTAGTGACATACATACCTTACCACCATGACTATCGTCAGGCTCACCCCGACCCTAGAAGAAAGGGTGACTACTTGCTCATGTTGAATGAAGACATACTTGAAATTGAAAGGAAATAACTTTGCATTGAATGGAAAACTTGAATCTTTACAATCCTAACGCCAACTATCGTAAGCGTCGAAACCCTAAAGCTCAAAACCTAAAACTATTGCTTTGAATGCTTAATGCTTTTTATCTTTCTTGCTTGAATGAATAAAAACCAGCCCCTTAGGGCTTTATTTATAGCCTACTAATCCTTGCTAGCCAAGGAGAGTAGTTCTAATCCCACTGAAACTTCTATCAAAAATTCTATCCCATCATAGATAGGATGAAACATTATTAAGGTAAATATAAAATATCCTTGGGTAAAAAGGCAAGTTCCCTAGGACATAATATATCTAATGAAGAAGATAAACCGTGGCTTAGTTTGGATAAATCTCAAATCCGCATCCCCAATTCGCGTGCAAACAGTGTAAATTTCCACTCGATATCGACCAGGTGACTCGATATCGAGGTCTCTGTTTTGACTCAACGGTCTTCACTTCACTCGAGCTCTGGGGTCTACTCGATGTCAATGTATTCACTCGATATGATGTTGTGTCGAGTGCTTCAATAGGTCTGTTGCTCTCTGGATTGACTCTGGGTGTCAATGTCGAACTGGCATGTCAATCTCGACCTGTATGGTTGATATCAACCTCTCTTCAACTTTACTTGGCTTCTTTGTTTCGACTCTGATTCTGCTCCAATTCTTACATATTTAGACCAAAACTTGTGCAGACTCTATTTCTTGCACGTTAGCCCATTCTACACAAGTTTGCATTATTTTTAACCTTTACTTTAGGAATCGAATGGAATATGAAGTAAAAACATGCAAATAAAAGGACTAGAAATATTTACATCAATATCAAAGATCTTACCCAAAAATCCGAGTCGGAAAGCAAATTCCATTGAAAAACCAAGTTTCTGTCTCTGTCGCGGTCGCGAGTCCTAAGTCGCCGCCACGAGTTCTAAGTCACCACCACGAGTTCCTGGTCGCCACCGTGAAATCCGAGCCATGAAGGAGGAAACTCATCCTTGCGGTCGCGAGTGCACGTTTCGCCGTCGGGACTGAAGCCCAGTTTCCGTCGTTGGCTCGGTAAATCGACTTGTTCTCCCTCGTTTTAACTCCTTTCTCTTCCTCATTTATTCTCGCTTGTTTCTCACTCTCTCATCTACCTTCTAAGGTCAGGAAACGTTAGATCTTAATCTTTATGAAGCAGATTCGAGCTCATTTTTTTCTCTTCCCCTGTTTTTGAGCAAGGTAAACTCTCCTACTCCCATCCTCTCGTTTTAGACCTAAAACTTCGTAAAGGTCCTCTTTTAACCAAGATCTGTCCCTCCTAGGCCTTTTCTTAGCAAGATCTCATTGAATCGGAGCTCAAGGACTCACTTCGCCCAAGGTTTTTGAAGAAGCCTCAAGGAGGCTAGGTAATCCCTCTTCCGCTCTTCCCTCTAGTTGTCGTAGGAGTTATATGTGGTTGTTTGGTGTCGGTTTTGTGTTAGAAATGTTTTGAAACAAGTTTGGGTTAAAATGGTTTTGAATCGAGGCAAAACGAATGAGATTTGAAGCAAAAACGAGCAAACAAGTTCGAATCTCGCCGCGGTGAAACAATGGTCGCCACGGCGAGTTAAAACACAAACAAAGGAAGAAGAAGGCTCTCGCGGCCGCGACCGCGGATTTCACCATGGCGAAGACCTTGCTTTGCGGCCAGTGAGCGCCTTCTCACGGGAGCACTAGGATAGCTTTCGCAGCCGCAAACGGCCCTCTCGCCGCCATGAAAACCACCCCATAAGCTTTGGCCGAGCTGCTCCTTGACCCCTTTCGCTTGAGTTGTTGGTTTTTTATTCCGATCCTTTTTAATCGGATTTGAGTTTGAGTTTGATATTAGAAATTAGATTTTAGAATATTAATTTAATAATATTAAAAGGGGGATTTTGACGGAATTTGAAATGTCATATTAAATGCTTGGAAAATGTTTGAAAGCTTTGTTTCAAGTGTCGGGATTCTTAAACTTGATTAAATGATGGAGATTTGGGAATGGAAATGGACTTAAGTATTATAGAATTGGCTTATTCGGATGATTTGGCTTTTGAGGTTTCCACTTTGAGAATGATTTGAGATGGTTTAAAATGATTGGACTTCGGATTGGTTTTGGAAATAGTTTTGGGACTGATCCCTGTGTGTGTGACTAGTAGTCTTGTGCCTTATCGCTTTGGCATTAATATCATATGTGCTTGTTGATTGAGTTGCTTAAGTGGATCTGCTTGTGCTAAGCTTTGGTGTTCGGCCTATAAATTAAGTTCCTTTATGGACTTACTCAGACTGATCAGACACACCCTTCTACATGTAGTTGTATGACATACTAGGTGTTGCATAAGCATTGAAGCATGCCATGTAGTATCATGCTTAGGTTGCACACGTGATTGAGCATATGTTTACTTATTGCGTATAAAAAGAGAATATTAAAACACGCAAGCATGCTGACAGTTCATATATATATATATATATATATATATATATATATATATATATATATATAAAATGTCAGCATGCTTGCGTGTTTTAATATTCTACACTGCATTAGAAGCATCATTATTAGGTATAGCGTATGTATATGCCTGCTTTTGGGAATAGAGTGTGATAGGGCCTCGGTCTGATCCCATGCTCTGCACATATTCTTTTTAGGTTTGTTTGCAGATTATGTACGCTGGTTTCTCTTGGTTATATGGTTCATCCGCTTCTATGGTGGGGAATTGCTCGAGTGATCGAATCAAACTCACCTTATCACATGGCTTAAGCATTTCGCCTATTTGAGAATTCATGTTTTGGTTTTGACCCGGCCTCGCCATGGTAAGATGTACTCTACTTTCTGTTTCCGTCGTTTTACGCAAAACGAATTTAGCAATATAGTCTCATAGTGCAGGTTAAGGGTACACAATGGCCCTACACTTGATTTGGGATTCGAAATCCCCACTTTAAAATGCTCTCACTTGAGGTTTTAAAACCTCAACCTGTACCTGGATTGCAAGATCCGAATGAAGGTATCCAACCTTTGAAACGTAACCCGAATATTTATATTTGGGCCGTTACAATTAGGATGTAGAGTGACGCGGTTCGGATTAGTTGTGTCCTGATGAGTTAGTTAGGAAGTATATAATTGTGAGGTTTGGGATCGATGCGAGGACTTGATGATTCGTAGCCAAGAGTTAACACTAGATGGTTTTTTGAGTAAGAGCTTGATGAGCATAGGTAATTGAGTATTGCTAGCGAGGCAAGATGCTGTGTATTTTGAGAGGTGTAAGGTATGAATCTTGCTGAATAGTAAGGACATAGCATGTGAGGATACTCATGTGTGAGGTTAGAGGTAGGAGTTGGTTCTTTAGAGGTGGATTATTAGTGAGAGTACTTGGCGGTATGAGAAGCGAGAGTTGAGTATTGAGGTAAATTGGGAATTCTCTTTAAGGGATTGAGATCAGATGGATTTTAAGGATATAGGAAGGATGAATGAGTATGGAAAGGAAAATCTAGATTAACCTTGCTAGAGGTTTTGATGGAGAATTGGATAAATTTTGAGGTTTGGGACATTAGACTTAATTTGTGACTCTTGGAGAATAATAGACGGAAGGTCTAAGATCATGAGGTTGAGAGCTTGCGTAAGTTGATTTTGGAGGACCCGTTGACCTAGGCCTTGTGGCGTATGTTGGATGAATTTGGACCTAGCTTAGACTTAATCTTGACTTGGGAGGTTGATGGTAGTGTGTGAGCTAATGGTGGTGTTCCGTTCTGGTTGATAACGATATGCGAACCTCCTCGATGTTATAATCTATTTATATGCGGTGATGTGTTGACAGTGAGCTTTGGTTTGTTGCCATTATGATGAGATACCCCATATGACTCTTACCATACCAATATTGGACAGAACCATATTAATACAATCATTGGTACAGAAATTACATTTTAACCCGCTACCTAATATCCCGGATGTTAAATTACCGGGCTCTATTATAATTAAAAGATAAAATGATGCATTTTCTATTTTGTTTACTAAAAGAGGTATATAGCCCGGATCATAATAGCGTGCCCGGGCTATTACATTCATAAAACTCAACCCAACACATATTAAATACCCCGGATCCCAAAAATCCGGGACATTTTAAATATATAATAGCCCGAGCGTTTATCCAACAAACTACCCCCGGGCTACGTGCCCTACTCAATTTCAAAACCCCCATTTTTCAAATATCCCGTATAGTAAACCAGACCTATATTGTCTGTCTTTAGTAAGACTAACTCCAATGGTTAAGTATGCAAATGCACATATTTGCATAAGGTGTTCAAAAATACACATAACTTTTTGATATTTTACTCCATTGATTAGATGTGTATTTTATACACATCCATCTCTAAGTAAATATGATTAAATTAAAAAGGAAAAAGAAAAACTTAAAAACAACCACTAGAAATGACTCTTACTTTATTAAAAAGTGATAAAAGTTTTTGCACACGGGGGAGGTGATGTGCTTATATTTGAACACTTGGTGTGCAAATGTGTATATTTTGCACACTCAAAAGTAACCATTGGAGCACAATTTGTATCAAAATGTATATATTTAAACATTTGCACCATACCATTGGAGTTAATCAACATATCAATATATCAATATATCAATATATAATACTAAAGGAGAAGTCGCCTAAGCCATGTGGCGGCTTCTCCTTTAATATAGAGCTTTTTAGTTACTTAATAATTAATTAAGTTATTTTGTATAATTGTATTTTCTTTTAATTTTTTATAATACGAATCGGTTGTGATATTCTTGATAATGTAGGATTTTTTAGTTACGTAATAATTGATTTAAGTTATTTTGTATAATCGAATTTTCTTTTAATTCCTTATAATACGAGTCGGTTAAGATATTCTCGATAATGTAGGATTTTTTAGTTACGTAATAATTATTTAATTAATTTTGTATAATTGGATTTTCTTTTAGTTCCTTATAATACGAATCGGTTGAGATATTCTCGATAATGTAGGATTTTTTAGTTACGTGATAATTAATTAAATTATTTTGTATAATCAGATTTTCTTTTAATTTCTTATAATACGAGTCAGTTGAGATATTCTCGATAATGTAGGATTTTTTAGTTACGTAATAATTAATTAAGTTATTTTGTATAATTGGATTTTCTTTTAATTCCTTATAATACGAATCGGTTGAGATATTCTCGATATTATGGCAATTGCTTAGTTTAGATATTCATTAGATAAAATTAAAATAAATTTATTATTTTTTAATATAAATAAATAAATATGAGTTTATCTGTTCAGATTTTTAGGATTTTAGCTTTCTCTACACGCCATCACTTTCTATATAATCTATTTTCCTCTTTTCTTTTCTCACTTTTTTATTTTTATGATTGATATACCCATTGACAAAGTTGATGAAATTGATGGTAATTAATCCTCTCTAATTTTTGTTGTACGTTTTACAATTCGAAAACACAATTGGAATCTCAAGATGGCAGTGACCACTGTCCTCTCAAGATTTTCATTGTTTTGCCCTATTAATACTTTTATTTGCTTTGTGATCTCCAAATTAGTATTCGATTTAATGTAATACGGTGGTTTAGAGCTTGGTGCAATACCACGTAGTATATAGAGGCAAGTGTAAGTCACTTGACAAATCTTAGTTGACAGGTGGCAATGTAGAGTCCGATGGATCGAGTACTTGAAAACAGAGAACACCAACAAAGAGAATGAGTACTGGGATAGTCCTTCGGTGCCGATTTATTCCCCCAACCTTCGATTTACATGCAAATATAAGCTTGAAGGCTCCATGTAGTGAACCAGATATTCGAAGTTGACAACACCCTTTTCACTGCGAGGTAATCTATTTTTATTTGGCTTGGATTCTCTAAATTAGAGTCTCTTAATTTTTCTCTCATATTTGTTTGTCTTGATTGTGGATGTGAATAATAATGTATGATTAATTGGTTGTTTAGTTTAAATTCCATTCCAATTTGATTATTTGCTAAATACTTTTCTTCATAATTTTGTCAAGTATGTGTTTGTGTTGATTCATTAATCTAATGTGCGTAACTTATATCTCTTTTTCTTTAAATTTTCTTTTCAAATGCCCATATATTATCCACATACACATGAATCTATTATCTATTACTCCCTCTGTTAATTAAAACTTGTCATTTACTATTCATGCACGCTTTTTTAGAATTATAAAAACTATATGAAATATTAACTTTTTAAAAATTTGTTTTTATAAATTCATACTTAATAGTAACAAGTATGAAATTATTAAAAAAAATATATTAAAAAAGTTAATATTTTATATAGTTTTTAACACCTCAAAAAGCGTGCATGAATAGTAAAACGTCAAGTTTTAATTAACGGAGGGAGTATATAATAAGAAGAAGTCGTAGTAATTTTAACCAATCAAAAAATAATCTAACTCTAGATAATCAATATTATAATTTCCTATGAGATATGTAATTATAAATTCATATCCAATTATGCAATTATATTTTTTTATGTTCAGAAATAATATATAACTATATAATCTAAATATATCTTTTTATGGAAAATTAATCCAACTCTATTTAATCAATAGTATAATATAGCAATACATAAGAAAGATAAGATTTTACCCAATTTGTATCCAATTATTTAATCAATATAATAATATATACTTAAGATAATATTTTACACAATTTCATTAGATATTGATAGATTTTTTACAGAATTTTACCAAATCTTGTTCCATATGAATATATTATATTGTATCTCTTTTTATTTGTAGGCAATATAATAATAATATACTTACGAAGTACTAATAAATTATAAAAAATATACATTATAGCCTAAAACAAAATTTGGACGTTTACACATTAATTTGTTAATAAAATATCTACATATATTTTCATACATCAAGATTGTTTGTTATACTATAATATTATATTCATATCCTGATTATGTACGTATAATATATAAATTAATTTCTTTTTCTTTGATTCTCATATTTAAATTGATATAATAATTAACAAATATTAGATGAATGAAAATATATGTAGATATTTTTTAAGCGTGGTAGTTATGATTTAAGATTTAATTACAAATATTTTTACAAATTTTTTAATGTCACATATATTATTATTAAAAAAGACCACACAAAAGTGCGGGTAATAAACTAGTTTTAATAACAAAAACAAGAAATCAGGATAAAAAAAACATGCCAGATCTAAAAAAATCCTCTTTCAAAGGAAAGTAAGAATGGGGGAGAGACTGAGAGAGGCGATTGCAAAGGTTTAGGGTTCCGACAGAAACCACCATCACGCCGTCAGTTCCTTGAGTTGCTCCTGCGTGTTGCCGTCGTCGCGCCGTTACTCTGGGCAAACTCATCCGATGGCTACTGAAAACAAATCGGAGAAGAAGAATAAAGAAGCTCTACTTCTATATGGGAAGGTTTCTACTCCTCCCTTCGTTCACAAATCGATCTTTTCGCCCTTTCATATTGCATATTCTTACTTTTATTGTGATTCTAGGTACGGATGTAAGCAAGAGGCGAATAATTTCAAACGATGACGAGAAATCTGGAAGAGGGAGCAGTAGAAGAGATGAGAAATAGCACGAAGAGTCCGGCCTATAGGCGCTCGAAACATTATTCTGATAAAGGTACTCTTTTTGTCCTTCTTTTCATCTAATTTTTGGGTGAAATTTGAGGTTTGTGGCAATTTTTTGTGACCTAGGGTTGTGGTTGTGTTCGTTGTGTTTATGAAGGAAAAAGAGGGTTTCTTTGATTGTTCGTAATTTTTTGACCTGCAAATTCCTTTTGTTGTGCCTCCTATTCTCCAGAATGAGACCCCTCCAAACCTTAGGTAGTTTCTTTTTCAAGTTTTGAAATGTGACTCCAATTCTCTGAATTATGAAAATGAATAAATTCATATTGTCATGGTGATTTTTTCTCCTTTGTCCTCCTGGACTCTTTATTAAGGTTAGTCAATTATAGAATAATGGAGGAGAGATTTACTAAACAAGTAAATGCAACTACATTTTTTATAACAATTACATTTGATTCAGAAGTGAGGTATTTCATTTTTTTTTGCCTTCACCTCTCCTCATTTAACCTTGAATGTTTGTTGTTGATTCCACTGTTGATTTGGTGGACAAAAGAATTATTCAAGTGGAAACATAAATTTTCATAAGGATTTTTTAGCGAATATTTATTTGGTTTATGTTTCCCTGCATTTCTTATATGATTCTATTTTGTTCTCTTATCTTTGGTTAGAGATCTTTTTTTGGATGGATGAATCCCCAAATGAAGCTGGGGTATAAGAGATTAAGAGACCACTGACCGAGAAAGATGTTTGGAAGTTGGATATTGGGATTGGACTAAAACTTTGTATAGCAAGTATGTTTGCTCTTCTCTTTTGTGTACCTAGTTATTGTCCAACTGTGAAATTCATTAACTAATTAGATGCTCTGTTGTAGGTTTCAGAGGTGCTGGGTGGAGGAATCAAGGAAACAAAGGTCATGACTGTTGAGCACTAAATAGTAGCCTTGTGGGAAGGTATGTTCCATTTTAATTCATCGTTCGCAGATCATGTCAGTACGAGCTAGCTAGGTTATTTGATATTCAATCTTATTTAACATTCATTGATATCCCTTCTATATATCTTGTGTGGGTTTTGGTTTGGAACCTTCTAAAAAGTTAGATATCTATAATTTCATTTCGGAGAACAGCTGATCCAATGAAACAAATTTCTTGCTACAATGGTATCTTCTTCTATTAGATTGTAATTGCTGTGCAAAATGAAACTAATTTCTTGCTACAATGTTATCTTATTTAGATTTTTTTGGTCCAACCCTATTTGGATTATTACTTTACATGATTTTTCAACTTTCTAACATCTATTTTTTTTTAAAAAAATTTTTTTGCTCCAACCCTATTTAGATTATTACTTTACACTAATGATATCCTATTTAGATTTTTTTTTTGTCCAAGGTGTTGACCGAGTTCCTTGTTCATCGTTCGGTAGATGCATTATTAACCTGTTTTGCTTGGAAACCTATGTGGAAGCGTGTCTATTTACTTCTCCATATTAAGAAGCAAGATATATGGATTTTTTATTAGTTTTCTTTTATTAGTTTTCTTGGCCTCCCTTTCTAGACCATGGGGTCCCTCATAAATACTTTAGTTTTTCTAGGGTCTTGTTATTCACACGGCGATTTTATCGTCATCGGCACGGTCTCGATACCGAGTTTTCGAATCGGCATTCAAAATGTCATTGCCGAATTTCCAGATCGGCATCTTGATGGGGTGGTGAACTTAACCTATGCCTATGTCGACTCTCCAAATCGACATCTCTGAAAAAACCTGCAAGATTCCTCCTAGCTAGGCCGTCCCATCGTTGTAGCTGTGCGGTAGGCCTGTGCCGACTTGGTGAACCGGCATCGGCATGTCCCATCCATCTACAACACAGTCTTGGGCAGGGAATCCAACAGCTTTACGTCACATCGAGAACTGCCTATACCGAGTCTCCAAGTCGGTATTGCCAATCTCCATATGCTCTGCCTATTTGGGAACTAGACATAGGCAGACTGCTTGCCGACTTCGAAACTAGGCATTGGCACCGTACCGATGGCGATATGGGGCCGTGTGAATAGCATAACCGTTTTTCTATCACCAAACCCATACAATTGCTAATTACCTATTTACTGAAATATATGTGTTACTCATTGCATCTATTGGCAAACATTAGGAATGATTTGATATGGAATTATCCGACTAAAAACATAGTTATGAAATCTTGCACAAACTTGCACAAAAAAAGAAAAAGAAATCTTGCACAAACAGAAGGAATGATTTGATACTACTTCCTTGTTGAAAGGAGAGAATTCCATCCTAGTGTAAAGTTGATTATTGCTGTGAGATGAAGCGGACATATTTTTCTTTTGGTTGAATCATAAAATTATAATCCAAGGGTGGTGCTGGAGGTGATGAGAAAGAATTCCATCCAGAATTTTTTGGAGCCTATGATTCGTAGTTGTAAGTCTCTTTTCTTATTTTTCAATATGCTTATCTTTATGCTCTACTCTGTTTCTTGATTTCGTTTAATTCATTTATGATATTGTGTCAAGTATACCAAGTCATTGATTAATGTTGATTCGGCCTCCCTAAGATGATGGGGCATGTAGGATCTTCCGCCATATCAAGCACAATAAAGTCAGTGGGTACAAAGAACTTATCCACCTTCACTGGGACGTCATCGATAATGCCTATGGGCCTTACAAAGTTGTTGTTGGCCATATATAACTTCATATCTACTGGCTCCAAGGCTCCAATGTTGACCTTTGACCATATGGACAAAGGCATGAGGCTCACACTAGCCCTTAAGTCGGACAAAGCCTTGTAGCGATGTTGGTCAAACCCAATAGTGATGGCGAATCTACCAGGATCACTCCTCTTCTCCGGGTAGTCCACCTTGCTACACTCCTCTGCGATCTCAGCAATTGATCGCTTCTTACTTAGGATATCTTTGAGAAACCGGACGTATGATGACATCTCATGAAGGGCCTCCGTGAATGGTATAGTGACATTGAGGTCTTGGAGAACCTTCACAAAGCGTTGGAACTTCGCGTCCTAGAATCCCTTGAAGATTTGGAGGGATAAGGCAATGACTTCTTCTTTGGTGGAGCGGGATTGGCCTGAGGTGGTGCTGAAGAAGGGTCGACATCGATAGGGGGTGTCGATATCAAATGCAGTGGTCGATCTCGGGGGCGCCTGGACAGGGTCGACGTCAACTAAGGTGTCGACATCGAGTGGGTCAGTCGACATCGAGTCGGGTGTGTCGATATCGACTGGCTCTCCAGTGACTTTCTTCGCTGTCTCCGTTTCTTCATGGTTGATTTGTATCTCCTTGCCATTCCTTAAGCGTATGGCGGCGATGTGGCCCGCTAGTTGCCCCTTTGGATTGGCATGTGGTTGGCATGGGAGCCCTCCGGGCTGTCGTGGAATGGTTGCCGCCAATTGATCCAGTTGGGTCTCTACGCTCTTCTTCCATGTATCAATTTCACTAAGCCTAGCGTTAATGCCATGTAGTTGGGTGTGGATGGCATTGTTGGATTGCTTTGTCTCCGTTTGGTTCCTTCTCATCTCGTCTAGGATGAGTTATAGATCATCCCTCCTTTTCCTCTCAGGATGGTGAGGTGCTCTATATGGCGGGGTTGTTGATATTGTTGATATTGGGGTTGTTGATATCCTCAAATCCCTTGATTGTCTTCATAGTTGGGCCCCGCGCATACTTTACTTCATCGTGGGTCTCCGCCAATTATACTTGCTCCGTGTAGGGACAAGCCATCGTAGTGTATTTTTGTGACCCACATTCTAAACAAGCTTGGTTGTTAGTAAGAAACCTAACTTGGTTTTTAAGGCACTTTACCTGGTCTTTCATGAACTGGTCCTTCACCTCAAGATCCATCTCCTTTGAAGACTCATATAGTGGCATGGATGGGGGCGGCCTAGCATCAGGTGCCGCAGGAGTCCCATAGGTGTTGTCGAACTCCACTAGCCTTTCAATCATCTCCCGGGCTTGATTAGGGGTAAGCTCTAGGTAGCGAGAGGTGGTATAGGTGTTAATCTACTCTCGTGTTGGCATGTCCAGGGCTTGTAGATGATCTCTTGGATAACATATGGCGGTTTCCAATGCGTAGGAAAGGATCTTAGCAAGTCTTTATAGCGCTCCTAGACTTGCGCTAGCATCTCCCCTGGTCTCTTTTTGTAGGACATGATCTTTTGACGAATATGCGCCATCTTTGATGGTGGAAAGATCTTGTTGAAGAAGATATCCCTAAGTTCACCCCAGGTGCAGATAGATCGTGGGGGCAAGCTCTCCAACCAATGTAATGCCTTTCCTTCAAGAGACCATCTAAAACCTTTTAGACGCACATATTCAAGATTTACACCGTCAGCAGCGGTGTCGCATCAATCAATGTAAGTAGTTATGTGCGTCATAGGGCATTCAGAGCCCTTTCCCTAAAAAGCATGTCTTCTAATCTCCGCTATGAAAGTAGTTTTAATTTCAAAAGAAACATTAGGGAGAACAATAGGAGAGTCAGGCACCGCTACAGTTGAGTGCATATATTCTTTGGCGTTCTGTGGGATATGGCGTAGTTGCTCCTGGGCTTGTCAGCGAGCTTAGGCTTCTTGTTCATATCGAGCGGCCATCCTTTGCTGTGCTTGAGTATGTTGATCGCGCTCGGTTTTGAACCCCTCAACTTGCTTTCTAAGCCTTTTGAGTTCCTCTTGCATCGTCTCTTCGTTTGCCATAATCCTCTTAGCCCTTTCTTGTAGACGAAGAAAGCGTTCCGGATTGTCTAAAGTAGCGAACTTAGGAGTGGGATCAGCGCGTCGCATACACCTTCAAAATAACACTAGGTAGAGAGATTAAATAGACTAGACAGGGCACAATTGATAGACTCCCTGACAACGGCGCCAAAATTTGATGTAGGAGGAAATCGAGTCTAATAAATAAAAGATATAAATCAAACTGAATCCTAGTCCACGCAAATAAAATACAAGACTTCCTCCCGCTATAGTGGAAGGGAATCAGGATCGATCCACGAGGAGGCGGGTCAGCGATTTCCTGAATAATCTTTAGAACTCTGTGCAGTGTCGACCAGTAGCCTCGATATCGAGTTGGTGAGTTGATATCGACAGGGGCAGTCGATTTCTAATGCTTGCGTCGATCTGTGAAAACCTGCAAAGAAGAACAGAGAACAAAGGCACTCGATATCGAATAGATAGGTCAATAGATAGGTCGATCTCGAGTGGGTCAGTGGGTTCCTGTCGACTCAAAAGACTGTCGACGTGGGATCTCTCGATGCAAGGTGGTCGATATCGACTTAGTAGGTTGAAATCGAGTTGAATCACAAACGAAAAACAGAAAAACGAACGAAGAAAGAAAATAAAGAAATAAAATAACAACAGTAGATTTTTGGGTTTTTCTTCAATAAACTAAAAGCTCCTAAGGTAGGGATTTACCACGACGATAACCATGCATGCATTGTTACTTTAATCACATAAAATATTGAGCTTTTATCATCATCAATTAGGAATATAGAGGCTTTCGCATAAAAACCTAATTTGTTTCTACCTTTTCATAATTAGGGTTTAGTCAACTTTCGCAGGCAAAACCTAATTACTATCCAAACCCTTGCTAGTCATGGATTGGAGTCCTAATCCTACTATG
This sequence comes from Persicaria maculosa, assembly GCA_963922045.1. Classification (NCBI taxonomy): domain Eukaryota; kingdom Viridiplantae; phylum Streptophyta; class Magnoliopsida; order Caryophyllales; family Polygonaceae; genus Persicaria; species Persicaria maculosa. The sequence continues at coordinate 36,556,896 of OY998260.1, forward strand.
ATTGGTACATGGAAAGTCTATCTAAAGTAAATTATATCCTAAAATAAAATATTAAAATAGGTAATATTCCCTAACATGTTTGGAATATACCCCTAAGATAGATGAATCTCGGTAGATGATAGATGTCTTCGTGGCTAAGCAATATCCTCCAAAGATTTGGCCCAATCCGCGTTTCTCACACGTCTGTTGCTCTAGTCGATATCGAGTGATCTATGTCGAGTCAAGTTGGTTTGTTGTGGTCGACATGGCTTTGGCTCGATCTGCTCTTTTCTCCTCAGTCGATTTTGGGTCATCTGGTTTATGTCGAGTACTTGTGTCGAGATCGAGTACTTCCTGCTCGAGATCGAGCTCTTCTTCATTGTCTTGTTTCTTCACTAGAATGTACTGTTTTCTGCGAAATCAAACCAAAACTTGTGTAGACCTCTATATTTTGCAAATGAACTCAAACTACACAAATTCACTACTTTTTCAATCCGAAAGTATAAAATATAGATAAAAACAGAATAGATGTAAGCATGAAACATGGTGAAATAAGCGTACATCAAGCTTGATTATATATATGATATGATATGGCTGTGAAGGTGACCGGGTCTCCGGTCCCGACGTGTGTGTTGACTGAAAGATTTGATATGACTATGGCACCGACCGACTCTCCAACCTAGTGTGGATGTGGACTGAGAGACTTGATATGACTGCGGCACCGACTGTGTCTCCAGCCTCAGTGTGGGTGTTGATTGGGAGAGTGGGATATGCCACTTGACATTCTTTGGGCCATTTACTGCTTTTCTGCATATATATATATAGGATTGAGTTCAAGTGAGAAGTCCTCCTTTCGATGAGAAGGAAAGAAGGCCTCTGATTGGCTGATACGGATTAAAATAATATTTTCTATTTCAGTGTAAAATGGTACGGGCGCGTGCGGCGCGTGTAAAACATTAGAGGTATTTTTGTCTTTTCGTATGCCGGATATATCTGTTCGTTTCTTTTCGATATCTTCTCTCTTTTTTTGGTAATGATTCGATATCTTCTCTCTGTTCTATATATTCTCTCTGATTATCTTCTCTCTTATTCTAGTTAAAACCTACCATTTATGTCTTTTTTGTTTCCAAACTAAAGTCCTCCGTTATCGTGGCATTGTAAGTTTGAATCGAAGTTTTTTTTTTTTCAATTTCTTCTAGTCTCTATGTCTGTGTTGATTTCGAAACTCAAATCCTCCACTAACGTTTTTTTTATTTGTAGAGAAACTCTATTATCGAGAGGTGTGGGTGATTGCAAGTTGTTTATAATGGAAAACATCATCTTCGACGGTGGGCATAAATCTTCTTCATTTTTTTTTTATATGACTCTTTATGTTTTAGTTTGTAAAAAACAGGTTTTACAGTTTATTATTATCATTCTTTTTTCTATGTAGATGAAACAACAATGGCAGAGGTGGAGAGGAAAATTAAAAATGAAAAGGAAAAGAAGAAGATTATAAGAAAGAAAGGAACGGTTTGTGAAGTTGGGGAAAGGCAAGAAACAAAAATGCCTTTGAGGAGTCAAGCACTCACTCCCTATCTATTAAATTCAGGATTTGGGTTTGAGTTAATCAACTATGTTGGTGAAGATACTTATGACCCTCTGTAAGTTTTTTTCTTATTATATTAGTTAAATATAATGGTCATTGACAACATGGATTTGAGTTTGCTTTAGAGAGATAACTGAGTGTGGTTCATAGTGATAACTGAGTGTGGTTCAAATAGATAACTGAGGGTGGTTCAGAGAGAGAATGAGTGTGGTTCAGAGAGATGTTCAGAGAGATAACTAAGTGTGGTTCAGAGAGATAGCTGAGGGTGGTTCAGAGAGATAAAGAGTTTGGTTCAGAAAGATAATTGAGGGTGGTTCAGAGAGATAAAGAGTTTGGTTCAGAGAGAGAATGAGTGTGGTTCAGAGAGATGTTCAGAGAGATAACTGAGGGTGGTTCAGAGAGATAACTGAGGATGGTTCAGAGAGAGAATGAGTGTGGTTCAGAGATATAATGAGTGTGGTTCAAAGAGATAATGAGAGAGATACTTGAGTGTGGTTCAGAGAGAGAATGAGTGTGGTTCAGAGAGATGTTCAGAGAGATAACTGAGTGTGGTTCAGAGAGATAGCCGAGGGTGGATCAGAGAGATAAAGAGTTTGGTTCAGAAATCTTTCTGAGGGTGGTTCAAAGAGATAAACAGTTTGGTTCAGAGAGAGAATGAGTGTGGTTCAGAGAGATGTTCAGAGAGATAACCGAGTGTGGTTCAGAGAGATAACTAAGGATGGTTCAGAGAGAGAATGAGTGTGGTTCAGAGATATAATGAGTGTGGTTCAGAGAGATAATAAGAGAGATACCTGAGTGTGGTTCAGAGAGATAATTGTGTTAGACTTTTCATTCAATTGATTCTTTCTTGTCAAATTTGTCTGTAATGCTGATGTTATAACAGGGAAGTTCTTTTCAAATTCAAAGAACAAAATGTTCCACGCATGGTATTTCAATCATTACTTTGTGGCCAATATGTTGATGCACAAGTGATTGATGCTTTTGTTAAAATTCTTAACTGTTAAGAGGAATTTTATGGGTATAAGAGGTTTATTGCAACCTGCGATGTCAGTGTAAGTTATTGTATTTAAATTATATTATTTAGTACTTTATTTTTATATTTCTCATTATTTAAGTGAGTTTGTTTTATATTTTTCAGTTGGGGTCAGTTGTTGCAATGTTGGATGTGAGTTTGAAAGCCGGTTTAACATCTTTCGTACTAAGTTTGATCAGGTTCTTACAGTCTCAGGGTTTCCAAATTTGGCTCGGGTTGACTTTGTAAGTTTTTCTTAATAAATATTAATTAATTTTGTATTTTATCATATGTATTTATTATTTTAAAATCTTTTGTGTTTTCCTTGTGTAGATTATGTTGCCTGTTCTTGAAAATGCACATTTTTATATTATATGCTTCAATTTTATAGGAAAAGAAGTTTTTATCATTGATAACATGAAGCTGATAGTTGACTTTGCCTCAAGATATTCTGATATTCCAACAGATGCAGTAAGTTTCAATATTCATATAACTATTTTATTTTATTTTATTTTATTTTCAAGATATTCTAATTTTTTTTGTTTTTTAATTGAAGGTTAATTTGATGAGTCACTACTTAGATCAGATGAATCTCTCCAACAAGGCAGATCTTATTCGCAACTGCAAAGCATACAGTCTTGGTTTAAATTGGGCAACAACTGATAATTATGTGGATTGCGGGGTGTATTGCATGTGTCATTTGGAGACTTTCAGGGGGCCAAAGGAAACAACTGGCAGTGTGGCTTGTCAAACTATTGTCCCAGCACCCTTAAGGATCTTCGGAGGGCTTATATGCATGCAATTATATGTTCATCTATCAATGAAGTGAAGGATTCTGTAAAGGAAAATGTTAGGATATATGTGGGTGGGAATTGAGATGTTTTCATGGGGGGGGGGGGGGGGGGGAGAAGGTGGTAGGATTTTTCATTTTGGATTTGAAGTATTATGTAGTTTGGGTTTGAATGATTTTCTGATGGAACATTTTCATTTTCTATTGAATGACTGGTTAAATCGGTTGTTTTATTTCATAACATTTATTTTAATTTTGTATTAATAGATAATATGTGTGTTCTTGATTTGTTATGAGAATACTGCATGTGTGTTTCAGGAGATTATTAAATATTGGTTCAGGATAATTCAGAGATATTGGTTCAGGATTTTTTGAAATTGGTTCAGCATATATATCATATATGGTTCAGACTATACAATAAGAATTATTTCATAATATTGGTTCAGTATAATTAACAGGTATTTGAAATTGGTTCATCATAAGTCATTGATATGGTTCAAAATAAACAATATAGTGATTGATGAGTGTGGTTTAGAGAGATAATGAGTGTGTTTCAGAGAGATTACTGAGTGTGGTTCAGAGAGATAACTGAGTGGTGTTCAACATTATAATAATAAAAGGTTCAGCATACAAGAGGAACTGGTTCAGTATAATTATTAGTAATAATAATAATTGGTTCAACAGATACAGTAAAACTGGTTCAACATACATGAGGAACTGTTTCAGCATCAATTATGTTTCTCTCTGAACCAATACAAGAGAGTGGTTCAGTAAATTTACGAGAGATTGGTTCATCAAATATAAGTGAGTGGCTCAAGGGGTCTGAAGGATGTTTTTCTCTAAACCAATACAAGGTTATATGCTGAACCACTACATTAGATTCTATAATCACCAATCTATCATAAGTGGTTCAGCATAGTTAGCAGTAATTGGTTCAGCACATATAGATTCACTCGTAGAATTCGTTGAACTAATCACTTATAGTAATTGGTTCAGGGTAATTCACAGGTATTTGAAATTGGTACATCATAAGTCACTGATATGGTTCAGAATAAACAATATAGTGATTGATGAGTGTGGTTCAGAGAGATAATGAGTGTGTTTCGGAGAGATAATGAATGTGGTTCAGAGAGATGATCAGAGAGATAATGAGAGTGGTTCAGAGAGATAACTGAGTGTGGTTCAGAGAGATAACTGGATATTGGATCGGAGTACATATCTGAGTGTGGTTCAGGGAATTATTAAATAGGGTTTGACAAAGGATAATTTTGTGGTTCAGGAGTTTATTAAATATTGGTTCAGTATAATTCACAAATATTGGTTCAGCATAATTAATTACGGATGGGGTTTAAAAGAAACCGGTGGGACGATGGTTTAAATTTCCTTGGGCGTTATAGGGGGTATTTTTGTCATTTTGCATGCTGTATTTTTTTATATAACTTCTCATTTCCCTATTATCTGCAGTTGTGATCATTTTGAAAATTCATTTCCCCCTTTTCCGTTTAAACCCTACTCCAAATCTCTGAAGAGTCGGTTCGGTCTCCAATATCAAATCCTCCTCTCTCGTGAAAATGTAAGCTTGAATGAGAGTAATTTTTTGACTTTCTTCTATAGTTAGTTGTTGTTTCTTCATTTATTTACTGTTTTTTCTTATTTTTTTTCGTACAGTTGAGCGCTGTTGATTAAAATGGAACTTCGGCTACTTGATGGTAATTATACTTGATTTTCGTTGTTTAAATATCTTCTTTTAAGTTTTTTCAATTCAATTTTTATTATTTCAACATCGATATTCATTTAGGAAAAAAGTTGCCAAGGTCTCGGTTGTTTTAGGAGTATCTGATTGTTCTAGTTCATAAATTTTACTGTAACTGGGGGCTGTTGTTATGTTTTGGTTCATAAATTTTACATTGTTTATATAATAATCTTCATCTATTAAGAAAAGTTGTACATGGATAGTATTGATATTTTTTAATTTTGGTGTTTGTAGATGAAACCCCATTGGCAGTTGTTATGGACAAATTTAAAGGTAAACCTGGGAATAATCAAGATTTGAAGAAGGAAAGGCAAAAGAAGAGGAAAATTTCTAAAGAATCAGAATCTGACAGTGATGAAGCGGTTGTGGTGAAGGAAGAGCAAGATGTGAAACTTAAGACAAAAACTATTGTAACTGCTAAGGGAAATGTTACATACTTTAAGCTAGAATCCCGGACACCCGCTTATTCTTTGGTTGAATCATTTCAATCTTTAAATGATTCTCAAAGAAAAAGCATTGAAGAGCTTGGGTTCAGTTCTCTGCGAAAGTTAGAAATGAAACATCTCCCATTGTTTTTGTCATTTTGGTTGGTGGATAACTTTGATGCAGATAGGGTTGCACTCACTACAGGTACTGGAGATACAATCTTCATCGAAGATGTTGATGTTGCAATTGCTTTGGGGTTGCCAATGGGGTCAATTCCAATGCCTGTTGATCCTTCATATAACACAAGGACGGATGCATCATTATGTTTGTGGAAGAAATTTGTGGTTTCTGGGAACAAGAGGACCCACGCAGCTGATGTGTGCGGGAGATGTTAACTGATAAAGATGGTGGACAATTTTTCAAGACTTGTTTCACTATTCTTGTAACTTCTGCGTTGATTGAAAGCAACATAAATGGCACTGTCAATTTTACTTATTTTTATGTAGCTGAAAATGTAGAAAACATTAAAAACTTTAATTGGTGTGGTTTTTTGCTCGATCGTCTTATTGAAACAAAAAAAATCATGGGCACGTAACAAAAATTCTATCTTCACTGGTTCAGTCCCATTCTTATTGGTAAGTGAGATAAATATTGAGCATTTTGTGTTTTTTTGGATATTTTTGTTATATTTTTTTTAATATTCTAATATTTTCTGTTATGTTTTTTTTGTTATCACAGTTCTTTAATCTTGATCGTGTTCGATTACAAAGGCAAGAGAAACCAAGATCATTGCCCACTTTTGTTAATTGGACAACTGCTTCAATTAAGGCAAGGGAAGGAGATGAAATGAGAGGCAATGGATTTGGATCTGGTAGTGTATTGCCAAGACTAGAGTTTGTTTCAGTTCCACAACAAGTCTCTACAGATGAAGAGCAAACTATGGGAGGTCCAGTTATATGTGGATTAATTGAAGGCCCACCAGAAAAAGTATGGTTAAATGAAATTTATTTTGATTACATAGTATGTGTTTCATTATAAATAATGAGTGTGGTTCAGATAAATAATGAATGTGGTTCAGATAAATAATGAGTGTCGTTCCGAGGAATAATGAGTGTGGTTCAGAGGAATAATATGTGTTGTTAAGAGAGATAAAGAGTGTGGTTCAGAGAGATAACTGAGTGTGGTTAAGAGGGATAATGAGTGTGGTTCAGAGAGATAACTGAGTGTGGTTAAGAGGAATAATGATTGTGGTTCAGAGAGATAACTGAGTGTGGTTAAGAGGGATAATGATTGTGGTTCAGAGAGATAAATTGCAGTGGTTCAGCATAAATTTATTGATGTGGTTTAGCATAAATTATTAGTATTTGGTTCATTATAAATTTTTTAGTAATGAGGTAGTATGTGGTTCAGCATAACTGAGTGTGGGTCAGAGAGATTAATGAGTGTGGTTCAAAGAGAACAATGATTGTGGTTCGGAGAAATAATGAGTGTGGTTCAGAGAGAATAATGAGTGTGGTTCATAAAATATACAAAGAAACCTGGTTCATTATAAATAATTTATGTGGTTCAGCATAAACTGCTAGTAGTTGTTCAGCATAAATTCCTTGTAATGGTTCACTAGTTCAGCATATAAATAATTAAAGTAGTTCAAATATGAAACAATTATGAAGTGGTATTGGTTCAACATTGATATTAGTATGTGGTTCAGCATTGATATTACAAATTTTTTATAGCATTTCTCAACAGTTATCTGAAGATAAAGAAGCTATCAATGAGGAGGATACAAGGGAACATGGAGAGCCTGTATGTGAGGAAGTTATGAAGTACCATGCTCAGTTATTTGAAGGTCCTACTAAAAAAGTAAGTTTTGTTTTAAAATTTATTTACAAAATTGAGTTATATTTATAATATTATTTAAGTATATAACAAAATTTTTACTTCTATTGCAGAGCTTGAAAGAGAGATACAAGTCTGAGATGTGTTTACTGGTTAAAACAATTTCAAATATTGTAGAATTGACAATTGAATCTGTTTATCAGAAAAATGAAGATGTTGAGCTTAGTTATTTGAATCATGCTGCAAAGCGGATTGTTTGTGAACAACCTTCAAACTCTCCTGATATTAATTTAACACCAGATGAGTTTGCAGACAATCCTGAAATTGATAGGCTTATGCGGATTGTTGACATTGCTATTGCCAAGAAAGAAGAGATGGACAAGATTCGGCTTTCTGATCCATTGTGGAGTCTTGGGCTCATACCTCCTGGGAATTTTTTGTCATTTTGCATGTTGTATTTTCTGATAAATCTTCCCATTTCCCCATTCTCTGCAGTTGTGATCATTTGAAAAAGAGAGAAGGAAATAAGTGCCCCTATTCCTGACGAGAGGGTTTCTCGACCGAATAAATTTATAGTCAAGATCCCCGCTATAGTATAGGGGAGTAAGGTTCGTCCTCAGGAGAGAAGTCAGCGGTTCTAGGTTTAGTTGGTTTTGGGGTTCGGGAGTAGCGGGAAAAGGTGGCGGTCGGTTGCTGTCGATATCGACTGAGACTGGTCGATGTCGAGGGATGGAGAGGGGACGACGGTTGGTGTCGTGTGGCTGCGCAAAAGCTTTAAAATAACAAAAATAGAATAATAAAAGAGCAAACTTCCAAGGTTAGTGATTACCGCAACAATAAAAATATGTGTAGACTATAAATCACATAAAGATGCATGCTTTATATCAAATAACTTTCGTTATTAACAAATAGGAATATAGAGGCTTTCGCAAATAAACCCTAATTGTTACTACCTTTTCTTAATTAGGATTAGTCGGCTCTCGCAGGCAAAACCTAATTACTATCCAAATTCATAATAAGATCGCTTTCGCTTTAATATCATAAATAAGGAATTTCCTCAACTCTTGCAAAGGATTAAGCACATAGGTAGATGATGATAAAGACATTCAAATTCATAAATTCATATATCAAACACATATATCTATGTTGGGATCACCCCAAACCTAGAAGATGGAAATTAGAAACAAGACATAATAAAAGAAACTAACTTTATCATAAAATCTAAAACTTACAAAACCTTCCAAACGTTCCTCCTCCTCCTCTCTCTCTCTCTCCTCTCTCCTCTCTTCCTCCTAACTATTGCGCCCGAAGACGACTTGGCTTGAATGATTGAAAAAACCAGCCCCTAGGGCTTTATTTATAGGGCTCAATCCTAGCTATTCTAAGAGAACAATCTATCTAAATCTATCTAAAGATATACTTCTAGATAAAAGGAAATAAATCTATATTGGTAAAATAGATAAATCCTTAGGGTAATTAATTGTTCAACCCTTTAGGATAGAAAGTAGATAAAATAGATAAAATATCTTCTCCTTCATGTGCAAGTTTCCTCCACTCGGATTAGGGCTCGGTATGGCTCGAAATCGGCTTATGGGGTTCACTCGATATCGACCATGTTCAGTCGATATCGACCTGTCTTCTCAGGTTCACTCAATCTCGGCCTCTGAAGGTGATTTCTACCATGTCTTGACTCGATATCGACCAAAGGTGGACGGATATCGACCTATTCTGTGCATCTTCGAAGTGGTGAGTCGATTTCTGGCATTTCTGGTCGACGTGCTCCACTCGATATCGACCAAGTAAGGTCGATATCGACCTCCTTGACAGTTCTCAGCATTCTGCATCCGTCTTGAAACGCACTTTGCCGAGTCCTCATTCGTCCGATAGACGCATATGAATATGCGTTGGAAAGCTCTTTTTGAGGGCTACAACTCTCATGAAGACATCAGAACTTGATTCAAATAACTCTATTGAAAAATGGCATTTTCTCCAGCTGCACCATCCTGTGCTCTTCCTTAGCTTCTCCAACGTCTTCATGACTTTCCTTTAAGCTCCAAAGTGCGTCCCATTTCTGCAAAATTAAACAGAAACTTGTGTAGACCTCCATATATTGCAAATAAACATAAACTACACAAATCTCATGCTTTCCCAACCCAAAAACATAAAATAATGACAAAAATCGAAATAGATGTAAGCGAAAAACATGGCAAATTGAGTGCACATCAACACCCCATACTTAAGCTTGCTTGTCCTCAAGCAATACTTTTAATGATCATTCAGGGGAAGAAACTAAACTCTCAACATCATAGATTCATTGTTATATGTCCCTACAATCAATTGCCATCCTCGGAAAGGTACTAATGTCAACAATATCCATGCCTGTGAATAAAAGCAACATCATACTCACAAAAGGAGGGTTATATGCATAAAATAATTTCGCGCAATATATCATTAATAATCAAGAGGACTTTTGCGAGCTTATGGAAGAGTAGATTGGTAAAAGGCTAAGGGTGGGCTAATTTTTGGCCATGTGGTGTTAAATCCGGGGAAATAAACTTTCTTTCCAAACTTCATTCCACATTCCTTCTTCATCATATTTCTCACCTTTCGCTCTTCGCTCAATGCTTTTTTCACTTTAATGCTTTTACCTCTCTAACCTTGGTACTGCCTTCTCGCGAGTCGCAAACATGGGTGTCATGAATGGCCCCGGATACTTAGTACTTCGGACTCCTCACCTTGTGTCCCATCTCGCTGAACTAACATCTCAACGAGCAGGGTCGACCTACCTTTATCTCCTGAGGTGATCGGATTTTTTTTCACTCACTAAATTTTTCATATTTCAAAATTTCTTTCATTCATGCCAACAACTTCATAATAATGCACAAACTCCATATAACAAATCCAAAGATGACATCCATTCTCAACATTGTCCCCGGATAGGGTATAAGGTATAAAAAATGGGAAATATGTAATATATGTGGAGCAATAATGATGTAAGGCTCATATATGGCTTGTGTAATTGCAAATATGCATAGGTAAGGCTAGGATATGAAATAGAGCACATGTATGGAAAATATAAAGTCCTCCATCATCTTATCATGCATATGTCAAAAGCAACTTCAAATTTTACCTCACTTTCATGGTTTTCTTTTCTAAAAAATTGCACTTCATTGTGACTTTCCTTTACTAGGCAATTTCATGTTATATATCTAATGAATCTACTTTTGCATCGTCGAGTTCAATAAAAGCTTCCATGACACTTATTCTTTTTTTTTCAAATTTTTTTTCGATGGGGGTGATTTTTTCTATATAAAGACTGAATATATATTTATATATATTATATTTTATTATTTTAATTAAATATGTATTATTCATTGCAATTTGTAAAATCGGAGAAAAATCGTCCTCGAGCAAGAGTTCAAAATTTAAAATCCTTCCGACATCATTTTAAATTAGGATTTTGATGGGATTTGATTTTCGCTTTCGAGTTCCGGGTATGAATAAAATTAATTTAAGTTCCGAGTTTTGATTGAAATTTATTTGATTCCGTTATCTTGAGATTGAATTGAAATTTGATTAAATTTGATTTGATTAATCGGGATTCTATCGGGCGAGCGGGTTTTTAGTCTCTTCCGCTAATTTGAATTGGTATTGTGGGGACCTCTTTAATTTTCATTTTATTTTCTTTTTTCTTCTCTCTCTCTCTCTCTCTCCCTCCCTCTTCCTCTCTCGGTTCTCTGGCAAAGAAACTGGTCCCCCTTGTTTGTCTTCTTCTCCATTGTGTGCAGCTCACCCAACCCATTTCACCTCTCTCTCCCTTCCTCTCTGATTCTGCAGAAATCACAAACCCTAAACTCCCTCCTCTCCTCTGCTCTTTTTTTTCACACAAAACTATCACCGAAGAACCCCATCAGAGCCCTGTTTCGCGGTCGGAATTGCCAGCAACCGTCGAGCAACTGAACATCAGCCCACCTCCTTCCACCTTTTGTCCGATTACAGCAGCTCACACCCAAACACCCTCCTCCTCATCTATTCACTCTCTTTCCTTTTCAATCCGAGCACCCGAGCAGCTACCCTCATCCCTCTCGTTCTGTTGAGCAAACCAAGAGCCCAGCTTTCCTCCATTGTTCCCCGAGCGCATCCGAGCCCTCACTCGAGCACCATGGCCCCTGTTTTCATCAAGCAGCAGCAGCAGGTGGCACCAGCACCACCTCCCCCGACGCCAACGAGCAGCTGAAGCCACCAGCGCCGCTAGACGCCGAGCGCAACCTCTCTCCCTCTCTTGCTCGGTTTTGCATCTTCGGTTTGGGTAAGCTTACTTTTCCTTCTTCACTTCAAAACCGAGCCAAAGATCCTCTTTTATGACCGAATCTGTCCATCCTAGGCCCATTCGAATCTCCTCTCGAGCTCTCGCAGCCGGAGCCGCCCTCGGAGCGTCCCCGGAGTCGGATTTCCGAAGTTAGGTGAGACTCTTTCCCTCTCTTCTCTCTTTCCGTGTCTATCTTCTGGTATGGGTGAGGGTCGGGATAGGATGTCGGTCGGTTTGGTGGTGGTTGTGGCCGGAAAGGGAGCCGCCGGCGGGGTTCGTTCTTCCTCCCCTTCCCTTGCTTCGAATCCTCTGCTCTGTTTTGAAGGTTGAAGACAGGTCCGGTTCGGTCCTTCATTTTTTTTCTTTCTTTTCTTGGGCCGGTTCAAGCTAATTCTTCCGGTTCATTAATCTGAGGAAATGGGTGGCGGGTCTGGGCTTTCAGGTATGGGCCGGATCCAGGTTTCGGGTTGGGCTTGAGTGTCGGGCTCATGGGTATTATAAATTGTGTTATATTTATGGTTAAATGTTATGTGTTAAATTATATTTTGTGTTATGTTATATATATATATGTTATAATACTTGTTATTTCTGATTGGGAGATATATATATATATATTCTGAATTTTTAATATATTTTAAAAAGGTTTTAAAAGTGATATTATTTGATATTGGGTTATAAATATATTTATGGGTATTGTTTTGAGATTATATGATTAGTAAGTGTTAAATTATTTGAATATTATTATTATTTTGGGATTTGGTTATAATTATAATATTCTGGAAATTAATCGTTATATTTGGTTATTTGTTTTAAAATAGTATTAATTGGATTGTTTATTTGTGATGCATTTTATGAGGATTTAAATATGTGAGTTAGGAATTTTAAAGTGAATTGTTGGTTTTGACTTATAAACATGATTTGTGAACATGGGATTATTTTGATGGTTTGATATTGGAATTTATTTATATAATGTTTGAGATAAGAAACATGCCGGGATGATTTCTATAATATGATTTTTGGGAATTGGTTTTAAGGCTTAAATGTTTAATGTCGGAATTTAGATAAGCGATTTTAAAAGAGTTGTTGATTTTCTAAGTTGAGTTCTTTGAGAGATTGTTTTGAGAATGAGATGATGAGAGGAGATGAACATGGAATGATATTTGAATTATGATGAGATAAGATGGAATGATCTGAAATGAGATATGAGAAGTATGGATGATAGTTAGGGGCGCCTTGTGTGAATTAGATAGACTTATGCATTTGTATGTTATTAGGTGATTGTGATATGTTGGACATTGCTTGCTATTGGTGACTCGTTACTTGGATTCTGCTTCTGCCTTGTTCTCTGTTGTTCGGCTTATTCAGGTAAGTTCCTTTATGGGCTTACTCAGATTCGAAAGAGATTACCTGCTTGTGAATATATGACATACTAGGTGTTGCATAAGCATTAAAGCATGCCATGTAGTATCATGCTAGGATTGCACTTGTGATTGAGCATTCTATTTCTTTATGCGTATGTAACAGAACGGCCGTTATCTGTGATAGTCCTAGAGTCTTTGCTAGGGTCATAGGGTAGCTCAGCCCCATCAGGTGCCCTGAGTCTATCGAGTCGATATGAGCATGATATGATAGCCCAGCACCATCGGGCAAGAGATGAGATGATATGATATGATTAGCCCAGCACCATCGAGCATGAGCATGATATATGATATGATGATGAGATATGATATGATGATACCGTGGTGAGTGCACCACCACGAGGAAGTGGCTATGCTATAGCACCGAACTGGCCAGTCTCTGCACTAACGGCAAGGGGTGCAGAGGTAGGAGAGGGATATGCCACTTGGCATTCTTTGGGCGCCTTTACAGTTTTTTTTTCGCATATTGTAAATTAGGATCATGTTAGTGTGATTTAATTTCCGCATCTGCATCATCTTTATTATTAGCGTATGTGTATGTTCGCTTGCGGGACAGGGTGTGTTGGGGCCTCGGTCCGATCCCGCTTGCACCAATTGTTTTTAAGTATGATTGCTCCCTATCTCTATGGCGCGGGAAAGTCCCCCGGGCGATTGCAAAGAAATCTGTCTAACCCCGCTAATTTGGCTATATGACTTAGAATTTATGTTTTGGTTTTGACCTGGCTCTGCCGTGACTTTTGTATCTAAACCGTACTTCTGCTTTACTTTCGTTTAAATTGAATTTCTGAGACTTCGACTGATTAGAGGTTTGAAACCTCGACATGTACCTGAATTGCAACATCCGAACGAAGTCATCCGACCTTCGAAACGTATCTCGGATATTTATATCCGGGCCGTTACAAAGTTGGTATCAGAGCGAGATTGTGCAATTCGGGTACGCAAGGGTCGAGTGTATGTTTTGGAAAACCGCCCATGAATTTCAAAAGATTTGAAAGTGTTTTAAAGGGGCAAAATGAACTTAATATGCCTAACTCAATTGGACTAAATGTGAACTTGGCTTATGATAAAAGAGGAGAACCAACTAATAAAGGATCGAGAGGGTAGAAAAGGCGCTAGACCATCCCTATGGATGTAGTTGGGAATGGGTAGGCGAAATACTAGCTTGTTCTTTACAGATGGGTTGGGAAGACTCCAAGGAGATCATTGTAATTGTCATTAACTGATTCTATGATTGAGTGCTTGATATGCTAGAGATCTGATTTGGATGCCCTAACAATGAAATGTGTATTGACTTATCTGTGCAAACGGGATAGCGGGAGTACCCTTATTTCTATATGGTCAAGCCCAGCTTGGGTGGAATAACCCCTTCCACTATGTTGACCCTTGATGGTCTTATCGAGTCTTTCTCTTGAATATTGGTCTCCTCCATGGGAAATCGGGTTGGTAAACATATTGTTTCGGGAATCATGGTTGGATATGAGGGTTGTCCGAGGGAGTATTGGAAGACGGTCCTTGATGTAATTCCGAGTTAGAGAGTGAGATGTTTACGGGGCTGTCCTTATCAATTCTTATGACGATCCATCAGTGTCCCCTTGTCACGAAAAGTCGTATCCGAGTCCCACGGGGAAGATGAGTGATGAGTCAGTTAGGAAGAGTCAGTGGTTGCCCTTATGGATCTCTATCGGGTTATCTTGATTGCTCTGTCCATGATTGTGTGATTCTATATACACTACTCCTTGACCTACAGTTTGATCCTTAGTTTGAAATTGTGCTTACATGCTTGATAGCCATGATGACCATTGTGTGAGCCTGAGTACATATGTTACGCCCTATCATTATCATCCCGACATGAACCACATGATATGAGTCTGTATGATTGTTGCTTCTTCTGAATTAGGTCCATGATAGTGTGATCGACTCTTCTTTATATGAATGCCTCATAAGATGTGCTCTTTAGCATGCTAGCCGATGATGCCTTGATGCTTATCATTCATTTTGTGACAAGAATCTATAGCATGCCCACCTATTTTGTATTCCTCAGATTAACTATTGTTGATGATTTTGCAAATTAGTATTGTTATGTGTTAATTGTGCTAAATTGAGGATATGTTAGTGTGAGTGAGTTTTGATAAACACATGTTTCCTCCCAGTATACCTCGATTTGAACTCCTGTCCCCGTCTCCTAGTCATGTTGCCCCGTTACCTAGCCTTGCTCTATACCTCGTTACATTTCCTCTCATGTTACTATGTCGTTGAGATGTGATTGATTGAACTCTTACATACCGTCGTATTAATCAATCTAGTGCATGAATGTATCATATGTTATGTGAGCCATTAGTAACATATAGAATCCTTGGTTATGACTTATGCACATTTATGCCCTGCCTGCATTATTGTCTATTCTCTCTTGAACTAGGTCCTTGATAGTGTGATTCTCCCTCCATCTATCCTCGTAAATGTTTTCTTATCCGATTAGATTGATGTTGAATTCGGTGATCGACTTGCTTCCATGACAATTAATCCTAGCATGCGTACATGATATCGCTCGATAGTATTTCCCTATTACTCTATGATATCTTCTTATGCTTTCATGAACGTATGACTTGACACCTCGCATGATCACACACCACGTTATATCATGATTTTACATACGCATAATGCATGAATGCTAGAATGAATTTAGTAGAGTTATCTTGATTGTGTTCAGGTTCGATATGTGCCAGTAGTGTCCTATAGGGCTTATGATTTCCGATATGACCCGCTAAATGATCATGTGTTGTACTTGTTCTATGATGTGACAACTATTGTACCATATATGTACTCTATGATGGTTCGTTCTTAGCATGATTATAATCTAGCATCCATGATGTCCTTCTTGTTACTTTTGATGGTGCCTCATGTTTCGTGAATATTATGTTGAACTCCTCTAAATGACTCTTGACTATGCTTGCATCACATTATGTATCACTAGTATCATGTAGGACCAATGCTCTCTAAATGTATCTCGTCATATGATTATGTGCCATGCTTGACCTAATATATGATCATTGTGTCAGATGAGATAGTTACTATATTGCCCTTATATGATCTTGTATGATGCATACACCAAACTCGTGCACTGTTCATATATGTGATACTTACTATGCTGCTCTTATATGTTCTCGTATGATGCTTCACCTGCTTGTTACGACATACCTTGCCATGATATATTGGACTCATTTGATGATGTTTATACCATGCTTTTACATTGTTCATATGCATGATGCTCGTTATCTTCACTAAATTCCGCATGACCTCGAATCATACATGACCATTATTGACTCCGCATAACTTGCCTAGGTTGCTAGACATATCTGCATCCATGGAGCGAAAGACTATTAAGCTTGTCTCACCTGCATCCATGTAGGATTCAATTGTGTCTTTTGGAGTGAACATATATATCAATTCCCCTTGAATAGGTACATGTTAGTGTGAATTAGTGCGATTGATGTGCTCTATGATGAATTCATTTTGTTCGTCACCGTTGTAACCTAATAGACTTTTATAAGGGCATCGTTACTATTCCCGAGTCGGAGTCTTGTCTCTAGTCATGTCATCTTTAGCTTTGGTCCATTTTGTCTCCGAGAGAAACGTTGGGTTGTCCGCTCTTGTCACTCCCCTATCTCCGCTAACATAGACTCATATGCGATACATTGGATGAGCGACCGCATAGAAGATGGGACGGAAAGTTAGATAACGATAGAGCAGCGCAGCGGAAGCGTGGGCCCATAACCCACGGGCCTCAGGATCGACAATGTCGACGAAACAAGCTCGCTTCGAGGGTTGCGATCATTGAGTACGATATGACTTGCAAGTGGGAGTGTCCTTCATTCGAATTGCTAACCCTTTCTGAGCTTGTTGATGGTGTACTGCACTGACTTGATGTGGGAAATTGCGTGTTGATGTGATGACTTGGTAATGATTGTTGCCTGATTATCCGTTGTCTATGATGAGATATATGATTCGATGCGTGACAGTCCTAATGTGCCATGATGACTCGATGTGATGCTATTCTGAGTTACTAAGCTTGATCTAAATTCCTTGCAAAGTATGAACTGCAAATGTTGTGAAACCTGGATTGTTTATCTGATGAGGTTCTGATGAAACTTGCTAGTTTGAATTGACTTTATTCATATATGGTGTTATGTGATAATTTCGAACATGACGGTTGTTGGAGGGTAAAAATTCATAAATTTTATTTCATTCATGATCGCATAAATAATATTGTCACATTCCTTCCATATATATAAAAATTCCATTACAAGCCCGATCCTGTCAGGCCCAAACATGTCAAAATGAAAAGGGCTGAACTGGGAGGTTACAAATGTTAACTGTACCCTATAACAATTGCAGTTAACAGAAAAAAAAAAAAAATCAAAATCAAATGAGTGCAGTTGGAAGTACGTGGCCTGAGTGGAAGGTAACTTCCTCTATCCCTCTATAAAAGCTTTGCTGCAGTTTTTTTTCTGGGGCTTCCTCCTGAGCAGTTACCTGCAATCACATCTTCTTCCCGGTTGTGCACCTGCAACCACAATAACACAAAAAATACAGCAACAAGCAAGAAGAAGGCAAGTAGCACACAACTAAGGTAGTACTCCGTGTCGGTGCTCGTTTGAATCCCCGAAACCCCACCCTTGAGAGGCTTGCGAGAATCTCATGGGCCCGGTTTCGGGATCCTCAAATTAGCACAAATGATGCTGAAATACTATCCAATTCGATCTTCGAAACCCCACCCTTGAGAGTCCTGCGGGAATCTCTTGGGCCTGGTTTCGGGACCGACGAATCGCCCTAAACATAGGCGAAATGCTGCTGGAATTTGTATAAAATTTTTCCACAAAGCTTCTAATCGGTTTAGGCAAATTGAACCTTAACTTCTCCCAGACACAAATTTCAGCAGAGAGCACTGAGTTTTCAAGGATCCAAACAGCCACAAAGACAAAACAAACATGAATTGGAGATCTAAAAACTTTATAGGAAGCATAGAAAAAAATGTAGGCATGAATTGGGTATTAAAAAAAAAATCAGAAACCACTAAATGGCAAACTGATGAACCCAAAACTAATATACCCTAATCAAAATCAAGCTATGCCTACCACATATTGAGATTCCAATTCAGAAGAAGCAAGGGAAATGGGGGAAACGAACCTACCTAGTTTGTGGCGTCGGGCTCGTGTCCGCGCTAGAGTTGCAGCAGTGTGTCCGAGCGCTCAAGCGAGACCTGGTTGCACTGTTCTCCCTTCTTGAAGGCTCAAAGTCAAAATCCCTTTGTCAATTTTCAGATGTCCTGAACCTGGAAAAAGACTCTACTCCAACCAAAATGCCCCAAATGACACAAACTAAAGCCCTAGAAATTGAAATCGAAATCAGTCAAATTTCAAAATTGAAAATTTGATTGGAAATAGATGTAAAAGAGAACTTGAAATTTGGAGCTCCAACCATCGAAATCTTAAAACAGATAACAGATTGGAGCTTGAAATTTTCGAACAAACCCTAGAACATTACCGTTGATCGGACTGGTGTCGGGTCGTCAAGGCTCGACCTGCTCCGCTTTAATCCACCTGCGCTCTGCCCGTAGCTGCTTGAAATGCCCAAAGCCGAAGCCAGTCGACCGGAGAATGGAAGTGGACTGTTGCTGTCGAAAGCGGGCTAGCGTCGGAGAGAGGGGTTGAGCGTTTGACAGGAGAAGAAACAGTTGCTGTTGATTGACTAGTATTTGGGCTAACCTTGGGCTGAATTAATAAAGAAAATGAATGGGGCTCAATTTGGCAAATAAAATGAAATGGGCTTTCATGAAGTGGGGGTCAAGCTCTTTGAACATAAGCCCGATAGGTTTTTCTTCGGATATGAAATACACGTGTATCCATATCATGTCATATGTGTACTAGATATTTTCTTTTACTTGTTATATCTAATGCACGTGTATGACATGGAGGAAAGACATGTATGCCTTCGGCATATTAAAAAAATGTGTTTAATTACACAATCGACCCACTAAAATATAAGAATTATAATTGACACAAATTAAGAATTGAGTTTGATCAAAACATAAAATTAAACTCGTCAAATATTCTTTCTCAATGAATTCGAGTGAGTCAATCTCAAATCAGCTCCTAAACAAAAACGGAGTCAAAATTTCAAACCCAAATTTCCCGAATTCAAAGGGTTGAATTTAGAACTACGTAACGACTTGATACTCTTTTATGAGTTACGTAGGAAATCCGGTATCAAATTCAATATATATCGGATTCAGTCACTCAACTCTAAATTCCCTTTAAATGAATATGAGGTCAAAACCAAACAAATTAAATTGGTCCATAAAAGAACTACGTATAGACTTGATACTCGTTTACGAGTTACGTAGGAAATTCGGTATAAAATTTAATATATATCGAATTCAGTCACCTTTGCCAAATTAAATCATTTGGTCCTATAAAAGAACTACGAATGATTTGATCTCGTTGAATCGAGTACGTAGGAAGCTCGACATAAAGCTCAAGCTCGTCGAGTGCAATCGCCAAACCGAAACAAAAATTAAATCGGTTCCCGAAAGAACTATATAAGATTTGATTCCGTTTTGCCGGATATGTAGGAAACTCGATACAAAGCTAAAGCTAGTCGGGTTCAATCACACGATCATCAAACGATCAAATTTTCAAAACCAAATCAAATGGGTTTTTAGATAGAACTACGTAAAGACTTGACGCCTCATATCGGCTACGTAGGTAACTCGATATTAAATCCTAAAAATATATCGGGTACAGTCGTGAACCTCTAAATTCACTTTTAAATGAATATGAGGTCAAGATCAAATCAAACTGGTTTTCATAAAGAACTACGTAAAGACTTGTTACTCTTTTACGAGTTACGTAGGAAATTCGATATTAAAATTCAATATATATCGGATTCAGTCGCCCGCCAAAATAAATGAAATTGGCTTCTTTAGAACTACGGGTGATTTGATTCTCTTCTAAGAGATACGTAGGACACTCGATACAAAGCCAAGGCTCGTCGAGTTCAATCGCCAAAAATAAATTCAAATTGTCTATTCCGACTCGATGCAAAGCTTCTGCTCATCGAGTTCATCCATCCCTTTCAAATGATCTCACGATGAAAACCAAATACAAAATTCATCTTTGTCTCGAACTACAATGACTTGATTCCACCGTACAAGTGGATACGTAGGAAACTCGGTGTAAATCAAATTCTCACCGAGTCCAGTCACACCCAAACCCAAATACAAATCTCATCAAATTCGTTTGTTGACTCTAAGTCAACACAAATGTCAAAGATTCCATCAAAACCAAAGTGTCCACTCTAACTCGATACAAAGCTGGCGCTCGTCGAGTTCGGTCACAAAAATCAAACTCAAATTCCACCGTCCCCAAATTGACCTTTACGTCAAACTTCTAAGTCAAATAAAACACCACATCAAATCGTTCTCTATGCAAATGATAGGCGGGTCACTTGAGTTACCCTTCTAAGAAGGTGGGCTCAGGTTACTCGGGTGGAGTGTCGTTCGAGTTACCCTTCGTAGAAGGTGGGCTTGAACTTCATCCTATGATGCATATAAGAGAATGAAACCAAATTCAAACCAAACTAAACCAAATCCAAAACACTCGGAACTACGTGAGGCTTGATTCTCTTCCAAGAGATACGTAGGCAACCCGCTAAAATTCGGGTGCAGCCCAAATCACCAAAACCACTCAAATCTTGGTATCGATATGACTTCGAATCAAGAGGATAACCAAAAGGGGTCGAACTCAAATATTAAAAATCATATAAAA
Organism: Persicaria maculosa; assembly: GCA_963922045.1. Lineage (NCBI taxonomy): Eukaryota > Viridiplantae > Streptophyta > Magnoliopsida > Caryophyllales > Polygonaceae > Persicaria > Persicaria maculosa. The sequence continues at coordinate 36,577,830 of OY998260.1, forward strand.
TGTGTTGTACGATTATTTGCGCATTTTTGTCCAACAACGGTAAATTAAGACTTTTGATACATGTTGCAATATCTAATGGTGAACTAACGATGATATTTAATATAATTGCTAGTTGATATGATGTAGTCCTTATGTGCAAAAATGTCCATGATTGCTTCTTCTTTAAACATGCGAGTGAGGTCCTTTTGGTAGAGTGGTCAGAGAGTGGAGAAAGGTTTTGAGTGATTAGAATGATTGACGGTGGTAAGGGAAAGTTGCAGAAGAGGGGTGTTGACTTAGGTTGGACCGAGTGAGTTCGGGAATTATAAGAGGCAATGCTTGACGGTTTCGATGAACTCTTAGGTGAATCTTGGGGAAGGGGTATGGTTAGGATAGGCTGGTTAGGTAGTGACCGAGAAAATTTTATAGAAAATGCGTGGTTACTGGTTAGCAAGGCATGATGTTTGTGATATCTTGGGAAGTGTGAGAAGTGTAAGAAATGACCTTGTGGATATCGAGATCATAGTATGCAGGGGTGCTCGGGTGTGAAGACAGAGTTAGGGGTTGGAGTTTTAGAGGTGGATTGTTAGTAAGAGTGCTTGGCGGGAAGAGGTTAAAAGATCGAAATGAATTGGGGTTTCTTCTGTGGGGTAGTATCCGAGTGGATATTGGTAGGTCTAGATGAAGGTTGGTCTTGGCTTGAGAGTGGAAGACGAGCGAACGGGGATTGCATATCGTTTTGAATGGTAGTGATGTGAGGATTTTCTTGATTATGTGATTTGTTAATATGTACTGGCATGATGTTAGATAGCGACCATGATGAACCTGATATGGCTTGATATTACATGTTGATATGCAATATTGGAAATCTAGTTGACAGTGGCAAGTGTTATTATGATGTAATGATACATTGCTATCCTACTATGTTGTTCTAGAAGCATGTTATGATGTGTTGTATGAATCATGAAATAATGATATGTTGCTATGTGAGAGCATGATATTATGTCCAGGAGATGTTAAATGATGAATATTGACTTGGAGCATGAATATGGCTTGTATATATATATATATGAGATACTTGTGCGTGATTGCTAAATGATCGTTATATGGCATTGTATGAGTTGAGATGATGTTTTGTGAGTATACTGACGTTTTGGTGATTGATATATTGATTGACCTTTCCCTCTGCTAATTCTTAATAGCCTGACCTTGTTATAATGATGTGTTGACAATGGGTTTTGGTTCGTTGGTTCTATGATGAGTGATACTTTATGACTTCTGGTGTGATGTTGAGACGTCGTTATGATTTTGTTATGCCGTTGAGATGCATATTATGACCTTTAGTATGATATGGAGATGTTGATGTGACCTTGTGGCACTACGTTGGTACATGTTGAGACTTGCCGTATGATGTGTTGATTTGAGATTGGTTGGTCATACAGTTCTGCATTTCTTATGGCTTATGCATCTTGCTTGAATTGAGGCTGATAGATCGATTCGATTCTGGAAACTAGGAAGAGAATATGGGATTAGCCCTTAGAGGTGGATGATTCCATCTCCTACCTTCTGAATTTGATTGATTGGGTTGCGAGAAGCTGATTTGGTTTTGGGAGATTTTGACGAAATCTTGATTTGAAAGGAATTGACTTGTTTTGGTGTAAAGTTGCTTGATTAAACATCGGATTTGAAGATTTTGAGCGGTTTTAAATGGCCAACTTGGGGTTTTAAAGAAGTTGAGAGTTTCAATGATTTGGATGACAACCTTGCCATTTACAAAACGCTTTGAGAATTTACGAACTGGATTTACATTATAGACGTCTCACGAAGTGGATACAAGCATTTTATAGGGGCGCTTATAGATTGCTTGCTAAGACCTAGTCGGGACGCTATAATACTTTTAGAGTTGTGGTACTTCCGAAAAGTCGAAGCAAGGATGTGATAAGGGCGCTTATTACAAACTTGACAAGACCAATTGGAGATATCACGACCGTGACTAGGATGTTGTGAGAATCCCGGAAGACGCAACCGAGACGATTACAAGATCCTTGGACATGGTCCTCAGACTCACCGATTTCAAACTCCTTCCCGTTGCTTTAAAATGATTTTAGTCTCGGGGACGAGACTTGTTTTTAGAGGTGGATAAATGTAAAGACTGAATATATATTTATATATATATATTATATTTTATTATTTTAATTAAATATGTATTATTCATTGCAATTTGTAAAAGCGGAGAAAAATCGTCCTCGAGCACGAGTTCAAAATTTAAAATCCTTCCGGCATCATTTTAAATTAGGATTTTGATGGGATTTGATTTTCGCTTTCGAGTTCCGGGTATGAATAAAATTAATTTAAGTTCCGAGTTTTGATTGAAATTTATTTAATTCCGTTATCTTGAGATTGAATTGAAATTTGATTAAATTTGATTTCATTTAGTCGGGATTCGATCGGGCGAGCGGGTTTTGAGTCTCTTCCGCTAATTTGAATTGGTATTGTGGGGACCTCTTTAATTTTCATTTTATTTTCTTTTTTCTTCTCTCTCTCTCTCCCTCCCTCTTCCTCTCTCAGTTCTCTAGCAAAGAAACTAGTCCCCCTTGTTTGTCTTCTTCTCCATTGTGTGCAGCTCACCCAACCCATTTCACCTCTCTCTCCCTTCCTCTCTTCTGATTCTGCAGAAATCACAAACCCTAAACTCCCTCCTCTCCTCTGCTCTTTTTTTTCACACAAAACTATCACCGAAGAACCCCATCGGAGCCCTGTTTCGCGGTCGGAATCGCCAGCAACCGTCGAGCAACTGAACATCAGCCCACCTCCTTCCACCTTCTATCCGATTACAGCAGCTCACACCCAAACACCCTCCTCCTCATCTGTTCACTCTCTTTCCTTTTCAATCCGAGCACCCGAGCATCTACCCTTATTCCTCTCGTTTTGTTGAGCAAACCAAGAGCCCAGCTTTCCTCCATTGTTCCCCGAGCGCATCCGAGCCCTCACTCGAGCACCATGGCCCCTGTTTTCATCAAGCAGCAATAGCAGGTGGCACCAGCACCACCTCCCCCGACGCCAACGAGCAGATGAAGCCACCAGCGCCGCCAGACGCCGAGCGCAGCCTCTCTCCCTCTCTTGCTCGGTTTTGCATCTTCGGTTTGGGTAAGCTTACTTTTCCTTCTTCACTTCAAAACCGAGCCAAAGATCCTCTTTTATGACCGAATCTGTCCATCCTAGGCCCATTCGAATCTCCTCTCGAGCTCTCGCAGCCGGAGCCGCCCTCGGAGCGTCCCCGGAATCGGATTTCCGAAGTTAGGTGAGACTCTTTCCCTCTCTTCTCTCTTTCCGTGTCTATCTTCTGGTATGGGTGAGGGTCGAGATAGGATGTCGGTCGGTTTGGTGGTGGTTGTGGCCGGAAAGGGAGCCGCCGGTGGGGTCCATTCTTCCTCCCCTTCCCTTGCTTCGAATCCTCTGCTCTGTTTTGAAGGTTGAAGACGGGTCCGGTTCGGTCCTTCTTTTTTTTTCTTTCTTTTCTTGGGCCGGTTCAGGCTAATTCTTCCGGTTCATTAATCTGAGGAAATGGGTGGCGGGTCTGGGCTTTCAGGTATGGGCCGGATCCGGGTTTCAGGTTGTGCTTGAGTGTTGGGCTGATGGGTATTATAAATTGTGTTATATTTATGGTTAAATGTTATGTGTTAAATTATATTTTGTGTTATGTTATTTATATATATATATGTTAAAATACTTGTTATTTCTGATTGGGAGATAAATATATATATAGATATATATTCTGAATTTTTAATATATTTTAAAAAGGTTTTAAAAGTGATATTATTTGATATTGGGTTATAAATATATTTATGGGTATTGTTTTGAGATTATATGATTAGTAAGTGTTAAATTATTTGAATATTATTATTATTTTGGGATTTGGTTATAATTATAATATTCTGGAAATTAATCGTTATATATTAGTTATTTGTTTTAAAATAGTATTAATTGGATTGTTTATTTATGATGCATTTTATGAGGATTTAAATATGTGAGTTAGGAATTTTAAAGTGAATTGTTGGTTTTGACTTATAAACATGATTTGTGAACATGGGATTATTTTGATGCTTTGATATTGGAATTTATTTATATAATTTTTGAAATAAGAAACATGCTGGAATGATTTCTATAATATGATTTTTGGGAATTGGTTTTAAGGCTTAAATGTTTAATGTCGGAATTTGGATAAGCGATTTTAAAAGAATTGTTGATTTTCTAAGTTGAGTTCTTTGAGAGATTGTTTTGAGAATGAGATGATGAGAGGAGATGAACATGGAATGATATTTGAATTATGATGAGATAAGATGGAATGATCTGAAATGAGATATGAGAAGTATGGATGATAGTTAGGGGCGCCTTGTGTGAATTAGATAGACTTATGCATTTGTATGTTATTAGGTGATTGTGATATGTTGGACATTGCTTGCTATTGGTCACTCATTACCTGGATTCTGCTTCTGCCTTGTTCTCTGCTGTTCGGCTTATTCAGGTAAGTTCCTTTATGGGCTTACTCAGATTCGAAAGAGATTACCTGCTTGTGAATATATGACATACTAGGTGTTGCATAAGCATTAAAGCATGCCATGTAGTATCATGCTAGGATTGCACTTGTGATTGAGCATTCTATTGCTTTATGCGTATGTAATAGAACGACCGTTATCTGCGATAGTCCTAGAGTCTTTGCTAGGGTCATAGGGTAGCCCAGCCCCATCGGGTGCCCTGAGTCTATCGAGTCGATATGAGCATGATATGATAGCCCAACACCATCGGGCAAGAGATGAGATGATATGATATGATTAGCCCAGCACCATCGGGCATGAGCATGCTATATGATATGATGATGAGATATGATATGATGATACCATGGTGAGTGCACCACCACGAGGAAATGGCTATGCTATAGCACCGAACTGGCCAGTCTCTGCACTAACAGGAAGGGGTGAAGTGGTAGCAGAGGGATATGCCACTTGGCATTCTTTGGGTGCCTTTACAGTTTTTTTCGCATATTGTAAATTAGGATCATGTTAGTGTGATTTAATTTCCGCATCTGCATCATCTTTATTATTAGCGTATGTGTATGTTCGCTTGCGGGACAGGGTATGTTGGGGCCTCGGTCTGATCCCGCTCGCACCAATTGTTTTTAGGTATGATTGCTCCTTGTCTCTATGGCGCGGGAAAGTCCCCCGGACGATTGCAAAGAAATCTGTCTAACCCCGCTAATTTGGCTATATGACTTAGAATTTATGTTTTGGTTTTGACCCGGCTCTGCCGTGGCTTTTGTATCTAAACCGTACTTCCGCTTTACTTTCGTTTAAATTGAATTTCTGAGACTTCGACTGATTAGAGGTTTAAAACTTCGACCCGTACCTGAATTGCAACATCCGAACGAAGGTATCCGACCTTCGAAACGTATCTCGGATATTTATATCCGGGCCGTTACATTCTAGACTTTAGGTTTTTTAGACTTTGGATAATAAACTTGATAATGAACATGATGAATATAGATAGACTCGATGCATATAGATAGATATATCCAAAGTAACCATGTATGATGCAATTGGAGAAGTATGCATAACTATGCTCAAAATTTTAAAAATATGTTAAAAAAATCATTAAAAATATGCAAGTAAGCTTTTCCCCCACCCCATACTTAAAGATTAAAGTGTCCTCACTGTATAAGAACTAGGGTTAAGAGAGAAACTTACTACACATGGACGTATAAGCTCGAAATAGGTGCTGTAACATACTGCCAAGAGTCGACGTCGAGTAGGCTTCTAGTTCTCCGAATTACCTAAAGTCATCAAAGGGAAAGAAAACCTTGCACGAAGTAAAGAAAATAAAAGAAAAACAAATGTATTAAAGAAGAAAAATAACAACGGGTTGCCTCCCATAAGCGCTAAATTTTAAGTCTCTAGCTCGACCTACTTCCCTTTTAGCCTTAGCCTGGCTCATCTTTCTCCGGAGGTATAGGTGGATCTGGTGGTTCCTCCGGTGGTGGGAAGCGTGGGATGTCATCTGGGGGCATCGTATGAAGAAGCTTGAATCTCCCCGAGTGAACGCTCCATGGCTCCACCCATTCATCTTCCCTGGCTCCAGCTAGCATGCATAAATGAAGATATAAAGAAGATCTACATACCTCATTATCATATCTCTTCCTCTTCATTGGTTGATTTGGTTGTGCATCTCCAACCTAAGCAAAACGGTGGAGTGGGAAGAGATATTTCCTCCTGACGGAGGGAAAACCTGTCGTTGATCCGTCAAAGTAAACTCAAACCTATAACTAGTACATCAATAAGTAAGAGGTCGATCCACAGGGAGATTTGTTGCTCAAGTATGATTCAAGTGTCGATTAAGTAACCAATGGGGGGTTTTAGGAGTGCGCGAATTGACGAAAGTAAGAGTAAATGGTTAAGATTCAAACAAATGAGAGAAGCAGTTCTACCTACAATTTTCCACTTAATTTGGTTGAAGCGATCCTTGTAACTTCTTCTCGTCCTATTAAGTTTCCTATGAATGCCCTTGTCCCGACCTAATATAGTTACTAGTCCAATCAGTCCTAGCAACCCTTATCAATCGAACAGTCCCTAAAGAAGGATTTAACCCAATTGATAGCTTTAAGTTCAGAGATTAGCCAAGGTATTTGCAGTCCCTGAAGAGGGATTTAACAACACATTCAACTTCCTACCTATCCAATTAGTTCAATCAGCCCTAAAGGGACAAGTTTGCTACTTAGGTTAAGGTTCACAATCAGGAATCTACAAAACCCTAGCAGTTTAATTGATTCTATCAAGTTGATCAGGCGAGATAGAACAAAACAATAATCAATAAGCACAAAGAAGTTGAAGCATTCAATCAAGGAATTAAGGAACGAGAATTAGAAACTCACAATCAATCCAAATAAAGCTTCAAATTGCAGGAAGAACCGATGAGTTTAGTTCCTCATTGAAAACATCGCTCAATCTCTAATTTGTCTAATAGAACGTAGAATGGAAAATTGAAGTGCTTTAAACACTAATAACACTCGGCCTTTTTAAAAGTCTAAGCCGAACCAAAATACCAAATAACAAATAAACTAGGGTTTTAATAAAGTAAAACACGGCGCTCAGGCGACCAATGCGGCGGCCGCGGCATGGTGCAGCGGCCGCTGCACGCGGGCTCTTCCACTCCTCGCTGCATCTCTCCTTGCGGCGGCCGTGGCACGCTTGCTGCGGCCGCTGCATCTCTCGCTGCCAGGTCCTCGCAGCTAAGCCGAGAGCACTCCAATCTCTTTTCTCTTCTTTCTTCAAGTCTTTCTACTTTTTCCTCCAAAATCATGCATCCCAATTGCATTCGGATCTAACTCTGTAAAAATACTCACAAATTCGCACAAAATCCGAACTCTTCCAAAATAATCATTAGATGCACTTTAACTCCAAATCATTAACTAAATGCAACCTAACTAGCCTAAAAGTGCCTATAATGCCTATCTAAGATATGCATTATCAAATTCCCCCACACTTAGCCTTTGCTTGTCCTCAAGCAATGATAGAGTGAACATAAATCAATGCATCCCATAGGAAATCCCTTCAAGTCTCAACCTCATCAAAAAGCAACATTATAGCAAGTGTAACCACAAACCAAGCAAACAAACGTCATAACATGTATACAAGTGATCAAAGCTTATAAGTAGAAATCATCCAATCTCACCAGGAATATGTGTTTCACTCATGCTCTCATGTGTTTAGGCTTTAAAATACAACTCTCAACTCAATCCAAAATGCACTAAGCTCATAGACATTGACCTCAATATCACCAAATTTTCACCGAATTGCCATTACTTGCGTGACTCAATAAAGAAAAAGAATAAGCAAGATGTGACTCCTTTTTTTTTTCTTTTGTTCTTTTTTTTTCTTTTTTTTTCTTTTCTCCTTTTTTTTTCTATTTATTTGTTTTGGTGCTTTCCTTACACGAGTCGCAAACATGGGTGTCATGAATGGCCCCGGTCTATCAACACCTCAACTTCCTAAAATGAAGTCCACTTGAACATCTTTTGACGCGAGTTGCAAACATGGGTGTCATGAATGAACCCGGTTACTCAATGATCAAGCTTCCTTTCTTAGTGGGTAGTTTCCAACACTGTTTGCGCGAATCATACACATGGGTGTCATGCTTAGACCCGGTTACTAAGTGCATCAACCATTGCCACCTTATTGCCCTAAATATGCACAAACTAGAACAAAAAGACTCAAGATATAAACATACTCCGCAAGCAACAACTATGTGATACTGAAGTCAATACCAAGAGGTAGCAACACAAGGAGAGTAAATCACAAAATTGAGCAAAAGAACTATAAACGATTCCAAATAAGGCTAACATTCTCACAAGGGTCATGTTCATAGGATTTCAATCATACTTTAGCTCAATCATACATGCTCAATTATATTTGCAAGGTCATGCTTCATATAAAATAAAGAATATAGACAAAGCCAAAACATCCAGAACTCCATGGGATTTATATGATCATGCTGAAATTTAAATTAGAGGACAAACTAAGCCAGATGGGTATTTGAATAACACATATGGATGCAATGCATGAATTTTTTTTTCAATGCATAAGTAAACAGAAAATGTAAATAGGAAATGATTCAAAAATAAAAATGTGTGCAGAAATTTAAACATGATCTAACTAAATGCACTATATAAACTAAACTCACCTATATACACTAAATTTCCTTCCCCCACACTTAAATCTTTCATTGTCCTCAATGAAATATCAAAGACAACAAACTAAATCAAATAAACGCGAGGTGAGGGTAAAGAAAACTAACTGCTTACTGAGGCGGCAACGGCGGCTGGTAGGGTGGAAACTGGGGCCACCCCAAGCTATAGTAGTACTCTTGCTGCCTCCGTATGTCCTCTATAGAAGAGGCCATATCACGAACATTGCGACCCAAGTCGCTGAGCTCATACTGAAAGGAGTCCTGGCGGATCGAAAGCCGGTGCATCTGTGCAAACATATCCTCACGCCAAGTAGACTCAACATAAGAGGAACTAGGCCCAGCAGAAGGCCCTGCAGTAAACTGAGCACCACCCCCATGATAGTCAGGCATAGGATGATCTACGGGGGGAACCTGCTCAGCTGCATCCTCCTGCTCATCCTCATCATCGTCGTCAGGAGCATCATCATCTACATCGCCTTCAATATAGAAGGTAGCATCAGTAGGACCATAAGGAAGGGCCCTAGGTAATCTCAATCTGTGGACCCCTTGAGGTCCGGCCTTCCAGACAAAACCCGTCTCCTGTGAGCCCTCCAACAGATAGGCTCGCCTCAACTGATCCTCTGTATAAGTAAACCCACCAGACATACGAGCACCGTTCTGTGATGGATCAATAAAACGCTGGGCGATCAAAGTAATCATGCCCCCCAGACCAAATCTCCCGGTCCTCTTCGCTGCAACTCTCTTGCAACTCTCCAAAAATAAATCAACCCAATCAGGAATGACATCTGACTGGGGCGAGAAGCACCATAACCAAGCCAAATCAGCAGCGGCGACCTTGTTCACCTCGCCCTGCCCAATGATAGCCATGGCTAGGACCTTGTGAACCAAACACAGACATGGGTGGACGAACTTGTAGTTGTACTCGCCTCTGTGTCCATCAAAGGCCTCGCCGGTCGCTGCATACCAAAAATCATGGGTCATCTGGTCGTTCCCATGCTCGGCCCAATCCTCGTTGGGCTCCTCAGAAATACCAAAGATCTCCCTCAACTCAGCAAACGTGAGGGAGTACGCATGATCAAGCAAATGGAACCTAATGGTCTCATCCTCCGACACCACCAATGTCGACAAAAACTCTCTGACCAACTCCGGATATGTAGGTGCACTCAAATTGATGAAATCCCCCAAGCCCACATGTGTTAACATCTGTTGTGTACAAACTAACATACCCAACCTATTCAACATCGGAACATTGAAGAATTTCGTTTGCACGAATTTCTTCGCCTCAAATCCGTCCCAAACGACCCTTTGACTCCTAGATAAATTCCTCAACTGTCTCACTATACTCAATCAACACTCAACCACAATAATAGCACCCAATCTCAATCCTCAATCGAACAAATTAATCAAGACACACAACACACCAACAATAATGCACAAAACAATCACCCAAACACAAGTACCCCAAAACACAACTACACAACGAACCTAGCGGCGGGATGTATGCGGCGGCCGCTGCAAAAGGGGGCGGCCGCTGCAATATTATGTGGCAGCGGGCAGAGGGGCGGCGGTACAAGGGGACGCGGCGGCCGCAGCGAGAGGCGGCGGGCGCAGCACGCGGCCCTACACAGATCTGCACAGGCGGCGGGAGAGCGGTGGCCGATGCAGGTATGGGGCGGCCGCTGCAATAGTATGTCGGCGCCTCCTGCCTCCTTTGTTGGCAATGGTGGATGGATCCCCGGCAACGGCGCCAAATTTGACGGAGGGAAAACCTGTCGTTGATCCTTCAAAGTAAACTCAAACCTATAACTAGTACATCAATAAGTAAGAGGTCGATCCACAGGGAGATTTGTTGCTCAAGTATGATTCAAGTGTCGATTAAGTAACCAATGGGGGGTTTTAGAAGTGTGCGAATCGACGAAAGCAAGAGTAAATGGTTAAGATTCAAACAAATGAGAGAAGCAGTTCTACCTACAATTTTCCACTTTATTTGGTTGAAGCGATCCTTGTAACTTCTTCTCGTCCTATTAAGTTTCCTATGAATGCCCTTGTCCCGACCTAATATAGTTACTGGTCCAATCAGTCCTAGCAACCCTTATCAATCGAACAGTCCCTAAACAAGGATTTAACCCAATTGATAGCTTTAAGTTCAGAGATTAGACAAGGTATTTGCAGTCTCTAAAGAGGGATTTAACAACACATTCAACTTCCTACCTATCCAATTAGTTCAATCAGCCCTAAAGGGACAAGTTTGCTACTTAGGTTAAGGTTCACAATCAGGAATCTACAAAACCCTAGCAGTTGAATTGATTCGATCAAGTTGATCAGGCGAGATAGAACAAAACAATAATCAATAAGCGCAAAGAAGTTGAAGCATTCAATCAAGGAATTGAGGAACGAGAATTAGAAACTCACAATCAATCCAAATAAAGCTTCAAATTGCAGGAAGAACCGATGAGTTTAGTTCCTCATTGAAAACATCGCTCAATCTCTAATTTGTCTAATAGAACGTAGAATGGAAAATTGAAGTGCTTCAAACACTAATAACACTCGGCCTTTTTAAAAGTCTAAGCCGAACCAAATACCAAATAACAAATAAACTAGGGTTTCAATAAAGTAAAACACGGCGCTCATGCGACCAATGCGGCGGCCGCGGCATGGTGCAGCGGCCGCTGCACGCGGGCTCTTCCACTCCTCGCTGCATCTCTCCTTGCGGCGACCGCGGCACGCTTGCTGCGGCCGTTGCATCTCTCGCTGCCAGGTCCTCGCAGCTAAGCCGAGAGCACTCCAATCTCTTTTATCTTCTTTCTTCAAGTCTTTCTACTTTTTCCTCCAAAATCATGCATCCCAATTGCGTTCGGATCTAACTCTGTAAAAATACTCACAAATTCGCACAAAATCCGAACTCTTCCAAAATAATCGTCAGATGCACTTTAACTCCAAATCATTAACTAAATGCAACCTAACTAGCCTAAAAATGCCTATAATGCCTATCTAGGATATGCATTATCACCTCCTCATCCTGTGGAGCTTCGTGCCACTTTGCTAGGACCCCATACTTGAATATGAACATCGGTTGCTCAAAATCTTCGGGGATAGCCTTCAGCTTTTAAGGTAAAAGTGACCTTGAAGCACCTTGGGCAACGACATTCGGCTTCTTTGTTTCTAGATCTTCCTTTTCTCGGGATCCTTCAAATGGTTCATCAAAGATAGGCAACAAAGATGTAATCAAAATCGGGGAAAGACATACCTGAAATTCTCTGGGACATTCGATTTCGACTGAAGTATAGTCGATATCGAGTGTTTGGTCGATATCGAGTGAGGTGCACTCGACATCGACTGATGTCTCTGGATCAGTTCCTCCAGAATGCCTATACGTCGAGTCCAGGTGGTCGATATCGACTGAAAGGTAGTCGACGTCGACTGGCTCATAGAAGGGGACATTGTCGAGCCAACCTTCTTCTGCCGGAGGTGGATGATAGGAAGCCTCAAGCCTTCGGATCAAGTCTTCCAGCGGGGCTATTTCCTTTAATCGTGCCTCCTCCTGTGCGAGCCTAATTCTCCGTCTCAAATCTTCGAACCATCTTTCCCATTCGAGATCGTATACTTCTTGCATCTTTGTACCTAACCTTTGAAATCACAATAAAGAACACAAATTAGTAGCAAAAGCTCGGCACCTAGTGGGTACCGATGAGGTAGGTGGTGGTAGGGTATGTGATAGGGTAAGAAACAAGGGATGGGCTACTCTTAAACTTTAAACAAAACTAAACTAGGCGCGATTGATATCTCCCCGGCAACGGCGCCAATTTGACGAGAGGGTTTCTCGACCAAATAAATTTATAGTCAACACCCCCGCTATAGTATAGGGGAGTCAGGTTCATCCTCAGGAGAGAAGTCAGCGGTTCTAGGTTTAGTTGGTTTTGGGGTTCGGGAGTAGCGGGAAAAGGTGGCGGTCGGTTGCTGTCGATATCGACTGAGACTGGTCGATGTCGAGGGATGGAGAGGGGACAGTGGTTGGTGTCGTGTGGCTGCACAAAAGCTTTAAAATAACAAAAATAGAATAATAAAAGAGCAAACTTCCAAGGTTAGGGATCACCGCAACAATAAACATATGTGTAGACTATAAATCACATAAAGATGCATGCTTTACATCAAATAACTTTCGTTATTAACAAACAGGAATATAGAGGCTTTCGCAAATAAATCCTAATTGTTACTACCTTTTCTTAATTAGGATTAGTCGGCTCTTTCAGGCAAAACCTAATTACTATCCAAATTCATAATAAGATCGCTTTCGCTTTAATATCATAAATAAGGAATTTCCTCAACTCTTGCAAAGGATTAAGCACATAGGTAGATGATGATAAAGACATTCAAATTCATAAATTCATATATCAAACACATATATCTATGTTGGGATCACCCCAAACCTAGAAGATGGAAATTAGAAACAAGACATAATAAAAGAAACTAACTTTATCATAAAATCTAAAACTTACAAAACCTTCCAAACGTTCCTCCTCCTCTCTCTCTCTCTCTCTATCCTCTCTCCTCTCTTCCTCCTAACTATTGCGCCCGAAGACGACTTGGCTTGAATGATTGAAAAAACCAGCCCCTTGGGCTTTATTTATAGGGCTCAATCCTAGCTATTCTAAGAGAACAATCTATCTAAATCTGTATAAAGATATACTTCTAGATAAAAGGAAATAAATCTAAATTGGTAAAATAGATAAATCCTTAGGGTAATTAATTGTTCAACCCTTTAGGATAGAAAGTAGATAAAATAGATAAAATATCTTCTCCTTCATGTGCAAGTTTCCTCCACTTGGATTAGGGCTCGGTATGGCTCAAAATCGGCTTATGGGGTTCACTCGATATCGACCATGTTCAGTCGATATCGACCTGTCTTCTCAGCTTCACTCGATCTCGGCCTCTGAAGGTGATTTCGACCATGTCTTGACTCGATATCGACCAAAGGTTGTCGATATCAACCTATTCTGTGCAGCTTCGAAGTGCTGAGTCGATTTCTGGCATTTCTGGACGACGTGCTCCACTCGATATCGACCAAGTAATGTCGATATCGACCTCCTTGACAGTTCTCAGCATTCTGCATCCGTCTTGAAACGCACTTTCCTGAGTCCACGTTCGTCCGATTGATGCATATGAATATGCGTTGGAAAGCTATTTTCGAGGGCTACAACTCTTATGAAGACATCAGAACTTGATTCAAAATAACTCTATTGAAAAGTGGCGTTTTCTCCAGCTGCACCATCCTGTGCTCTTCCTTAGCTTCTCCAACGTCTTCATGACTTTCCTTTAAGCTCCAAAGTGCGTCCGATTTCTGCAAAATTAAACATAAACTTGTGTAGACCTCCATATATTACAAATAAACATAAACTACACAAATCTCATGCTTTCCCAACCCAAAAACATAAAATAATGACAAAAATCGAAATAGATGTAAGCGAAAAACATGGCAAATTGAGCGCACATCAATTCTCGAGTCCTTTCATCTCCCTCCAATCTCATCCCCATTCTCTGCAGTTTCCTGTTTACCTTTTGAAAATCTAAAAACACAACTCATCGGTTAGTGTTTGATTACATTTCTATCTCTGTAATGTTTTATTGTTGTTTCTGTTGATATTATTAAGTCATTGCCTCCTATATGAATGTCTGTTTATTTTGTATTTGTAGGTCTTCTCTTCTTCAATGGCTTTTCAAATTGTTACTGAAGCAGGTTATCATCACAGTTGTGGGGCATTTTTAGTTGAACTCTTTGGAACCGAGTCGCCTTTTTATGGGGGAGGGGGTCAACTGTTGGTGTCAATCCATTCCGTGAGCCATCCTTTGATATTTCATCACGTTGTCGGGTGGAACGGTATGCCAATGAACTCAGACCGCTGCAATGAAATTTTAGGTGACGAAGGGATCCCGAGTGTTATTCGAAGTCAGGTAGCAAATCGACTTTCAATGGATTTTACGAGTTCTTGGTTTCCTCAAGACGCTGATTTGGTTGAATATGGTCTCTGCCCTAACATCACCTTGAATTTGTACTACACATCCAACGATTCTTCCGATTCGAGCTCTGACTCCGACATAGAGGTCGATCACCCACATCATCCAGCCACTACAAAAGCTATTGAAGCCCTACAAGAGATATATCATCTTGATCTCGATGGACATGCATGTTCAATATGTCTTGACCCGATGTTGGCGTCGATGCCCGTCCTTGGCATGCCATGCTCACATTTCTTCCACCCACATTGTCTCCGAACTTGACTTATGGTTGAAGGCATTTGTCCTCTTTGTCGATCAGCACTGTAAACTTACTTTTTTTGTAGTATTGTCATGTTAGCAAAAGACAATGTAGTTTAACTTTTTGGGGGACTTGGTGTGAGAAAATTTGCATCCCCTTTTGTTTGGACTCGGTTTAAGCAAATGTATAATATCAATGGAATTTGTTTTTGATCATATTTTTAAGATTTCCACTCAATCATATTTGTTTTGCATTTGAGGTTTATAGAAAGCCTATATGGGATTATGTAGTTCTTATATTCATATATTTGCTTTTATATGGTTCAGCAATACCGGTTAAGAGGGATAACAGATAGTGGTTCATGTTATTAACTTATTTTTGTTTAACGTAGCATTGGTGAAGAGGGATAACAGATAGTGGTTTAGAGTGAGATGACTTAGTGTGGTTCAGAGAGATAATTAGTGTGGTTCAGATAGATAACTGTGTGAGGTTCAACATAGCATTGGGTCAGAGAGATAACTGATAGTGGGTCAAAGAGAGGAACTGAATGTGGTTCAGAGAGATAACTGAGTGTGGTTCAGATAGATAAATGTGTGTGGGTCAGCATACCATTGGTTCAATGATTCAATTTGTTCAAGGATTTTAAGAGTAAGGGGGTTAGAGAGGTAAGTGAATGTGGGTTCAGAGGAAACGAGTTTAGAGACATAATCAGAGAGATAAATGAGAGTGTTTCAGAGAGATAACTGTTCAAGATAACTGAACGGGTCAAGATTTAATTATGTGTGGTTTAACATAGCATTTGTTCAAAGTGATAACTGAGTGTGGTTCAGATATATGGCTGATTTTGGTTTAGACAGATAACTGTCTGTGGTTCAGCATAGTATTGTTTCAATGATTCAATTTGGTCCAGGATTTAAGAGTGGTTCAGCATAGTATTGTTTCAATGATTCAATTTTTATGTGAAAAATTAATATTAGTATTTAACTGTATTTTAACTATCTTTTAACTGTCTTTAAAACTGTTCATTAATTGTCACCATCCTCCTGTATATATAAACTCATTTTCTGTTTTTAATTTAATATTAATATTTAATAAAAAAAATCATTATTACAGTATTTTGTAATTGGGATTTAATATAAAATCATTAATATTTAATATTAATTTAATATTAATATTACAATATTTAATATTAGTATGTAACTTTTCAACTTCTCTTTATTATTTATTACCTACACTTTTATATGGAACTGCGACCTTATTAGTAGACTTTTATAGGGAACTGCCATCTTTTCTTTTTTTATCTAACCTTTCAAATTCTTAGTACCTGGACTGTCATATTACCTCTCTATATATAATGGAGAGCATCGGATTGAAGTTGTACTTTTTCCCCTTGAAACCATATTTTTTTTATCTTCTCTTTGAAATGGAGAGCAGCGATTCAAGTTGTACTTCTTCACTCAAACCTTTTTTTCCAAATGATATTCCTGATTATAAGTGTGAACTTGTTCGGTGGCTTGAAGTTACACATGAACACATGGATCTCCTTGATGATTTGCTTTACCCTGGGTATCATATGTCATTTTTAGACGATAATGTTGAAACAAATATTACTGTAGAGAGACAAAGGCTTTCTGCCACTGCATCAGTTCATGAAATGCATTTTAAAATGACATTAAGGGAGAAGGCTGAAGTTGAAAGGAGGCGAGGAGTTGCTCTTCTAAATGGCAACACCAATGAAGTCATTATGGTAATTTTAAAAATTGTTTTCGTATCTTTTTTGTGTATTTTCTAATATTAATTTTGATTTATATATGTTTATTTGCAGATGACCAGAGAGAAGGGAAGGATTGAAGTCCATATTGAAGAACTTAAAAGAATTCACAAGGACTTCAAGAAGGAAGTTGTCCAAATAGAGCAAATTCGCCGTGCAAAAATCAATGAATATTTAGATAAATAATTTTAAATATTATGTATTTATTTATTGTAATGTTTCTTCAATTATAAAATCAGTATTTGTATTTTATTTCAATATTATATATTTAAATTTTATATTTTTACTAATTTAAATTATTAAATCAGTGTTTGGGTCAGCATCATTTATTCGAGTGGTTCATCAAATTTATAAGAGATTGGTTCAACATCAATAATTTATAACACCAATAATTTGCTCCCACAGACAACACCAATAATTTGTACATAACTGAATGTGGTTCAACATTATAATAATAAGAGGTTCAGTATATAAGAGGAACTGGTTCTATATAATTATTGGTAATAAAAATAATTGGTTCAACATACATGAGGAACTGGTTCAGCATCAATAATGTTTCTCTCTAAACCAATACAAGAGAGTGGTTCATCAAATTCATGAGAGAATGGTTCAGAAAATCTAGTTTAAGTTGGTTCAACATCAATTATGTGAGGAGGTTAACTGGTGGTTCATCAAATTCATGAGAGAATGGTTCGACAAATTTAGGAGAGATTATGTGATGATGGGTTAACTGGTGGTTCATCAAATTCATGAGACATTGGTTCAGCAAAAATAAAAGAGTGGTTCAGGTGTCTAATGAATGTTTCTCTCTGAACCAATGCAAGTATCTCTCTGAATCACACTCAGTTATCTTTCTAAACCAATAATAGATATGGTTCAGAAAATCTATTTTAGATTGGTTCAGCATCAATTATTTGAGGGAGTTAACTTGTTGTTCATCAAATTCATGAGAGATTGGTTCAGCAAAAATAAGAGAGATTTGGGGGTGAGGGATAAAACATAACATTAAAAATAAATCTGTCAACATTGATATTAAGAGAATGTTTCACAAAAACTAATTATTCAAAACAGTAACAATATATAAAATAAAACTGTCTATGAGACATTTCGAGAAGCTTTATTCATTTCTTCCATCTTTTTTTTCTCTGCTTGAATTTTTTTGCAGTTTCTGCTATCATGGAAGGCTAATTTATTGCATTCCTTGCACAATCGTTTTATTGTCTTCTTCTTCTTCTCTATTGATTTTTCTTTCCCACCTTTTAGTCTCTTTCCACTGCCTTTGTTGCTTGCTTTTACTGGGTCCTGCACTGCAATCTGATCTGGAACCTTCACACCAACAAAGTCTTCCATTAATTTCTGTTTATCAAGTGTCTAATCACTTTCATTAGCCACTTCATTCAACGACTCAATATATGCATCTATCGAATCATTAAATTTCTTCAAATTCTCTTCATATTGATCAATCAATCCAAGACACTTATAGACATTTCTAAGAATTTCACTTCTTAACACCTTGCATGCATCAATCTGTGCACATTGCTGAACAATAACATCATCAATTTTGAAAATTGGAGATAATGCTGCTTCTTTTGTCCACCTTAGCAAAACCAAATTCTCAGGTAGTTTGCTAATGCCCAAGTCTTTTAATACTTGGAAAGCATGGCAACAAGGTAAACCCTCTCTCATAAACAACACACAACTACATTTTGTGAATTGATTAGTAGGGTGGTATTTAACCTTGAAGGATTTGGTACCTTAAATATCTCTCAAAGTAAACAAATGTTTTTCCTCTGTTTCTTCAACATTAAGAACAGGGCACTTCCCTTGCAATTGCATCTGTATTTTCCGGAATGCATGTAATTTAAATATTGATGCAAAATATTTTTCTATAGCTAAATCAGTCATCATATCAGGAGATTTTGTCTGGTCAGCAATGCTCAATAGAGTTTGATTGTGTCTTTTGCTATCAATGGCAGTATCATAGTGCATCAATAACTCAACCAAGCTGAAGAATCTATCTGTATACAGCTTAAAGAACTTGTTTTGAGACTCTGCAACAGATGTCGTCCTCTCAACTCGACTTAGTGGTATATGTTTACTGTAAGCGGGGATCCATGACTCTCTTATTTTGAAGATATTTTTAAACCAATCATTTTCTTTTAATTGGTACTCTTCAATAATTGACTTCCACATCTCCTCGAACTCAAACGGTTTAATTTCATCATTCCACACTGCAGCATCTAAACTTCTTCTAAAAGCTAAACATTTGCTAGTGGTGCCAACTCTTTCTGGGACCTTACTCATAATGTGCCACATGCAATATCTGTGCTCAGTGGAGGAGAATATGGACTTAGCAGCAGCCTTCATTGATAGATCTTGATCTGTCACCAAAAGTCTTGGTTCTGCACCCATTGCTTCTTTAAAATTTTGAAACATCCATGAATAAGATGCTATATCTTCATTTAAAATCAAACCTGCTGCAAATGTCACACATTTGTTATGGTTGTCTACCCCATTGAATGGAGCAAACACCATATTATATCTGAAAAATATATTAGATAATATAATAAGTATAGGGTTATAAAATTGTAAAATTAATGGTTAATCATGTACAACAAAAGACGGTTCAATGTATATAAACAAAAAAGGCGGGGGGTCAATTCGTGTATAGGGGGAAATGGTTCAGCATATATACCAGGTGGTTCAGTATATTTAATAATTAGTAATTCATCAAGGAAAAGTGGGTGAGCATGGGAATTTAGAGTAAGTGCTTCATCAAAATATAACTGGTTCATGACCCTCTGGTAATTGGTTCAGCATACATACTTTAGTGTGGTTCAGCATTATAATAATAAGTGGTTCAGCATACATAACAATAAGATTCAACACTCTATAATAAGTATTTCAGCATAATAATTAATAATTGGTTCAGTATTACAGCAGGAACTGGTTCAGCTTATACATTAATCAATGAGTCAGTTTTTAATGTGATAATGGTTCAGCATTAATAATTTACTGTATCTGGTTCAGCATATATAACAGGAAGTGGTTCAGTATATTTAAACATTAGTGTTTTATCAAGATATAGTTCAGTATTAATAATTTACTGTAGCTGATAAAGAAGCATACCTATTTGTTCTATACGTAGAATCAAATATGACAACATCCCCAAATATCGAAAAAAAATTTCTTGATATTGGATCTGCCCAAAATATCATTGTCAATCTGTCTTCATTATCAACAGCATAGTTGAAATAAAAGGTGTTGCAAATCTCTTTCTTTGTTGATAATCTGTTGATCAACATTTGAGCATCAAAATCTTTCATGTAAGCCATCAAATCCCTTTTGAAGTTCTTGAATTGGACAACTGTTGCACCAGCCTTTGATAATCCACCCATCATTGTTTCATAGAGCTTGTAAGCTTGAACATCACCAATTTTCGATTGAGCACAGTCCAACACAAATTTTTGATGCATCATTTCCAACTTGAAGTTAGATTTTGCATACTTTCCTGTAAACTTATCCCGAAGTTCATGTGTATGATGTTCTTCAAACACCTTCACCTTATATTTGTCATCCATTGTCCTTGTTAATACAACTCTAGCTTTACAACCACATTTGTTCGACACTGTTTTCTTTTTTCCTGTTGAATTTGCTCTATTTTTTACCCCCTCTCTGTTGCAGACAATGTACTTTAACTTGACAACACTCCCTGCTCTTAAAAACGTGTTGTTGCGTGTGTCAAACCCACAAATTGAAGCATATGTCTCATACATCTCTGACCTTTCACCAATTGTATCAAAATTTTTCCCAACAGTAGGTTTAAACTCTTCATTACATATCGGGACCCAATACTTTGTAGCTCCTGGTGATATCTCTAAGACAAATCTATTCTTTGATGTTGGACCAATGTTTGATACAGGGATGACAGCTGGAGTAGGAATATCTGACAGAGAGATTATAATGTGTTATAAGAAAATAGACATTGGGTTCACAATAATTATTATTAAATGGTTTAGTATTATAGCAGGAACTGGAGCAGCAAGCAAAAATACAGTGGTTCTGTATTAATATAAGGCACATAATATATTGATTCAATTATACATCAGTCAATGGTTCAGTATTTAATGTGATAATGGTTCAGCATTATAATAATAAAAGGTTCAGCATACAAGAGAAATGGTTCAGTATAATTATTAGTAAGTTGAGCAGATACATGAGGAACTGGTTCAACATACATGAGGGGCTGGTTCAGAATTATAATAATAATTGGTTCAGCAGATATAAGATTCACCAATCTATCATAAGTGGTTCAGCATAATTATTAGTAATTGGTTCAGCACATATAAGAGGAACTTTTATAAATAAAATAATTATATTCATCATACTTGTCAATAAAATAATTGGTTCAACATACATGACAATAATTGGTTCAACAGATATAAGGAAAACAATATATATATGGTTCAGGTTATACATCAAATAATGGTTCAGTTTTTATTGTGATAATTGTTCAGCATTAATAATTTGTTTAGTATTGCATTTATTTAGTAATTGGTTCAGAGTACATAACTGAGTGGTGTTCAGCATTATAAAATAAGAGGTTCAGTATACAAGAGGAACTGGTTCAGTATAATTATTAGTTATAATAATAATTGGTTCAACAGATACAATAGGAACTGGTTCAACATACATTAGGAACTGGTTCAGCATCAATTATGTTTTTCCCTGAACCGATACAAGGTTATATGCTGAACCACTACATATAGATTCTGTAATAACCAATCTGTCATAAGTGGTTTAGCATAGTTAACAGTAATTAGTTCAGCACATATAGATTCACTCGTGGAATTCGTTGTAATTGCATAAATATGTAATGATATCAAAAATTAAAAAAATACAGAGCAATTAGAACAAAATAAATATTTGTACCTCTCTTCATCTGCAATATTGCAACAGATCTTTGGATTTCATTGCCTTCGCTTTCAATTTGATCTAGGGAGCAGAGATTTTGTGTTTCATGCATCAGATCTGGTGATTTGGAGAGCAGATCTGGTGCTTCAATTGTCGTCGATGATTCTGCCATGTGAAGAGAAGATTTGGAGACGAGAATCGAATGCGAAACTTCGAAGAGAGATTCGGCGATTTGAAGCTTGGAGAACAAGAAAGGAGAGAAACAGAAAAAGCAGAAGAAAATAACGTTTTTTTATAGGGGGTGCGTGATTTCAACGTAATAAATGCGAGTGGGCAAAAAAAAAAAGCGCGTGGCGGATGCTGGTTTCAGCCAATCACAGCGCTTCTTTCCTTCTCACCCTTTCACCCCTTCTCACCTGAACCCGACCATATATATATATATATATATATATATATATGATAGATCATGTGTGAGCAAGGTTTAACTTGTAATTTGTGAGCAACTTATAACCATTGGATAGAAATAAATAGATGGATAAGATTGAATGAAAATTAAAATTTTTTTTTCAAAATCGGATGGGGTCCACTAATTTGACAGTCCACTCTCCCATTTAGAGCATGCAAGATACACTCTCCACTCAAATAAGAATAACAGTTGCCGTAAAAAAATATGTGCTACACTGATTTCATGGGATTTGATAAAAGCCAAAAAGGAAAGGAAATATTTTGTTGTTTTATTTCAAATATCATTGATATCTGCTCGTTAGCCCATATATGATCTTTCTCCCACCCATTCATCGATCAGTTCTATGTTCAACCATGATGGTGAGCCTATCGACGTCGATCTCGCAACTCCCTCCAATCCATAGTATTTGATTTTTGATTTTTCATCACATTTTTCAACAAGATAAAAACTCTAAAAATATTAAAATATTAAAATAATTCTATACTTATTACTAATTGTATGAAATTATTTTTAAAAAAATTATTTAAAATTTTGATATCACGATTTCTATTTAGCGCAAGGTTAAATTTCCGTTTAGCGCATGACTAAGTGGTCGCAACGACCAAATGTCAATAGGTCGTTGCGACCAATTTTTTTTTTTACAAAATACACATGGTCGCAACGACCGTTTATAATATGGTCGCAACGACCATTTTTAATTTGGTCGCAACAGCCAGCTTAATTCAATTGGGTCGTCTGACTCGTCTCCCACCAGCCAACGTGAGCGAGAGGATGAAGAAGCTGATGAGCGGCATCCGATCACACTACGGCGGGCCCGACTTTGAGCCTTGTCGTGGGGGGCCTGGGGTCCATCAGCTTGTCTGAGCACGACGCCGTCAACAAGTTCCAATCGGCCGTCGATGGCCTGAAGTGCCCACTTGCTACGGCGAACCTCCGCGACGAAGAATCTTCGGCGGTGGAATCACACTAATCCTCGCCCGAAGCCGTATATTCCTCTCTCACCATCCCGATTATCTCTCTAAATCCCCTCCTCCAATTTTCTCAAGGTTTGTGCTTGGAT
This sequence comes from Persicaria maculosa, assembly GCA_963922045.1. NCBI lineage: Eukaryota > Viridiplantae > Streptophyta > Magnoliopsida > Caryophyllales > Polygonaceae > Persicaria > Persicaria maculosa. The sequence continues at coordinate 36,601,009 of OY998260.1, forward strand.
TCTAGCTTTTTCTCGAGTTCATCTTAGGGTTTTCCAACTTATGCTGGTTAATTTTTGTTTCTGGTCAATGTTAATGGTGGTTTAAGTTATTTTCTCTTTCAGTGCTAGATTAGGTTCATCCGGTGAACTGATTTTCCTATTACACATTAAATTCGACCGATTTGCTTGAATTTTTGCAGGTTATCATCTAATTCTTGCTTTTATTTTTGCAGGTTATCATCTAATTCTTGCTTTCATCTCTTGGTTCTCAAAAGTTTCCGTAGCAAATTGTTCCAGTAGTTCGCCTGTTTCAGAGATTCATTCTTCTTGTTTCATATGCGTTCATCCTTGCGATTTTGCTGATCTTTGATTTGGCAATTTATAATGCTTTAGGCATTGCTTTTGTCCAATGGTGATATCAATGTGATTTGCCGAATAATAAGCCTTTGGAAGATTAGCTTTAGCAGGTTAGCTGCTAAATTGATGAATTGCTAAACTGATGATCAATTTTTTGGTTGATATTTTTAAAAGAATTAATTTGCTGAACATACTATTTTTAAAAGAATCCACCTTTTAGTCCACATGGCCAAAGAAAGTTTATTTCTCTTTTATGTTTACACGATGAATTGCATCAGATGATGTATATGCCATGAATGAACTTCAACCTTTCTTGTGTGCAACTTTAAATTATAATCCATCATCTCCCTCCACAATCTGTCAAGATGGGAGATGTGCACTATGGTAAATTTGTTGCTTGATAATAGGGCTTAGTTTTCAATACATCACAATTTGCTTCTTGGTAAATTTGATTCTAAAATGATGACTGCACCCCCTATACAGTTTGTCTAATGGTATTGGTGACATGATATCAGTGTCTCAAATTTTAGAATCAGACTTCATACAGTTAACTAGGATTTTTTTTAGCAACTTGATATGGGAAAATAATAGTATTAATTTGAGCTTCAATGCAATTTCGATTCAATTTTTCAAGATTTAGGGGTATAGGATTTTGTTTGAACTTCTTTAGATGTTGAGTTGACAATGACTTGTGACATGTGGTTGAGCTCCTTTTCATGTACAATTTGTTCCATTCAAGATGAGTTCAGAGGCTTGCATTTATGGTATGCCCAATTGCCCGCTGAAGTGGCTATTACATTGTAAAGACTGAATATATTATTATATTATTATTTTGAGTAAATAAATTATTATTTTATTCAATCGGTAAAAATGGGAGAAAACTCGTCCTCGAACGTAAGTTTTGATTTTAAAATCCTTCAAGCATCATTTTAAATTTAGGATTTTGACGGGATTTGATTTTCGCTTTCGAGTTCGAGTATTAATAAAAAAAATTAATTTAAGCTCCGAGTTTTGATTGAAATTTATTTAATTCCGTTTATCTTGAAATTGAATTGAAATTTGATTTAGTCGGAATTCGATCGAGCGAGCGGGTTTCGAGTTTTTTCCGCTAATTTGAATTCTTTTGTGGGGGACCAATTCTATATATATTTTCATTTCCCTTTTTCTTTTATTTTCCTCTCTCTCTCTGTCTTTCTTTCTCTCTCTTTCTCTCTCTCCCTCTCTCTCTCTCCCCTTCTCTGATTTTTGTTACGACCCGCAGAGCCCCAACCCCAACTTCCCTTGTGCACATTGCCCACCCAACTGCCCCTTTTGTCACCTTATACAACTACCTTCAGCCTCTCCTCTCTCCTCTGCCTCACCCTCCCTCTCCTATCTGCATTCCATCAACCAAACCCATTGCTCTCTCTCTTCCCCTCTTCCACTGCCTGCAATTCACAAAGGACAAACCCAGAAAATTAATTCATCAAGAACACCATCTCTCACCTTCTTCGTTCAAATCGCAGCCTCACCGAGACACCCCAAGCTGGACCACGCCTCCACCTTCATCTCCGTCCGGAGGAGTCGCCTTCCGTCGCCTTCCGTCATCTCCGAGGGGAAACCTTCCCTGTTTCGTCGGTTGGAGATAAGAGCTCCCTACCGTCTTCCTCGAACAGCAGCTGCGACCCGAGCACGCAGGAGCACCAGAAGGCTTCTTCCTCGTCGTCGGAAACCAGTAGATGCCGGAAAAGCCGACGCCGGGCCGCTTCTCTCCTCTCATCTCCGTTTTCCTCCATTCTCGGCGGTAACCTCCCCTTTTACCTCCTTTCGCTCTAATAGGCCGTAAACGTCCACCTATCCTCACTTCTCTCTCTCTCCCAGGCCAAGATCTCTTGGTATCGAACTCCGACGAAGCCTGTGGCACCATGGACGAGCGTTTCCGTCAAACTTCGAAGGCCATTCGATGAGCTCTTCTTTCTTTCCCTTTTAGATCCGTGTTGATGTCCTTTCGTTGGTGGGTGTCGGAGTGAGTTTCCGTGAGGGCAGTCGGGGAGGGGTCGCCGCGAGAGGTCTGGTTCCCTTTTCTTTCTCCCATCTCTTCCGTCAATTGTGCGAGCGGAACTCTGTTCCATTGATTGAGGAAGAGGGGTCCAGCACCGGTCCACCTTCTTTTCTTTTTCTATTTTATTTCCGGTTCAGCCTTTATTCTCTTTTCCTGGTTCGTTTTGGTTCTTTTAAAATCCGATTTAGTGGGTATGGGCCGGGTATGGGCTGGTGGAAACAGATCTGGGTTGGGAAAGTGGGCTAGTACATTGGGCTGACTTTGTTTTGGGCTGCTGGGTTGTTGATTAATAGGTTGTGTCTGAATTTTTGTAAAGACCAAATATATTTTAGATATCATATTAGTAGTATTTTAATTTAAAATGTTATTATTTATTCCAATTTATAAAAATGGGAGAAAAATCGTCCTCGAGCACGACTTCAAAATTTAAAATCATTCCGGCTTCAATTTAAATTAGGATTTTTTACGGGATTTGATTTCCGACTTCGAGTCCGGGTATTAATAAAATTTAATTAGGCTCCGAATTGATTGAAATTATTTAATTCCGATTATCTTGAAATTTGATCGAACTTTGTTTTATTAAATTGTTTTAGTCGGGATTCGATCGGACGAGCGGGTTTTGAGTCTTTTCCGCTAATTTTGAATTGGTATTGTGGTAAATCCTATTTTATTTTCCTTTTTTTCTTTTTCTTCTCTCTCTCTCTCTCTCTCTCCCGGGTTTCCTGTTGCACTGGTCCCCCTCTCCCTGCCTTCCATCCTACAACCTGCAACCTTGTTGTTTTGTGCCCAATTCACACAAGTGAAACACTCCCTCTGCCTCACTCCCTCACACTGAGGTTTCAGAACCCAAACACCCTCCCTCTCAGCCTGCATTCCACCATATCAACCCACAAAGGAAACCCTCTCTTTTGGCCCTGTTTTGCTGAGCCGCACCACCCACTATCTCTCCTCCTTACCTCATCCTCCTCGTCTCTCTGAGCCACCACCACAGCTCCTCACCTCCTCCTCCACAGCACCACCATCGTCACCTTCTTCCTCCTCCACCTCCGACGCCAAGCTAACCAGGAGCCGACTCAGGAGCTCCCCCGAAACCAACGAAGCCACACGATCCTTACCTCCCTGTTTCCATTCTGTGTGGTAAGCCTTCGACTCCCTCCCTTCTCCGACTCGAATCTGGTTCACTTTACTTACTCTTCCCCTGTCCAAGGTCCAACATGAGAAGTTCCCTCGTCGGCGCCACCGAGAGTCCACCTCCTCTGCGTTTTCCGATTTACCGTGGGTAAGCTCTCTCCTTTCGTTCCGGATCAAATGCCCCTCAATCTTGGCCTTAAACCTCCTGCAATTTTCCCCAGGTTCCGGGAAACCTCTTTTCCCCATCGTTGAAGCCCTGTACAGCCTAAGCATCCTCGCCGGAGTGACTCGCCGATCGGTAATCATTCTTCCTCTCCTTCCTTCCCTCTTAACGTCGTTTCATTCTTTCCGGGATGGGTGTGGTCGGAATCTTCTAGCGAGTCCCTGGGTAAAGTTTGAGATCGGACGGACCACCACCGCCGGAGATCTCCCTCTCTCTTCTTCCCCCGTCTCCGTCGTCTTGTTCCATCTGATTTGGGGGAGACGGGTTCGGTCCTCCATTTTTCTTTCTTTTGGTCCGGTCCAACCTTTTTTTTTTTATCTTGGCCGGTTCACTTACAATATGAGCTGGGTTTCGGGTTGGGCTTATCTTTTCAGATTTTTTTTGGGTGTTTTATTGTTTTAAGTTGTTATATGTAGAATATATATATGTGTTATGATTTATATATATATGTATGTTATATTTTGTTATTATTTCTGATTTTAGTAAGATGAATATATATATTTATATGTTCTTAAATTATTAATATTTATATTTAAAAAGGTTTTAAAAGTGATATTATTTGATATTGGGTTATAAATATATTTTTGGTTTATTTTAAGAATATGTGGATAGTAAGTGTTAAATTTTGTGAAGATTAGTATTATTTCGGGACTTGGTTATAATTGTAATATTCTGGGAATTAATCTTTGTATATTGTTTATTTGTTTTAAAATAATATTAATTGGATTATTTAATTTATGCATTTAATGAGGATTTAAACATGTGAGTTAGGAATTTTAAAGTGAATTGTTGGTTTTGAATTATAATTATGATTGTGAGCATAAGTTATTTTTATGATTTAATATTGGGATTTATTTATATTGTTTGAAATAAAATGCCGGAATGATTTCTAGTATATGATTTTGAGAGATTGGTTTTAAGGTTTAAATTGTTTAATGTCGGAATTTGGCCAAGTATGATTTGAGAATTATTTGGAATATGAGTTGACTTAATTTGGATTTAAGATTTTGGAAAACGGTTTTACTCTCAGTCGGTTTTGAGGATGTTGAGAACTTGGGTTCGTGTGTATGAATGTTGGTCTGGTATCTTATGGAAATGGCTTGATGATAAGTGTGTATTGCTTTTGGATTACTTTGGACTTACATTTGGGCCCTTGCTTGTGATATCTTGCTGTTCTGCATTAACAGGTAAGTATCCTACGGGACTTACTCAGTAACCTGGACCTCCTGCCTGATGTGTCATGTAATGTGTAGTTTCGTTGCATATGAAAGCATGCCATGTAGTATCATGCTAGGATTGCATTGAACTGAGCATGTGTTTACTTTGTGTGTTTGAAACAGAACGGCCGTTATCTGTGATAGTCCTAGAGTCTTTGCTAGGGTCATAGGGTAGCCCAGCCCCATCGGGTGCCCTGAGTCTATCGAGTCGATATGAGCATGATAATAGCCCAGCACCATCGGGCATGTTTAATTTATATTTAATTTATGTTATGATGATGATACCGTGGGTGAGTGCACCACCACGAGGATATGCTATGCTATAGCAACGAACTGGTCAGTCTCTGCACTAACGGGAAGGGGTGCAGAGGTAGGAGAGGGATATGCCACTTGGCATTGTTTTGGGCCCTTTACAGTTCTTTTCCGCATATTATATATACTAGGGGCATGATAGTGTGATTAAATCTTGTACTGCATTAGTCATCTTTTTATTTAGGCATAGGCATGTTATGTGGCCTCAGCGCGGTCAGAGGACCCGCAGGCGATCACCAGGCCTGACTTCGTGGATAGTGTTAGGTACCGCTCTTGTTGCTCCATGCTTCTGTGACGGGAAAATCTTTTGGCGAATCGAAGAATCCTGCTAATATATTCTAACTTGACAAATGGCAAATCACCCACTTTGTTTTGGTTTTGACCCGGCTCTGCCGTGGCTTTTGTATCTAAACCGTACTTCCGCTTTACTTTCGTTTAAATTGTATTTCTGAAACTTCGACTGATTAGAGGTTTGAAACCTCGACCCGTACCTGAATTGCAACATCCGAACGAAGGTATCCGACCTTCGAAACGTATCCCGGATATTTATATCCGGGCCGTTACAATTTTATTATAAGTAATATATATGATGTGGTGTTTTAAATTTTGGTAGTTTATATGATTGTGCTATGTTATTTATATATATATATATATATATATATATATATATATATGTTATATTAATTGTTATTTCGGATTTTGGGAAAATATATATACATATATATATATATTCTGAAATTCTAATATATTAAAAAAAAAGGTTTTAAAAGTAATATTAATTGATATTGGGTTATAAATATATTTATGGTTATTGTTTTGAGATTATATGGATAGTAAGTGTTAATTTATTTGAATATTATTATTATTTTGGGATTTGGTTATAATTATAAATTCTGGAAATTAATCGTTATATATTGTTTAATTGTTTTAAAATAGTATTAATTGGATTATTTATATATGATGCATTTTTTGAGGATTTAAATATGTGAGTTAGGAATTTTAAATTGAATTGTTGGTTTTGATTTATAAATATGATTTGTGAACATGGGATTATTTTGATGATTTAATATTGGAATTTATTTATATAATGTTTTTGAAATAAGAAACATGCCGGAATGATTTCTATAATATGATTTTGGGAAATTGGTTTTAAGGCTTAAATGTTTAATGTCGGGATTTGGATAAGCGATTTTAAAAGAATTGTTTGTTTTCTAAGTTGAGTTATTTGAGAGATTGTTTTGGAAATGATGAGATGAGATGAACATGAAATGATATATGAATTGTGATGGGATAAGATGGTATAATCTGAAATGAGATATGTGTAGATATATATGATATTAGGGGCGCCTTGTGTGAATTAGATAGACTTATGCATTTGTTTGTTATTAGATGATTGTGATATGTTGGACATTGCTTACTATTGACGACTCATTGCTTGGATTCTGCTTCTGCCTTGTTTCTCTGCCGTTCGGCTTATTCAGGTAAGTTCCTTTATGGGTTTACTCAGATTCGAAAGAGAATACCTGCTTGTGAATATATGACATACTAGGTGTTGCATAAGCATTAAAGCATGTCATGTAGTATCATGCTAGGTTGCACTTATAAATGAGCATTCGGTTACTTTGTGTGATTGAGAATAGAACGGCCGTTATATGTGATAGTCCTAGAGTCTTTGCTAGGGTCATAGGGTAGCCCAGCCCCATCGGGTGCCCTGAGTCTATCGAGTCAATATGAGCATGATGATAGCCCAGCACCATCGGGCATGAGCATGATATATGATATGATGATGAGATATGATATGCTATGATGAGATATGATATGCTATAGCATCGAACTGGCCAGTCTCTACACTAATGGAAAGGGGTGTAGAGGTAGGAGAGGGATATGCCACTTGGCATTCTTTGGGCGCCTTTACAGTTCTTTTCCGCATATTATAATTTAGGAACATGCTAGTATGATTTAATTTTCGCATTGCATCGAAGCATCTTTATTATAGCGTATGTATATATTTGCTTGCGGGACAGAGTGCGTTGGCGTCTCGGTCTGATCCCGCTCGCACAACTTGTTTTTAGGTATGATTGCTCTCTGTCTTTATGGCGTGGGAAAATCCCCCCGGGCGATTGCAAAGAACCTGCCTAACTCTGTTAATTTGGCTATACGACTTTAGAATATATGTTTTAGTTTTGACCCGGCTCTGTCGTGGCATTTGTATCTAAACCTTGTTTCCGCTTTACCTTCATTTGAATGGAGTTCCCACAACTTCGATTGTTTGGGGTTCGAAATCCCCGCTTTGAATACTGATCATTAGAGGTTTGAAACCTCGACCTGTACCTGAATTGCAACATCTGAACGAAGGTATCCAACCTTCGAAACGTATCTCGGATATTTATATCCGGGCCGTTACATACATTGCCTTTGACTCTATATGAGAGGCAAAGAGAGAGAATGGCGTGTGATTGTGTGGGATGGGGTAGGGTGGGTTAGGGTGTAATTTCCGTTTATTGAAAGGTTATTTTTGTCTTGTTCTAAAAAGAAATTTTAGAATGCTATAAAAAAATTTGACAAACCCGAAATCGATCCGATTTGACCCGAAACCGGGTCAAACCCGAGTTCCAATCAACCCGGATCTACCCGGGACCCGTTTTACCCGGAACCCGTTTTACCCGAAACCCGAAATGACCCGACCCGAACCCGACCCGAATGACCCGATTGACAGGTCTATTTACACTCATTAAAATAAATGAACCCGTAAAAAATTACTATCTTACGTACGAATGATTTCTATAATTTAACCGAATAACGTTGACTACATTTGCTAATTCAAGATTCCAAAACCATCATCAATATTCTTTTTTAAAAACAATTTTTTCTAATTGAACATTTGAACGTTAATATTTCGAAAAGATTAATCTTATATTTTTAAAAGATTATTCATATATTAATGAGTATTCTTGTGCATATGGCTTCTATTACTCCGTGTTCAATTCAATGGTCATTCACACATTTATGAAAGAGTATTCATATTTTTATGAATGATTATTCATATGTATATAAGCAAGTATTCATGTGCATATATTTTCCATTATCGAGTATTCATCTGGATATGAAGAATTATTCGTTGGAGTATGAATAATTATTCGTAAGAGAAGTAACATTTATATATGCAAAGAATTATTCATATCAAAATGGATAATTATTCGTACACATTTGAAAGATTTTTATACACCATCAAGTAGATTTGAATGAATACACCTTAAGTAATCAAAACCACCATCATCATTTACTAAATAAGTAAATAGGACATTACAGACCACGATATATATATCATCCTTTGCCTGATTACAGTGTCGTCGGCCGGCGTCCGTCTGAAACTATTGTCGTAGGTGAGTACAGGCGGGACGGTTTCTACCTCCGCTGTTTTTTGAGATGTGCCACCATCAAGAGGGCCGGGTTGCTAACGTTCGCCGACTGCTTTCGCCTGCAATAATCTTCACCGGAGGACGGTGTCGTCAGATTACAGTCACTAATCGTCGGGTTTGTGTATTGTGTGAATTGACGTTGAGGAGAAACGGTGAATTACATCTGTGCATTTTTGTGTAAAATGGGTTTTTATCCCTTTTTACATATTTTTAATTGGATTAGTGGTGGCACACGCGCTAGATGGAAGAATTGTACGGGTACTTTTTGTTTTTTGTTTTAAATAATAATAAACCACAAGTAATCTAAGTCATTCATTTAACAAGATTCAATGGTCTAGATCTGTTCTTAGTTTACATCCTAAGGGGTGTTTACGTAGGAGCCAACCCCTATATATATGATAGATCATGTGTGAGCAAAGTTTAACTTGTAATTTGTGAGCAACTTATAACCTTTGGATAGAGATAAATAGATGGATAAGATTGAATGAAAATTTAAAATTTTTTTTTCAAAATCGGATGGGGTCCACTAATTTGACAGTCCACTCTCCCATTTAGAGCATATGAGATACTCTCTCCACTCAAATAAGAATAATAGTTGCCGTAAAAAAATATGTCCTACACTGATTTCATGAGATTTGATAAAAGCTAAAAAGGAAAGGAAATATTTTGTTGTTTTATTTCAAATATCATTGATATCTGCTCGTTAGCCCATATATGATCTTTCTCCCACCCATTCATCGATCAATTCTATGTTCAACCATGATGGTGAGCCTATCGACGTCGGATCTCGCAACTCCTATCGATGGCAACCAATCTACCACGAAGACCTTTGTTTTTGAGAGGATCGGGTCTGATCTCGCGACTCCTTGCTTGCCTGACACCGCCACTAATCTACTCCAACTGATTTTTGTTACCAGAATTGAGAACTCAACCCGCTTCCATGATGGATTTGAGATCTCACGTTGTTTCAATTGTATCGATTTCCATATGTTAGTATTACATCTTCGGTTGCTACTTGCTAGTTGCGGTATATATATCTATAGAAAATATATGTCCATCTCCTCAAAATTTCTATCGATGTAGGTACTTTTTGAAGAAAATGGTGATTATAATAGTGATGCTGAATTTTGTCATGACCGATCAGTGGAAGAGAAATTTGTGTCTCCTTCCTGTAGATCAAAAATTGATAGAAGAGGTCCATATAATAGAATTGCATCCCCTATATATAATTGGAGCATTACGTGCATCTGGATTAGTTTCATGTTTGTTTGTTTAGGGAAAATCGGATATTATTCATATATAAATAGTCCATTATTCGTATGTATGTACGATGTTTTTGGGATATGTTTATATGTATGGGTCAATATATATTCAGGTGTATATAATAAATTATTTGCTTGTATACACAAGCACACTCATGCTGTAATATTCCTAGTGATTCTAATGAAATTATGTGTAATTTAGATTTATTCAGTGTCATGAGTGGTTTTATTCGTACATATACGAGATATTTATCAAAATAATGCCTATTTTATGTTTATTCAGTTCTAATAATAACTTTATTCGTGAGTAAATTAGATATTATTCCTCACAATATTGGCAATTAGTTGGTATTAACATTTAATAAATATTTGTATGTAACTAGACATTATTCGTACATTAATAAGATATTATTCGTATGTAATTGGACATTATTCGTATAAAACCGAGCAATATTCATATGTAATCGGGACAAATAAAGAAAAAAATGCTTGTATATAAGTTATTTTATCCTCCCTATATTATAAAATTTCATTTTCTTATGAATTTAATAAAATAAAAAAGAGGTACGATAAAAAAATATTTTTTTCCTTAGCGAGTGAGTTTCACACTCCTTATAATGAGATTGAGAGAGAAGTCAATGTGGAGCTCACTACCAATAATTAAGTTTTGATTTAAATTTTGGATTAATCTTGTTCATTCATTTTTATCAATCTAAAGGTTAAGATCTGCTCATAAATTACAAAATAAGGGTTGCTCACATAGGAACCAACCCATCTCTCTCTCGATATATATATATATATATATATATATATATATATATATATATATATATATATATATATATATATATATATATATATATATATATATCTTGACAAGCATGACTTGTGTGTTTAATTTCCGCAATGCATTAGACATCTTTATTCAGTGTTAGGATGCATATTATATGGCCTCAGCGATCCCTTAAGGCACGCATGCATGGTTCGACCCTGACTCCTTTCCCCATTCTTTTTTTAAGGTATCCGTTCACCCTTTTTTACATGTTGAGTACTGTTTGACAGGTTCAGCCACGGCGTAGCGAGAGGCTAACTTGACATATTTGCAACCTCGATTTCAAACTTGGTTTTGTCAATAGGTTATTCAAATAAAATTTGTATTTATTTTGATTTACACTTATTTATGTTGTTTTATGATATTTTGGCTAGTTGAAATAGGACAGTAACGAGTACGAAAGCAGAAAACCATGTTGGCTTCTATTGATCGTTTTAAGGGTTTGAAATCCCCCTTTTCTATTGAATTATATCATATAATCCCTAAGACTTAAATAGGATTATAACTTGAAAAATATAAATAAGCAGCTCATACTTGGATTGCAAGATCTGACAGAGAGATAATTCTTCCCTCTAAACGTAACCAGAATTTTATAATATGAGCCGTTATAAGATTGGTATCAGAGCGAGGTTATGCAATCCGAGTATAAATGAGTTGTAAAACAATTGGTGATTTTGAGTTTTTGGAAATGAAATAGCTCAAAAGTTTTCATGAGTTTTGAATGTTTTCAAAAGGCAAAAATGAATTTAATATGGATAAGTAAGATAAACACCTTGAGAAGTGAGAATCGGGACCTGATCGAGTAGTCATTGCGATAGCCTATCCCTTTGTTAAGGAGGAGGATGTCTAGTTTAAACAAATATATAAAATATAGAAGCAAACTGAATCCTAGTCCGTGCAAATAATTACAAGACTTCCTCCCGTTGTAGTAGAAGGGTAGTCAGGATCGATCCATGAGGAAGCGTGTCAGCGGGATCCTAGATAGTCTCAAAGTCACGTCCTGAATGTCGACCAAAAGCCTCGATCTCGAATTGTGGACTTGACGTCGACGTAGGCTGTCGATTCCTACTGCAACCAAAAAGCCTACAGAGACAAAAACGGCAGTCGATATCGACTAAAGTGGTCGATATCGATGTTAGCAACGAAGTCGACCTGGCTCGGAAAACTGCCAGTCGACACAAGGAAATCGATATCGAGTGGATGACTCAAAATCGACCTCATTAAGTAATGCAGGAAGATGGGGATCGACACAAAAAACCGTCGATCTTGGGCAAGTGGTCGATATCGACCAGGTTGGTCGAAATCGACTGGTCCTGCAGAAACGTTAGTCGGCAAAGAAAGGCCGAAGATAAAGAGGATGGTAGACGAAGTATGAACAGAATAAGCACAGATTTTTATTATTCAAATAATATGTTAAAGGGCAACTCCTATGGCTAGGGTTTACCACAACATTAACCAATGCATGCAATAAGGCAAATAAGACGGACAATTGCGCTATCTCACCCGAGGGACAAGCTTTCGCCGTACACCAACGATTAGGAATGCTCTTGCAAATAAACCTAATTGTCTCTACCAATTTTATGTTTATAACTCAAGTTGTTAGCATAAATCCATTTTCTTGCGATAAGGACTAAACATAGAATCGTAGAAGATGATCAAGAAGCAATGATATCAACATCAAACACTTACCTCAAACACGCATGGCTAACGTCGGGCTCACCCCGACCCTAAAAGCTTTGGGGAACTACTCGCTCTTCATCGCAACATACTTCATTGATTGAAAAAGGAAAACTTGCATTAAAACTTCAAAACTTTACAACTCAACGCCGGCTTTCGCAAACGCCAAACCCTAAAGCTCTTCTCTAACTCTTTACTCCTCTAGCTATTGTTGTTGTGTATTGGAATAGAATGAATAAAAACCAGCCCCCTAGGGCTTTATTTATAGGCTACTAATCCTTGCTACCCAAGGAAAGTAGATCTAATCTTCTATCTAAAATTCTATCCCATTATAGATAGGATGAAAGATTATTATGGTAAAAATCTAAAATAAGTAACAAACCTTTAGGGTAAAAAGGAAATATCCCTAAGGTATATTCTATCTGCTTAAGAAGATAATCTGTGGCTTAGATGATAAAACTTCAAATCTGCGTCTCGAAAAGCGCGTCCAATCCGTGTTGAATTCTAGTCGATATTGACCAAGGCAGTCGATATCGAGCTCTCTGTTTCTGCTCGACAAACTCAATTCTACTCGATTTTTGGGGCAAGGTCGATGTCGATTCAAGCACTCGATATTGAGTGATCTTCTAGGTTGGTCTTTGTGGTCTTTCTCGACACTCAGAGTCCGTGTCGAGGTCTTCAGTCGATATCGACCAGTCTAGTCGATTTCGACTTCCTTTCAGCTTTACTTGGCTTCTTCGTTTTGACTCCGATTCCGCTCCAATTCCTACATATTTAGACCAAAACTTGTGCAGACTCTATTTCTTGCACGTTAGCTCAATCTTCACAAATATGCATTATTTTTCACCTTTACTTTAGGATTTGAATGAAATATGAAGTCAAAAGATGCGATAAAAAGGACTTTAAATATGTACATCAAAACACCCCATACTTAGACTTGCTTGTCCTTAAGCAATAACCAAGCAATAACCAACACCTACAACACACCCTTCAAGTCTTCGCCCTTGTCAAAAGCAAAATCATAAAAGGGTAGCAAAGCAAAGCAAGTGAATTTATTGTCATAGCACATATTTGAGCGATCCATAGGCATATATGCAATTTTGATCCAACCTCACAGGGATAATGTGTTTCCACTAAACTCTCATGTGTTTAGGCTATGAAGATCAACTGTCAACTCATTTCCATATACAAACTCATAAACATTGCAATTTATAAAAATCCACTTCGCAACCAATTATGAAAATGCAATAAGAACCATCAGGAGGACTTTCGCTCAATGGAAGACTTCAAAGAAGACTCCATTCGGCGGGGTTGTAATGGGGCTTGGTATAAAATAAAAGGGTATGAAATTATTTGGCTATGTGGTGCTTATAAAATTCGGGAATCAAGACTCCTAAACTTTATTAATACTATATACAAACCATATCCTTACTTTCCATAATACTCATCAACCTTCTTTCAAACCTTAATATGCTCTCAAAAGTATAAATCTTGCATAAAATAAAATAACTAAGGAATATTTGGCTCATGCACTAATAAAACAATATTTTTTCTTTTTTTTTGGATTTTTTTGCACGAAATTAATTAAATAAATAAGAAATGTGCATTTATATGGTGAGCCAAAAATCCTTTTACAATGTATGACAAAATATAATAAGTACCAACCCATAATTTTCCTTTGCTCAAAACTAGACAATATGCACTTTCCTTCCACAATGCATTATTCTAACCAATCTAAGTCTCAATTCCCAAATGGGGGTCAGGCTCAATTCGGCTAGGGATAATGTTGTGGAGTTTGCAATATAAGGCTTAGGCTAATATTCTGGCTTCAAGCAGAGATAATGCAGGGTAGGTAAAGAGACGATAAAAATGGCTTAAAAGATGCCTTCATCATTTAATTCTCATAAACATAAACATATGTATGTATTGGCTATGAATAACTATCACAACATTTAGAGATGCATAGGAAGAGTAAATACACTCAAGAAAGTAGAGGGATTTTTAATGTTCTCCCTATAGGCCAAAATTCTCACAAGGACAATTTTTATTAGATTTGCTTTTTAGCCTAGGATCATATGTGCTCAATTTCATCACAAGTTCACAATCTATATAAAGACCATTTTAAGGACTTAGGCTAAAATATCCAAATATGTCATAGGATTTACATGATCAAGTCATCTATTGAGTTCTCATCATAGAACATCTAAGTAGGGTTTAAAAACAAACTTAAAAAGGTAAACATGCATTTTTATGTATTTTTGACATTTTCTAATTTTTTGGATTTTTGCATTTTTATGAAAGTAAAACTAAGAACAAAAACTTAAACATGAATGCATTGCGAAAAATAAAAGAAGAAAGCCAAGTTGTGACCATAAGACATGTTTCATCCCCACCCCATACTTAAAATATACAGTGTCCTCACTGTATTAAAAGAAAAACAAGGGTAGAGAGAAACTCACAGAGCAACCTACGGATTTAGGTCGATTTCATGTTAGGTCGATGCCAGAAGTCGATGTCGAGTAAGTAGGTCGATGTCGACTGCATCAGTTTATGTCAAGGAAGAAGTCAAAGTCGAGGGTCGCCTGAATCTGGTCGATATCGAGTAGCTTGGTCGATATCGACTGTAATGTTTGCTTTCTAAGTCATCGATGTTGACTTCAGGAGATGGCTCGACCCTTAGGGTGGTCGATTTCGACTGGCCTGGTCGATTTCGACTGCCTCTGCAGTAGCTTCTTTTCTTCTTCATCATTTCTTTTGCTTGGTAACCTGAAGTCCTTGTTAGAATATAATAGATAAAGCCATGATTATCAAAGTTTAAAAATCCCAAAATCCGAAATCCAAATCCTAAAAACCATCTATGCGAAAATTTTAAAAGTTTTATGTACACGCTCTAGATTTTTGAGTCGCTAGGCCGACTTCTCTGTCGATGCTTTATGAACCCTTAAGGTAGGGACCCTTCAAGATTGTGCCTTCTCTTGGATCATCTAGGTCCTTCTTATAGTAGCTAAGTTCGGCAACCAAGGCTTCTTCTTCGTTAGGCTCTTCTTTATTGGGCGCGTTCCTTCTCTTTCTTGACCTAACTTTCGAAATATGGGTAAACCATAAAGCTTTGACCCTCCCATTAGTTTAATCATTAGTAATGGACAAAGGAGGGTTAGGGATCATACCTGAGCTTACCTGTTCGGGCCCGAAACAGAGATCTTTGGGCTAAGGGTCAGTCGATCTCGACAGAGGGATGTCGATCTCGAGTGCAGAAGTCGATGTCGACTGGGGTGGTCGATGTCGACATGAGGGACCCCATACTTAAGCTCATGGCAACTTGATGGATCATTAGGTTCACTCGATATTGAGTACAAGTGGTTGATTTTGAGTGTTTCAGTCGATTTCGACTGGCTCCAGTCGATGTCGACTCTCTTTGCAGTTTCCGTCCTTGCCAACAAAAACTTGCGAAGCTTCTCCTTTTCTGGTGAGAGGGCAACTTTTTCTAGCTGCTTTGTTTCACTCATTGTAGGGTTGAAGCGAAACTCCATGACCTCGTTGCCGATTGTGAATGTAAGGGTGCCATTCCTCACATTGATGTTGGCATTCGCTGTTGCTAAAAATGGCCTACCAAGGATGATAGGCACAATTGGATCTTCTGGCATGTCTAACTCGATGAAGTCCGTGGGTATGAAGAATTTTTCCACCTTGACAGGGACATCATCCACAACCCCAGTTGGTCTCACGAATGAGTTATCCGCCATGTAGAGCTTCATGTCGATGGGCTCCAATGCTCCAATGCCCACTTGTTGCCATATAGATAGGGGCATCAAACTAACACTAGCCCCAAGATCACAAAGGGCTTTGAATTGATGCTTACCAACCCCTACTGTTACAGCAAACTTGCCTAGATCGCCGCGCTTCTCAGGTAACTCAATAGAATTGCATTCGCCGGCGATCTCTAGGATAGATCTCTTCTTGGACAGGATGTCCTTCAGGAACATCATGTAGGCAGGCATCTCATTTAGCGCTTCCGTGAGTGGGATGGTGAGGTTGAGATCTTGTAAGATCTTCATGAAGCATCTGAATTTGGTGTCTGTCGGATCTTGCAGCACCTTGGAAGGGTCGGATATTGGCGTGGTTTGGATGGCTCTGTAGGCGAGGTGGTCGATTTCTGCTTTCTGGACAGATCGACATCGACACCAGGGTGGTCGATATCGACTGGTTTGGTCGAACTCTGTGGAGTCTGAAGTTGTGGTTGATTTGTAGAGGGGTCGACATCGGGTAGGTGGTCGATATCGATTGGGTCACTCGATATCGAATAGGCGTGGCCACGGGTCATGGGTCGACCCGTGACCCGGCAAGTCGTACGGGTCATTGACCCGGCGGGTTAATAACCCGGAGGGTCCGGGTCCTCGGGTCAGCGGGTTCAGGCGGGTAGCGGGTTAAAGTTAGGGTCGGGGGATTTTAAACCCGTCGACCCGGCGGGTCGACCTATTTTAAAAGCTCGACCGTTGATGTGGGGCCCACCTGCACAGCAATTGTTTTTTTTTAAAAAAAACTAGCCGTTCAACGACTATATACTAGGCTCGAGGCTAAAAAACCCGTCTCCTACTCTCCTTCATTTGCACAAGTCACACATCCCATCCATCACCTTTGATTTAATCTTCATAAGCTCGTTATCATGTCGAACCAATCTGGATCCGGTGAAAATCTTCGTACGACGTTGTTCCAAGATCATTTCGATAAGGTCGAGCAAGGCCCGGGGAAGTTAGAAGCGGTTTGTCATCATTGCGGTCACAAGTACACGCTCACAAACAACCTGGGCTACGGAAATCTTAAGCTTCATATCACGAAGAAGCACCCCGACAAGATGAAGACCGGTGGCGCATCGGGCTCAGGTGGTAACTAGTACTCTAGTCTCTAGTAGTGTAAGTAGTGAGTAGTCTCGTAATTATATCTTTTAACGTGATGTGAGTTGTGAACTTGTGTCTTGTGATGGTCATCAAGTTTGAAATCCCTTGTGATGGTCATCAAGTTTGAAATCTGAAGCTCGATCCCCATCGAGACAATGAATCCGGTCCGGGTTGTAATCGTAGATCGGTTTGTAATAAACTTGTGTTTGCCGTAATTAACTAATTATGCTTCATAAGAATTAAGATTTAAGATTATATAATTTTGTACTTACTTACCAATTTTGAAAAACAAATCGAACAACCAAAAAAAATCCGAAAAATTCGAATAAACTTTAGATATAAGTAAAAAAATGTTTAAAAATTTGCAAACTCAATAAAAAAAATTACATAATTTAGATATTCATTTCTTGTAACATATGCAAACACAAAACATGTAAAAATAATAAAAATAATATTCCCAAACGGCTAGTTGGCAATGGTCGACCCGCCGGGTCGAACGTTGGACCCGTCGGGTCGAATGTTGGACCCGCTGGGTCGAACGTTGGCCAACGGTCGAGCCTACCCAAATCGACTCGATCCTGACCTATAAATACCCCATTTCCCTCCCATTTCCAATCCACACCTCACTCATCTCTTCTAATCTCATCTTCATCTCCCTAATCACTCTCTAATCGCTCGATATTCTCTCTCGTAAACCCGGACTCTCGGATTCTTAATCTCTCCCTAATCTCTCTTATCATTCTTAATCCTCTTAAACGCATAATGTCAAACATCTTCATTCGAATTACCCGAGGTCGCAAGAGTGTTAGTGGGGCCCCATCATCATCGATCCCGAGCGTCGGAGGAGGCGGCCCGATGGCGGGACCAAGCCTTCGTCGTAGTGTCTCGGTCTCGATAAGGAGCAAAACCCGACGGCGTCGAGATGATGCTCTATTGCCGACCACGTCGACGATATTATGGAGGAGGAAGAGGAGCCCGCCCCAGCAAGAACTCCTACGTTCCCGACCCAAGAGTCCGGGTTCGTAGCCGACGAGAGTCAAGGGACACCGCTCGAGGGCGACCCGGATGTGGCTCCGACTACGACCCAAATGCGACCCACTACGTTCAAGTACTGGTTCACGAAGGGCCCTAGGGACCCCACCTGGGATGAAACCTCGGTCTCGGCGAAGTGCAACTTCTGTGGGACGGTCTACAAGAACCCGAAGGGAGGCGAATATGGGAACTATTGTCGCCATATCCGGACAAAGCATCCCGAAAAGATCGGCCTCACTAAAGGACAAACTCAACTAACCGGGTACGCCTCTTCCTCCTCTCAACCTGCTGGTTTATGGTCTTATGATTATCGTAGTTGTCATGATAACTATGTGGAAATGATAGCTGCCGAAGGTTTACCTTATAGTTTTTCACAGCGTTTATATTTCAATGAATTTATTACACAAAATGTTCAACCTGCATGGCAAGGTATTAGTCGAAACACGGTTAAGAGGAAAGTAATTAGACGGTATAACACCCGTAAAAATGAATTAATCGAATATTTTCAAAAGAACCACGATTTACAAGTATCGATCTGTAGTGACATTTGGACCGACCATTGGCAACATCACTCGTATATGGGTGTTACTTGTCATTGAGTTGATCAACGTTTTGCAAAAATGTGTTTTGGCTTTTCGAGTTTTCGACGAAGCTCACATGGCACGGAACATAGCACGTGTCCTTTTAACCATTTTACAAGAATATAGATTGACTCAAAGAGTTTTTAGCATCGGGTTTGACAACGCTTCTGCCAACACCAAAGCTATTCCGGAATTGTTGAACCAATTCGATTTATTTTGCGAGCGCTTTGGCAAAGTAAACAGCTTCTCTAGCAATGGAGCGCCTATTGGCACGCTCACCAAACTCGCCCAAAACAGTTCCCCAAGGATGTTTGCACTCGGTGGAACTCTACTTACAAAATGATTTATGATTCAATCGCTTATAAGGATCTTCTTTCCGGTTTTGCAACACAAAACATCGAAGGGTCAAACATCTTTGCGGATATGTGGACTCAGACCCGCGAAGTTGTTGAGGTTTTCAAAGTTTTTTACGAAGCAGCTCGTACTTTTAGCCACGTTTACATGCCTACATCAAACATTTTCTGTTTTGTTGCCATGAACGTAGCAATAGCCCTTCAAGACGGGATTAATGTGCCTTCCATTCATAACGATGTCGTTGAGATGTGGCGAAAATGGGTGGCATATTACAAAGTTGTACCTTACATTTTCCTCGTAGCTTGCTGTTTCGACCCTAGATATAAATTAAACGGTGTTCAAAAGTTTTTAGAAAACTATTTTCCGACTTTAGAAATTGAGGATAATCCAGAATGCAATGTTCCAATTATAGTTGCTAGAGTTCAAGGTTTATTAGAAGAATTATATACTCATTATTCGGAAGGCGATAGAGCGCCCTCCGCTTGTCCTCCCGTGCCTACCAGTTCGAGCGGGTCACGAACTAGCATTACCGCTAGAACTAAGGCACTTGCCAGAGATATCTTTGGCTCAAAGAGGTCGAGATCTTCGTCGAGCCCCCACTCGGAGCTCGACGAATATTTATCTACTAACTTTGATTTCCATAGGGGTGAGGAAGAAGATTCCAATGTCCTAGAATGGTGAAGCCGGCTCGAAAGACAAAGATTCACGACATTGTAGGTCATCGCTCGACAAATACTAGGGGCCCCTTGCTCCACCGTCGCCGTTGAGCAGCTTTTCAGTTGTGGAGGTCAGATTCTTTCGGAGAAGAGATCAAGATTGCTTCCCGAGAACCTCGAAGCCCAAGTTTTCCTTGCAGATTGGAAGAGTGCGGATATGCGAATACAGAAGAACATCTTGGGGACTCATTCTGAGGACGATGACAGAGTGGACACAAAGTCCGTTGGGATCTCCATCGACGGCATGGTCACAGATGGATCAAGAGGTGGAGGCTCCGACAATCAAGAAGAATAGGTAAGCGGGGTTCAGAAATACACAAGTAAAAGAACTACATCGACTTTGATTCCTCAACCCCGGGAGGATACGTAGGCAATCGGAAAACCGATTCAAACCCGTTTTTCTTTTTTTCCCCAATCATACATAAATTGATAAGTTATACATAAACGGCAAACACGAAAGGCGGAAAGTTGCAAACCCGTTTTAAACCCGGGCTCTATCCGCCCGGTCGACCCGCCGGGTCTTGGATCCGCCGGGTGACCCGAACCTGCCAACCCGTGGGATTCCCGGGTTAGGGTTCGGGTCACCCCTCCCCGACCCTTGACCCAGCGGGTCGAACCCGTCGACCAGCTGGGTCGGACCCGTGGCCATGCCTAATATCGAGTGCCTCTCTGGCTCCATTGTGTGCTTCGCAGTGGGCTCGGCATCGACTGGGTGATCGACGTCGACACGGCCCTCGATATCGACTGGGTTTTCAACATCGACAGCCTCTTCAGCGACTTCTCCTTTGCTCCGTGGCTCGTGCAATGTGCGTCCACTCCTACTCCTTTGGTTGATGGCGGCGATGTGCCCAGTTTGCCCCCTAGGGTTTTCTTGTGGTTGTCCAGGGAGTTTGCTGGGCGGCTTTGGTATTTGGGCCGCCAATTGACCCAGTTGGGTCTCAATAGTCTTCTTCCAAGTATCCATCTCCCCCATTCGGGCGTTAAGCCCTTGAAGTTGGTTCTGGATAGCGTTGCTGGATTGTTGACTTACAACCTAGTTCCTCCTTAACTCATCAAAGATGAGTTCAACATCATCTCGTCGTGGTTCTCTCTCCGGATGGCCTGGAGCTCTATAGGGCGGAGGATCCCTGGGGTTGTATTGGGGTGGTTGATTTCCCCAGTTTTGGTACCCCTGGCGATTGGGATTCCTTATATATCGCGCCTCCTGGTGAGTCCCATAGGTATTGTCGAATTCGACCAACCTCTCTATAGTATCCCAAGCTTGTTGTGGTAGGAGCTCGAGATACCCATAGGAGGTATAGGTGTTGATTCTCTCCTTAGTAGCTACGTACAAGGCGTTGTAGATGATCTCCTAGATGACGTAGGGTGATTGCCCATGCGTAGGGCAGGACCTCAGCAGTTCCTTAAATCGCTCTCATACTTGCGCCAGGGTTTCATGTGGCTTTTGTTTGAAAGCCATAATCTTCTGGCGTATAACCACCATCTTGGATGGTGGGAAGAACTTGTTGAGAAAAGCATCCTTGACTTCATCCCATGTGCAGAGCAATCTGAGGGCTAGGCTCTCCAACCATGCTAGAGCTTTCCCTGCGAGAGACCAATGAAAAGCCTTTAGTTTAACGTACTCTAGGCTTTGTCCATCAGTAATTGTATCACAGAAGTCGAGGAATAAAGAGATATGATCTAGAGTACAATCGTTAGGTTCCCCTTAAATTGACGTCACCTAATTCAGTTAAGAAGCTAGGTTTAATTTCAAAATTAGAGTGAGGGATAAGAATGATCGATTTAGGCACTGAGAGCACAGGGTGCATGTATTGTTTGGCATTCTGAGGGAGGGCGTTGATTTGGGATTCAATTTGCCTTCTAGCTTCCTCCTCCTTGTCTACACGCTCTCGTTGTGCCACCTCTCTAGTTGTAAAGTCCTCGACTTGCTTTCTTAAGCATTCAATCTGTTGAGCCTGGGTCTCTTGGTCTGCCATGGCTCTTTGTATTCTAGCGCGAAGGTGAAGATAGCTTTCAGATTTGTCTATACTTTCGAATTCGGGTGTGCGGTCAGTGTGTCGCATACATCTATAAAGCAGAACTAGATAGAAATGTGAGATAGACTACTAGGGCACGATTGATTGCTTCCTCGGCAACGACGCCAATGTGGGAGGATGTCTAATTTAAACAAATATATAAAATATAGAAGCAAACCGAATCCTAGTCCATGCAAATAATTACAAAACTTCCTCCCGTTGTAGTAGAAGGGTAGTCAGGATCGATCCATGAGGAAACGTGTCAGCGGGATCCTAGATAGTCTCAAAGTCACGTCCTGAATATCGACCAGAAGCCTCGATCACGAGTTGTGGACTTGGCGTCGACCTAGGTTGTCGATTCCTACTGTGACAGAAAACCTGCAGAGACAAAAATGGCAGTCGATATCGACTAAAGTGGTCGATATCGATGTCAGCAACAAAGTCGACTTGGCTCAGAAAACTGCCAGTCAACACAGGGCAGTCGATATCGAGTGGATGACTCGAAATCGACCTCAGCAAGTAATGCAGGAAGATGGGGATTGACACAGAAAACTGTCGATCTCGGGCAAATGGTCGATATTGACCTGGTTGGTCGAAATCGACTGGTCCTGCAGAAACGTTAGTCGGCAAAGAAAGGCCGAAGACAAACAAGATGGTAGACGAAGTATGAACTGAATAAGAATAGATTTTTATGATTCAAATAATATGTTAAAGGGAAACTCCTAGGGCTAGGGTTTATCACAATGTTAACCAATGCATGCAATAAGGCAAATAAGACGGACAATTGCGCTATCTCACCCGAGGGACAAGCTTTCGCCGTACACCAACGATTAGGAATACTCTTGCAAATAAACCTAATTGTCTCTACCAATTTTATCTTTATAACTCAAGTTGTTAGCATGAATCCCTTTTCTTGCGATAAGGACTAAACATAGAATTGTAGGAGATGATCAAGACGCAACGATATCAACATCAAACATTTCCCTCAAACACGCATGGCTAACATCGGGCTCACCCCAACCCTAGAAGCTTTAGGGAAGTACTCGCTCTTCATCACAAAGGACATCATTGATTGAAAAAGGAATACTTGCATGAAAACTTCAAAACATTACAACTCAATGCCAGCTTTCGCAAACGCCAAACCCTAAAGGTCTTCTCTAACTCTCTACTCCTCTAGCTATTATTGTTGTGTATTAGAAAGGAATGAATAAAAACCAGCCCCCTAGGGCTTTATTTATAGGCTACTAATCCTTACTAGCCAAGGAAAGTAGATCTAATCTTCTATCTAAAATTCTATCCCATCATAGATAGGATGAAACATTATTATGGTAAAAACTAAAATTCTATCCCTAAGGTATATTCTATCTACTTAAGAAGATAATCCGTGGCTTAGATGATAAAACTTCAAATCCACATCTCAAAAAGCGCGTCCAATCCGTGTTGAATTCTAGTCGATATCGAGCTCTCTGTTCTTTCTCGACAAACTCAATTCCACTCGATTGCTAGGGCAAGGTCGATGTCGATTCAAGCACTCGATATCGAGTGATCTTCTAGGTTGGTCTTTGTGGTCTGTCTCGACACTCAAAGTCTGTGTTGAGGTCTTCGGTCGATATCGACCAGTCTAGTCCATTTTGACTTCTTTTTAGCTTTACTTGGCTTCTTCGTTTTGACTCCGATTCTGCTCCAATTCCTACATATTTAGACCAAAACTTGTGCAGACTCTATTTCTTGCACGTTAGCTCATTTTACACAAATTTGCATTATTTTTCACCTTTACTTTAGGATTTGAATGAAATATGAAGTCAAAATATGCGATAAAAAGGACTCTAAATGTGTACATATCACCCTTACGGATATAAAATTGGGATGGGTAGAGATCCTTATAATTATCTTTGTCTTTGTGTTTTTCTTCTTGATTGGGAAACTTTGTTTGATATATTTTCAGGAGCGTATTATGCCTTCATGGGCATAGGGGGCATATGTAAAATCTTGTTTTGGTAATTCGTACACTTGATTATAGAGATAAGTAAATTTGGGAGAGAAGTTTGATGATTATTGTGTTTTACTCTTGATGACTTGGTATGATATTTGTTTATATGAGTTTCTCTCATTATGACATATGACATGATTCTTATAACATGCTTTGATCTTGTTGTGTGCTTATAACTTATGGTACTTGATGACTTGGGTGGGACAATTACTACCATTCTTGATGTGTTTGATGATGTAAGGGAGAATTGATATAAAATATAAATAATATACTCAACCCTAGCCTCTTAAATAAATTCAAGACTCCCCCGCTGTAGTGGAAGGGTCGGGATCGATCCACGAGGAAGCGTGTCAACGGATCCAAAGTAATTCGCGAAAATGTTCTATAGAAGTCGACCAGAAGCTCTCAATGTCGACTAGGTTAGTCGATATCGATCAAAGCAGTCGATATTGAGTGGTGTTTCCTGCACGGACAAAAGGAAAAGCAATCGACGTCAACCAGTTCACTCGACGTCGAGTTAGTAGCAGAGATTGATCGACACAGAAAACCGTCGATCGAACAAAGGCAGACGATATCGACCTATGCAGTCGATCTCGACCTCTAAAACAGAAACAGAAATTCGGCAAAGAGGGCCGAAGAATGTAAGGATGAAAAGGGAAACATGGACAGAAAATTAGAGATTTGAAGTATGATTAAGAAGGATACTAAACCATATAATTAAAAAAATGACTCTTAAAGCAAAGAATTACCACAATGTTAATCACACATGCATAAAATAAGGTAAGGCGGATAATTACGTTATCACATCAAAGGGACAAGCTTTCGCCATCCACCAACAACTAAGAATATTTTCGCAAATAAACCTAACTGTCTCTACCAATTTTATGTTTATGATCCAAGTTGTTAGCGTGAATTCCTTTTCTTTCGAGAAGGGCTAAACACAACAAGGTAGGAGATGATCAAGACATAACAAATATCAACATCAAACTTACCTTAAGCATGCATGGCTAACGTCGGGCTCACCCCGACCCTAAAAGATAAGCGACTACTCGCTCATGGTTGAAGTAGACATTGTTGAAAGAAATAAACAAACTTGCATTGAAAGGACAAACTTGAAGTCTTAACAATCCCGACGTCGGCTCTCGCGAACGCCAAAACCCTAAAGCTTCTTAAACTAAAACCTAAACTAGAACTGAATTGAGATTGCTGTTGTGGGGATTGATTATATTCCAAAATCCAGCCCCCATGGGCTTTATTTATAGCCTCACAACTCCTAGCTAGCCTAGAAGATGGAGTCCTAATCCTAGTGAAACTTGGTAAATCTAAATCTTATCTTAAATAAAGTAGATGATAAAAACTAATTAGAAAACTAAAATATATCCCTAGGGTAGATAAGAATACACCGATAGGATTAAATCTATCAAGAAATAAAGTAAAAATGTGGCTTTATCAACTTCTCCTCGGACTCGGACTGCTCGACGTGTCTGTTACTATCATCAGGTCAAGTCGACATCGACCACTACTCTCGATGTCGAGTGCTCTGCTTCAGCTTGATTTCACTTGATCTCACTCGACCTCGGTCACATCTTCAGCTTTGTCGATATCGATCAGTTCCTCGATGTAGATCACTTTGGTCGATGTCGACCCATTCTGGTCGATCTATGGTCATGTCGAGCACTCCTCCAATAGCTTGTCTTTCTTCCTTTCTTATACTTAGTTTATTTATCGATTTCTCCAGTCGATGTCGAGTAGCTTAGTCGAGTTCGACTGCTGTATTCTGGTTCTTTGCATCTTGTTTCGGCTTCCATTTCGCTCCAATTTCTGCACATTTACATCAAAACTTGTGTAGACCTCTATTTCTTGTAAATATGCACATACTACACAAATTCAAAGCATTCTCAAACTATAATGCAAATATATGATAGAAATTGGCATAAAAGATAGGCATAAAACATGGTCATTTTAGCGCACATCAAAACACCTCATACTCAAGCCTGCTTGTCCCCAAGCAATACTTTTCATGGTCACACAGCGAAAGGACTAAACTCTCAACATCATAGATCCAATCTTATATAACCATATAATGAATTACCATCCTCGGAAAGGTACCATTGCCTTTAAATTCATGCCTGTGAATGAAAAGCAACATCTCACACAAAAGGAGGGTTATACAAAAACAATTTGGTAACATAGCATTAATAATCAAGAGGACTTTTATGCGCATGGTGAAGTAAATGTAAAAGGTATAGTGGTGGGATATATTTGGCAATGTGGTGCTTAATCCGGGGAGAAACTCTTAACTTTCTTTCTTTGATGCACTTTCTCCTTCATGATTTCCACATTCCTTTTTTTCATAATGCTTTGCTTTTTTCACTTTCATTTCTTTAACCTCTTTAACCTTAACGCTGCCTTCTCGCGAGTCACAAACATGGGTGTCATGAATGGCCCCAGATACTTAGCGCTTCGGACTCCTCACCTTGTATCCCATCTCGCGTGAATTTTATCCTCTACAAGCAGGGTCGATCCACCTAACTTCTAGGTGACCGGATTTTCTTTCACTCATTAAATTTTCCATTAAAAATTCTCATGCCATCAACTTTATAAAAACTTCACAACATATCAACCATATAACAACTCCATAATATGACTTCCATTCCATAACATAATCTTCCGGATGGGTAAAAAGGTATAAAAATGTGCAATTTAAAAATATGATGTAAGGCAATAAGCATGGGTAATGGCTAAGGTAAAAAAATGATTGAATGGAAAATAAAGTTCTCCGTCCTCTATCATGCACATGTCAAAAGCAACTTCAAATTTTACCTCTTTTCATAGGTTTCCCTAAAATTCGCACTTCATTGAGACTTTCCTTTACTAGGCAATTTAATTGCTATATCTCTAACATATTTACTTTTGCATCTTCGAGTTTTGTTAAACTTCCATGACACTTTATTTTGTTTTCGGGGATATGAGTGTAAGACCCGGGGTCTTAAGAGGCGCCAGCCCATGCCACCTAGCCCTCTCAGGTCCGTTGTCCTCACTTGGAGCCTGAAAAGGAAGAGCTCTTGTAACATGGGTAGGGCTTGAATCACTTATAAATCACTCCCAACATCCTTATGATATCCGATGTGGGACGGGGGTATTACAATCTCCCCCACTAAAAGCACTGACGACCCCGTCAGGCCCAAGGGACTGCCCTCCGGGAGGAGCGTACCCGAGCATACTGTCAGAGTACCTCCGGGCCCAGAGTCGGCTCTGATACCATCTGTAAGACCCGGGGTCTTAAGAGGCGCCAACCCATGCCACCTAGCCCTCTCAGGTCCGTTGTCCTCACTTGGAGCCTGAAAAGGAAGAGCTCTTGTAACATGGGTAGGGCTTGAATCACTTATAAATCACTCCCAACATCCTTATGATATCCGATGTGGGACGGGGGTATTACAATGAGTCCTTAAATCTTTTCAAAAATCTTCTGGATCATTCTTTAAAGATCAAATAGCATAATAATATCCAAAGAACATAATATACTAGACCATTCAGCAGTCTTAGCCCTAAAAATTTTAAAAGTTTACCGAAAAACAATATATGAAGAAGCTATGCAAGAAATAACTAAATAAAGATGATCATGATAATATTCAAATAAGCTCTTCCCCCACCCCATACTTAAAATATACAGTGTCCTCAATGTATTAAAAATAAGGGTAAAGGAAGAAACTCATAGAATAACGCGCGGAGAATATCGATTTCAGGTATTGTCGAACAAGTTGCCAACAGTCGATGTCGACAGCAACTCTTACTGATAAGAAGATGGTCGAATTCGAGGGTAGCCTGGGTGGTCGACATCGAGTGCGTCTCTTGATGTCGACTGCTCTGTAATGCTCCAGAGAGATCGATTTTGATCCTTGTGTGGCTCGACCCTTGCGGTCGATGTCGATTGGCCAAGTCGATCTCGATGGCTTCTTCATGAGCTTCGTTTCTTCTTCTTTATATCCTTTTTCTTGCAACCTAAAATTTCGTTAGCTCATAATACTAAACCACATTTCAAAGATTTCAAAACCAAAATCCAACCCCTAAAAATCTAAAATTTCAATAAAGTTTATTTACACGCTCTAGACTTTTGAGTCGCTAGGCCGACTTCTTCAATAAAGCTCATGACCTTTTATGGTAGGGTCCCTTAGTGTAAGACCCTTCTCCTGGATCATCAAGGTCATTGTCATCATACCTCAGCTTACCTTTTTGGACCCGAAACAGCGATCTTTGGGTTTGGGGTCAGTTGACATCGACAGGGGGTGGTCGACGTCGAGGAAAGTGGTCGAATTCGACAGGGAATGGTCAACTTCGATTGCTATAATAGAGGGAACCCCATACTTAAGATCTTGGAAACTTTGGTGGCTTTTAGTTGTGGTTGACATCGAGTGGAAGTGGTCGATCTCGAGCACTTTGGTTGACGTCGACTGCTTGCAGTCAAGCTCGACCTTATTTTCAGCGCCTAGTTCTGTCAACAAGTAATCACGCAGCTGCTCCTTCTCGGGTGTGAGCCCACTTTCTCCATAGATTCTAGGGCTATGAGATCTTTGTAGTGCCTTTTCACAAAGGATAGAGTCCTTTCTTAAGTCAATGCTCTTCACCTCTAGCTTTTTGGTCTCTTTCATCGTCGGGTTGAAGCGAAACTCAATGACTTCATTGCCGATTGTGAATGAAAAGATGCCACTCCTAACGTTGATGCTGGCATCAACGGTTGCTAAGAATGACCTAACAAGGATGTCCAACACGATGAAGTCCGTGGACACAAAGAACTTTCCCACCTTGACGAGGACATCATCCACAATCCCCGTGGGTCTCACAAAGGAGTTATCCGCCATGTAAAGCTTCATGTCAACGGGCTCTAATGGTCCTACTCTAACTTGTTGCCATATGGATAGGGGCATCAAAATCACACTAGCCCCTAGGTCACAAAGGGTTTTGAATGGATGATTTCCTACCCCCATCGTGACGGCAAACTTTCCCAAATCGCCTCTCTTTTCAGGGAATTCCATTGTGTGGCATTCTCCGGCGATCTCGGCAATGGATCTCTTCTTGGCTAGGATGTCTTTCAAGAACCTCATGTATGTTGGCATCTCATTGAGGGCTTCCGTGAGTGGTATGGTTAAGTTCAAGCCTTGTAACACCTTCATAAAGCGCCTAAACTTGGTATCTGTCGGGTCCTTCAACGCCTTGGAGGGAAAAGGAAGCTTCTTTATTGGCTTTGGAGCCAAAGAGGTTGATCAAGGTGCTTTTGAGTGGTCGACATCGATTGGAGGTGTGTTGACGTAGGGAGAATTGAATTGAAATATATAATAAAATATAAAATAATGCAACCCTTAGCCTCTTTAAATAAATTCAAGACTCCCCGCTATAGTAGTAGGGAATCAGGTTCAATCCACGAGGAAGCAAGTCAGCGGGATCCTAGTAGCGTTGAAGGCACGTCCTGAATATCGATCAGAAGCCTCGATCTTGAGCACATCACTCGATGTCAACCTTGGCTGTCGATTCCTACTGCAACAGAAGACCTGGAGAGACAAAAGTGGCAGTCGATATCGACTAGGGTGGTCGATATCGATATTAGAGGCAGAAATCGACTGGCTCAGAAGATTTCCAGTCGACACAGGGTGGTCGATATCGAGTAGGTGCCTCGAAATCGACCTCAGCTAATTCATGCAGAAGACTCGAGATCGACACAGAAGACCGTCGATCTGGGCAATGTGGTCGATATCGATGTTGTTGGTCGATATCGACTTGTTCCTACAGAAAAGTTAGTTCTTGTCGACGAAGAAAGGCCGAAGAAAGAAGGATGGAAAAGGAGCAATGAACAGCAATAAACCAGGGATGTTGGGTTTTTCGATAACTAAACAAACGACAGGCAATAAAGATGTAAACTAATAAAGAAAAGATCTTCCAAAGCCAGGGATTACCACGATGACTACCATGATAGTAGAAGTAAGAAACCGATAAATATGCATGCTTTTAACATAAAGGCGAAGGCTTTCACCTAAACCGACAAATAGGAAAAGATATCTTGCAATAAATTAACCTAATTTGCGTCTACCTTTGTCATAATTGAGTTTATAATCTTTCGAATAGAAACCCTAATTACTACCCAAGTTTCACAACATGAGTTCCTTAAATTCACATTTAATGATAAAGCACAGGGTAGAGCGAGATAAAAGATACCTTCTTTAGCGACATACAAACCTTACCACCATGGCTATCGTCGGGCTCACCTCGACCCTAGATGAAAGGGCGACTACTCGCTCATGTTGAAAGAAGACATTCTTGAAATTGAATGGAAATAAACTTGCATTTATGAAGAAACTTGAATCTTTACAATCTCAACGCCAACTATCGCAATGCCGAAACCCTAAAGCTCAAAACCTAAAACTCTAACTTTATTGCTTAATGCTATTGTGTCTTTCTTGCTTGAATGAATAAAAACCAGTCCCCTAGGGCTTTATTTATAGGCTACTAATCCTTGCTATCCAAGGATAGTATCTCCTATCTTCTATCTAAATTATATCCCAACAAGTAGGATAGATCTTTTATTTTGGTAAATATCTAAAATACTGAATAAATCTTTAAGGTAAAAAACAAATAACTCTAAGCTGTAATCTATCTAATATTACAAGATAATTCGGGCTTTAGTTGATAAGATTCCCAATCCGCATCTCGAAAAGCGCGTCCAACCCGTGTCGAAGTCTAGTCGATATCGACCAAAGTAGTCGATATCGAACTCTCTGTTTCTGCTCGAGGGGTTCTTCTCCACTTGATTTTTGGTGTCAAGTCGATATCGACCTCAGGTAGTAGATATCGAGTGTCCTTCTTGGTTGGTCTGTCTGGTCTATCTCGACACTCAGAGTCTGTGTCGATGTCTGTAGTCGATATCGACCAGTCCTGTCGATATCGACCTCTTCTCAGGTTCACCTGGCTTCTTCGTTTTGACTCCGATTCCGCTCCAATTCCTACATATTTAGACCAAAACTTGTGCAGACTCTATTTCTTGCACGTTAGCTCATTCTACACAAATTTGCATTATTTTCAACCTTTATTTTAGGAATCGAATGGAATATGAAGTCAAAACTTGCGAATAAAATGGGTACAAATATGTACATCAAATTACCCCATACTTAGACTTGCGTGTCCTCAAGCAATAACCAAGCAATAACCAACACCTACAACACACCCTTCAAGTCTTCGCCCTTGTCAAAAGCAACATCATAAGTGGTAGCAAAGCAAAGCAAGTGAATTTAACGTCATAGCACATATTTAAGCGATCCATAGGCATATGTAATTTTGATCCAACCTCACATGGACAATGTGTTTGCACTCAACTCTCATGTGTTTAGGCTATGAAGATCAACTCTCAACTCAATTCCATCTACAAACTCATAAACATTGCAATTTATAAGAATCCACTTCGCAACCAATTATGAAAATGCAATAAGAACCATCAGGAGGACTTTCGCTCATTGGAAGACTTCAAAGAAGACTCCATTCGGCAGGGTTGTAATGGGGCTTGGTAAGAAATAAAGGGCTATGGAATTATTTAGCTATTTGGTGCTCATAAAATTCTGGAATCAAGACTCCTAAACTTTATCACTACTACATCCAAACCATATCTCTTCAATGTTGCACTTTCCAAACTCGTCTTCCATAATGCTCATCAACCCTTCTTTCAAACCCTTAATATTCTCTCAAAAATATAGACCTTGTATGAAATAAATAAAGAAATAAGGAATAATTTCGCTCATGCACTATGTAACAACATTTTTTTTGCACGAAAATTAATAAATAAATATGAACATGTGCATTTATATGGTGAGCAAAAAATCCTTTTACAAAATATGACAAGATGCAAATATGTACCATCTCATAATTTTCTTTTGCCCAAAACTAGACAATATGCACTTTTCTTTCCACAATGCATTATTCTAACCAACCTAAGTCTCAATTCCCAAATGGGGGTCAGGCTCAATTTGGCTAGGGATAATTTTGTGGAGTTTGTAATATAAGGCTCAGGCTAATATTCTGGCTTCAAGCAGAGATAATGCAGGCTAGATAAAGAGAGGATAAAAATGGCTTAAAAGATGCCTCCATCATTTAATTCTCGTAAACATAAACATATATATATGTATTGGCTTTGAATAACTATCACAACATTTAGAGATGCATAGGAAGAGTAAATACACTCAAGAAAGCAGAGGGATTTTTGATGTTCTCCCTATAGGCCAAAATTCTCACAAGGACAATTTTTGTTGGATTTGCTTTTTAGCCTAGGATCATATGTGCTCAATTTCATCACAAGTTCACAATCTACATTAAAACAATTTTAAGGACTTAGGCTAAACCATCCAAATATGCCATAGGATTTACATGATCAAGTTAGCTATTGAGTTTTCATCATAGGACATCTAAGTAGGGTTTAAAAACAAACTTAAAAGTAAATATGCATTTTTTTTGTTTTTTTGACATTTTCTATTTTTTTGGAATTTTTTTTGACATTTTTATAAAACTTAATAAACTAAAAGACTAAAAACTTAAACTTTAACGTGCATAAACTTTAAACATGATGCAATGCAGAAAAATAAAACCTAAAGCAAATAAATAAAATTATTACAAGCCAAGTTGCCAGTTTTTAACCATAACCACAACCAAATAGAAAAGTTATAAAGTCCAATTTCAGTCCCACCTCATACTTAAAAATTACAGTGTCCTCACTGTTGAAAAATAAAGTAAAGGGAAGGGGGAACACTCACTCTCACTTACTCTAAAGATCACTACTCAAGAGGCGGAGGAGGCGGTAGAAGCATGGGCCAGTCCTGTGTAGTGGACGACCCTGGGTAGTAGGATGGGCCGCCCTATTGAAATGTAGAGCTGCTGGGACCCTACTGATCAAAGTTGTAGCCCGAGTAGGAGCCCAATCCCTCCAACATCCTTCCAAAGCAGCACTGGTCATGACGCATCTCAGCAACAGTCAGCTCGAGCCTGGAGAAGCGTGCAGTCCCGTCGTCCTGCCACTCAGTAGAGTAGGCAGGCTGGAAGGGCGGAGGAGGTGAAGGAACATAACTGTGGTGGGACCCTTGCGGGTCATCTCCACCACCAGCTGCATCATCAGCGGTGTCATCATCGTCATCGCCGTCGTCATTGCCCCCTTGGTAGGCTGGGGGCTGCTAGGCTCCATCTGAATGGGGATCTGCCTCCCAAGATATGGCCTTCAGGTCTGGCTCATGGTTGTAGAGCGGGGGCCCCCTCCTAAGCGTCGGGTCAACAGTGGGATCTATGTCCATGTGATATGGTTGCCCAGTCCATGACTGGTACCAATCTGGGACATATAGAAGATCCAGCGGAGGGGCATCACTGTTTGGGGGTGCCTCCATCCAACTGGACCTGCTGCGATCACACCTCCCTGTCGCAATACAGTAGAATCAAGATAAGTGAGCTCATAAGCAGTATACCTCTCAACGTGCATGCCTAAGGCCTGGGCTAAGACAGTCACCATGCAGCCGTCCAGGATCTCGGTGTTCGATGTACGTCGGCGCTCCAGTATATGCTCAAGCCAAGCGTACATGAAAGGAAAGGGCTCATCCTCAAACATCATCCATCGCAAGGTCTCTGTCTTGCGGTGTATGGGGCGGCGGAGCTCAGGTCGCGCCCAGATGGTGCTCGCCAGGATGCGAAGGATGACTCAGAACAGCGGGCTAGCGATCCTGGTAGTAAATGAGTCGGTGGGAACAGGGTATGGGATCCCCAAGAGATAGCTCCATATGATGTTGGGGTCCTGGACCCTGAAGTGTGCTGAAGTATAAGCGAACCCAAATAGGTTGCTCATCTTCTCAAGTATGAATCGGAACTGCCTGTCGCCGAGCTGGAAGGTGACTCGGCGGGTGGAGGAGACGCGAACAGGGATCTCCAGTGTGACCATAAACTCCGCTGTCAGGACGGGGTAATGGGCCTCTAAGTAGTCGATCAACCTCTCCAGGGAGACATACTCAAATGCCTCCTGGACGCCTGTGTGGAAGCCCAACTGGACCATATCTAGATACTGGTACCAACGGGCTCTGCGTGCTCGGCTAATCAGGTCAGTAGCTAGATCCATCTGCTGCTCATCTGCAATGTGAAGGGAATCTTGTGGAACAGTCTTGGCGCGCACCATTTTCTGCAAAGAAAACAATGCCAAAGATAATTCCCTTTATTTAAACAATATAAAGAACTTCATACTTAGGTTCAGAAACTAGCCTAAAAATTTGCAATATTAACATCGGCTAATCTTAGTGATAAATCTTGAAATCCTAATTTTAATGATCAAATAAAGATAAATAACCAATTTTTAACCATCAAAAATAAATATTATCTAAAAATAATTCAAGAAATTCCATAAACTTATCAAATTTCATAAACCCAATTTCTTGAACATTTAACACTAATCAAACCTAATCCAAATTCAGATTTTACCCCCTTATATTCAAAAAAATCAGATCTAATATGAACCCTAAACAATTTCAATTTCCCGCGCAAATAATATTCAAACCCTAAAACACTCAATATGCAATTTCAACCCAAAATCATCAAAATATTCATATAAAACTGAAAATAATGATTAAGAGTAAGAAATCATACTAGAAGAGTATCGAAAATTGGGTGGGAAGAGGAAAGAAATCGCAAGAAATCAAAACAAGAAACTGTCGAACTGTTACTGTGGTCGAAATCGATGATGAGGTCGATATCTAGGCGGCAATGGGGTTCGTTGTCACTTCTGCAGGCTCACCGGTCTTTGAATGTGGCTGGATCTGGTGGACTATGGCTGGAATTGAGGGGATCTGGGCAAGGGTGGTCGGAGAACAACGAAAAGGAGCGGGAGAGAGAGAACAAGAAGGACTGTCGGATCTTGGGGCAAAAGGGAGGAGGAAAGTGGCGGATCTGAGTGACACAAGGAGGAGGAGAGTGACAGCAGTGGGGCGGCGGTGGTGCACAGCAGAAAGCGAGGAGAGAGAGACGAGAGATGAAGGAGAGAGAAGAAGAAGAGATGGCGGCGTAGAGATGAAAAAGGAGGGCTAGGGTGTCGATTTCTAGGTAAAAGGGGAGGGTTTGTCGAAATCAGTTATTTAAAGAGAAATAAAACCAAAATAAAAAAGGAAAAAGAAATAAATAACTGACCTGGAACTTACCTCCGACAGTAGTCGATATCGACCACTGTGGTCGATATCAACCTCTCTCTCTGAGTTGATTAAATCTGCTCGACCTATTCTCCTGTCGGTCGGTCGGTATCGACATCACAACTCGATTTCGACCTCTCCTTCTGAGTCGACTGAGTGTGGTCGACCTGTAATTTTGGTGTCAACCGTCGATATCGACTCAGTATGTCGATATCGACCTCTCTTCTGGGGAAATCAATCTCCTGGTTCACTTTAGATAGAATAGCCACGAAAAATCTAGAAAGAAAATAATCTAAAAAAACTTAGAAAAAGAAAAGAACGGGTTGCCTCCCAAAAGCGCTTGAGTTTAAGTCGCTAGCTCGACATACTTCCCTTTTTGCGCTAGTTCAACGCCAAGGTGGCACGAATCTCATCTTCCGGGTCTTCTTTGTCATAATACTTCTTTACCCGGTGATCATTTACCTTAAAGGTAGAACCATCGTCGCAAAGTAACTCCATCGCTCCATGAGGGAAATTTTGATGAACCTTGAAAGGTCCGCTCCATCTTGTCCTTAGTTTCCTTGGAAATAAGCGGAGTCTAGAATTAAAAACAAGGACTTTGTCACCTACCTCATATGTTTTTGGCACCAATTTCTTGTCGTGCCACTTCTTTGTGCGCTCCTTGTAGATTTTGGCATTCTCATTTGCCATTAGGCGCAACTCCTCCAAGGCTTGTAAGTCAACGAACCTTCTTTTCCCGGCTTAGTTGAAATCCATGTTGAGCTCTCTAAGAGCCCACATAGCCTTATGCTCAAGTTCGATGGGCAAATGACATGACTTACCATATACCAAGTTATAGTGAGTTGTGTGAAGTGGTGTCTTATAGGCCATTTGATAGGCCCAGAGCGCATCATCTAGCTTGGATGACCAATCCTTCCTTGAGCGGGAGACCGTCTTCTCTAGGATGGCTTTGATTTGGCGATTGGAGACTTCTACTTGACCGCTGGTTTGTGGATGATAGGGCATTGCCACCCTATGTGTCACCCCATACTTGACTAAAAGTGCTTCAAAGCCTCTCTCAATGAAATGCGAGCCACCATCTGAAATAAAAACTCTAGGAACACCAAAGCGAGGAAAGATGTTAGTTTTCATAAACTTAGAGACTACCTTCGCATCGTTGGTCCTAGTTGCAACGACCTCAACCCATTTAGAGACATAATCCACCGCTACTAGAATGTATTTGCAGGGGCTTGAGGAAGGGAATGGTCCCATGAAGTCAATACCCCATACATCAAAGAGCTCTACTTCCAGAATTTCTGTGAGCGGTGTCTCAGTTCTCCATGTGATATTTCCTGCACGTTGACACTCATCACAAGAGGTTACATAGTTTTGCACATCTTTGAAAAGGTTAGGCCAATAAAAACCACATTGAAGAATTTTCGCCGCGGTCTTGAATCCTTTAGCATGGCCTCCTGTAGGGAGAGAATGACAATGGCGAATCATGCTCTCTACCTCTTCCTCCGGGATACAACGTCGAAAGATAT
This sequence comes from Persicaria maculosa, assembly GCA_963922045.1. Lineage (NCBI taxonomy): Eukaryota > Viridiplantae > Streptophyta > Magnoliopsida > Caryophyllales > Polygonaceae > Persicaria > Persicaria maculosa. The sequence goes on from OY998260.1 coordinate 36,637,748, forward strand.
GGTCTTTTCTCTGCTTGAACAAGTAGGGTTTATCCCAATAGTATTGCTTAACGTCGTGCAAAAACTTCTTCTTTTGTTGTGAAGTTAAGCCTAAAGGGATCTCGCCTCCTCCAATATAGTTAGCAAAACCCACATACCAAGGTACCTTCGCCCCTCTTACAGCAAATAGGTCATGAATAGGACTAGAGGGGGGAGTAAAGAAGAAATCCTCACCGGAGCTTACCTTTTCGTCACCTTCGAAGTCACTGGAAGGTGGTCGATATCGAAAAGGAGTGGTCGATTTCGACTGGTCTACATCAACTATGTCAGTCGATTTGGGCTGCTCGCGATTGGCACTCGATTTCGACTTCTGGTGGTCGATTTCGACCTCTGCAATTGTGAAGCTATCGTCAGAAATAGTCGAAATCGGCAGAAAACATACCTTCGGGGCAGTCGATATCGACTTGATCTGGTCGATATCGAGTGGACTCTCTGCCCGTTTTGCTTCTTGCTTCATCAGGTGCTCGTCAGGGTGGGAGTCATCGATTGGCATGTTGTCTGTGATTCATCTAGAAGCCCTTTGGATAGCCGTGAGAGATGATCGGCCACGGAGTTCTCCTTTCCTTTCTTATCCTTAAGATCAATGTCGAACTCTTGTAGTAGGAGCACCCATCGTAGGAGCCTAGGTTTAGCATCCTTATTCGCCATCAAGTACCTAAGAGCTGCATGGTCAGTATGAACAATTACCTTAGAGCCCAATAGGTATAAGCGGAACTTCTCAAAAGCGAAGACCACCGCCAAGAACTCTTTCTCCGTCGTGGTGTACTTAGTTTGAATGGCATCAAGAGACTTGCTTGCATAGTAGATGGCGTGAAGCTTCTTGTCTCTCCTTTGTCCTAGGACAGCACCTACGGTATAATCGCTTGCGTCGCACATGATCTCAAAGGGTTGCGACCAATCTGGCGATTGAATAATAGGGGCGGATATAAGGGCTTCCTTCAACCTGTTGAAAGCTTCAAGACAATCACTAGAAAACACAAATTTGACATCCTTCATTAGTAGGTTCGTTGAAGGTTTGGCAATATTAGAAAAATCTTGAATAAGCCTTCTATAGAAACCTGCGTGACCAAGGAAGCTTCTTATGTCCTTAATAGATGAAGGTGGTGGCAACTTCTCAATAAGCTCTACCTTTGCCCTGTCCACCTCAATTCCCCTTTTTGAGACTTTGTGGCCTAGCATAATCCCTTCTCTTACCATAAAGTGGCACTTTTCCCAATTGAGAACCAAGTTTGTCTCCTCACATCGTGCAAGTACCCTGCGAAGGTTAGCAAGACAAACATCGAAAGTAGTGCCATAGACAGAAAAATCATCCATAAATACCTCCACCTTTGAAAGGTAGTGGGGGCGTTGCAGAGCCCAAATGGCATCCTCCTATATACAAAAGTCTCATAGGGACATGTGAAGGTTGTCTTCTCTTAATCGTCAGGATGAATAGGACCTGCCAAAAGCCAGAATATCCATCCAGGTAACAAAAGTAAGCATGTTCAGCAAGTCTTTCCAATACCTGGTTAATGAATGGAATGGGAAAGTGATCCTTTCTAGTGGCATTGTTGAGCTTCCTATAGTCAATGCACATTCGCCAACTAGTTGCGATTCGCTTTGGCACAAGCTCTCCCTTCTCATTTTCCTCAACGTACATTTATATTGGCATCAATAGTAGCTAAGAAAGGCCTACCAAGGATGATAGGTACAATAGGATCTTCAGGCATTTCCAATACAATGAAATCAGTAGGCACAAAGAACTTACCTACCTTTACCGGAACGTCATCAACTATACCTGTGGGCCTGACGAATGAGTTGTCAGCCATATAGAGCTTCATATCCACATGTTCAAGTGCTCCGATGTTCACCTTTTGCCAAATAGAAAGATGCATAAGACTTAAGCTTGCCCCTAGGTCACATAGGGCCTTGTAGCGATGTTGGCCAAGCCCCACGGTGATTGCAAATTTCCCTGGATCGCTCTTCTTCTCTGGGAAGTCCATCTTTGAGCACTTCTCTACGATCTCTGCCATGGACCGCTTCTTGCTAAGGATGTCTTTGAGGAATCGGACATAGGCGGGCATCTCGCTTAGGGCCTCTGTAAGGGGGATAGTAATGTTAAGACCTTGGAGAATCTTTACGAAACGCCTAAACTTACCTTGAGTGGGATCCTTCAATGCTTTGGAAGGGAAATGAAACGTCTTCTTGGGTGGAGGAGCCAAAACGGTGGTCGGAGGGGCCTTCGAGGTGTCGATGTCGACTGGAATCTGGTCGATATCGACCGGAATGATCGATTTCGACTGCGGTTGGGGCTCCGAGGGCTCTACGATGGCCTCGACGTCGACTACTAACTCGACATCGACTGGTCTGTCGATGTCGATTAGATCTGCAGCTTTCTCCTTCGCTTCCGTTCGTAGCTTTTGTAGTTTGTTTCCACTCCTTAGTTGCATGGCGATGTGGCCCGACCCGAATTGCCCCTTAGGATTTGTAGTTGGTTGTTCAGGGAACGTTCCGAATGGTCTAGGGATTTGTGCCGCCAATTGACCCAGTTGGGTCTCTACATTCTTTTTCCATATATCCATCTCCCCAATCCTTGTGGTAAGGTGATTGAGTTGAGAGTGGATTACATTGTTGGATTGATCATTCTTTGCATGATTCCGCCTTATCTCATCCAGCACAAGTTGTAGATCATCCTTCCGCTGGTCTCTCTCCGGGTGCCCAGGAGCTCTATAGAGTAGGGGGTCCCTAGGGTTAACCGGGTTCCTTTGTGGTTGTTGGAACCTTTGGTCTCCCCAATATTGGCAATTGGGACCCCTCATGTAGTTGACTTCCTCATGAGTCTCTGCTAGTTGCACTTGTTTAGCATGGGGGCACTCGATGGTGGTGCGCCGATGCGATCCGCATTCGATGCAATCTTGGTTCGCTAAAAGGAACCTTACTTGCTTTTGGAGCTTTCGAAGTTGATCTCTATAGAATTTCTCCTTCACGTCCGGATCGATTACCTTAGAGGGTTCATATAATGGTATAGATGGGGCAGGCCTCAACGATGATGATGTGTCGGAAGCCTCAAGAGTCCCATATGTGTTGTCGAACTCCACCAACCTCTCTATGGTGTTCCAAGCCTCTTGTGGAGTGAGTTCAAGGTAGCCATAGGAGATGTAGGTGTTGATCCTCTCCTTGGTTGCAGCATCAAGAGCATTGTAAATAATCTCCTAAATCACGTACGGTGGTTGGCCATGCGTCGTGCATGATCATAGTAGGTCATTGAACCTTTCCCAAACAGTCGCCAGAGCTTCACCGGGCTTTTGTTTGAAAGCCGTCATTTTTTGTCGGATCAACGCCGTCTTTGATGGAGGGAAGAACTTGTTGAGGAACGCGTCTTTGACTTCATTCCAGGTGCGGAGCGATCTTGGGGCTAAGCTTTCCAACCACTGCAATGCTTTACCTGTAAGGGACCAACGAAAAGCTTTTAGTTTGACATATTTAAGACTCTATCCATCAGCAATATTATCACATAGATTTAAGAAAGTTGATATATGTGCCATAGGGAAATCATTAGGTTTTCCTTCATATTGGTGTCTCCTAATCTCAGTAAGGAAATTAGGCTTAATTTCAAAGTTAGAAGTAGGGATAAGAATCGCCGATTCAGGCACTGTGAGCGATGGATGCATGTATTGCTTTGCGTTCCTTGGGAGGGCGTTGATTTGAGCTTCATATTGTCTCCTAGCTTGCTCCTCCCTTTCAGCATGCTCTCTTTGTGCCGCTTCTCTGGTGGTGAAATCTTCTACTTCCTTCTTTAGATGTTCAATTTGTTGAGCCTGGGTCTCGTTGTCTGCCATGATTCTGATAGCTCGGGACCTTAGATGGAGATAGCATTCAGGGTCATCTACTCCTTCGAATTCAGGTGGACGATAAGCACGTCACATAGAAACCCTAATTACTACCCAAGTTTCACAACATGAGTTCCTTAAATTCGCATTTAAAGATGAAGCACAAGGTAGAGCGAGATAAAAGATACCTTCTTTAGCGACATACAAACCTTACCACCATGGCTATTATCGGGCCCACCACGACCCTAGAAGAAAGGGCGACTACTCGCTCATGTTGAAAGAAGACATGCTTGTAATTGAATGGAAATAAACTTGCATTGATGAGGAAACTTGAATATTTACAATCTCAACGCCAACTATCGTAAGCGCCGAAACCCTAAAGCTCAAAACATAAAACTCTAACTTTATTGCTTAATGCTATTATGTCTTTCTTGCTTGAATGAATAAAAACCAGCCCCCTAGGGCTTTATTTATAGGCTACTAATCCTTGCTATCCAACGATAGTATCTCCTATCTTCTATCTAAATTCTATCCTAACAAGTAGGATAGATCTTTTATTTTGGTAAATGTCTAAAATACTGAATAAATCTTTAAGGTAAAAAATAAATAACTCTAAGTTGTAATCTATCTAATATTACAAGATAATTCGAGCTTTAGTTGATAAGATTCTCAATCCGTGTCTCGAAAAGCGCGTCCAACCCATGTCGAAGTCTAGTCGATATCGACCAGAGTAGTCGATATCAACCTCTCTGTTTCTACTCGACGGGTTCTTCTCCACTTGATTTCTGGTGTCAAGTCGATATCGACCTCAGGTAGTCGATATCGAGTGTCCTTCTTGGTTGTTCTGTGTGGTCTATCTCGACACTCAAAGTCTGTGTCGATGTTTGTAGTTGATATCGACCAGTCCTGTCGATATCGACCTCTTCTCAACTTCACTTGGCTTCTTCGTTTTGACTCCGATTCTGCTCCAATTCCTACATATTTAGACCAAAACTTGTGCAGACTCTATTTCTTGCACGTTAGCTCATTCTACACAAATTTGCATTATTTTCAACCTTTATTTTAGGAATCGAATGGAATATGAAGTCAAAACTTGTGGATAAAATGGGTACAAATATGTACATCATGTGTCGACATCGACTGGAGTGCTCGATCTCGAGGGAGTCTGTTGTCCTGTGTGCTCTGCCGAAACCTCGACATCAACTTGGTGGTCGATATCGACTAATGCACTCGATCTCGGGTGCGTCTGAGGCTTTGTTGGCTTCGTAGTGGGCTCGACATCGACTGGGTGGTCGACATTGACAGGGCCCTCGACATTGACAGGGGGTTGGTCGATGTCGACTGCTTCTACATTAGATCCTTCTTCCGCTTTGTTCCTTGCCTCTTGCAATGTTTGCCCATTCCTTAGGTTTACAGCGATGATGTGACCGGATTGCCCCTTTGGATTTGCTTGTGGTTGCCCTAGGAGCATTCCGGATGGCCTTGGAACTTGTTCCGCTAGTTAACCCAATTGGGTCTCCCCATTTTCCTCCATATGTCCGTCTCTCCAAAGCGGGCGCTAAGCCCGTGCAATTGTGTTTGGATGGCGTTGTTGGCCTGTTGTATTTGTGTTTGGATGTCGTTGTTGGCCTGCTACATTTGCCTTTATATTGGGGTGGTGGATTACCCCAATTTTGATATCCTTGGCGGTTGGGATTCCTCATGAACCTCACCTCTTGATGAGTCTCCGATATGTCCACTTGCTCCGTGTAGGGACAAGCGGGTGTGATGTGCTTCTCGGAGCTGCACTCGGGGTTGGTTGGCGGAGAGGAATTTGACTTGCTTTTGAAGTCCCCTAAGTTGATCCTTCATGAATTGGTCTTTGACGTCGAGATCTATCTCTTGGGATGGCTCATATAAGGGCATCGATGGAGCGGGCCTTGGGTCGGAGGTCGCATGAGTCCTCTCTATGGTATCTCAAGCATGTTGTGGTGGGAGGTCAAAATACCCATAGGAGGTGTAGGTGTTGATTCTCTCCTTTGTGGCTATATCGATGGAATTGTATATGATCTCTTGAATGACATAGGGTGGTTGCCCATATGTAGGACAAGACCTTAGTAGCTCTTTGAATTGCTCTCACACTTGTGCCAACGTCTCATTAGGCTTTTGCTTGAAATCCATGATCTTTTAAAGAATTACCGCCATCTTAGATGGAGGGAAGAATTTGTTAAGGAACGCATCCTTGACTTCATTCCCATGTGCGGAGCGATCTTGGAGTTAAGCTCTCCAACCATTGTAATGCTTTCCCTGCGAGAGACCAACGGAATGCCTTTAGTTTTACATATTCAAGGTTTTGTCCATCGGCAATAGTATCACAAAGGTCTTGGAAAATAGTTAGAGGGCATTCATTAGGTTTCCCTTCAAAAGTATGTCTCCTAATTTCGGTTAGGAAACTTGTTTTAATCTCAAAATTAGAGGAGGGAATGAGAATAGCTTATTCGGACACGGTGAGTGATGGATGCATGTATTGCTTTGCCATTTGAGGGAGTGCAAATGGCAATAGGTATGTTTTCTTCCCTTTTCTTTCTCCACCCCGACCCTCCCTCTCTCCCCTATCCTCGACAATACCAGCACCCTCTTCTCTCTCCTTTCTTCTCGCTGCCATAACCCCCCGACCACCTGCACCCATGCCGCTTGAACCCCTACCCTCCTGCGCACATGTCAAGCCTTTTTGGAGACAGATTCGAGACCCACATCCCCCAAACCGAGCAACTTTGTCCCCAAACCCGTTTTTTGGCAATTCTTGGGTCATTACTGTCTTATATCCCTTAATGTTTTGTAAGTTCTTCACACATTTGGTATGATTTCTTACCCTTCACCTCTTTTTTTCAATTATTTTTGATTGTTTGAAGATTTGGGTTGGATTGAAAACCTAGGGTTTGGAATTTAGGATGAAAATTTAGGGCTTTTGCCGAAAGCCGAATCGGGTGAAATTGCTAGTGTATGTGTATTGGTTTGATGATTTGGAACCGTACTCATGTTCTTTCATTGCCAAATTCTCGATGGATTATTTTCTAATTCGAATTTTAGGATTTTATTGCAATTCGTTAAGGTTTTCGGATGTGAATTTGTTTGATTATGCTTATGGAAAATTATGGAAAGTAGCTTGGTTAATTGGGTTATCATGCATGACAATGTTTTGTTGCTCCACAAGCAACCAATCTCGAGCATCCTCATCTAGCCAACCATTAGATGATGTAAGAATCCCTAATGGGGATGAACGAGCGGAGTACGAATGACTGTTAGGGTGGACCCACAAGACGAGGTGGTACTTCATGCCCGGTGAAGTGGCACTTGGTATGTATGAGGATATTGTGGAGACTTTCTCTTACATTGGAGCAATTCCCTCTTAGAGGCCACTAATCATCATTATCCAGCCTTGGCAGCTGAATTTTTTACCACGGTGACTACCGACGTTGGCTCTACTGCCTATGATGGATATATTGTGTTTCCTAACCCCATGGACAATTCAATGAGCTCATGGGGTTCCCTAACCCCATGGACAAATATGAGCTGGTGGGATTTGAGCCCTTGGCGACATTGGGCTATTAAATGGGTTAGTCCAGATGGGCTTCCTCTGCGCTTTCAGGGAAGGACATTGCTAGCCCTTTATTTCCTAGTATCCTACGCATCTTGGGCAGTACAATTTAGGCTAAGAAGGAGCTTTCCAGGCCCCCTAATGAGAGATAGCATGCCTACACTGCATGCTATTCCAGGTTCGGCATCTGATGAATCTGGGATATGAGGGGTTGAAGCACCTGGGCGAGTATAGAGATTTTCAGGATAAACTCTGGGTCGGCAGAATGGTAATGAAACTGGCTTGCAGATTGGGCATGGATTTCACGAGGTATACTTATGTACCTTCTATTTTTATTGATGCAACATACTTGGTGAATGCTAAAGTTTTGAAGAAGTGATGTACATATTTGTACCTCTTTTTATTGCATCTTTTGACTTCATATTTCATTCGATTTCCAAAGAAAATGTTCAAAAGAATATAAACTTGTGTAAGAATGGGCTAAAATACAAGAAATAAAGTCTGCACAAGTTTTGAGCTAACCATGCAGGAATTCGAGCGAAATCGGAGTCAAAACGAAGAAGCCAAGTGAAGCTGAGCAGAGGTCGATATCGACCTGAAGACATCGATATCGACCATAGTTGTCGACACGCCTTCTGAGTGTCGAGATAGACCATACAGACCAACCAAGAAGACATCGATATCGACATACTACATCGATATCGACCTCATCATAAACATTGACTGGAGCTGGACAAGTCGAGCAGAAACACAGACATCGATATCGACCTTTGGTGTCGATATCGACCTTATCTCGACAGAAGATAAATCCGATTTATAGACTCGGATTATGAATTCTATCATCAAGGCCACGGATTATTTCGTTCTTCTAGATAGTTAGCAGCTGAATTTATCTTTTCCTTTTAAGTTTTATCAAGTTAGTTTAAGTTTTATCAAAATAAAAGACTTATCCTAATTGTTCGGATAGAGTTCATAGTTTAGATAGAAGTTACAATCCTCGGATAGCGAGGATTAGTAGCCTATAAATAAAGCCCTAGGGGGCTGGCATTCAATCATCTTTTAAATCATTAATCAATACAATCAATAGCAATAGAGTTAGAGAGAAGTTTTAGGGTTTGGCGTTTGCGAAAGCCGACGTTGAGTTGTAAAGCTTCGGAGTTTATATTTTAATGCAAGTTTCTTTCTTTCAATCAATGATGAGTTCCATGATGAGAAGCAAGTAGTCCCCCAAAGCTCTTAGGGTCGGGGTGAGCCCGACGTTAGCCATGCGTGTTCAAGGTAAGTGTTAGATGTTGATATTGTTGTGTCTATATCATCTCCTACAATTCTATGTTTAGTCCTAATCGAAAGAAAAGGGATTCATGCTAACAACTTGAATTATAAACATAAAATTTGTAGAGACAATTAGGTTTATTTGCAAGAGTAATCCTAAGAGTTGGTGTACAGTGAAAGCTCGTTCCTCGGGTGAAATAGCGCAATTGTCCGTCTTATTTATCTTATCGCATGCATTGGTTAACGTTGTGGTAAACCCTAATCCTAGGAGTTGCTTTTTATATAAGTTAATTCATCAAAACCTCTGTTTTACTTCTGTTCATCACATCCTTTCCATTCTTAAATCTTCGGCCTTTCTTTGTCGACGAAGAACTAACCCACTGCAGGAAGACATCGATATCGACCCTGAACGTCGATATCGACCACGCTGATAGATCAACAGTTTTCTGAGTCAATCTTGAGACTCCTGGGTCACTGCTGCAAACATCGATATCGACCCCAGACGTCGAAATCGACCCTTTTGTGTCGACTGGCAGTCTTCTGAGCCAGTCAATTTCGTCTGCTAAGACCATCCGCAACCATAAGGTTACCTCTTATCCAATTTTTTTCCTCTCTCCCTATAATATTTTGACACCTCATTTATTTTTTCTTTTAAATAATTTTCTACTTTATCAACCTCTTTCTTTAAGGTTTTCATATTTTTACTCCACAACCATGAGTTTACCTCATTCTTCTCTTTTTCCCATTTATTTATACCAATTATATGATTTCCACCAATCATAATCTTATTAGTTAAATATAAAAACATAAAAATAAATAAAGCATCATGCTTTTGCACATGGTCCAATGCACTTCCTACCTCTCCACACCAAGGTAACCCCTTTCCTCTCTTTACCTTAAGGTTTTGCCTACAACCATGAGGTTACCTTTTAGCAACCTTAAGGTAAGCAAAACCCATGGTTGCTCATGCTCTAACATCGATATCGACCTTCCCCTGTCGATATCGACTGCTTGTTTTTGTCTCTGTAGGTCTTCTGTTGCAGAAAGAATCGACAGCCGAGGTCGACATCGAGCTCCAAGGTCGAAATCGAGGCTTTTGGTCGACGCAGGACGTGAGATTCCAACGCTACTAGGATCCCACTGACACGCCTCCTCGTGGATCGATCCTGACTACCCTTCCACTACAACGGGAGGAAGTCTTGTAATTATTTGCATAGGCTAGGTGTCGGATTTGCATTTACACATCTTTATTATTTGTAACATAAGAACTCGATTTCCTCCTGCTTTAACAAGAAGTCAAGGAACAAATATCTATTGACCTTCAAGGGTCGTGATGTTCCTATCTCAAAGGAGAAGATGAATCTATTGTACCTTCCTAATTGGTACAATGTATGGTCCCCCACTCTTTACTCGTTGCCAATTAGCCCAGTTGATGACCCCTAACTAAGGAGAAGACCGCGCAAGTATGACCATCCTGACATCCATAAGGAGATAGTGGTCCTTGAACCAAAACAACAAGGAGGGTTCATGGATTACTACCAGCAGTAACACTATCACCAAGAGGAGACTTCTGCAGGCCACCAGTCCTATTCTAGAGGGGTTGGATCGAACAGAACAACACAACAACCAGCTTCTTACTCTGAGGATATGTGCGCTCGGATGGAGCTTCTGCAATCTAGGCAGGAACTTCTACAGTCTGGGCAGACTCGCCTACAAAGGGATATGAATGAGCTCCGTGGGATGCTGAATGAGCAGAGGAGGCAGGATGACCAGCGTTGGGCGAATGTAGCAGGGTTTGTCCAATGGACAACCAATTTGTTCCTAGGGCATCCATATTACCCTCCTCCACTACCACCACCTCCTATTAGTGATCGAGTTTCTTCTACAACTTTTGAGAATGTTTTGTGAGTTTCTTTTTCTTTCCCTTTACTTTATGCTTTTTGTTTTACAGTGAGGACACTGTATATTTTAAGTATGGGGTAGAAGAAAGAAAACTTGTGTTAGTTATGTTATTTGGAATTTTAGTGAGATTTTGAACTTATGTTAGTTCATTTAAGTTGGAACTCTAGGTTTGTTTGATGCTATTTAAATTTTAGTATGTTTAATTATTTGAATTTTTGTTATAATTTTTTTTTAAAAAATCCAAAAAAATAGAAAATGTCAAAATTCCAAAAATATATGCATGTTTCTTTTATGTTTAGTTAAAGTGTTTTTTTACCCTAACTTAGATGTCCTATGATGATAAATAATACTACCTCAGTCTCAAAATTTAAGTCATTTTAGGATTGTGCACAAGTTTTAATAAAACAATCACTCATCAATCAACATCACCATTCGACTAACATTTTCCATAAATTTTATTATTTTTTAATACCCACTACATTTTTTAACCAATCAAAATCTTTAAAAAGGTCAACAACACACAAATCAATACAAATTATTACTATCCTCCTAGAAAACCTAAAATGACATATATTTTGATACAACTAAATTAGTCTAAAACGACTTAAATTTTGAGACGAAGGGAGTAGCTGACTTGATCATGTAAACCTTATAGCATGTTTGGAAGGTTTAGCCTAAGTCTTTAAAATTGTTGTTATATGGAATGTGAATTACAGAATTAGTGATTAAATTGAGCACATATGATCTTAGGCTAACGGTTGAAATCCAACAAAACTTTTACCTAGTGAGAATTATAGTTTTTAGTATAAATAGGAACCTTTAGGTTAGATATAATTATGAACTTTTACAACAACTTTGAGCGTATTTTGAGAGGCGAATTTGAGCGAAATTTTGAGCTTTTGAAGGCGTATTTGAAGTGAAAGATAGGGCATGTTTTGCAAGGTTTTTGAGACGCATTATGATGTTATTTTTCAAGTTTTATTTTGTTCAACTTCAGTTTCTTCATCTACCTAATTCTATGTTTTTGCTCATCATGAATATGCGTGAATAGTTTACCTTGTTCAAGGGTTGGGGTGAGCTATATGATAGTTATGTGTGTGGATGCATTGAATCTATGGCTATCTATCTATGGCTATCTATGGCTATCTATCTACCTATCTATCTACCTACCTACCTACCTACCTATCTACCTATATAGAAAGAGATAATTGTGAATTGGAATAATTGTTTGATTAGGGTTTTGAAATGAATGTTTGAATATCCTGTTTGAGATTGAAAAGGTAGGAAAGCTAATTAATTTAACGAAAGTTGGTTGACTGCTTTGCTTGGCTGATGAAAGTTGACTCTTTTATAGACAGAGGCATGATTTTTGTGTGATTCATTATATTTGCATACATGGCTATTGTTGTGGTGATCCCTAAATCATAGAAGTTTTTTCCCATTGATTTGAAACCCTGAAATTTGCAACCCTAAACCTAGGGGTGATATTTAAGTCGAACGAATCGAGCTCGAGCCAAAAAATTATCCGAGCTTGTTTTAGTGCTCAAGCTCGGCTCGCGAGCCTAGGGCTTAAATCGAGTTTGGCTTGTGAAGGCTCGAACAAGCCGAATGAACGAGCCTAAGCTCGTTCGAGATCATTAGTTAGGCTCATTCGAGCTCGGTTCATATCTAAAAGCCTAATTGCTATGTTGTCTTATCAATTTCTTACACCATGTTCGATGGATGCAATTATAGTAGCATCAAAATAACACATATATTAGTTGCAGCTATGGCCACAAAAAAAAAACAAGTTCGTTTAAGAAATGTTCGACGAGTACCTTTGGAGTATAGTATCCAATAGAAAACCAAAAGCAATCGACATAACAAGCATATTCAATCATCATTAGTAAGCTGTTTTGCCAAATTCCCAACAAAATTTCCAGTTCTACTCCTACACAATTACTAGATGCCTATTTTAGCACAATGAATAAATCCAACAGATTCAACAAACAAATTAAACTACAAGCTAAAATGATTGATTTATTCCACAAAGAATATTGGCTAACCTCCAGCTCTCCACATGAATTCATGATTGATTCATCATTACCAACTCGACTCAACAACCAGACAAGCTACTAATTAAAATTAGGAAGAAGGTGAATTACAAAAAACTGCTTCCTATTTCGTCAAAGAAAAAAGGAAAATGAAAATACCTTTGATTTGGTGATGACTTTGACAGCAACCTCATGGCCTTTCAAGCTCCCGTCTTGGCCTTTGCAGAGCAAGTATAACCAAAATGGCCATGCCCAATTTCATCGGCTAATTCATAGTGATTTTGAAACTACTTGGAAAAGTTGAAGGTCTTGTCAAATCCAATCTCATACTCGCTCCTACCGCCAACAAATTTTTAGAACACTCAAATACCACAATACATAAATAAGATCCAACAATTAAGGAATCCCAAATCTTAATTTTAGATCTTTGACACAAAATTCTCAAGTCTTAAAACACAGAATCAAAGCAAGAAGCCTTAATTTCATACAAATCTACAGTTGAAAAATGAACAAGAAGTTAAGGATAGATGGAGGGAGTAAGATGAAGAATGAACCTGGTCGGGGACTCAGGGTGCTGCGTCACGGGCTCGGCTGGACCGTTGAAGGGCCTGACACTCAACTTGATACTAGGAAGGTAGAGCTTGGCTTGAAACTGGAGGACGTGGTGCTCAACTCGAAGCTAGCGATTCGTGCTGGATGGTGTACAAACCTTACTCAGCGCCAGACAATCGTCATCGTTGGAAGAAGGGAGAAAGGGGAAGAGTTTGAAGATTTCCTTACCGACCTAAATAAACGTCGAATGAAGCCACGAGCACTTGCGAGTCCGAGGATGGAGATACGGGGTCTAAATGAGCGAAATTGGACAAGGAGAATGATAGATTTGGGGTTAAGAATCGAAAATCAACAAAAGTCCCATCTTGATTTTGGTTTCGATCAAACTCCGAAGATGAGTATTCGGATTGGGGTTTTCAACTTCATGTTCTTCATTAGTGAGCCTGCCACAATAGATAAGAGGGGGTCTCTCTCTAGAATGATTGATAAAAAAGGGAGGTCCTACCGGGAGTCGAACCCAGGTCGCTGGATTCAAAGTCCAGAGTGCTAACCACTACACCATAGAACCATATTTGACCTCTTTCATCAATGGTAAAATTTATAATTGTAAATATTTTGCTTCCATATTTGTATTATCTTTTAGCGAATGGGACAGTGGGACTGTTGGATGCAGGCATTGGAGAGAAGAGATGCACAACTTCACAACATCACTGTCAAGGCACTGCCGGAGGATCAAAAATGGCGGACTCTACTTTAATGCTAGACACCTTTCCTCTGTACAAAAACAGTCTATTTCCCCATCCAATCTTGACGATGAGGTTCGTCTTTAATTTCAGCTTTTCTTGTTTCAAATTTTCGTTTTTCGTTTTTCTTTTTTTTTTGTTTCCTTTCGTGAGATTTACTATGCTTATTAATAGTTGCTTGTGGAGGGGAAAACCCATTGTCGAACTGCGATTCTCAACAGACCCTCGGCCCTCAACGCTCTTACTCGATCCATGGTAACCACTCTCCGTTTTTAGCTTCAGTTGATACTCTTATAAGGTGTTAGGGTTTAATTTGCCCCCGCTTTGGGATTATCGATTGAATCTTTAAGGCCAATCCAGTTTTGAGTTGATGATTTAGATGCGTTTTGGCAACATCAGTTTTCTATTCATCTTTCAATTTCATTTCTCCCCAATTGTACTTGACAAATTTTGCCGAGGAAAACTGGGGGAAAAAACATGGCATCCGATTGCGCCCAATTATGATACATCAGCGGTTCCCTGTTGGAAGAGGGTGGTGACAGTGGTCCAGGGTGAGGCTTGAATGCTATGCATTGTTGTTGCTTCCTTAGGCAGTATAAATTTGGTTTTTGAACCTTAATGTTGCTTGCATTGTGCATCGAAAGTGTGCATGGTAGGATCTTTATTGCAGTCGCTTGTTGTTTTTCCATATTTCCTCGGTGATCACTGCAGCTCTATGGAAAGCACTCATGATATGACTGAGAATTAGGCATCTAATCAAGTTGAACACAATGTGTGATTTCTTTTTATAATGGTTGGCTAAAAAAACCAACTAATCTCAGTATCTTGCATCACATCTTTATTGTTTCCCTGAATGCATCAGCACCACATATTCATGAGCTGAAGTCAGTTACCTTGCTTTTCAGGGTATTCGATTGCAAAAACTTTACAAATCCTGGGAAGATAATCCTGACATTGGTTTCGTGATGATTAAGGTGATTCATGTTTCTAATTTTAGAACCTTGGATGTGTACAGAGATGAATTCTTAAAGGTGTTTCTTCTTCAATTTTTTAAGGGGAGTGGAAGGGCATTTTGTGCTGGTGGAGATATCAAAACTATCTACCATTTAATGAAGCAAGGTGTGTACTAATTTTATAAAGAACAATTTTTTTGAATATTATTATTTTCATAAAGTTGCTGAATTTTTTAGTACGGCACTCCCAACTGTTTCTAAATTGCTACATTTAATCTGTAACCTTGAACTTGTTGTCACCCATGTTCAAGTCTTGTTCTTCCTTTGCTATGATCAGAGGCAGATCTGGGCTCCAAAAACAATTTCAGGATTTTTTTTATTTCAAGAACAAAGGAATTGTACAAAATATTGGGAGGGAACCATGAAATTGTGGTTTAAACACATCGTTTTTGTAAGCAAAATCACTAAAAACATTTATTTATTCAAAATTTTTTAGGGAATGATTTTTTTTTGAAATAACTAGTTGATTTGCCGCGCGCTTCGCACGCGGAAATTCAACTCAGATGTATTTTACATATGCCTTAACATTGCATTAGTTTCATATATTAACTTATACAAAATTCAAATACAAGCCTAAACATGCCTATTGCTACATAATATTTTACAAACATATAAATTTACTACAACAAATGTTTCTAATGTTTATGAGTAAGATGGTAGAAAAGAGGATTACAAGAGTGTGTTTCACCATCCATTATGAGGCAAATCGTATGTCTTCTTTCTGGAGGAGGGTCATCTATAGTTCTTCCTTTGTTTTGCCTTCTGAAATACATACATATTTTGTTTAATGAATATGAAGGACAGATGATGCCTGATTCACAGATTTCACACAAGTAATGGACATAATTGAAAATGTTTAGGAGGTCCTAATAAGAAAGATCACATAAGAATGCATGCAGCAATAAATTCAAATCACATAAGAATGATTGAAATCTAATTCAAAGAAGCAATTTAATAAGAAAGATCATAATGAGAGTGCAATCCACCTGAAATATAATGTATCTTAATAAAAGTAATTGTCCTGGAAAGTTGAAACCCATAGAACAAATTTAATATTATCTAGGTAAGAAGTTAATTGATTATCCTTGGAAAAAATTTCTTGGATTCAATTATCCTCTACGTTTTATTTTATCTCACCCTCTTACCTCTAGACATTTGTCTAATTAAACTCAATCATCTACAAATAGAGAAACAACTTATCTCTAACACTATCAGGTCGAATTACACATGAGGAACTTGAATTGAGAGAAACAACTCCAGTTTTGAAAAAAATATTCAGCTAGAAAACTGTAAATTTTGATAAAGAAATTAGTATCATGACTCACTTGATCAAGCATTTTGTGTTTGAGAATATTAGACTTGGACAACACCTTTATCGCAACACGTTCTCCGGTCTTTGTGTTCTTCGCAAACTTAACCTTTGCAAAAGTTCCTTCCCCCCATCGTCAGGCTGACTTCATACCTCCCCACTCTCCTTGTCGTCGCCATTCAAATCTTCTCTTAAAACACTAAGCCAACGCCGCAGGCACTCATTTCACAAAAAAAATCCTGAATTGTAGAAAGCAAACAGTCTGAAATTAGAAATGGAAAAACGAAATTGGCAGAGAATCCAAGAAACAAAGCAAATTACAAAGAGAGAACCGAAATCCCCAATCTGGAACGCAAAACCAATAATCAAACCAATAGCTGTCAAGAACCAAACAATTCAACGAATCAAACCAATAATGGATCTATAAAAAAGCACGAATCATTTTAAGATGGAGATTGCTACCGCCTAATTTGCCCATGCTATTGTTATGGAACTCCATCCAGGCGAAACTTTTGTAGAAGCAAGCACCCTTCAATTCCAAGGAGTTGTTGGCGGAGCAAGCGACTCCGACGAAGGTTGAGAGGAGGTCAATCGAGCTGTGTAGAGTATTTAGGATCGGCCAGGAGACATGTCTGGGCAATTTTGATTTATCTCTATTCTTGGTTTTAGATACATGTAAATAATTATATAAGATACTAATGTTGTGCAAAATTTTGAAGCCCAACTATACTTACATTAAAGCATTTCTTAAAAAAAAAAATCTAATCAAGAGAGGTGAGGGCCAATCTAAGAGATGATATCAATTTGCAAGCTCTACCTGATCCAATCAAGAAAGTAAGCAGCAATGTTTCAATTGACTCCACTACACGCTGTATAACAACTCTGAACAAAAGTGGCACAACTAATGCGAGCAGAAACTCAAACTTGACCGAGCAAATTTGTGTTTATCACAAGTGGACGAAACAGAACCTCTAATGAACTCTAATTAATTCATATTTGCTACTTTTAGTATCTCGAACACTTGAATATTCATTAATTTCAAATAGAAATCTGTCTAAATACATTATTTAATGAGAAAATTGAAGTTTGTTAGGTTATGTTGAATTCTAATTAAGTAGTATTTGCTACAATGGATGATGCTTTGACATATATTTGCAATCTTGCTTACTCACTTTCCTAAGAATGTATTTCTCCCATTATACGAGCCTTTGCAGATTTATGAATTCTTAAATCAAGTCAATATTTTTTTTACGAAACCCTTCCAGATATATTTCAAGTGCCTATTTTCACCCAAATTATTAAGTTCAGTAGATAGTTGAATTGTCTTATTCTAATAGATTGTAGCATGTTGGTCTAGCTGAATCTACGTATATTAGTGTTGTTTTGTGATGATTTTACAAACTTACTGTTGCACAAAGTTTTGGCTTTACAAAACTTCTGTATAATAACATGCCGTTCATTCTTGAACTAAGAAAACAACAAAATTTAGCTCCAAACCAGGGATCAAAAGTTCAAAACATTTTAAGAACATCGTAGTTCCTTGAGAATTCACAAATGAAAAAATTTTAACTCTCACAATTTTATTTACAACCAAGTTCAAGGAATACATGCGCAATAAATCAAAATCACCAAAGAATGATTGAAATCTAATTCAAAGAAGCAACTGATAACACAAGATTTAACTAACCAAACATATATATATATATATATAAATGCAAATAAATCCAAGTCCAAATCGGTAGAATAGATCTATACTCGAGATCTGGAAGGTATCCATTTTAAAAGTGAGAAGCGAACCGGTGAAGGATGAGGAGGAGCGGAGCAATCACCCGGGGCGGAGCCCATGATAGAAGAGCAGCGTCGGCGACCAGCAATCGGATGAAATCAGATAATGGAGGCATTTGATCAGGAAAAATCAAGGTAATTAGGGTTTGAAATATTGGGGGAAATCAAATTGAAAAGGAATTTAATTAACCTGAGAAGCCAACGGAAGCAACGACGTGAGTCTTTGAGAGTAGAAAGAAGTCCGACAAATCCGCAATCGTTGACACCGCCGATGAGTTCGAAATCGTTGACTCCCTGCCGTCGGACAACTTCGCTGACACACCGCCGCTCAAGGGGCACAACGAAGGGGACTGGAACCGGAAGGCATGAGAGGAAGAGATCTACACTTACAGTGAAAATTGGTGGAGGATTCCAGGGAGGCGAGAGGGAAGTGAAGAGACCGACAAGATTTGGGGACGAGGGCAAGAAGATGAACAGCAATAGTGGTAATTTTGTAAATAATAAACTCCATAGGCAAATGTTGAGGGTAAAATCGTAAGTCAACTTTGTGGCACAACCTTCCCTTTTATATATACTAGGTCATTAACCGCGCGCAAATACGCGCGGTGTTGTCATCTTGTATATAATCCGGATGCACTTTCAACCAATCTAAAACAATTTCATTAGTTTAACTGGCAAATATGTATAATAATGTCTCACTTAAAGTAATTAATAAAAAAAATACAACAGCCTAAAATATTTGCAACTCCACATGCTATATTGAAATCTCGTAGCTATTAAACAGAAGATTCATTATGAAATAACACCAAGCTCTTTAGCCTCACCTTCATCAATGCATCTCATTAAACTCAACCTCTTTTGTTCCTTCCACTGATTTCACTACAATACAAAATGAAGATCAACCAAATAAGAAATTGAGGAACGATTATTAGAACTTTCATAAAAAAAAGACTTTAATTGTAGGCAATGGCATTCTGAAAGATAGCCTCTCTTGCAGACATCGATTAGTGGAAATCATACAAGCAGCATTTAAGATAACCCACTGCTCGAAAATTGAGTTATCATACTACAATACACATATGGTAACTTATAAGCCTAAACAAAAGTCAAAGCGAGATGTCAAGTAGGCCTTGCACGAATTTAAGTTGATAGCAACTCTCAACCCAAACGGCAAGAACACAAAAAACGATCATCTCAAATTGAAAACTCATAAATTCTCATTCTCAATCAAAACCTGGAAAAAAAGAAGAAAAGAAATCAATTCAAGTTGAAGCCTACTAAATCTCAACATTTGAAAACTTACTTAAAAATTTAAGACAAATTATAGCATAACCATAAATGAAGAGACATTATAGTTTGAATAAAAAATGAAGTATTTGTCAAACATGAAGATGGCATGGATCGACAAAGAAAGGAGACATCCGACTCCGATGATGCTCAGTAGTGGAGGCAAGCATGAGATGTCACAAGGAAGAGATAGTGGATGAGAGGGAGGAAGAGATCTGAGAGGGAAAGGGATTGGCACCTACAAAGCACATCCAACAATCTAAAAATAACTACACAACTAATCAGTGGACAATCACACGCAACCACAAATTAGAAACAAATAGAGCGGGGAATTCATTACCTAGAATAATCAACTCCCATACCAAAAACACCACCTTAAGGTTCTTTCAGCAATGATTATCTAGAATAATCATGATAAAAGTAAGGGAATGTTGGTAATGTAGCACAAGATATTTTAACAACTAAATTACCATTACTGAATAGATATGATAAGAAAAACTACAAGGACAAATGGAAACCTTTACAATCCTTACTTT
This sequence comes from Persicaria maculosa, assembly GCA_963922045.1. NCBI lineage: Eukaryota > Viridiplantae > Streptophyta > Magnoliopsida > Caryophyllales > Polygonaceae > Persicaria > Persicaria maculosa. The sequence continues at coordinate 36,657,605 of OY998260.1, forward strand.
AGTTTCCTTAACCTATCATCCTCTAAATGCGAAGTATCAGTAAAACACACATCATCGTCAACCTTCACAATTAAGGAATAAATGAAATGTATTCATCTATAATGAAATGTATTCATCTATACATTTCATTATACAATTAAGGACAAATCAATTAAACAATCGGAATAAATGAAGAATCATTCGGATCAAATCCTAAATATAATGAAATGTATTCATCTATACACATAAACACAGAGAATTCTGGCAGGTATATGCATAATGCATTTCACCACGGACTTTGATTACTGTGATTAAAATATGTTTTGTAAAGATGATAACTAATATAGAGCACTGCTTTGGATTTTTTTTAATCCTGTCTTATATTCCAAGACCCTTTGGAACTTCATTTCCATTAGATGGGTCAGATGGTAAAGAAAATGTCAAACAAATTCAATTGGGAGATGGAAATATCTATCTAATACTCTTTTTTTTAAACATACGTATAGTTACCATTCAACCACCAGAAAAGAAATCGGGAAGAAGGAATCATGTTCAAATAGCTATGCAATTTCCACTTTGCAACTGCAAAATCCCTACACATGATTAAACCTAGAGGTGTTGGAGAGATACAGCTATGCAATTCCCAATAGCAATCTACCCGAAAGGATCACAAATCATGAACTTATATGACATCTGAGTAAAAAGTTATAAATGTTTAAAAATTGAAGGTATATTAATCACTTTAATTTATTTTAATAGACTATAATGCTTTTATATTTTACTTAAATTAGAATTCACATATTAACATACTATAAGGGTGAGAGTCCTATAAGCCATACACATTCTACTTGGGTGAGAGTCCTATAAGCCATACAAATTCTGCTCTTGAATCTGCCTCCAAAACCTAATATTTGATTTGAAGGGTTGTAAGCCTGAAACCATGAAGATGATTAGGATAATACCGATAACAAATTAAGACAATTGAATTAAAACATGAAAGGGATGTAACCTATCTGGCTACTTCCTCGAGAATCCTCCGGTCCTCATCTTCTCCCAACATTTTTAGAGCCTTGACTTCCAATACTTTTTTTAAGATGACTGATGAAGATTCGCGAGAAACGACGTCGCTCCTATTAAACAAGAAGCAAAAGAAAAAGGGGAAAATTTTATTATGTTGTAATTTATGTGATCTCTCATCTCTAAATAGGAGGAAAGGTTTTAAATTTTCCATATACGCTATCTACTTTTTCCTTAAGTAAAATAGCTTTGAAGAAAGATATGCCACTCAAATAGCTACTGGCATTTAAATGGCATATCCAAGTAAACAGTTCATAAAGGATTAGGATATATGAGATACTTACCTGTCAATACATCATGTTGGTCAATATGAGCATGATCCCTATGCCCTCTTAACTGTGAATTTGGGAATAAAAAAAAATAGTAAGATTAATCTGTCATGCTTTAGCATAGTTAGAAATAACCATCAGCATCTAAAAACAAAGAAAGACAGTGCTTCAAAACATAAAAAAAAAATGCTTTGAAGTTCCTTATGTGAAAATCCACCAGAAATGAGAACCATGATAGCTCCAATTTGGCCATAACATAAAGAAGAGATAAAATGCCTATAAAGCGTACGTGATTACATTCTTATCTCAAAGAGTAGCTCAATTATAGAACCATTACAAACCTGTACAATCGTGAGCATTATGGATAAGTAGCTATAAGATACATGTCACATCCATGATTAACATAAATCTATAAATACACTTATTCAAGGCCTTTATAAGACACAAATGGAAACAAAAACCTTTACATTATGAAATTCTCAGTTTAGCAGAAGTCAAAATGCATCATATAAAACTATATAAAAAAAATAGAAAAACATGCATTTGGACACATATTCTAGTTAAATATATTCATTGAGAGATCTCCTAGTTGCAAGAGGTAGAGAAGTTGCCGGAAGCTTACACTCCTGAGACCCAGGGAGAAAAAGCATTGTTATAGGACTTTTAATCTATACACATGTTCAGAATTGCGATGGGGCTTGCTGTCAAACGAAAGGAGAAGAATCCAAGCAACATCATCTCTTCACACTTAATTTTTTGATTAAAAAGTACTTAGCAACAAGAAACTTAAAAATTGGAATCACTTTCATATATTCCTACTGGACATAAAATTGCTTTTAAACTCAACTGTCATAACTTTTGATAAGAAATATGGACTGAAATTAAAGATTAGAGCTATTACCTTCTTTCATATTCTCCACGGCTTGAAGAAGGCGACAACTTGTGTTCCACATACAACCACTTTAATCAAAGAGTAAGTATAAGAATGAAAGAACATGAAAATAGACTAATAAATAACTTGCCCTGAAATGAAACTCGCAATACTTAAGTACTGGACAGATTGCTCCACCGACGATTTGAAAAAACAATAAAGACAATAAGAACCAATGCAAAAGAACATGTAGGGATGCAGGCCAAAGATCCATTCTCATATTCTGCAGCAGAAACTATTAAATCTTCTAATGATCAATCAAAATCACTACAGGAACTAATCAACAACCATAGAGAAACAAATCTTATTTGAACGAAAAGCGTGCAAGATTGTTTTAATTATAGGGCAAGGATACATACTTGTACCGAACCCTGCATAGCCTTAGTTCAATTGAAGGACATTAGAATTTTCAACAGTTTAAATTAACGAGTAGTGTTTCTATGAGTGTTTTCTTTACCTTACCCAAAATTTTAAGTTCCAAAAAATAATAATACTCCTAAAATAGTGCCCTTGGATTTCAGAATTCAGATGAACTAAGGCTCTTCTTGGTCTAAAATAGTGCAATGTTGGAGAAGCAAGGTAGTTCATACCTTATAGCTTAGTGTCTGTGATTGTTCTTGGTCTCCAACATTGCGTTCGAAATCAACCCTACTTCAGTGCTGCTCTTCGCTTTGGCGGCGGAGTCGCTAAGGTGGCTTTCGGCGTCAGTTTTAGACCTGGGAGTGGCAAGAGGTGAGGAATTAGAGAATAACAGGAGGACAGAGAGGGCAAATCGGGATCTAGGAAAGGTAGATGTAGAGCGGAACGAGAAATTGGTGCGAAAATCAGAGAGAAAGACAGAGGTTGAAGAGTACGGCGATTCAGAGAAACCGAGGCTCTTCGGAGGGATCAATGGCAGCAGATTCGGGATCGCCGTCCTTAGAATTAGGGTTTTCATTCTCCCCATTGTTGGGATTATCATTGCCGCTCTTGGAAACCGGGTCTCATCTGAAAAGCACGAGGCGCGAGGAGGTGTGACCAGCGCCGTTAGCGAGAGAGGGGGAGGAGGACTGGTGGTTGGAGGCGGCGTTTTGGTGGTTATAACGGGGAGGAGGACCGGCGAGAGGAGATCGCCGGAGAGGTCCGACAAAATCAGAGAGAGACCAGTAGAAATGGAGATGGGAGAGACAAGCAGTGGAAATGAAGAAGAAGGGCAACTTATCAAAAGAAAGTTACAAATCTAACCCTAAACCTTGTGAACAATGAGAAAATAAAGTAAGGGCAAATGTTAATCAGCATTGGTGAAAAGTAAATGTGGAGTTGGGCTTTTATATAGTAATGATAGATGTACAAAAGAATTTTCAAAAAATATTTGGAGAAATTCCTAAAATTGTGGTTTAAACACTTTGTTTTGGTTAAAAGAAAAAACTAAAAACGGTTTTTTTCCCAATAAAAGCAAAAGCAAAAAAACTTCATGGAGTTATCATGCGTAAGTGCATTTAGAAGTCCTGCTTAGTCCTTCACCCAAGGAACATTATTAGTAGAGTTATTATTATCGGTTCATTTCAAGGATTGCCCAAGGAACATACAATATACTCTTCATGCTTGAACCTAGACGCTTTTTCAGGTGTTTCATCATTAATTTTAGATGTATATGGGGTAGGAACTAAGAGGACTAGTGTCATGCGGATGCTATCCTGCTCTCCAAACAATGTTGATCAAGGTCTCAACGACCTTACAATGTGTTTGACATACTAGCGCAGCCTGCACTAGTTGATCAAGACCTCCATAGCCTTAGAACGTGTAGATTACACAAGTATATGGACCTAATTGATACAAGTCTCTACGGCCTTACAACTCGATCGATCTGTTAAGACTAAAGACAAGGCTCCGTTTGGAAAAACAAAAACCCATCGGCTAGCTTACTGAACCTTTTGATTTTTGATATTACATAGTTATAAATGAAATAAATATAAGATTTTAGTTGAATTAGCTTTTGGAATGAGAGTGTTTCAACAGCTACTCATCGAAGCTTTTCGGAGCTTATGATTTTTTGCACACAAGTTTCCATCAACTACTCCAACCGCTAGATTTATCAAACATCATACTTCCTTATTAACATATATTTAACACAAATAATCCATCGGCTTCAACTACCCCATCTGCTATGATTTTGCCAAACGAAGCCCAAAGTGAGTAGACCACGAGGGTAGTTTCACTCAACAAACTAGTAGACAAGAGGTTGTAATCTTCCGAAAATTACAACCTCTTGTCTACTAGTTTTGTTCAATTAGATTACTTGGATAATGGATGAATCATATTTTATACGTACTTTCCTACGAGTATTTGTCCCTTATGGGCATTGAATCCTTGTCTTGACACTTCAACCGTTTGGAGGCTATAGGCATCGGATTGCCTCGTATCATATCTTTTGGAAAGAGGAATAGAGATCGACACCTTTCATCTTGATTGCTTTTTCCTAATTTAGCCTGCAAAACGCCTTCATGACGCCGTGAATTAATAGGATCAGGACTAGGATCCTACACAATGAATTAATATGTTCATTTTTTTTGGTAAGGTGAATTATGTTGATTGATGTAGTTATCTTGATTTTTTTTAAATAATGTACTGAATCACTCTTTATTTAGGGAGGTAAAAATTCTAGATTTATGACATAGTGCTTGAATTTTTTAGGTTGTTATATACATGTGTGGATTAAATGAATTGGTTGATAGCTATTGAGCATTCTTTTATTGATTTAACTTTACATGTAAATGATATGCAACATTCTGTAATTACTTTATCCGAAAAATTAAAATGTGGTAGGATCTTACGATCCTATGATCTGATTATGCGGCACTCCCACCGATCCGATCTAGATCCCGATCCTAGCAACATTGGTTTTATCCATTTAGGCTTCGGCCAAGCAGCTTTGTTGGTTTTATCCATGTAGGCTTCGACCATATTTACATAAGTTTTAGTTGGTTTTGTCCAAGTATGCTTAGGTCATGGCTATGCAAAGTAACTCTACCTAATTTACCTTGTGCACGTGATTGGTTCAATCCCTAGGACACCTTGATTTTTTAGTTTAGAATGTGTAATTTTACTAATGCAAAATTCAATCTATGTGACATTTTTTAGCTCCATTGGTTGCTTTTGGGGTGTGCAAATGTGCACATTTGAGCATGTAATGTGCAAATTTGAGCACATCACCTCCCCATGTGCAAAAACTTTTTCAAAAAGCAAGACAATTTTATTGGTGTATTTTTTTATGATTTTTGTTTTCTTTTTTTGTTTTAAATTAATTGTATTTGAATGGTGTGTAAAAAATACACATTTGACCATTGGAGCAAAATACCAAAAAGTAAGGTGTATTTTTACACATCTTGTGCAAATGTATACATTATAGGCAAAACCATTGTGGATAGTCTAACAAAATAGGGGTAAAAATGGTAGTAATTTTGTTAAGTCATCACGTCCTCGAGGCTCGAGCGAGACGTTGCCTAGCAGTTTCTTGGTTTGAGAAGGAATGAAACATGATAGGAACTCAAAGTTGTGTTACTAAAGGTGCACACGTATCTCTAAACCGTTACCTAGAAGTTTCTTGGTTTGAGAAGGAATAGAGAAAGTTGAAGTCAAACAAGACATGTGAATTTGTGTGGAAAATGCATAGCACAAGTGCTAAGGGTGGCTAGACACAGTGCATAGGGCTACGATATATTCGGTTTTCGTTGGCATTTTGCAAGCCCAAGTGAAGATGTCTTGAGCCTTTTGACTTAGATAGGCTTATGTATAGCTCAAGAAGTTTGAAACAAAATTCTAGAGCAATCGGAGCTAAAATGTTTTACGATGTCCGACTGAGAGCTAAAGATCTCTTAGGTGCTCGTATGAGCTAGGGCATTAGGCATTTTGGGGCTCAGAGCTTCCTGTTAGCTTGGAAACTGTTTTGTACATGTTTTAACAAGTTTAACGAGCTAAGGGAATGTGGTGACACATAAGCTAGTAGAGGTGAGTGATACAAGCTCCGATGAGTAAGCTTGTTCAATTTTGAATGGCAGTTGGGTTCGGACCTTCGGGCTGATGTTCTTGGGCCTTATGGACCATGTGAGACTCGGAAAACAGGCCTTAGTAACTGCCATAATGGGCTATAACCACCCACAACCGCCCTCTCCATCGCCTATATAAAGGTGGACTCTTGGCTTGACAATTCGTTCAAAACTTGTATTGACAACTCCAAAAGGATCATTTGTATTGACATTTGATAATAATCTTTAGGGACCCAGACTACGTTTGCGTTTTTCAAGCTTCTCATAAAAGAGTTGATAGTTTATTAATTCGAAAGGCATTTTCATAAAAGTTGATTACGACTTTAACGCATAGTCTAGTCATGAATTGGTTGTCTTATCCCACATGAGATTTGCAGAACCTTTCGCCTTTATAAGGGGAAAATACTCCTTGTAGGAAAACGCTAAAGTGTGATTCATCCGTTGTCCAAGTCATCTAATTAGACAAAATGAAACAAACAACTAGACTACTTGGATGTTCGACTACATTGGAAGTTTACAGCCCCTTGTATACTAGTTTGCTGAGTGAGATTGCCCTCTTTGTCTACTCACTCGGTCCTTGATCTTAAGAGATCGAACGAGTTGTAAGGTCCTAGAGACTTGTATCAAGTAGGTTCAAATATTTGTGCCATTTACATTTTTGTAAGACCATGGAGGTCTTGATCAACTAGTGTAGGCGGCACTAGTATGTCAAACACATTGTAAGGTTGTTGAGACCTCGATCAATGTTGTTTGGAGACCAGGACAGCATAGGCATGACACAATTCGTCTTAGTTCCTACCCCTATTTACAGCTAACAATTAATATATCAATACATTCTGCATATCGTTGTTATTAACATGTGTATTCTTTTGTGCAGGGAAATTAGAAGAAACTAAGGAATTTTTCAGAGAGTTATATACTTTTATTTATATGCTTGGTACATATATGAAACCACATGTGAGAATTGATCTCGATTACTGTGTTCATTATAGCATATGTTTTTATTTTTTTTTTATAACAAATAGACACTTTGATAATGGTATGCAAGTGTTTTCATGAAGTCATTGTAGGAAGGTCACATAGATATGTTATTGGTAACTAATGGTTTAATACTATGAATTTGCTGAAATGACTTGCTGTTCAATAATCTTAAGCTATTTACTTTTGATGGTTTATTAACATTCACCATTGTGTTGTTGACCATTTTTTAGGTTGCCCTCCTGAATGGAATTACAATGGGGGGTGGAGCAGGGGTTTCAATACCAGGAATGTTTCGTGTTGCTACTGAGAAAACTGTGAGTATATAATATTGTTTTAAACCAATTTATGCCCTTTATTTTTCGATATATTATGTAAGATCTCATCCTTTTAGAATTACAACTAGTTGGATCCCACGTGCGAAGACTGCATCACAATGTTTATGCCAAAGTAAGAGTTAAGATAAAGGAATAAGGTCTTCAGTTCTAAAGTCAATCACATAAATTAGGATGTGAATTCGAGGATTTGGTATTAGAAATTTGTAATGGAATGAGAAGAAGCAAACGAACCAGAAAATTATATAAATGTATACATTCACTACTTATTTTGTCATTCACATTATACTACAAAATCATAAAATATGCAACACGTGAGAAATATAGCTTGTCTACACAAATGGAGTGTTACAAGGGCATTCAGACCATTCAATCTACCATGTATATATGCAGAAGATGATAAAATTAAGCACAAATCGAGTAATGCTTGAGTTGTATGGCTATCTTTATCAGCTAGCTCCAACTATACCTTTGAGAAGGTTGATTTAATCTATTGCAACTTCTCAAGTCTTTTACAAAATCACTGAGCTGATCAAGTTGCATATCCGCTTCAATTAGCACCTCAAAATGTGCATAGTATGTTGTGCTTGGCAATGAGATCATCAAGCTATATCAATTATTGGTAGAAGCATCCAATTATTGCTACATCAACACATGCATTAGATGTTCCCGAAGAATAAAAAGTCATTTTACAAAACTATTCATTTATCAAAGAAGCATTTCTTCACACCGTAGTACGATTCAAGGTCATTCATAAATTGTATCCATTTAACAGATATATTTTGTATTTTGTAAAAATTAAAAAAAAAATAGAGTCATGCCTTTTAGGTTTATCTGGCCTTTTGCAAATGGTGGTCATTCTTGCCAATTACAAATAGCTAAATAGTACAGTTAGTACTGTCAATGCACTTCTAATAGCTTAAGAATGTAGTCAATATGTTCCAGGGATATTATGAACTTTGCAAGTATAGCTAATGCCCCCTCTATCATGCACAAGGCAATGCGATTACGGTTCTGCCCATAACTATGTTGAATGGCCCCGAACAACTCTCGCTCTCACTCGTGTACATTATTTTGGCATACTTACAATCCTATCCTAAGTTGAAATATATAACTTATTCAATATTAGAAACTATACCTAAAACCCTATCCTAAGCTGAAATTTACACTCTAATTTTAGCAGTTAAGTAGGCAACAATCATATGAATCAATTCTTGCAAACATATGAATTTGATTGCATACTTCTTTCTGGGTTGTTTCCATACTATTAGTGTCTTAGTTTATACTTCATAGGATTAACTTGTTCAACACATAGTGTGATTCATTATTATAACTCTAAATTTTTATCTTACTCTTTAACAGACAAAATTCCAACATAAAACTTATAAGTTTGAGAGAATCAAAAGAAACCTTCGAAAAATTGGACATGCTATTTGAGATTCAAGGGTAAATATACCTATATCAACTTTAAACTCGTTAAGGAAAACCCCAAAATTTTTGAAACTCAATTGAGAAAAAGATTTAATATTATCAGTTTAGAAAAAATATAACAATGAAAAGGGTGTTGAGATAGTTTATCCATGCACATTGCAAATCTGATTTTGCATATAATAAAAGGTCCTTTAAACTATCACTTTTGAGAGGAATTTTAACAAACAATTAAATGCAAATTCATTCACAGATTGAGGATCCAATAAAGTTCATCAAGAAACTATATGCACTTAAGGTATTTGATGAAATGATTACGAGAGATCCAAAAGAAAAAAATATATATGAACATATCTTTTGTCTAAATGATTGGGAAATCAAGGGAGTTCTCCTCATTTCTTTTGAAATTGGTACTTGGAAAGTTCTGTTTGAATGGTTTCTGGTTGGAATTGTACAAGCCGATACTGAGCAAGTAAACAATGAGATAATTAGTTTGATTAATGTGTGCAAAAATTACTTTCCTAAAAACTAATTGTCAAATTTGAAGATCTCTTTAGGATATTCCTGAAACAAAAATAGTTCCAATTGGATGAGATTTTCATAGCACCGAAACATATTCAATTTGATAAAGCCCCTTTTTCTGGTTTACATAGCAACATATATGATATATGCTCCCCTAATTTCAACCAATTGAACATTTAAACAGATGCATGCCTCAATTGTTATGGACCACAAGATTATGCCTTTGAGGTTTAGAAATCAACAAGCCCAAAAAGAAGGGTACTTGAAATCCTAACCAGTACAACCCAATTTTAAATATCGAGTACCGTTTTAACTCTCATACTCACAAATTGGATACAATTCTTCACAATAATCACATATTTGTAAATTGGAACATTATACTAACCTGCACATGGCGACGATCAAGACTTTAATTGGGTCTATGAGTTACTGTACAAGGCGTAATCGAGACTTTAATTGGAACAGGCATGGAAGATAGATCGACGAATTTTAGGAGGAGAGACAAATCATAGACCAGACCCAAGTTCAGCCACTGTACTCTAATTTCTGAAAGAGGAGAAGGAGGAGAAGCAATTGATGAAGACGTCTAGGTTTACAAAAGAAGCGAAAATGCCAGAGAGAGGGGAGAACATAGAGGGGAGAGGTATTTGTGTGATTTTATTGAGGTTCGGGGGTAATATTGGCAAACAATTGTGACTGTTCATAAGCCAACTCCTGTTTTTATAGATAGATAGATAGATGTGTTGACTATTTCTTTATCCCGCTAATAATGACTCTAAACTCAAATATTATATGATACTCTTACTCTTTGTTTCTGTTGTGTGAATATGTGTGTGTATCTTCTAGTACTTGTGGTTTATGGATCTCATTCCCCGTAGGTGTTTGCTACCCCAGAAACATTAATTGGTTTTCATTCAGATGCTGCGGCTTCTTTCTACCTTTCGCATCTTCCTGGCCATCTTGGTAGGTCTTGCTTTGCTTGCTTCCTTGCAATATGCTGGAGACCTTTATTTACACTCGAATTCTCCATTTTTGCCAAACAATAATGCCTCATAGCCCTGTTCATTTTCATTTAATGTTTCTTGATAACCAGTAATTGCACTGATTTGAATATCGTGAAGTATTGCAGGTTTGTATATCATGAAAGTAACATAGTATATCAAGAATTTACAATAACTAATTAGTCTATATATTGTCAGAGCATTCAGATCAGGATCTATCAACAATCATGTCTCATGGAACTTTCTGCTTTAATTCCTTGCCTCTTCCCATTACTTTCCCCAAAGATGTGTTTTTCTTTGTTTGGATCCTAATTCATACAGACTTAATTTTACTTGATAACTGCATCAGTTCAAAATGTGGAATTTTACTTCTTTATTTAGTGGTCATTGCATAGTTGGGAGATTGTACATAGTAAAAGGCAAAAAAAAAAGAAGCTATCACAATATCGATTTGCCTTTATTTTTTCCTAAAAAAATGTTTTTACCTTATGGTGTTTTTTAATTTTAAGCTGGTGCCGCCCTTTTTGCATATGTAAAAAGGATCTACACTTTATATTATCACATAGGAGTTAGATTCCCAATGGATCTATACTGTGACTTTGGAACATGATGAAAATTCCGTTTCCTATCTTTTGTGCTCATTTCTTGCAGCGTGATGATTTCAGGAGAGTATATAGCTCTAACAAGCGAGACTCTGAGTGGAGCTGAAATGTTTGCTTGTGGACTTGCAACACACTATTCACTAAGTGCCGTATATTCTACTAAACCCTCTTTATTGAAAAAGCATTCTTCAACTGCTTACATAATCTTTTCTATACCTATCAAAAAAATAATAATCTTTTCTATATATTTTATTGTATTAACAGAAGCTTCCTCAAATTGAAGAACATCTAGGCCAATTGGTTACTGATGATCCTTCGGTTATTGAGACTTCCTTACAAAAGTTCAGCGATTCTGTATCTCCGGATGCTATGAGTGTCCTACGAAGGTTTGTGATTACTTCTACCCTGGAGCACTTTAATATGGCCTTTCTTGGTAGGAATTCTATGTCAATTTGGTTTTTGGCCGGAAGTTTGGTACCTCTCTCTAGTCCTTCACCTTTGTGAAATAAGGACTTTGGTCAAGCATAATGGAAGGAGTGAGTGAACACAGTTAGCTTTATTATTGGCTCTACTCTGCATAAGATGAGTGTTAATGCATACTTAAGAGAAGTGTGTTCCTATATACACTGCAAATCCACGTCGCTAATCAACATTGAAAAGGACGTTATACAAAACATTGGATTGGACGTTGTTGAGTGGAAGTTGTCGATGTTGCTCGATGTGAAGTGAAGGATCGGGTCGGGCCGAACCAGGCTAGCAACGTCAGATCGGACATTGATAGGGAAAATATTACACAATCTCACAAAAAAAAAAAGAAAATAAAACGTCCAAAAGGACATTGTTAATCTTTTTTTTAATATTGTATGTTAGGCCCGAACATGTCCGTATTAACAACGTTCAATCCGACGTTGCCCGGCCCAACCCAATCCTTGATGGGCCATCGAGCAACATCGACATCTTCTGTACTCAACAATGTCCAATTCAACGTTAACACAACGCCCCATTGAACCGTTAATTTGCGGTGTATATAGGGTTGAAGCTGATTGCAGTAGCAAAGAGAGGTTATGTTAATACATCTCTGGTAAAAAGGTCATTAGGATAGGAATAATGTTCTATAAGTTACAACTAAAGTGAAGTTCTTAGATTACTTCTTCCATGACACTGGTTGGAATATTAAACTCAACCCTGTCTCCTAGCAAAAGGAAGCGGTGAACAGGAAGTGCACCATTGATTGTGCATAGCATATTTTAACCTCTCTTTCATCAGCTGAACTCAAGTTTGCTAACCTGTTCAGGATGGAGACCCTTGAGAAATGTTTCAGTTGTGATACAGTTGAAGAAATAATTGGTGCTCTGGTAATTATTTGTTCATAAATCTTTCTTACATATTTTCTTGTCTCGAAGATGACAATTATGACATGGCTAAATGCCATAATCCCGCTGCATATTCGGTATTGGGAAAATGGAAAGAGAACTTTTACAAGCATATCTAAGCTATCATGGTTTTCTTGCACCTATTCTTCCATGTGACGTTATGCATTTTGCATTGTAGGAAAATGAGTCTAGCAAGACAGATCATGCATGGTGCGCATCAACTTTAAAGAGGCTAAAAGAAGTTTCTCCTTTGGGCCTGAAGATTACATTGAGATCGGTCAGTTCATTCAACTCATCCTTGTTATATAGCGAATTCACAGTCTACCCTGACAGCCTCAGTCTTTTCTTATCGGCCTTGTCTTTTTAATATGCGGGTATCTTCTCAGATTCGGGAAGGAAGAAACCAAACTCTAGACGAATGTCTTGCCCGTGAGTATCGTATGACTGTTCAGGCATTATCTGGACAAATTTCCAAAGACTATTTCGAGGTACGATATGAACTTTGCAAGTGCTTCTTGAACCATCTTTTGTTGCACCTATTATGGTCTAACTTCTTGCTTGCTCTTCATCGTTCCAGGGCATACGAGCTCGCGTTGTTGATAAAGACTTCTCCCCAAAGGTATTTTCAAAATCAGCGCATTAATTGGAACTCGAGGGAAATCCTTTCATCTCCTCCACATATTAGTTCGATTTTATGTTCATATACTATTTTCGTATCTAAAACATGCAGTGGAACCCACCCAGCTTGGATAGAGTATCAGAGGACATGGTGGATCAGTATTTTTCACGTCTCAGCGAGTCGGAACCCGAACTCGAACTTCCGACCAAGCAGAGGGAAGCCTTCGCCTAAGCAACCCAGGAAAGTTTGGTCCTTATTCTTAAAGGGCTTTTTATTGGTTTGCATAAGCACAAAGATGTCTTTGAAGCTATGCTCTATTTTTTTATTTCTATGCTACCCTATATATAATGAGAGAACCAAGTAATAGTAATCTTTTGCAAATTTGCCTACATACACTTTGAAATTTTTTATATTCACACAACAAAGGCACGCAACATAAAGTGGTGGCCTTTTTTTTTTTGAAAGCAGAATAAAAATTAGGAAAGCCGCCGATGACTCGGCCTCTTCCCTAGCGCATCCGAACGGACGAGAATACGGAGTTCTGGATCAACAACGAAGCTATTATCGGCAGGGAAAGTGTAGGCCAAACGTACAATCCTGTCAGTCACATCATTTGACTCCCTGAAAATATGACGAATAGCTACATGAGAGAAGGAATTTAAGTCAACAGTCGTATCGGCCATCAGCAGCTCGATATTCCAGGAACTAGTCCAGTCACCCAGCAGAGCCTTTATGACGACCAAAAAATCCCCTTCGATCAGAAGGTTTAGAATTCCCAGAGATTTCGCCTTAGAGACACCCATTCGAAGGCCCATAGCCTCAGCGAACACAACAGAGCTATTGTTACAGGGTCCCGACCCTAAGGAGAGAATGTTTCCCATGTGATCCCTAATAACAAAGTTGTAGGTACCAACCTCCAACTGACAGTAAGAACTATCGAAGTTTAGTTTGTAGTATCCATGTGGTGGACGTTTCCATCTCTCCAAACGGCGAGTGAAATTGTTGTTGGAGTGATAGACTGAATCGGTACTATTAATCGTTCTCCTTACAAGCTTTACACCTCGAGTACTCGTATCTTCACATCTGGCATTCCAAGTCTGGAAGGTAGAGTTGCAGAATAAGGCAATAGTTTGTATAGAAACCGTGGGTATATGTTGAAAGACGCGTTGATTACGAAAATACCAAATCCCCCACCAGGCAAAAACCAACTTAGTGAAAGATTTCATGCCCAACTTTGTGTAAACGTCTATCAGTAGGTGGTTTGATTTTATATTTGTGCCGATATCATTAGTCGAAGGATGTGTTATGTGCAGAGTTGCAGTAAGTGAAATCGTGGTGGGGCAATGTAAGAGAAGATGGCTTGTAGATTCAACAGTGCACCCACAAAAGATGCACCCAGAAGGAACCGAAACATTATGCACCCAGAAGGAACCGAAACATGAGAATGTTGAAGTCTATCTGAAGTTGGAAGCCCATCACGAGCAATCTTCCAAAGGAAATGTCGAATCTTATATAGTATGTCCAATTTCCAGATCCAGTTGCAGCCGAAGTTTTGGTCACCCGCTTGATTTGGGATTAGTGTTGTAGCTGAAGCGGTGGAGAACCAACCATCTCTGCTCAACCCACAGAAAAGCCTATCAGAGAAGTTATTTTCCGGTAGATGAACAGTTGCAATTTGCGAAATGATATCCGTGCTCAGTAACCCACGTAAGTCTATATGTAGTTTTGTAATGTTCCAAGTGTTATTGCTATTAATAAATCTGTCTACCGACCACTCCGGAATACCATCCAGAAGCGGTTGAAGAGACACGTTAATCAACGGTTTATTGATGGCCCAGTTGTCCGACCAAAAATTGACGTCTCTCCCATTTCCGATGGACCAACGCAGGCCAGTTTTGAACAAGTTGCTGATAGAATTAAGTTTTGACCATTGCCAGGAAGTCTTACCTTTTTTTCATATTTTAGCAAGGATACCCCTTTAAGGTATTTGCCAGTTACAACTTTAACCCATATGTTGTCCGGTTCAGCGATTATTTTCCAAAGTAATTTCATTTGCAATGCTATATTCATAGTTTCTGCTTTGTGAATGCCTAGCCCCCCCGATAGGGTATCCGTGCAGATCTTATCCCAACTGATAAGGGGTGTTTTCGTGGGTTCTTTATTCCAAAAAAAATTGTCGATAAATCTTATCTAGTTCGTGAAAAATAGACGAAGGCAGCAGAAAAGCTTGCATAAGGAACAAAGGCTGGGCACTTAGATTTGATTTTATAAGGACTTTTCGTCCCTCAGCTGAGAGTGAGGAAGCTTTCCACTTGGACAGTTGTTGCTTAGTCTTGAGAACAATTTCCGCGAAAGTGTCTTTGTTAACACGACCATTGATAATAGGACAACCTAGATACTTTTCTAGATTATTTGATTGGGGGATACCCAGAGTTGTCGTAACAGTTTGGATGGCTGTATCTAAAGTGTTAGGAGATACTTGAAAACTGGACTTATGCAGATTAACTTTCTGTCCAGAAACCAGACAGAACCGTTGGATAATATTAGAGAAATGAGTACAAGTAGTTTGGTTTGCTTTCCCGAAAAGCATGATATCATCAGCGAATGCGAGAAAAATGATCTTAACCCCTCGCCCTCCTAGGGTGAATCCCAAGTCTTTTGAGACAGTTGACCGTTGTTGCAGGGTTCTTGCCAGAACCTCTGTAGTGAGGATAAATAGGAACGGAGACAGCGGGTCCCCCTGCCTGAGACCCCTTGACAGGGTAAAAATATTTGATGGCTCGTCATTTATAAGCACCGAGTAAGAAACCGTTTGTACACATTACTTTATCCAGTGAACAAACTTACTGTCAAATCCGAATTTAGTCAATGTAGAAAAAAGGAAGGGCCATTCCACTCTGTCGTAGGCCTTTTTCATATCTAGCTTAACGGCCAAATATCCGCACTTTGCTTTGGTTAAATGAAACGAGTGGAAGATCTCGTGAGCAATAAGGATATTGTCTTGGATCGATCTTCCTTTAGTAAGCGCACTTTGTAACGGGTGAATAAGTGTGTCGAAATTTTTTGAAAGCCTAGTAGTCAATATTTTAGAGATAATTTTGTAAATAGTGGAGCAGAGACTAATAGGTCTAAAGTGATTGACGGTTTCCGGGTTGTCGTTTTTTTGGATAAGAGTGATGAAAGTATGGTTAACTTGCCGCAACATCCTGCCACCTGAAAAGAAAGCCTTAACGACCTTAATAATAGAAGGTCCAACTATGTCCCAATAAGTTTGGTAGAAACCTGCTGGCATACCATCCGGACCCGGTGTCTTAGCAGCTTTAATTGAGAATAGTGTCGTCTTAATTTCAGCGTTTGAGATTGGCGCAGTGAGCACCTGATTTTGATGATCCGATATTTCACGTTCAATAACGAGAAGATCATCTTCAAAAGAGAGTGCGTGGTTGTAAGATGACTTAAAAGTTTAGAGTAATTGTCGACAAATTCATTTCTGATCATGTTATGGTCTGACAGAATCAGACCCGTCTCCGTTGTAAGGAATTTGACGATCTTCCTGCCACGTTTCGCCGATGCAATACGATGGAAATATCTCGAGTTTGTGTCATTTAATCTGGTATGTTTAACCTTTTCCCTCTGGCTCCAGTAACGACGCTGAAAGTCAAGAATTCGTTCCCTTTTATTAAGCAATCTCTTATGCTGATCCTTATGATATTGGTTGGGTGTACCAATTAAAGTTTGCTGAAGCTGTAATAGTTTTTCGTCTGTTTTAAAGATTTGTTTATGGATATTATTGAAAGTGCGTTTATGCCATCTCTTAGCTAGGTCTTTGAGAAGAGCGGTCTTCTTAACTAGCTTAAACATGTAAGACCCTGATGGATTGAGTCTCCAAGCCTGACGTACGAGGGTTGTGAATTCAGGTTTTGTCGTCCATGCCATTTGTTAAGTAGGAGGAAAGTCGAGTTCTTAAATACAAATATAAAGATATATAAATGTAAACCGACTTCTAGCCTAAGCAAATAATTACAAGACTTCCTCCAGTTGTAGTGGAAGGGTAGTCAGGATCGATCCACGAGGTGGCGTTTCAGCGGGATCCTAGTAGCGTTGGAAAGCTCACGTCTTTGGTCGACCAGAAGCCTCGATCTCGACCTTGGTGCTCGATTTCGACCTTGGCTGTCGATCCTTTCTGCAATAGAAGACCTGCAGAGACAAAAACAAGCAGTCGATATCGACTAGGGTAGTTCGATATCGATGTCAGTTCCAAAAATCGACTTGCTCAGAAGACTGCCAGTCGACACAGTATGGTCGATATCGATGTTGGAGGGTCGATATCGATCTCAGTAACTCTTGCAGAGATGATCGTAGTCGACTCAGAAAACTGTCGACAAAACTCAGTGGTCAATATCGACGTCTGTGGGTCGATATCGATGTCTTTTCCTGTAAAGTTGTTAGCTTTTTTTTGTCAGAAAAGAAAGGCCGAAGACTTAAGGATGAATGAGGAGCGATGAACAGAATAAAGACAGTGTTTTTGAAGTATAAACTATATAAAAAACAACTCATAGGATTAGGGTTTACCACAACGTTAACCAATGCATGCGATAAGGAAAATAAGACGGACAATTACGCTATTTCACCCGAGGGACAAGCTTTCGTTGTACACCAACTCTTAGGATTACTCTTGCAAATAAACCCAACTGTCTCTACCAATTTTATGTTTATAACTCAAGTTGTTAGCATGAATCCCTTTTCTTTCGATTAGGACTAAACATAGAATCGTAGGAGATGATATAGACACAACGATATCAACATCTAACACTTACCTCAAGCACGCATGGCTAACGTCGGGCTCACCCCGACCCTAGAAGCTTTGGGAGACTACTCGCACCTCATCATGGAACTCATCATTGATTGAAAAGAGAAAACTTGCATTAAAACTTCAAAAATTTACAACTCAACGTCGACTCTCGCAAACGCCAAACCCTAAAGCTTCTTCTAACTCTAACTCTATTGAATGTAAACTGAATGTGTGTCTATGGATTCATGGATGCCAACCCCCTAGGGATTTATTTATAGGCTACTAATCCTTGCTAGCCAAGGATTGTAACTTCTATCTAAACTATGAACTCTATCCAAACAATTAGGATAGGTCTTTTATTTTGATAAAACTCTAAACAACTTGATAAAACTCTAAGGTAAAAATAAGTAAATCCTGCTGCAATCTATCTAAAGTTATAAGATAATCCCGTGCTCCTTGAAGATAGAATTGTCAATCCGCGTCTCAAAAAGCGTGTCTATCTTATGTCCAAGTATGGTCGATATCGACCATGAAGGTCGATTTCGATGTCTATGTTTCTGCTCGACAAGCTCAGCTTCTCTCGATTCCTGGGTTGTGGTCAATATCGATGTATGGAAATCGATATCGAGTGCTTTTCTTCTGTGGTGTGATGGTTTGTCTCGACACTCAGTTCTGTGTGGATTACTGTAGTCGATATCGACCATGTGGGTCGATTTCGACCTCTATTCTGCTTTCCTTGGTTTCTCCGTTTTGACTCCGATTTCGCTCGAATTCCTACATAATTAGATCAAAACTTGTGCATACTCTATTTCTTGCACGTTAGCTCATTCTTACACAAGTCTATATGATTTTGAACCTTTTCTTTGGAAATCGAATGAAATATGAAATCAAAAGATGCAATAAAAAGAGGTACAAATATGTACATCATAACACCCCATACTTAGACTTCCTTGTCTTCAAGCAATTACCAAGCAATAACCAACACCTACAACACACCCTTCAAGTCTTCGCCCTTTTCAAAAGCAACATCATAAGCGGTAGTAAAGCAAAGCAAGTGAATTTAACGTCATAGCACATATTTAGGCGATCCATAGGCATATGCAATTTTGATCCAACCTCACAGGGATAATGTGTACGCACTCAACTCTCATGTGTTTAGGCTATGAAGATCAACTCTCAAATCAATTCCATACACAATCTCATAAACATTGCAATTTATAAGAATCCACTTCGCAACCAATTATGAAAATGCAATAAGAACTATTAGGAGGGCTTTCGCTCAATGGAAGACTTCAAAGAAGACTCCATTCGACGGGGTTGTAATGGGGCCTTGGTATGAAATAAAAGGGTATGGAATTATTTGGCTATACGGTGCTTATATAATTCGGGAATCAAGACTCCTAAATCTCAACACTTAAAATATCCAAACCATAACTCTTACAATGTTGCACTTTCCAAGCTCAATCTCCCATAATGCTCTTTCAAAACTCATCTTTCCATAATATGCTCTAAAGATGTAGACCATAATATCAACCCTTCTTTCAAACTCTAGTATGCTCTCAAAAACATGACACTTGTATAAAATAAATAAAGGACAGAAGGAATTTGGCTCATGCACAGGATACATATATACATATCTCTTTTTTTTTTTCTTTTTTTTTTTCGGATTTTTTTTGGACGAAAATAAATAAATACTAAAAAAGATGTGCATTTATATGTTGAGCCAAAAATCCTTTTACAAAATATGACAAGATGCAAATATATACCAACCCATAATTTCCTTTGCTCAAAATTGGACAATATGCACTTTTCTTTCCACAAGGCATTAGTCCAGCCATTCTAAGTCTCAATTCCCAAATAGGGGTCAGGCTCAATTTGGCCAGGGATAATTTTGTGGAGTTTGCAATATCAGACTCAGATTAATATTCTAGCTTCAAGCAGAGATAATGCAGGGTAGGTAAAGAGAGGATAAAAATGGCTTAAAAGATGCCTCCATCATTTAATTCTTGTAAACATAAACATATATATGCATTGGCTTTGAATAACTATCACAACATTTAGAGATGCATAGGAAGAGTAAATTCACTCAAGAAAGCATAGGGATTTTTAATGTTCTCCCTATAGGCCAAAATTCTCACAAGGACAATTTTTGTTGGATTTGCTTTTGTAGCCTAGGATCATATGTGCTCAATTTCATCACAAGTTCACAATCTACATAAAAATTTTAAGGACTTAGGCTAAACCATCCAAATATGCCATAGGATTTACATGATCAAGTCAGCTATTGAGTTTTCATCATAGGACATCTAAGTAGGGTATAAAAATAAACTTAAAAAAGTAAACATGCATTTTTTTGGTATTTTTGACACTTGGATTTTTTGACATTTTTATTTTATAAAAATAAAACTAAGAACAAAAATTTAAACATGAATGCAATGCGAAGAAGAAAACCAAGTGATGACCATAAGACATGCTTTTTCCTCACCCCATACTTGAAATATACAGTGTCCTCACTGTATTAAAAGAAAAACCAGGGTAGAGAGAAACTCTCAGCGCAACCTGCGGATTCAGGTCGATTTCAGATTAGGTTGATGCCAGAAGTCGATATCTATGTCAGTGGTCGATGTCGACTGCATCTGTCGAAGCCAAGGAAGAAAGTGAAGTTGAGGGCTGCCAGATTGGGGTGGATATCGATGATTATGGTCGATATCGACCTATGCTTTTTTGCTCATGAGTTCTCGATGTCGACTCAAGGAGATGGCTTGACCTTGGGGGTCGATTTCGACTGGTCTGGTCGATTCCGACTGCCTCTGCAGAAGCTTCTTTTCTTCTTCGTCGTTCCTTTTGCTTAACAACCTGAAATCTTGGTTAGATTTATATATAAAGCCACGAATCACCTTAGTTTTAAAAGTTTTAAGAAAATCCCAAAGTTAAAATCCTAAAAACCAACTATGAAAAATTTAAAGTTTTATGTACACACTCTAGAATTTTGAGTCGCTAGGCCGACTTCTCCGTCAATTCGTCATGAGCCTTTAATGTAGGGACTCTTCAAGTTTGAGCCTTCTCCTGGATCATCTAGGTCCTTTTGGTAATAGCTAAGTTCGGCGACCAAGGCTTCTTCTTTGTCAGGTTCTTCTTTGGGCGCTTTTCTTCTCTATCTTGACCTAACTTTTGAAATTATAAGCAAACCATGGAGCTTTAACCCTCACATTAGTTGAATTATTAATAATAGGCGGAGGAGGGTTAGGAATTATACCTGGGCTTACCTGTTCGGGCCCGAAACAAAAATCTTCGGGCTGAGGGGAGATCGATTTCGACCAAGGGGGGTCGATTTCGAGTGCTTTGGTCGATGTCGACATGTGTGGGTCAATATCGACGTCTGTCACCCCATACTTAAGCTCCTGGCCATCATTTGGCTTACTCGACATCGATGATTTATGGTCTATTTCGAGCTTTTCAGTCGATTTTGACTGGCTCTAGTCAATGTCGACCCTGCTGACTTTTTCCGTCCTCGCCAACAAAAACTTTCGAAGCTTCTCCTTAGCCGGTGAAAGGAGTTGCTCCAGATGCTTCGTTTCGCTCATGGTCGGGTTGAAAGAGAATTCTATCACTTTGTTCCCTATAGTAAAGGTTAGTAATCCTCGACGTACATTGATATTGGCATCAGTAGTAGCTAAGAAAGGTCTACCAAGGATGATAGGTACAATAGGATCTTCAGGCATCTCCAATACAATGAAATCAGTAGGCACAAAGAACTTACCTACCTTTACCGAAACGTCATCAACTATACCTGTGGGTCTGACGAATGAGTTATCAGCCATATAGAGTTTTATATTCACAGGTTCAAGTGCTCCAATGTTCACCCTTTTCCAAATTGAAAGAGGCATAAGACTTACGCTTGCCCCTAGGTCACATAGGCCTTATAGCGATGTTGGCCAAGCCCCACGGTGATTACAAACTTTTCTGGATCACTCCTCTTCTCAGGGAAGTCCATCTTTGAGCACTCCTCTGCGATCTCTGCTATGGACCGCTTCTTGCTAAGGATGTATTTAAGGAATCGCACATAGGCGGACATCTCGCTTAGGGCTTCTGTAAGAGGAATAGTAATGTTAAGTCCTTGAAGAATCTTTACAAAGCGCCTAAACTTACCTTTGGTGGGGTCCTCCAATGCTTTGGATGGGAATGACAACATCTTCTTTGGTGGAGGAGCCAAAACGATGGTCGGAGGGGCCTGTTGGGCATCGATGTCGATCGGGACTTGGTCGATATCGACCGGGATGGTCGATTTCGACCTCTGTTGTGGCTCTGAAGGCTCTGCAGTGGTCTCGACGTCGACCAGTGGGTCGACCTAGGGGTCGATTTTGATGTCTGGCTCGACATCGACTGACTCTGCTGCTTTCTCCTCCGATTCCGTTCGTGGCTTTTGTACTTTGTTGCCACTCCATAGTTGCATGGCTGTGACATGGCCCGTCCCGGACTGCCCCTTAGTATTTGTAGTTGGTTGCCCAGGGAACGTTTCGGACGGTCTAGGAATTTGTGCCGCCAATAGACCCAGTTGGGTCTCCACATTCTTTTTCCAAATATCCATCTCCCCAATCCTTGTGGTAAGATGATTGAGTTGAGAATGGATTGCATTGTTGGATTGATCATTCTTAGCTTGGTTCCACCTTATCTCATCCAACACAAGTTGTAGATCATCCTTCAGTTGGTCCCTCTCCGGGTGCCCAGGAGCTCTATAAGGCGGAGGATCCCTGGGGTTGTATTGGAGTGGTTGATTTCCCCAGTTTTGGTACCCTTGGTGATTGAGATTCCTCATGTAGCGCCCCTCTTAGTGAGTCTCCGCTAGTTGTATTTGTTCAGCATGGGGGCACTCGATGGTGGTTTGCCGATGCGATCCGCATTCGATGCAATCTTGGTTCCCTGAAAGGAACCTCACTTGCTTTTGGAGCTTTCGAAGTTGATCTCTATGGAATTGCTCCTTCACGTCCGGATCAATTACCTTAGAGGGTTCATATAATAGCATTGATGGGGCAGGCCTCGACGATGATGATGTGTCAGAAGCCTCAGGAGTCCCATATGTGTTGTCGAACTCCACCAACCTCTCTATGGTGTCCCAAGCCTCTTGTGGAGCGAGTTCAAGGTAGCCATAGGAGGTGTAGGTGTTGATCCTCTCCTTGGTTGCAGCATTAAGAGCATTGTAAATAATCTCCTGAATCATGTATGGTGGTTGGCCATGCGTCGCGCATGATCGTAGTAGGTCCTTAAACCTTTCCCAAACTGTTGCCAGAGCCTCACCAGGCTTTTGTTTGAAAGCCGTGATTTTCTGTCGTATCAAGGCTGTCTTGGATGGAGGGAAGAATTTGTTGAGAAACGCATCCTTGACTTCATTCTAGGTGCAGAGCGATCTTGGGGCTAAGCTTTCTAACCACTGCAATGCTTTACCCGTAAGTGACCCATGACAAGCTTTTAGTTGGACATATTCAAGAATTTGTCCATCAACAATAGTATCACAGAGATCTAAGAAGGTTGATATATGTGCCACAAGGCATTCATTAGGTTTTCCTTCATATTAATGTCTTCTTATTTCAGTAAGGAAGTTAGGTTTAATTTCAAAATTAGAGGCAGGGATAAGAATCGCCGATCAGGCACTGTGAGCGCGGGGTGCATGTATTGCTTGGCATTCCGAGGGAGGGCATTGATTTGGGCTTCTATTTGCCTCCGACCTTCCTCCTCCCTATCTGCACGCTCTTTAAGTGCCGCCTCTCTAGTTGTTAAGTCCTCAACCTACTTCCTTAGTTGCTCAATTAGCTCAGCCTGGTTCGCGTTGTCTGCCATGATTCTTTGAGCTTAGGCTCTTAGAAGGAAATAGCGTTCAGGGTCATCTACTCCTTCGAATTCAAGTGGGCGATCAGTGCGTCGCATACACCTGCAAGGCCAAACTAGATAGAAACGTGAGATAGACTACTAGGGCGCAATTGATTGCCTCTCCGGCAACGACACCAATTTATTAAGTAGGAGGAAAGTCGAGTTCTTAAATACAAATATAAAGATATATAAATGTAAACCGACTCCTAGCCTATGCAAATAATTACAAGACTTCCTCCCGTTGTAGTGGAAGGGTAGTCAGGATCGATCCACGAGGAGGCGTGTCAGCGGGATCCTAGTAGCGTTGGAAAGCTCATGTCTTTGGTCGACCAGAAGCCTCGATCTCGACCTTGGTGCTCGATTTCGACCTTGGCTGTCGATCCTTTCTGCAACAGAAGACCTGCAGAGACAAAAACAAGCAGTCGATATCGATGTCAGTTCCAGAAATCGACTGGCTCAGAAGACTGCCAGTCAACACAGTATGGTCGATATCGATGTTGGAGGGTCGATATTGATCTCAGTAACTCTTGTAGGGATGATCGTAGTAGACTTAGAAAACTGTCGACGAAACTCAGTGGTCGATATCGACATTTGTGGGTCGATATCGATGTCTTTTCCTGCAAAGTTGTTAGCTTTTTTTTTGTCAGCAAAGAAAGGCCGAAGACTTAAGGATGAATAAGGTGCGATGAACAGAAGAAAGACATTGTTTTTGAAGTATAAACTATATAAAAAACAACTCCTAGGATTAGGGTTTACCACAACGTTAACCAATGCATGCGATAAGGCAAATAAGACGGACAATTGCGCTATTTCACCCGAGGGACAAGCTTTCGCTGTACACCAACTCTTAGGATTACTCTTGCAAATAAACCTAACTGTCTCTACCAATTTTATGTTTATAACTCAAGTTGTTAGCATGAATCCCTTTTCTTTCGATTATGACTAAATATAGAATCGTAGGAGATGATATAGACACAACGATATCAACATCTAACACTTACCTCAAGCACGCATGGCTAACGTCGGACTCACCCCGACCCTAGAAGCTTTGGGAGACTACTCGCACCTCATCGACACTCATTTTTGTGTCGATTACTGTAGTCGATATCGACCATGTGGGTCGATTTCGACCTCTATTCTGCTTTCCTTGGTTTCTCCGTTTTGACTCCGATTTCGCTCGGATTCCTACATAATTAGATCAAAACTTGTGCAGACTCTATTTCTTGCACGTGAGCTCATTCTGACACAAGTCTATATGATTTTGAACCTTTTCTTTGGAAATCGAATGAAATATGAAGTCAAAAGATGCAATAAAAAGAGGTACAAATATGTACATCACCATTTCAAAGCGGAAGGGTTTTTTTGTTAATCTGATTTGGAGATCGAAGATCAATCGAAATTGGAGCATGGTCAGATGTAGTGAACGGGTGAATTTTGACACGAATGCCGTCAAAAGCCGAAATAATTTCATTTTGTGGTATCAAACTGTCCAGTTTGGCGAAGCTATTGTTAGGCAAGTCCGTTTTCTTTTTCTGCTAGGTGTAGCTACCCCCATGCATTTGTACGTCAGACATCTGTAGTAGATGTTTGATATCTTGTAGTCTTTTGAATCTAGCTGGAGACGGTGTGATGCCTCCTAGTTTGTCGTCCGGTATTGCGATTTCGTTAAGGTCACCTAAGATACAGAAGGGGATGATAAGTGTTGAGGCATAGCTGATGATGTTATCCCAGAAAGCGTCCTTTGATTGACGATCCGGCGGGGCGTATACCAAGAGAAAGGCTATAGTTTTATTCATATTCTTATCGTGATAGTTTATGTGGATTAGTCGGTGATTAACCGAAATGAGGGTTATTTCGCTCTCTGAGACCGGTAGGTCTTTCCATAACAAACAGATACCGCCCGAGAAGCCCCTAGCGGGGTCGAAAGCAATATTAGTGAAACCACATTTTTTCCAAACACCTTCCGGAGGTAACTTGTTTGTTTTAGTCTCCAATATAGCTAAGACATTTATATAATTGTTTTTGCAAAACAACTCCGCGTCAGTCCAAAAGTTTCTTCTCTTTATCCCTCTACAATTCCAAGAACATATATTCATGGATAGACATTGATTTAGTAGCCGTTTGTAACTGGATTGCGATCGTTTGGTACCACTTATGTGATCGACCGAGTCTAGGATTGTACGTGGTTGTTTGTGAAACAAACGAAGGGCTTGGATGAATATATCTTATTTCCTTAGTGACAAGGATGTGCCAAGGAGCATTGATGTTGCTCATCACTGTATTCCTAGTACGTGTTAAATAAAATTGTATTAATAAACTTGTTTGTCGGTAGTGAGGCTTGGGGAGCCCATTGTTGTAGTGTTCAATACCAAGTTCAATGGAGAGGTAAGTCGTGGTCAACATATTGGGGTTGTAAACCATTTGTGTGTATGTAAAATCCGTAAAGTGAGTAAAAACAACATGTAACATAATTATATTGAATACATGATTTACAATTTTTGCCTGGTAAGGCTTATAAGTGCAGTGTTGGTGCTGGTATGGTAATTTTGCACCCAAGTACATGAGAATTATATTGTAGCTGTTGACAACTTGGTAGCATTGAGACTGAAGAACGACCCACCCCACTGTAAGGCCACTGGGCAGCTTGAAGTCCTTCGGGCGCCGAGAGCACCAAGGCAAGACCCACCTGCAAGAAGAAAGTAGCAGCAACAGCAAGTGCAAGGAAACAAGCAGTAGGCAAAATCATAACAAGTAAGAAAAAGGAGAGCATAGAGGCATTGAACCAAAATATAAATTGAATCATCAAGGAGCCCACCAAAGCAGGGAATTGAATCATAGAGAGGATTAACCAGTAGATTGAAATTTGGGCGATAAACCAAAGTGCACATGGATAACATGCTTAAATAGAGACTTTGCTGGTGAGCAATTGTTTGGTGGATTTGTGATAGGATGGAGAGAGAGCAACTTACAGAGAACCAATAACAGAGGCAGAGCATAAAGCGATTCAGCGGAGAAGACCCCGGAACGATCAGCCAGGCACGCCACGATCGAAGAAAGCTCCAACCGTCAGGCCACCACGAGCTCCTCTCAAATCTAATTAAGGCCGGGTAGCAGGTCCTGAAAGCTTTGCTAGTGGACCAAAACTCTACGATTAACAACCAATCGGGTGGCTCAACCTCTTGATTGCAGTCCGGGTTAGGGAAGGCTACAATGGGAGCGATTTGGTTGGGGGAGGTGAGACGATTGTGGATCCACACTAGCAAGCCATCAATAGGACCTATGGCATTTGGGTATGATGAGAGAGAAGCCGGGTGCGGGTACAGATTGGCTTGGACGGAGAGCACTAGACCACCATGGTGGCGGCAAGAAGGTTCAGGGTGGGGAGAAAAGAGAGCGTTTGTAGAAGCGTTCATTAGGGTTTCCGTAGAGGTAGTAGTATATGATTGTGTAACTGGAAAGTGTTCCAAAGTGGTGGACTTCTTTACACTACTTTTCACCCTCGGCTACATAATACATATTGTGGGAATGTATCTCCGCAAAATATGGAAATTTTTTTTATTAAGTATTAAATTAACGTTTCAAAAAATCAAAAATTATATTTATATTTCAAACAACTACTATATCTATATATATATATATATAATATACTAAAACAGAGGCCTTAAATAGGCAAAATGGGCACCCGGAAAACCTTTTATCCTTAAAAGAACGCGCCATTGTACGCGACCTTTTACCCCCATCTTCATTCATAGTCGAAACCCTAGATCTGGGAAAGCAATCGAATCGCCTGCAATTTCTAGCCTAATCTTCTTCTATAAGCCCTACTCCCTTCAATATTTTAGATCTAAAAGCTTTTGGTACTGGATCTGGTACAATATTGGGGATTTGATTAAGGGGGTTTACTTGCGAAACTCTACTTTTGGGGCTCATTATCATTGCTACGTTAAATCGACGCCATGGATCTTCTTTTGCTCCTTCGTCTCTTCTTTCAACGGGCTTCTCTCCTCTGGCTCTCTCTTTGCTCCGTACATCCGATTGGATGGGACTGGGTTCATCGGAGTTTTGTTGGGACTTCCCTTTTGGTGCCTCCTCTGGGGGTGGGTTGACTTCTGTGCTCGGTTGCCCTCTCTGGCCTCCTTGCAGCGCTCTGCTACTATCAACGACGCTTTGGCTCTCTGGCGGCCGTACTCCCATCATTACCAACTTCATCCTCTTTCTTTGTGTGCAACAGGCCTATACTTGAACTGGTATGCCACCTCTCCCTTCAACTCTTTTCTCAAAATCCAGATACGTTATGGATCCAAACCCACTTATTTGCTTCAATGGTTTAAACTCGGCTATAAAAAAAATTTGGATTGGTTTCTTTTCTTGCTCACATCCTCTCTCAATCATCTTCTCTTAATTCTTCTTTCTATTCTCTGTCTACTTTCAAAGCAGTTCCAATCTACTGCTGTCTCCGGTTAGCTCCGATGGCTAATCAATCCCAACTGAAAGGGAAGGGTAGTTCCTCTGGAACTTCTCCGAACCCCACCATTACCAACAACTCTGGAAAACCTCCGGGTGAACCCCAAAAACCACCAACTCCCTCCAAGTCACTCAAGAGTGACAAGGGCAAAGGGAAACTCAACCTCAACTCCTTTTTCTCCCAACTGCAGAAATTCCACCCTAAATACAAATTTGCTACCACTGCCATACTCTATGGACGAGCATTTGGTTCTCCCATTGAGTTTTCAAAAATCCAAGCTAAGTTGTCGGGTGACTGGAGGGGCATCAATGGGGATCTTGAGATTCTTGAGCTTCCGAACCAATGGTTTGAGGCTTGTTTCTCTGATCCCAAAGACCTCTTGCTAATCTGGGAGGCTCGCTCTTTCCATGTTTATGGGCAGCTCATTATTCTCAGACAATGATCCATTCCAAGAAAACACCACTGCCCTTGACATGTGGATTAGGATCACCTCAATCACTGACATGTATAAGAAGCCCAAAGCCATTGAGACCATTATCAGGCATAATGCATTTGGTTCTTTTATTAAGATTGATCCTACTGTCGATGCAAATGCCAAATATGCTAGGGTTTGTGTCAATTTGGACATTGCCCATAAGGTGTCAAACACCATCCTCATCCCAGTTAACCAAAACCAAGTCTCTACACATGTCATTTGGTTTGAAGAATTCCCTAAGGGATGTGGCAACTGTGGGGGCCAAGATCACCTCTTTACCCGGTGTCCCTGTCATGTCCCTAAACAAAAAAGAATCCAAGTTACAATAAAAAACCAAGCACCGCCCTCTCTCCCTCCACAGATGTTGCTACTGATGAGTTGGGGTGGACTAAAGTTGTGAAGAAAAACAAAGCTCCCAAGCGTCCCAACCCAATTCAGGCTTTTAGCAATAAGCCATATATTTCAGAAAAAGGAGGTGTCTCCATTGCTTTTGAGGCACTCTCTGGCTCTTCCACATCCTCCATTGGTTCCAAGTCACCCACCTTTGAGACCCTTATTGCTACTGGCTCTAGCTCATTACCCCCAGTAAGCAACACAATTGAACCTGTTGCAGCCCCGCTGTCTTCCCCTACTATACCCCCACCTGTTCCAACTGCAGATGGAACCTCCTTGGCTCCCCAGGTTGACACCATAGCCCCTTTTACCCCCTAGCTTCCCCATCTATCCCCACTGGTATCCCTCTTGAAGCTGGCTTTAGTGGGGTCTTGGGTAGCTGCATTGTCATCCCTCCTGCTGTCTAGTGGTGTCATGGGGGGTACTGGGGCTCTTCCTCCCCCTGCTGCTGAGCCTGGGATTACCCTAACCACCCAACCCTCTCATGATGATGCACTGGAAAATGGCTTCCCTCTGCCTGACCCCCTTCCTTTCTTTTAGATTGGAGCTGAGGTAGACTCTGACATCCTCTCATGTCTCAACTATGAGCCTGATGGTGATGACTTCTTGGATGATGGCATGGCGGGTGATGAGTTCCTGGTGGATGACCCAATGGTGGATGGTGCTTATGATGATACTCTGATTGATGCTCTGTCTGAGCCATCCTTTCACTCTATCCATTCCAATTCTACTGTTATCAGAATGTTATCCACTATGGAGGTTCCACCAGTGGAGCCTTCTACCTCTGGCTCTCTCAAGAGGAAGTTCTCTAGGGGTGAGGACAACACAGCCAGCTCCAACCTGAAGAGGGGCACCACCTGTAACTGAAATCTATGATGTGTAGGATTTGGCAATGGAGACCTATGGCCCCTTACTTGGGCCACTTTTGCTACCATCCAGTACCCTATAACCCCTTTTGTCACGCAAACTACTCGTATTTCTTGGCAAAATCCTGTGATGCTAGGATTTTATCTCATAACTTGGTTGTATCAATTATGTGTTAAATTATCTCCTCTAGTGTCTTATGTACCCATGTCATTATATCTCCTAGGGTCTGTGTGCAGTGTAATCTTAACTGGGAAGTTGTACTTCTGCTACTTGCTTTGCTATATGAATGCATCTTTGATCATGTATGATGATTTGCATTTGGCTACCTTTCTTTTCACACACCAGAGTTACTCTTCTATTTGTGATTTTAGTTTCTCTAAAATTACCTATACAATTATTTGTATCCAAAATGCTCACTTAATTTTCTACAAAATCACCACCCATGGAAATTACCAATGTTCCCCTATCTCGACAATATCTACTCATTACAACAATCTCAAAGAATCATTGACAACTCTAAGGCTTATTTCTAGTGCCTTAAGTCACTGCCATCATAACAAATTATTAAATTTCCTTGCAAACTCTATCCACTGCATTAGATTTACAGAAATTCTGATAACACAGTGTATTCTTTTTAAGATTTTAAGCTGCTGTCTTAACTGTAACTTGTTATTAAATCATTCTGATCTAGACCAATGCACTAACCTTGCTCGAGAGGGCTATCCCCTCGAGCATCTGGAATCTCTAGTTGCTCTGCAGGTACTCCTCCACACCTATTAGGACGCTATGGCCATTCCAAACCTCTACTATCTATGCCAATTCTTAACAGAGCATTTGGGATCCACTGCATCCTGGTCTCCTCTCTTGCTGTCTTTGATCCTCCACTACCAGTTGGCAAGTAATAACCTCCACCTACTATCCACCCTTTACTGCTACCTTACACTCGCAATTTATCTGTACAGCTTGATGCTTATATGTTACCTGGTTTTTTTATTGTAACCATGATAAGTCTCTAAGTCTAAATTATAATATTAATAGATGCCAGCCAATGTATAAGGGGAAAGTCATACAGAACAATGCTCTTACTTGGTTTATGTATAGTCCTAGGCATCTACAAGGTTCAGCTCACCTTTCTTAGTAACAAGGACTCATAAATCGGCTACTCTTTGCTTTGTAGTGTTATTGTTCATCTCTTTCATAACTTGGCTCCTACAAGGATCAGCTTACTTCCTTTTTGTAACAAGGACTCACAAACATGCTACATTTTGCATGACAGTGTTGGTGTTCATCTCAGTCAATACTAATGAACTCCTTTTCCTTCTTATAAATTCAAATCATAAATCTACTTATCAGGCTATCATCCTTACTTAAAGGGTGTTTTCTACTCCAATATTGCTTAATCCTTACTTAAAGGATGTTTTTTTTTGGCTGCCTCTCTTGTTGGGGTTGCTTCTTTCCTTTGCCTTGATTCTCCTAAGGCTTGTTCTATTGTTACAGTTATCCCTAGGGTGCACACACATTACCTCTGAGCCATACTTTGTTATAACCTCTTACCAAACAAAAGACACAGCTACACAAATCCATTTCATACCAAATGATATAATTCTCTACTATTATTTGAAGGGGTGGCCCCAAGAAATAAACAACAATGATAAGCATCCCTCTATATCAACTAAATCAAGAAGTACCAAAGAAACCTGCCTCTCTCTCATAGCTCTTCTGGCTTTGTCAAAGAAGGATGACCCGGCTACAAATCAAAGTTTTCCATGCAATTCAGTTTCTGGAACATTAGGGGATTAGGTAGGAAGAACATTTGGATGCAAATAGAATCGACCTGCAAGTTAGACCATATCAAAATTCTAGCACTTGCAGAAACAAAACTACAACATCCACCACCGGACAACTACTGGAGAAAACCAGGGTTTGATAATATGCACTTCCGCCCCTCTATTGGGCTCTCTGGCAGGCTTTGTCTCCTTTGGAAAGAATCTCAATTCACAAACGAATCATTTGTTGTATTGAGGTTGGATGACAGAATCATTCAATCCAAATACAATAAATATACTCTTAACATATCAATTGTGATTTTATTTGTATACGCTCCGCCCCATGAAAGACACAAATATCTTTTCTGGGCCTTATTATCATCAACCATTAGCAGCATTACGGAACCGGTTATAATAATAGGAGACCTTAATGAAATTCTAAGCCCAATTGATAAACTAGGGGGGCCCTACCAAACGAAACTAGATTTTCAAGAATCACTACACTCATTGATAGTCATGACCTTGTCGACACACCTACGATATGAAATAAATATACATGGAGAAAATGCTCCCATGGACAGGACAACATATACAAGAAATTAGATCGTGTCCTGGTCAGTCATAACCTTATAAAGCAATTTCCAAACCTATACACAAAAAACCATGCCTTCATCGGTTCGAATCACACTCAAATCACAATGGATCTCATGGAAAACCACAAACCGAAATTACAACCCTTCCCGTCGTTTTGGAATACCAACTGCCTGTCCCACCTATGACTCCAATTACGAAGACCTCCTCCATCTCCTTTGGGATTGCCCGCTAACGCAAGATGCTATTGCAAGACTAGACTCTTCAATAATAGTCGCATTAAACAGATGTTTCAACCAAGATAATGACATAAACACTACCATTACAAACATCAAAGATGAAATCGGAACTTCTCGATTTACAAACTGGTCTTCTCTTGGTGGGGAATCTGGTACTTTCGTAATAAAACACTATTTGATAATGCTAAGCCAACCATATTAAACATAGTGAGCTACATCAAAGACCAACACTTTATGTGGAAATGCTCAACCCAACACAACGAAAGCCTTGACGCTACCCAAACCAATGGAAATAGACAACCAAAATCAAAGGCTAAAAGACAAAACGCGAAATGGAAACCCCCTGACAGGGGTAGATATAAGCTTAACCTTGACGGAGCCTTCTCCCCATCCTCGTTAGGCTCATTTGGATTTATCATCAGAAACCACAATGGTGAGCCTTTCTTCTGCGGCGCTGGTCCTTCTCCTATTCATTCTGTTTCGGGCTCTGAGGGCTTCGCTCTTTGGAAAGGGATTATTGCGGCAAGGGACCTAAACATAAGTAACCTCATCATAGAGGGAGACAACTTAACCATTATCAATAGCCTTAAAGGTCTAGGGTTGCCTTCGGGAGATTCTGAAATGATTGTCTCTGACAGTCTAATCTCCCTTGGCTTCTTCCACACTTTTGAGATTCGTCATGTATATCGGGAAGCAAACCGGGTTGCAGACCACTTATCGCATCTGGGCTTTGCTTTCTCTAGCTCTAATCCTCCTGACGATTCTGTGCTCCGTAATCTCATTCGTCTGGATGCTCTTGGCATATAGGGTCTGCCCTATTGCCAAATTCTTTTCTGTTAAAAAAAAGAGGCCTTAAATAGGCTCTGGTGCGATTCGCATACGTGGTATTTTCTTGATTAAAATAATGTCATTTTTTCATACGTGTCATATTCTAGATTAATACGGTATTATCTTTATTTTTTGTCTATATCAATTAATAAACAAATATAATTTTGTCATCTCAGTTAACGATTCTACTTATTTTAATAAATATCCAATCTTATATCTGAATTAGGTAGAATACTTATCGTTTTATATAAAATAATATATATCCAATGTAAAAAAAATAATACCACCGTTTATTTATATTTTTTTCATATACCGAGTGTTATTTATCCAAGGATAAGATTTCATATATTGTTTTCAAAATCTTCATATAATTACACATATGATTTAAGATAAATATGATCATATATGGGTTTTTTCTTCTTCCACCATATCAATCTCCCAAAACCTTTTGACCCAAAAACAAAATAAAAAACCGTACTCCAATAAAAAATAATACAAATAAAATAGTAATATTTTTACTAAGAATTAATTCTATCTTAATCCATTTTGATAAAAAAAATGGTTCTATTTAAGTTATAAAATGTTATCAAACTTAACTGTAAAGGCTCGGATTTTTGAATCCTTTTTTTTTGAAAAAAGAAAATTAAAAATGAATTTAAATCAGATTTAAAACTCGTTTAGCGGATTCCGACCTAAATTTAAAATTTGACGAACGATTCCGTCATTTCATCTCGAGAATTTCAAATAATTATCGGATGACGATATCCTTTTCGGTTTTAAAAATTTAATCGATCGGAGAAAGCGAGATTCGGGGAAACTAACATTCGGAAACTAATTTCGGGGTTCAAAATTCGCGTATTCAGGATTTGTTTCTGGGTAATTTAAAATCTGACAGCTGTATTTATTACACTTCCCATCCAAACCACCCTACGGCTAGGCCTTGCAGCGCCCCTAACTCATTTTCCCTATCTCCTAGCTGCAATCACAACCCCTACCCTGCAAAACCACTCCCGCCCGCAAGCCCCATTTTATAATCTCCTCCTTAACCCCTCACCTTCATCCCTCCTTTTTGTTTTCAGACTTCATAACCTGCTCCACCCAATCACCACTCTCGACACCCCTGTTTCACTTCCGAAAATCAAGCCAAGCGCACCGGCCTCCCTTCATTCGAGTTCGAGCCACCTCGGAGCCTCCCTCATCACTATCAAATAAGCCCAAGCCATCCGATAGCACCCGAAACAGCCCCGAAACTCCCAGCGCCACCACCAAAGGTCTGTCACCCCGTTCAAGTGTGAAATGATCTTCCGGTAAGCCGTTCTCACTCGTTTTTTATCGGAATTACCCCCGAGCTCTACCATCGTACTCATTCCCATCCGACGTAGGTCCGATGAGCCATTGCGAGCCTCCGACAATGCCCATAACTCTGATCAAGAGCTCCGAAGTTGCGAACATCTCGGTAAGCTTCGACCTCTTGTTCGATTCGAAATCCCACAAAAGAACCCTCTTTTAACCTTCATTTACTCTCATAGATCGATCACGAGGTTCCTCCCTCTTCGACGCAGTGAATCGAGCCTCCGACAAGCTCCGACGAAGCCCCGATGCCCGAGAAATCCCCTCGGTGACCCTTGTTTCTTCTCTTTCCTTAGCCTTCTTCAAATTCGTTGCTTCGTTCGTGTGGTCGGGTGAGAGAGTGTGTGTGAGAGAGAGAGAGAGAGTGGGCGAGCGTGAGCGAGAGCTGAGAGCCATAGGCGAGTCGAGCGCAGGATTCGGCGTCGAGCAGCATAGGCGGGAGCAGCTCCATTTGAATTGGAGGAGGAAGATGATGAAGTGGGCCATCTCCTTCTTTTCTAATTTGTGTTTTATTGAAACCGGTTTGGGAGTTATATAATTAGACGGGTTCGGTTCGGTTCGATTGGGTTTAAATGGGTTTGGTTCGGTTCGGGTTTATCCGTTTATTTATTTAATTATTTAATGGTATTTATAATATTATTTGAGGATTAAAATATAAAATATTATTTCAGAGATTTTATAAAGGGTCGGTTTTACTAAATAAAAAATGATTGGGACTTTAAAGGATTTGGATATATTTTTCAAAAGTAATTAATAAATGGTATTAAAATATTATTTAATATTAATGGGGATTTCCAATATATTATTTGAGACTTTAAGTTTTAAAGAGAAATTTGGAAAATAATTTTAAGGTTAGAAAATGATTTAATAAATAAATTGAAAAAGAAATTTTGTGAGCATTTTCAAGGGTCGGAATTCTTAACTACTTGCCACGGTTTTTGAAACAGTTTTGAAACTAACTTGGGAATCCAACTTGTTCGATTACTAACTAGCATGATGATATGAACGTTTGACTGACATTATGATATGTGTGACTAATAGCATGACTTGTGGTGATTAGTTATAAGCAAATGAATATTAGTTACTTATGATATATATATATATATATACATATATTTATTTATATTTATATGCTAAACATGAGTATTAAGTGGTAATCTGCGAATTTGGCTAAGTATGAACCATGATCTACTAATATATGTTCTAAGCATAAGTTATGAAATGTTGTTATATGCGAGCCTGCGATGATTGTGAAAACATGATATTCGAATATATGCCTTGAGTAGGAAATCCGATGTAATGCTATATATTGACGAGATGAGATGTTGCTGAGGTGACGATATTGACACTATATGTTATGAGTGGTACTATGACGAGATGTGAAATACGAGGCGAAATAGTATGCGATGAATGTTGAGATGAGTTGAATGACGATGCGGATAATAAAGTATAATGATGGGATTGCTGACTATGTGGACTATATGAAATCATGTGTGCTTGTATGTTAAATAGTTAGACTTATATTCTCATTGTGATTATTAGGTGATCTTAAACTGTTTAATTGCTGCAATGCTGTTTTGCACCGTCAGGTAAGTTTCTTCAGTGCTTAGTCAGATCGAAAGAGACCTTCCTGCTTATCTGCAGATATACTAGGTGCTTGCATACATGATCATCATGCCATGTAGTATCATGCTAGGTTGCATTGACCGTTAAGCATTCCATTTCTGTATGCGTATGTAAACAGAACAACCGTTATCTATGAAGTCACTAGAGTTTTTGCTAGGGTCATAGGACAACCCAGTCCCATCGGGTCTCGTCTTGAGACATTGAGTCATATGGTAACACCTCTATTTATATTCCGAGCACGGTGATTATGAACGACATGATGGTGAATATGATGATTATGATGAGCATGTTTTTGGATTGGGCTAATCGGCTTGATCCAAATATTATGGAATGAAATGCATTCATGAGCTGGCCAGTCTCCGCCCTATCGGGAAGGGGGGCGGTGGTAGGAGAGGGATATACCATTTGGTATTCTGTGCTAAGACCTTCATTATTATTATGCACTTGAGAATTAGGGGCCTGCTAGTGTGTTAAGATTTCCGCCTTGCATTCTAGATGCATGATTATTAGGTATAGAGTATGTGTGTACTTAGGGTGGGGAAAGAGCAAGTGGGCATCATCTGATCCCGCCCACTATTAACGTTTTTAGGTATCCATTATGCTTATCATTATTGCTGCTGATTTGGCTCCATGACCACGGGGTCTAACATGGCGGAAAGAGAGAGTCGAGACTCTGACTTCACCAGTTTATTAATGGTTTAGTTTTGGATGTTTTGATCATGTTTTGACCCGGCTCCGCCGTAGCAACCTTATGTATGTATTTGGAACCTTTTTTGGTTGTATGATAAATGGATTTTTGATCGTCTAGGGGAGGTGCGATTGAAATATTCAAATATATATCTCAACTATGCTAAATGGATTTTTGATCGTCTAGGGGAGGTGCGATTCAGGATCGAATCCACGAGGAGGAATGTCAGCGCTTCCTTTGTTGTAATAAGGATCAAGCTTTCGACCTCAGGAGACACTCGATATCGAGGTGTCTGATTGATATCGACCTCAGTTCTAGTCGATTTCCAGCAACGTTCCTGTAGAATACAAAAGCAAACACCGTCGACGTCGAGACATACCTCCATATCGATGTTAGTTCTCGATATCGACCTTGCCAATCGATTTCGATGTATGTAACAGAAACTGTAAAGCGTAACCTATGTGTTGGAAAAGTAGTCCGAAGAGCTTAGAATGGTAAAGGAAACATGGTCAGCAATAAAAACTTAAACTTTTTTTTTTTTATCAAATTCAATAAATTTAAAGCTTTCAAAGTCGGGAATTCATGCCACAACGATAACAATGCAAGTATGATGCTAAAGTTCTGAAATTTAATGTCTTTCCGTCAAATAACTTTCGTTACCAACACTTAGGTGATTAGAGGCTCTCGCATAATTCCTAAGAGTTACTATCCAATTCATGAGTAATCCAAGTTCATAATATGATTCGCTTTCGCTTCAATAATGCAAATAATGAATCTCCCTAACTTTCGCAAAGGATCATGCATAGGATAGAAGACGGAATCACATAAAAATCATACATTTGATGCACTTACCCTACATTGCTATCGTCGGGCTCACCCCGACCCTAGAAGTGGGTTGACTACTCCCGTCTCATCATTGAACTCATCATCCTCATGAAAAGAAAACTACTTTGATTAAAACTCCGAAAGAAAGATTACAACCCAACCAAGCCAAATCTCCGCTCTCGCTTCCACACAACTCACTCGGCTCTCCCTCTCTCTGTTCGCTACGGGGGGTTGAGTGTATAGGGATTCAAATAATTCAAATTAAACAATTCACGACTAGACTACTCCCTGGCTCAAACAACTAATACAAGAATCCCCTCCCTTGTAGTAGTAGGGTAATTCAGGATCGAATCCACGAGGAGGTATGTCAGTGCTTCCCTTGTTGTACTCACGATCAAAGCTTTCGTCCTCAGAAGACACTCGATATCGATATGTCTGGTCGATATCAACCTCAGTTCTGGTCGATTTCCAGTACAGTTCCTGCAAAAGACAAAAGCAACAAAGTCGACGTCGAGCAGAGACCTCGATATCGACGTTAGACCTCGATATCTACCTTTACAGTCGATTTCGATGTTTATCACAGAAACTGTTTTCGTAACCAATTGTCGGAAAGGAGTCCGAAGAAAGTAGAATGGGAAAGAAGGATGATCAGAAACAAAACTAAAAATTTTATATTGAATTCAATAAACTTAAAAGCTTCCAAAGTCGAGGTTTCATGCCACAACGATAACAATGCAAGTTTTATGCTAAAGTTATGAAATTTAATGCCTTTCCGTCAAATAACTTTCATTATCAACACTTAGGTGATTAGAGGCTCTCGCATAGTTCCTAAGAGTTACTATCCAATTCATGAGCAATTCAAGTTCACAATATGAGTGGCTTTCGCTTCAATAATGCAAATAATGAATCTCCCTAACTTTCGCAAAGGATCATGCATGGGGATAGATGACGGAATTGCATAAAAGTCATACCTTTGATGCACTTACCCTACATCGTTATCGTCGGGCTCACCAGACCCTAGAAGTGGGTTAACTACTCGCTCCTCATCATGCACATCATCATCATCATTGTTGAAAGAAAACTACTTTGAATTAAACTTTGCAAAAGAGAAAGTACAACCGAACAAGCCACTCCGCTCTCGCTTCACAAACTCCACTCGGCCTCCTCTCTCTCTCTCTCTAACTCGTTACTACTGTAATTGGAACTGAATTGTATGTAAAATTGAATGCCTAAACTCAACCCTAATGGCCTCTATATATAGATATCGAACTTTGCTATCCAAAGACTCGAAACCTTATCTTTATTCTCTAAGATAAAACTTAAATAAAGTAAAAACTAAAACTCCTACGGTAAATCAGCTTCATATGATAGATCTGAGGTTGATGATAAGAAATCTCGACTTTTGGATAGACGTGCAAGCTTCGGATAGAATTCTATCAAAATCTGAGTCGGATTCCTCTGCTGGGCAACATCGATATCGACGTTGAACATCGATATCGACCTCTGTGAAACTCTATCTCGAGCTCTCCTTCTCCTACTCGAACTGGCACTCGACTTCTATCATTTAGCTCGATCTGGCAACATCGATATCGACCTCCAGACGTCGATATCGACCTCTCTGTGTCGACATGCTCTATTTCATTTCCTGCTCGATTCCTATGTCTCTGATGTACTCGATGTCGAGGTCCCCAATCGATTTTGACCTCTTCAGAAGACTTCGAGTTCCTTTTTCGCTCTTCCAAATCCGTCCATTTTTATTCTGTTTTCTGCAAAATCATATGGAAACTCGTGCGGACCCATATATTTGACATTTAAGCATAAACTACACTAATCCCATGTTTTCCCACTAATATACATGCAAAAGACGATAAAATGGAGTTATATGTGCATAGAGAATATGGCAATTTGCACGCACATAACTCTCTCTACAAATTCTCTGCGTTCTATGACTAAAACTTGCTGTAATTGAATGATTTAGCTCAGCCCTAACGGCCTCTAGATATAGATCTCAAATCTTGCTAGCCAAGGATTCGAAAAACTATCTTTATTCTCTAAGATAAAACTTAAATAAACTAAAAACTAAAAACTCCTTGGTAAAACATCTAAAGTGATAAGTCTGGTGTTAAAGATAGAAGATCTCGACTTTAGGATAGACGTGCAAGCTTCGGATAGAATTCTATCAAAATCTGAGTCGGACTTCTTCTGCTGCAGTGGTCGATATCGACCTTCGTCATCGAAATCGACCTCTCTTTAACTGTATCTCGAGCACTCCTTCATCTCCTCGGACTGGCACTCGACTTCTATTATTAAGCTCGATCTACCTCTGTCTGTGTCGACCTGCTCTATTCTCTGCTCTGCTCGATTCCTGGTTGCTCTGCTGCACTCGATGTCGAGGTTCATAGTCGATTTCGATCTCTTCAGAAGACTTCGAGTTCTTTTTCCGCTCTTCCAAATATGTCCATTTTCGCCCTGTTTTCTGCGAAATCACATAGAAACTCGTGCAGACCCATATATTTGACAATTATGCAGAAACTACACTAATCTCATGATTTTCCACTAATATGCATGCAAAAGAATGATAAAATGGACTTAAATGTGCATAGAAAATATGGAAATTTGCGCGCACATCAAACACCCCATACTTAAGCTTGCTTGTCCCCAAGCAATACCTTTAATGGTCATTTAGGGGAAGAAAGTAAACCCTCAATATCATAGATTCATTCTTCATATGTCCCTACAATCAATTGCCATCCTTGAGAAGGTACTAATGTCAACCAAATCCATGCCAGTGCATAAAAGCAATTTCATACTCATAAAAGGAGGTTTATATGCATAAAACAATTTCAGCGACATAGCATTAATAATCAAGAGGACTTTTGCAAGCTATAGAGAAGTAGATTGGTAAAAGGCTAAAGGTGGGCTAATATTTGGCCATGTGGTGTTAAATCCAGGGAAATAAACTTTCTTTTCAAAATATTCCACATTCCTTCTTCATAATATCTCACCTTTCACTCATCGCTCAATGCTTTTTTCACTATAATGCTTTTACCTCTCTAACCTTAGCACTGCCTTATCGCGAGTCGCAAACATGGGTGTCATGAATGGCCCCAGATACTTAGTACTTCGGACTCCTCACCTTGTGTCCCATCTCACTGAACTAACATCTCAACGAGCAGGGTCGACCTACCTTTATCTTTTGAGGTGATCGGATGTTTTCTCGCTCATTAAATTTTCCATAATTCAAAAATTGATTCATTCCTGCCAACAACTTCATAAATAATATGCACAAACTCAATATAACAACTCCAAAGATGACTTCCATTCTCAAACTTGTCCCCGGATAGGGTATAAGGTATAAAAAATGGGCAATATGTAATATATGTGGAGCAATAATGATAATGTATATAATAAGGCTCATATATGGCTTGTGACTTTTGCAAATATGCATAGGTAAGACTAGGATATGAACTTGTGTAAGCACTTGTATGGAAATTTCTTAAAGTTCTCCATCATTTTATCATGCACATGTCAAAAGCAACTTCAATTTTTCATCTCCTTCATTTTTTTCTTTTTTGCACTTCATTGGGACTTTCCTTAAATATGCAATTTCATGTTATATCTCTAATGAATCTAATTTTGCATCGTAGAGCTCTTTTTTATACTTCCATGACTCTTTTCTTTATTTCAAAATTTTTGATGGGGGTCATTTTTTTTTTTTTATTTTTCAAAACATAAACATGCTGTAATGCTTAAAGAAAATATGATATTCTTCAAGATAAAGATGACTAACTATGTAAAAACTATGCAATAACTATATAACTAAAATATGCAAAAACTTATGAAAAATGCTCAAAATACGCTAAAAAATGCAAGTATATGCAAGTAAGCCTTTCCCCCACCCCATACTTAAAGATTACAGTGTCCTCACTTATTAGAACTAGGGTTAAAAAATTAACTTACTAGACCGTCACAAATTTCAGGAGTGAAGACTGCAGTGGTGGTCGATATCGACCTTCAACATCGGAATCGATCTCTTTCATCGATTTCTGGCTTCAAGCTTCAGGGTGATCAGGCCTCGACCACAAGCCCATCTGAATCGACCTTAAGGTCGATATCGAGCTTTTGGCTCGATTTCGATGTGTCTTTTTGCTCTCTTTCTCTTTCCTGCAACTTGTAAAAAACTAAAACCAAAACAAAAACATGCATAATAATGTAAAGTCTCAAAGTAAAACCAATTAAGTGTCCAAAACCAAAAACTAAGTCTTTGTTACAAGCTCTAGACTTTTAAGTCGCTAGGCCGACTTCTTCCTTTGCGCTCTCAAGGCGGCATCTGTAGAGCCCATGTGGCTTGGGCCTCAAATAAAACTCCTTTCTTGTCACGCAGCTGCATTCCGCTTGGATGGATTTGATTCACCGTGAAAGGTCCCATCATCTTGTCTTTGAATCTAGTAGGGAACCCTTGATCTTTTGATTTGGTGACATACACCTTGTCTCCTATTTCATATTGGTTTGAATCATCATCGGATACCCTACACAAGCGCACATGCCAAGGCACACCTCTTCCAAATAATGATAAATCTTTAATTGAAATGGAACATGAGGAATCCGTACCTTGACTTACCTTCTTCTCTGTCTGTGGCTCAGGTCGACATTGATCATCAGTCATCGATATCGAGCTCTGTTGTGCTCTTGGAGGTTCAGTCGATTAGGAGGCTTTCTGCTCGACATGATCAGGTCGATTTTGACCTTCAGAGATCGATATCGAGGACTTTGCTCATCCTTTCTCAGCTTCTATTGTGGTCGATTTCGGCATTGTGTTGTGGTTGATATCGACCTTTAACATCGATTTCGAGGTTGCTTCTCCTCCGTCGACCCTATACTTATGACCTGGCACAGAATCTTGATCTTTGTTAGTCGATATTGACTTACCTGGGTTGACGTCGATGTTATCTTTGGCTCATTCATTCAAGATTGCCACAACCTCCTCAACTTGAGCTTCTATGGCCCTCTTTTCTAGCTCTTCCGGTGTCATACTCCTTACCTTGGCTTCTCCACATGCGATGTAGACACCATTGATAGCCTTTATCTCCATTGGCCCTTCATTGTTCCTCACCATCTTGTTGAAGGCATACTCTATCACTTCGTCGCTAATTGTAAATGAGAGCAATCCTTTCTTCACGCTTATATTGGCATCGACGGTTGCTAGGAATGGCCTACCTAAAATAATGGGACAAGCAGGGTCCTTCGCTATATCAACAACTAAGAAATCAGCGGGGATAAAGAATTTACCTACTTGTACTGGCACATCAGTTACCATCCCTGTTGGAATCACTACCGTATTATTCGCCATGTATAGTTTTACATCCACAGGCTCCAGAGGACCTATCTTTACCATGTGCCATATGGTTAGTGGCATCATGCTAACGCTAGTGCCCAAATAAACTAAAGCATTAAAGCGATATCGATCTAAGCCTCTAGCGATAGAAAACTTACCTAGGTCCGCCCGCTTTTGTGGTAGCTCCAATCTGTTGCACTCCTCTGTGATCTCAGAAAGCGATCGCTTCTTACCCAATATGTCCTTAAGGAACCTTACATATGATGGCATTTCATGAAGCGCTTCGGTGAATGGAATTGAGACATTGAGTCCTTGAAGCATCTTCACGAACCGTTGGAACTTCTTTTCTGCTGGGTTCTTAATCACCTTTTTGGATGGGAATGGAAACACCTTCTTATTCCCTGCGGCTGGAGTTAGGTCGACATCGACTGGATGGGGGTCGACATCGACTGGAGGAGTCGATTTCTGTGGTGACTCTACAGCAGTGTCGACATCGAGTGTATGGTCGACATCGACGTCACCTTGGTCGATATCGACTGGGGGGTCGATATCGATGTCTGTTCTGGGGCATTCTCCCCCGCTTTTTGCTCGGGCATTTGTAATTGATGCCCACTCCTTAGATTCATCGTCGCTATGTGTCCAGTAGTTTTGCCCTTTTGGTTGGGCACAGTTGATCCAGGGAATGATCCTGACGCTTTGGGTATTGCTTCCACCAATTGACCCATTTGGGTCTCCATATTGCGCTTCCAAACGTCTATCTCCCCAAGCCTAGAATTGATTCCCTGCAGCTGAGTACGAACGGAGTTGTTGGCTTGTTTGAACTCAGTGTGGTTCCTCCGCATTTCATCAAGAATGATCTGCAGGTCATCCTTCCTTATTTCCCGCTCAGGGTGCCCTGGTGCTCTATATGGTGGGGGACCCTTTGTTGATAGAATCTTTGATCTCCCCAATATTGTTGAATACCCTCTCCATAGGAGCCTCTCATCCACTTGGCTTCCTCATGTTGTTCCGCCATAGATACTTGATCAGTATGTGGACAGGCACTAGTGTTATGCCTTGTTAAACCACATTTCTGACAAGTTTGATTGTTGCTCAGGAACCTGACTTGATTTTGAAGGCAGCGTGTTTGATCGTTGTGGAATTGTTGCCGCACATCAGGATCTATCTCCTATAGAGGCTCATATAGTGGCATTGATGGGGCAGGCCTTGACTCATAGGCCGCAGCAGTCCCATATGTATTATCAAAGTTCACGAGCCTCTCAATCGTCTCCCAGGCCTCCGTTGGTGTAAGCTCAATGTACCGATAGGAAGTATATGAATTGATCCTCTCCTTGTTTGGCGCATCAAGGGAATTGTAGAATATCTCCTGGATGACATATGAAAGTTGTCCATGCGTCGGGCATGATCTCAACAAGTCCTTAAAACGCTCCTACGCATGTGCTAGTGTTTCACCTGGCTTTTGTTTGAAAGTCGTGATCCTTTGTCGCAGCATCGTCGTTTTAGAGGGAGGAAAGAATTTGTTTAGGAATGCATCCTT
This sequence comes from Persicaria maculosa, assembly GCA_963922045.1. Classification (NCBI taxonomy): domain Eukaryota; kingdom Viridiplantae; phylum Streptophyta; class Magnoliopsida; order Caryophyllales; family Polygonaceae; genus Persicaria; species Persicaria maculosa. Next base: position 36,702,386 of record OY998260.1, read on the forward strand.
CACCTCTGCCCATGTCCTCAGCGAGCATGGAGCCAAACTTTCTAGCCATTGCAATGCCTTCCCTACGAAAGACCATCGAAAAGATTTCAGTCTCACATACTCTAAATTTACACCATCAGCAATAGTTTCACATAAGTCCATAAAAGTAGAGATGTGTTGCAGTGGACATTCATTAGGTCTTCATTCAAAAGTGTTTCTTTTAATTTCAGATAGGAAATTTATTTTAATTTCATAGTTTGAAGGAGGAATAAGTATAGCGGATTCAGGAACATGAAGCGGCGGATGCATGTATTGCATTGCTGTCTGTGGATACTAATTGAGCCGCTCTTGGGCTTGTCTACGCGCATCCTCCTCCCTATCAACACGGGCTCGCTCTGCAGCAGCGGCGGCCCTCTCAGCAGTGATTGTAGCATTATGGTCCTCGATCTCTTTCCTCAACCACTCTATGGTCTCAGCCTGCGTCTCATTATCCGCCATGATTTGAATAGCTTTGTTGCGAAGATAAAAGAAACGTTCAGGCTCGTCTAGGCTTTCCAGGATAGGTCCGCGATTAGTGCGTCGCATAAACCTGCAAAATAAGCTCTAAATGATCGTGAGAAAACTTAGGTGGCGATTGATTGCCTCCCTGGAAACGGCGCCAATTTGATCGTCTAGGGGAGGTGCGATTCAAATATTCAAATATATATCTCAACTATGCTAACTCCCTGTTCAAGCAAATAATACAAGAATCCCTCCCAATGCAGTGGTAGGGTAATTCAGGATCGAATCCACAAGGAAGTATGTCAGCGCTTCCTTTGTTGTAATCACGATCAAGTTTTCGACCTCAGGAGACACTCAATATCGAGGTGTCTAGTCGATATCGACCTCAGTTCTGATCGATTTCCAGCAACGTTCCTGCAAAAGATAAAAGCAAACACAGTCGACGTCGAGACAGACCTCCATATCGATGTTAGTGCTCAATATCGACCTTGCCAGTCGATTTCGATGTCTGTAACAAAAATTTTAAAGCGTAACCTATGTGTCGGAAAAGTAGTCCGAAGAGCTTAGAATGGTAAAGGAATGATGGTCAGCAATAAAAACTTAAACTTTTTGTCAAATTCAATAAACTTAAAGCTTCCAAAGTCGGGGATTCATGCCACAACGATAACAATGCAAGTTTGATGCTAAAGTTATGAAATTTAATGTCTTTCCGTCAAATAACGTTTGTTACCAACACTTAGGTGATTAGAGGCTCTCGCATAATTCCTAAGAGTTACTATCCAATTCATGAGTAATCGAAGTTCACAATATGATTGGCTTTCGCTTCAATAATGCAAATAATGAATCTCCCTAACTTTCGCAAAGGATCATGCATATGATAGAAGACGGAATCGCATAAAAATCATACCTTTGATGCACTTACCCTACATTGCTATCATCGGGCTCACCCCGACCCTAGAAGTGGGTTGACTACTCGCGTCTCATCATTGAACTCATCATCATCATGAAAAGAAAACTACTTTGATTAAAACTCCGAAAGAAAGATTACAACCGAACAAGCCAAATCTCCGTTCTCGCTTCCACACAACTCACTCGGCTCTCCCTTTCTCTCTCTACAAATTCTCTGCGTTCTATGACTAAAACTTGTTGTAATTGAATGATTTAACTCAGCCCTAACGGCCTCTAGATATAGATCTCAAATCTTGCTAGCCAAGGATTCGAAAAACTAACTTTATTCTCTAAGATAAAACTTAAATAAAGTAAAAACTAAAAACTCCTTGGTAAAACATCTAAAGTGATAAGTCTGGTGTTGAAGATAGAAGATCTCGACTTTAGGATAGACGTGCAAGCTTCAGATAGAATTCTATGAAAATATGAGTCGGACTTCTTCTGCTGTAGTGGTTGATATCGACCTTCGTCATCGAAATTGACCTCTCCTTAACTGTATCTCAAGAACTCCTTCTTCTCCTCAGACTGGCACTCGACTTCTATCAATAAGCTCGATCTAGGCCACTCGATATCGACCATCAGACATCGATATCGACCTCTGTCTATGTCGACATGCTCTGTTCTCTGCTCTGCTCGATTCCTGGTTGCTCTGCTGCACTCGATGTCGAGGTTCATAGTCGATTTCGACCTCTTCAGAAGACTTCGAGTTCTTTTTCCGCTCTTCCAAATCTATCCATTTTCGCCCTGTTTTCTGCGAAATCACATAGAAACTCGTGCAGACCCATATATTTGACAATTATGCATAAACTACACTAATCTTATGATTTCCCACCAATATGCATGCGAAAGATTATAAAATGGACTTAAATGTGCATAGAAAATATGGCAATTTACGCGTCCATCAATTTTATGACTTAGGCCATTGGGCAGGTACCTGGGACTTACCCCAGGGATTCCAACGATCCCTCCCGGTTTTGGGTGCAAAATCCCACCTTTAAAGCAATGTTGTTGATTCCAAACCTTCAACCTGTACTCGGGGCGCAGGATTCCACGAGGGGTTTCATCCCTCGAAACGTAACCCGGGAATCATAATCCCGGGCCATTACAAAGTTGGTATCAGAGCAAGGTTTTGCAATCCGAGTATGATAGGTTGAAGATGGTTTTAAAAATCGCCCAATAATTTCAATTGGTTTTGGAAATGTTTTCAAAAGGGAAAAATGAATTTAATTAGACCTAACCCTAGACTGACCAAATAAGAAACAAACTTGTGGGTAGATACCAAAGCGCTAGACATTCCTTACGGATGTAGAACTCGGGGAACGGTGGGTAAAATACTAGCTTTTATGACAGATGGGCTTAGAAGACTCCAAGGAACCACGGAGGTTGGAGTAGCATGGGTTAGGCGGACGTGAGGTATTTGCCCCCTCCGGTCAGCCATCCATCGAAGGACGACATAGATCATCTCTATGCTTTATAAAATTGGGCCCGAGGGTGATCCTCCTCGAAGAGGATAATATTGTCTCGTTGACAACAAGCGGGTGGTTAGAGAGAGAAACTCTCAAAGAAGGAAACCCCTTCTTGCCTTCCCCCTTGCCTAGGCAAGCTCGATCCCCTCTCGGTCTTGTTCACCGGTGGCTCTAGAGCCTCCGAGCAAGATTTCTTCGACCTCACAAAGCGCTCGTTACCTCCTTTGAGTGGAAGCTACGGGTGTACCCACTTTCAACTTCTACCGATGGTGGTCAAAGAAGACTAAAGCCGCAATTATGAAGCTAGCACCGTATTAAATCCACCGACCCACCCACTTTCAGCTACCACCTACCTTAAATTCTGTCCACCCACCTGAAATCCCTTTCCAATCTCTCTTTTTACTTTTTTTCCTCGATTTTCTGCTTTTCTGGTCTCTTTCAAGCGGTTTTAGCCGCCTCAGGCGGCGGCGCTCAGCGCCGGAGCTCCTGTTTCATCTCCCCTAACCTCAATCTGCCTTCGTCCCCTCTTTCCGTACCTCCCAAGTAGCCGTTAGAGTGAGCAACGGTCTTTTTTTTATTTAAAACGTTTAAATTTTTCTGACCGCTACTGAGAGTTGACCTCCAGTTTGACTGCGTACCAAAAACCGGTTCACGTTTGGGGGACCGCCTTTCGGTGGCCAGAAAATTCCAGTCACCCCGGTTCTAACCTCCCCCAACCCAGCCGAACCACCCCTCTTGATCTCATCTTTCCCAACGTCTTTCTTGAGCTAATTGAACACTGAGTTCCCACTCTACAAGACGATGAACACTGAATGAAGCTTGTTTTGATCATGGGGTCTCCACCTGACCAGATCCTCTAAAATTGAACCTCCCGTCGTCTTTATCCTACCTCAGCGCTTCTATAGTCTTACCAATTTGGTGTTTCGTTAAGTTCTGAAAGTATCCCTCTTTTCTAGGGTTCCTGCTACTGGTGGCTTGTGCATAGTGACCTTCCTCCGTTCCGGGGGCTACTTTCTCCACAGCTCCTTCAAAATTGAACCCCTCCACAACTTCCTAACCTCTCTCCGACCCTCCAACCTTACCAATTTCGTATTTGGTTAAAAGCTGAAAGAATCCCTCTTTTCTAGAGTTCTTGCTGCCCGACGCTAGTGCATCTCGACACTCTTTTGTTTAAGGGGTCATCCCTAGACCTCCTCCTCCAAAATTGAACCGACCCCCAACTTTCTGAATTTCCTCCGGAACCCCATCCTTATCAATTTGGAAGTTGGTGGCTCGGTGAAAGAAAGCCCAATTTCTAGGGTTTTTGCAACGTCTGCCCTATGCGAGCCTTACAAATTGCTGCACTAAGTTAGTTTTGAAGAAAGCCCTCTTTTGAGGGTTGAAAATGGCAAACAAATCTCGCTCTCCTTGTCAAGGGAGGAAAGCGATCACTATCACACCCAGCCCAATTACTGATGCTGCAAAGACGCCGTCCACTTCAAAGATGATTGTTCTAGGCAAACTACCTAAGGCGCAATCTGTTACTCAGCAGCTACAGCAACAGCCAGGTGATCCACCTTCTAAACCCTCTCTCATTGCTTCTAGCAATGCTCAGGTATGTCTCTCTTCCTCCCTTCCCCCGGAGCCAGCCGTGTCCTCTAGGTTAGATATTTCTATGAAAAAGATCCCAAGGGAGGGACATGATTTGATTTCAGGTGCTCAGAAGACCCCAATGGAGGGGCAAACTGTTTCGCCTAATTCAATTTCTACTTGCTTGCTATCTGAGTCTGATAACCTCCCTTCTGCTATGCCTAATATCACCATGACAAATGCTGATGTGGTAACTCTGCTATACCTCCTACTGCAACTGTTGTTTGTGACAAAAGTGACCCAGGCACAGGGCCTGTCAGTAGCTCCCTGCCTGACCCTGGTTCTCAACCTCCCCTCCCCGGTTCCAAGCATCTCTGCAGAAATTTCTACCTCTCCCACCCCTCCCTCTTTGAATCTTAATGACAACACCCCCACCCCTGCAGAAGCTTACAAAATGTCCTCTAATCTTAATCCTCAACCTACCCCTCCTCCTTCGATGACTAGTGGAGCCCTCATACTACAAGGAGTCTGGGCTCTGAATCATAATTTGACTGTGAAAAACAAGAAAGCCCGTGGCTACAAACTGGAATCTGAGGGTTCAGGCTCTGGAGATACAGTTAAGGCTTCCAAAAAGGATTGCCTTTCCTTATAAGAGGCATGTGGTTTCTCTTTGGTGGGTTATGTTGTAGGAAGGTTCCCAGGACTTCAAGCTATTGGGAAAATAAAAAGAGAGCTGGCCTAAACATATGTTTAACAACAAACGTGGGTGGTTCATGTTTAGATTATTTAGTGAAGAAGATAGAGACCAAGTGTTACTAAAAGGCCCCATAACTGGTCCAGGTTAAACCCTACTGCTCAAGTGTGTCCCAGAAAGGTTTACCTTTGACAAAGCCCTCTTCTCTAAGCTTCCAATTTGGATAAGAATCCACAAACTTCCTACTGAATTCTGGACACCTACCATGCTCCAAAGGATTGCAACTAAAATAGGTGATCCATTGATGACAGATTCCTATACTGAACAGAGAACTAAGCAGTTGTATGCTAGGGTTTTAGTGGAGATGGACTGCTCTGTGGAACTTAAGAGAGCCATACACATAGAATTTGAAGATGCTCCTGACCACACTTGCTTCATAGAGTATGAAAACCTCCCTCCTAGATGCAATAATTGTACTACTTATGGTCATGAAACTCTAAAGTGTCCTGCTGCTAGAAATAAAGTCAACACAAGAGGTGTAAACATGGCTTCTGATGTGCCATCCTCTTCAGCTCATCATGGTTACCCAGATGGTCCACATGCCTCCAGAAATCCCCCACCCCCTCCTGATGTCCCCCTAATCATCCACCTGGGGCTTCACCAAACCCCTAACCTCTCCTCCCTAACCCTGCAGCTCATAAGGATCCTCACAGCCACCAGTCTCTCCCCTCTTCCTCTTCTCAGGCTTCTGTGGATCCTCCCACTCAAGCTCCTATCACCCCTCCCCCCTCATCCTCCTTACCTCCTACTTCTCACAATGTTGTGGCCTCCTGCTCCAACCCAGTTATTTCTTCTACCTCTTCCCATCACCCTCCCCTTCTTCCAACTCCAACAGATTGTATTCCCTCTGGGAGCCTCCTCCCTGGTGGTTCCTCCCATGTCCCCCCTCCTCTGCCTCCTCCTAACCCTCCTTCTTCTGTGTCTTATGCCACCAGATCTACTGTTAAATCTTCTCTCTTTTCCTCTATTGATAGGATTAACAAAGCCTACCACAAGAAAAAAGCCTCTCCTCCTCCTCCAAGGGCTGTGGACTTCCTGGGTACTCAAATCCTCTATAAAGAAGCTTCACAGAGAGTAGAAAAGGAGATACAATGGATTGAGAAGACAAAAAACTCAGAAAAAAGTGGAAGAAAAAGGGATGAAAAGGGTCTCTTTTGCTGACCAGAACACCTTTCAGGTCCTCCAATACATGGAACATATGGATGACAGACAAGAGAAAGAAATTGCTAGTTGTGATAACTTTGAATCTACTATAGAGTGCTATAATGACACCTCTCATAAAGACAAAGAACAAATGAAGCACAATGATCAAGGGAAATAGCAACTGGAAGTCAGAAGAAGCTACAGGTTACATAAGAGTGGTCACAATAGTCAGCAAGAACAAGCTCAAGTTTCTGACTCAGAGCAAAGTGAAGAAGAGCTTCTTACTGACCAAGGGGGTAAAGAGGTGAAAGAGGTGGTTCTCGGACTTAAATATTGGCCAACCCCTTGTACTGAGAGCATAACACATGGAGAAAAAGGGCCTAGAACCCTCCTAAAGAGGTCCAAATGATTATAGCCTCATGGAACGTAAGGGGTTTTAGCAGTACCCCCAAACAAAGAGCTGCTAGAGAATTTCTGAGAGAAAAAAATATTGTGTTTCTGGGAATTTTGGAAACTAAACTGAATGTGAGTAAGCTTAATGTCATCATGAATAAAGGGTTCAACCAATGGAACTTCATGCACAACTTTGATTATAGTGAAGCTGGAAGGATTGTAATTTTATGGGATCCTCAAAGGGTTGATTACTCTCACTGCAGAACAACTGAGCAGATGATAACTAGGGTTATCAGGTGCAAAACAACTGGGAAATCTTTCAATCTGGCACAAGTTTATTGACTACACACAATTGTGACAAGAAGAGGACTCTGGAATGATCTTAGAACTGAATTTAGTAACAGAGATGGTCCTTGGCTGGTACAAGGTGATTTCAATGCAATCATGAGATCTTGTGAGAGGAAAAATGGTGCTACTGTCACAGCATATGAAATTTCTAATTTGTGGGAGACATGTGCAGAACTTGACCTCCATGATGCAATGAGTCAGGGGCTTGATCATATTTGGTTCCAGGGTAACATATCCTCTAAAATTGATAGAGTCATGATAAATGGCGTATGGGACTCTTTAAACCTGCACTGCAAAGCCTACTTCCTTATACTTAAATTTTTTTGTGATCATGTACAAGTTGTTGTTGAAGTGCTTGATAATCAAGTGAAGAAAAAAGGTCCTTTTAAGTACTTCAACATGTGGAGTCAACATGAGAATTTTCAACAATTCATTTCTGAGAATTTGGTTTATAATGGCAGTGGCACAGATCAGTTCATCCTCAGTAAGCTTTTACAAAGCTTAAAGAAACCTTTAAAACTCCTAAACCAGACCCAATTCTCTAACATCAAAGAGAGAGCAAATATTGCTGAAAAGGATTATGAGATAACTTTTCAAGCTGTGAGAAATGACCCTAACTCCCCAGAGCTACTGCAGATCTTGGAGACAACTAAGAAAAAAGCTTCTAGGCTCAAGGAGGCAGAATACAAGTTCAACTCCCAACTTGCTTAGACTAAACACACTTTTGAAGGGGATAAATGTACTGCATATTTCCATGGGATAATGAAAAGGAATATGAAAAGGAATCATGTGAGCTCTCTGATCAAGGAAGATGGCACTGAAACTCTCTCAGTAGATGAGGTTGCTGTCCAATTTGTCAACTTTTATAAAGGACTATTTGGTGATGAGAGAGATACAAGGGAGGTGGATGCAAGATACATCACTACTGGTGGATCCTTACTCAGCAATGGCAAACATGAACAACTTATAAGACCTATCACTGATGCTGAAATAAAAGACACCTTGTGGAGCATCGGTGATGATACGTTTGGAATCCCCGATCCTTCGCTTGTGGGCTTGGAATCAAGAACACCAACTTTTTGATGGCCCGATCTTGCAATTATCCTTGCTAATCTCGATGTTTAGAATCAATTACAATTAAAGACTTTGAACTATTGTGAAAGAAAAGAAAACAAACAGATAAAAACTAAAACCAACAAAAGAAACAGCGACGGAAGCAAAGCAGCAGTGACGGTCGCTAGGATGGCCGCGGGGTGGCCAAGGGAGCCGCGGGGCGGCCCGGACGCTGGCGACGGTTCTGGGCAGACTCAGCGACGGCTTCTCTGATCAAGCGACGGTTTCTCAGGATGGGTTTCTCCTTTGTGTTTGGTTTGGGATTGTGTTTGGGATTAGGATTTGGTATCGGATGATTGATCGAACAATAATTTGAATGCAAGAGCTTTAGGATGGGGGAAATCGAAGAACCTTTTTAGCCAAAAAGGTTTCTTCAATATAATTTTCCCATCTAATTTTATTGAATGTAGAAAAGGGTTTAAATAACAAACTATTGTCAATCCTTCCTTGCAAATGATAGAATTTGACTCCCTAAAATAATAATTAAAATAGATAAATCCTAGATAAAATAACTAAATAAATTCCTAGATAAATATTCCTACTTAGTGGCCAAGGAAAATATCTAAAGGGATAGACTTTCCTTTTCCACTTTTATTCACCTAACTAAGTATTACTAAAAATAAGAAATTCCATAAATAGCTCCAACTAACATAGGAGTTACTATATATGGAAAGAACCTAAAAATAATAATAATAATAATTAAATAATATCTTTTCTTCAATCCATGGTGGCGCCTTCTTCTTCCTCTTGAGGACGACACTCTTTGCCATCAATAGCACTCGAATCGATCTTGAGAGCTCGCCTGGATCAAGATCATTGTTTGACCCATAGAAGGTCATCCTTGATTGCATCAAGTGATGAAAAATGCCCAGGACCAGATGGGTATACATCTAAGTTTTTCAAAGATACATAGGGGATTACAGGGATTCACCTAACAAAGGCCATCAAAGAGTTCTTCAGGACTGGCAGGCTACTAAAACAGTCCAATCATACATCTATTGCTCTTATTGCTAAATCTCAAAATGCTAACTGTGTGACTGATTTTCGTCCTATTTCTTGTTGTAATGTGAGTTATAAAATCATCACTAAGATTCTGGAATCTAGACTTGCTCCAGTTCTTAAAGGTATAATTTCTCCTTCTCAAATAGGTTTTGTTGAAGGTAGAATCATGTGTGAAAACATCTTCCTGTTGCAAGAACTTATTAGAAAATATACCCGCAAAAGAATAAGTCCCAGGTGCATTTTAAATCTTGATCTTAAGAAGGCTTATGATACTATTTCCTGGAAGTTTATTGCTCAAATGTTTAATCATCTAAACTTTCCTCCTATTTTCACACAATGGATACTTGAATGTATATGCTCTGCCTCCTTTTCTGTTAATGTCAATGGAAATCTGCATGGGTTTTTCAGTGAAAAGGGAGGTTTAAGACAAGGAGATCCTATCTCCCCCCTTGTCTTTGTGCTCTCTGTTGACTACCTTTCTCGTGTACTTAGATGCAAAACAAGATTGCCTGAGTTTAAATTCCATCCTAAGTGTGATCATTTGCAACTCTCTCACTTAGCTTATGCAGATGATATAATCCTAATGTCTAGAGGTGACAAAAACTCAATGGGCATTCTGCTGGACACCCTGGAGCACTTCACTGCTGTCTCTGGACTGGAAATAAGTCCCACGAAATCTGCTTTCTTCACAGCTGGAGTTAACAGAGAAGACATGGATTACTTGGCCCATAGATCTGGTTTCTCCCAGGGTACCTTCCCATTTAGATACCTTGGGATACCTATTTCTTCTGGAAAACTAACCATCTCACAGTTTGCCCCTTTCTTAGATAAAATGTTAACAAATATTAGTTATTGGAATACAAAAACTTTGTCATATGCAGGTAAGGTGGAGCTCATAAGATCTGTCCTTCAAGGAATCCAGGCTTTCTGGTTCTCTATACTACCTTCTCCTTCCACTCTCTGTGATAAAATAAATAGCCTCTGTGCAAAATTTCTGTGGAAATCTCACAGAATAAAGTGGAAGGATGTGTGCTTACCAAAGGAGGAAGGAGGCCTCGGTTTAAAAGACCTAAGAACCTGGAATACGGCTTTCCTTTCTAGAATTCTTTGGGATATCATCAGGAAGAAGGATAGTCTATGGATAAGATGGGTTCACCATCAATACATTCAACAAGGAAATGTGTGGTCTTGGCAAGTGCACCCCAAAAATGACTCTCCTCTCATTAAAAATATTTTATCTATTAGGGACTATATACTAACCAATGCAGGTTCAGTAGAGGAAGTTACCCTTTTAATGCAAAACTGGTGCCTTGGAGGAAATTTCAATATTGGGAGTGCCTATAACTTCTTCAGAAGAAGAGCAACTAAGCAACCTTGGTGCTCTGTTGTGTGGGACAAAAACATACTTACTAAGCATTCTTTCATCCTTTGGTTGGCTACAAGAAGGAGATTGGCCACAAATGATCTCATAAAAACAAGGGAGGTGGACTTGAACTGTCATTTCTGCAATCTCACAAATGAATCTCATGAACACATCTGCTTTGCTTGTAATTTTTCTTCCTCTGTTTGGTCCCAGGTCAAGACATGGTTGGGCATCTGGAGGGAAATGAACACCTTGAAAAGTGGACTGAAGTGGCTAAAGAAAGAGGCTCGTGGAAATGGATGGCAACCTAAAGCTAGGAGAACAGCCTTTGCAGCCATTGTGTATCACATATGGAAGGCAAGAAATGAAAAACTTTTTGATAACACAAGCAAAAGCGTCGAGGAGACTGTCCATATGGTCAAATTACATGTATACAAGATGCTACATCATGACTTCTCCCTCCTCTTCACGATGTCAACAGAGCTGCAGCAGGGACACTTACACATAGTTGCACAGATGCTGGACTAAGACTAAGAAGCTACAGAGATCGAATGAAGGAATGATGGATTTTTTCCCTTGGTACTTTGAATGCAGCTGTGGGCTGGCTTTTTGTTTAGTTTAGCTTCTTTTCTTAGTTATTTCAAACTGTAGGGACTTTTGGACCTTCTCCTTTTTACTTGCCTGTAATAGGTCCTTTAAGTAACCTTGATATGGTTTTTTAGGTGTGCTAAGATTTTGATGCCTTAATTCTCTTGATGGCATAGCCGAAGGGAGAATTAAGTTGTCACAATCTTAGGGTGCAGGTCCGATGTCTGATAGCTTTGGCTTGAAGAAACTGGAGTTGCACCAGAACCTCGTGTTCACCACACCTCATGGATTGGAACCACTCTAAGTAGTTCCATGATTTTGGGTTGTATGCCTACATAGCCCACGGGCTAATAGGCCCCCTTTTTGGTACTTTGTAAATATGTCCTTTTTCTCATCAATATATTTACCCTTAAAATCAATATTATCTCGTTGAATGCTTTCGTGCTGAGTGCTATTATGCCTAGGCTAGAGATCTAATTGGAATAACTCAACTCGAAACATGTAATGAATGTTTGCGTGAACGGGATAGTGGGAGGAAACCATGTGCCTATGTAATTGAAGTCCTCGTCTTGTCAAGTCGTCCTTCCATGGTTTGACCCTCCTTGGTGATCCCAATTATGACATCTGTTCCACAAAACGTCTAGGCACGTTAATAAAGGTCAAAAAGTGTCCGTCCCCCTCGTTTTGAATCCTATTCGTGTCCCACCCATAGTTATTCCGATCGATTCTCTTACCTGATGACGAAGTCCTCTACGGGAAACTGGGTCGGTCGACTAACTATATTCGGGGGTTGTGTCGTGTGTGAGGGTTACCTGAGCATGTTGGGGAGGGTGATTATTGAAATGATTCCAAGTTAGAAGTGAGTTGTCTTATAAAGCCACTCCTCTTGATTCTCATATTGGTCGACCATGTCTTCCTACCACTAGAGTCTAAACACGAATTCTACCCTCTCCTCTCGAAAACAGTGCAAATGTCCTTGTGTCCTACCAAGCGAGTCATACTAGTGTCCCACGGGGAAACGGGGTGATGAGTCGGTGTTTGCCCTTAGAGAATTCTATCCAATTATAATAGTAGCCTTCTTGTGATTGCACTTATGAGTAGATGTATGTGTTGTAAGTATGGAATTTCCATGACTATTGCCTCCCCATTAGGTCTATGATAGTGTGATCGACCCTCGTTGTATGATTAACATATAAGATGAAATTCTCAGCATGTTAAGTTAATCAAATTGAAACTCGTTGACTATATACATGCTTAATGAGTGATGCTAGTATCATGTAGGACGTATACCTTCCAATGATAGGCCCTCGCATGACTATGTACCCTACTTGTCATACTATGTGAACCTGATTGTACCTGATGCGATAGTTGCTATACGACCTAACCATACCCTCATCTATGAGTAATAGGGTGCCACTCAACATGCTTACATTAACACCACATTGTCATGACTTGCTTACGTGTGTACCTAAAATGAGTGATAAATCATACATGTGAGATTCTATAATGTTTTCCATGTCATATGTAACTCATGCTGCATATGTCTATTGTCGATTCGTACATACAAGATCTTAATGTGTCAAACATGATTAGTGAATGAGATAATAGGTTGCTAGCTTGTTCCGCGTGCATGTGAAGTTGATAACATAAACATGTTATGAATGCCTAGGTCGCTATTCTTTGAGATAGGTACATGCTAGTGTGGAATAATATGATTTAGATGCTTCGTGATTGCTATGTGTTGATTGCCGTTGTTATAACCTCACAGGATGACCTAAGGGCATCGTTGTAACTCTTGGGTTGAGTTCTTATCTCTGGTCTCGTCGTCTTTAGTCCTGGTCCATGTCTGAATCCATAAGTAAGTCGTGTTGTCCGCCCTTCTCTCTCCCCTATCTTCATAACTTCTAACACTTGTGACCCATTCATGAGTGTCGACATGGAAGAAAGAGGGAGCAGCCAGATAGCACCAGAGTGGCGCAGTGGAAGCGTGATGGGTCCATGGCCCATAGACTCCAGGAACAACGTCACCGATGGAAAAAAGAACGAACATGCTTCGAAGTTGGCAGCCGTGAACAAGATCTTTCCAACTGACTCGAGCAAGAGCATTCTTAATTCAAATTGCGAATGCTGCTACACTAATCGGAATTGATGTTGTGCGATAGGCCTAGAACTGACCTGATTGAGTGCGTGATGATGAGTGTGATGAACTGGTAGTGAATGATTGTCGGGCTAACTTGTGTCTTTGATGATGTGCCTCGATGCTTTGGTATCCTGACTTGCTGATAAGTAGGTTATCGGGTATATATGTGGTGGTGCCTTCTTCTTAGGCATGAGTCATGAGATTCTTCGGTAAGCTAGGTTGGAAAGTGGCAGGTAGAGTTGAGGTCTTCAGCTCTGGTCGTTGGTCGTGTGAGATAGGGTACGGGAAGAATGCGTTTGCTTAGGTAGAGCCGAGTGGTTTTTAAGACTCATAGGAGATGGTGATTACCAGGAGTGTCGGATGAGTTTCCAAGTAGGTCTTAGGTGAGGATTAGGGTTAGGATGGTGAGGTTTCAAGGGAGAGATCGTGTTTAGCTGAGGCAGTGTAGGTAGGCAGATGATGTGGGTGGTGTAGGCGGTTAGTGTAGGAGGGTAGTTGGTTGTAGGTTTTGCTAATTCATTAGGGTAATCTTGAGAATCAGTGTGGGTATAGGTAATTAGGATAGTTCTAAAGCTGGTTAGGTACGCTAGGAGTTGATCGAGGAGCTTTTGTAAGGGAAATGTCGTTAGACATGCTAGTGTGCTAAGGTTGGTGTCCAGGTAGTCTAAGAGCGGGCGTTGGGCAACGTTAAGAATGAATAACTAAGGAATGTGTGAGAAATCGTAGAATTTGGGACTAGGATGTATGTGGTATGGTTGGGAACGAATGAGGTTGAGGAATCGCTAAGGATGAGTAGTATGGGGTCGCTCGGGAAAATCGTAGATCTTGAAGATTAGATTGTGCAATATCAGGATTGTATATGAGATGATTATTTGGGGCTGTTTAGGTAAGATTGGGAGTGTTTGACGAAATTGTGAGTGAAGAATTCTAGATGCGTTGTTGGAGGATTTTAGCATAGGGAAGGAATCGAGATTGATGTAAAATGAACCTTCGAGGAAAGGCTAGTACCTAGGCGAGATTGTCGTGGAGGTTGCTAATAGGACTGATTGCTTGAGGTTTGATATAGGGTAATTTTGAATATGGATTGGGAATGCTAGGAGAAGATGGGTCTTAGAAGGTTGGTGAAATTACGGTACTTGAGGAATTTGAGTGAGGATGATGTAGAGTTATGTGGAATTGAAGGCCGGTGAAAGGGGACTTTAGGCGGTAAGATGTCAAGGTTTGAGGAAGCGTGATCTGGGGCATTTGGGGAACATACGGAGATGTGGGAACTAGTCCAGGTAGCGGATATTGGGAATTCTATAGGTTGGAGAATTGCGGAAGTTTTGGTAAAATTACAATGTTGTGGGTAATTCGGATCATGATGACATCGAGTTTCCTTGGGAATAATGATCGATAGATAGAGGATTTGAGCCTGAAGTATCGTGGTTAAGAATTGGTAGCTTGAGGTAATTTAGGAATATGCTGAAATGAGGATTTCAGAGTAGGACGATTTGAGGATTTTGAATGGTTAAAGTTTAGTAAGTTTTAGAATGGGAAATCATATGGTGCACCGGGGTCGTCTTAATCTTTTGGGAAATAAATTGTTGTGGTTTGTATCGATTGGGTCTTGAGAGCTAGATAGGTAGGATGTGTTGTGGGTTACCTGGGATAGACGCGGGTGATGAGGAACTTGGTGATTCGTGGTTAGGAGTTAGCACTAGATGGTCTTCTACGTTGGCGCTTGTCGAGAGTAAGCTATTAAGTAGATGCTAGTGAGATAAGATGCTTGTGTTGTTTGGGGTACGAAAGTGGCTTAAGAGATGGACCCTTTTCGAGAACGTCGAGGATATAGAGGTGAGAATGTCATGTGTAAAGCCGGTCAGTAGGAGTCGGTTTCTTAGAGGTGGATGATTGGTGAGAATGCCTAATAGTGTGGAAAAGTGTTATCAGGGTAGCAAGGCAATTTGAGATATCTCGTTGAGGGGTAATAGTCAGATGAATGCTTGGGAGCCTAGGAAGAGTAAGCGAGATAGTTACGGAAACCCCTAGGACAAGGGTGTGCTTGATAGGGAGTTTTGATAGATGGTCGATGTGTTGATCTTGGCGGAATAGGGAATTTGGGTGATTTGGGAACTCTGAGTTATGGGTTTCAAACGGTTGGGTGAAAGGTTAGGAATTGAGGTTGGGATATTGGAGTAGATTGATCCTTAGATGGCTTGATAGCATAAGAGTTGGGATACCTAATAATTGACTTGGGATGTAGGCCTTGAATTGCGGATGGTTATGCGACTACAGAGTTTGTATATCAGCAGGATGAAATGGTATTTGGAACTAGTATCGGATTTGAGTTGGTAGACCTAGGTGAGGTTAATCGTGATGCGAAAGATGATGGATAGTGGTTGAGTCTTGTTATGATTGGTAATTATATATAGGCAAGTGTTCCTGAGGGTATGACCTAGTGTTATATGTTACTTGGGACCGAATGTTGTACAGATTATGTGCCATAGACAATAGTGAGGTATTAGTAATAACATAGTTCCTCCTTGAGCTTGGTGGAATGCTGGTGTGCAACGATACTTGTATGACTCTGACAATTAGTGCAGATATGATGTGATTTATCTGAGTGTTATGACGTGCAACTTCTGTGATGTGATGTGATGTGATGAATCCTTCTATGGGTGATGATGTGCTAGATGTGTTATGGTGCGTGATTATTATCGATGAAATTGTGGCATGCTATTGAATGTGCTATAAGATTGTGATATTTTATGATGTCTTCAAATTGGAATGCTATAAATGATGAAACTGAATTATTAGAGCCTGATTCTGACGTGGAACCTAGGAGAAGAATATGAGATTAGCCTTTAGAGGTGGATGGTATGATGATTGGGAAGTTGGAAAAGCTTTTGGCTAATGTCGAACTTGAAGTTTTGAAACGGTGCTTTATAAAGGGTAAATTTGGATAGTGTTTTCCTTATTTCAGTTTATAGTTGATAATGTTGAAAGAAACCCATGACTCAACCCATGGAAGTGGTATTGGTATGACTATATTATCTTGCAATGAAGATGAAGATGTTGAGATAAATGATGATGTTGATGATTTCCTTAAGAGGGATGTTGAAATTGTTCATGATGTGGTTAATTGTGATGATGACATTTGAAACTAGAGATGACATTGGATATTTGGATGTGTGATTTATCTCTTCTATGTTTGTCACATTTTAAGACATTATCCTTGTATGTTTATCGCCTTTTGAGACGTTATCTTTGACAAATTATGAATGTTAAGTGACTATTATTGGACTATGTTAGTTATTTAGTTTATTTAATGGATGAAAATATTATTTTTGTTTTCAAATGAAGATATTTGTTTGTTATGGCTATTATAAGACATTATCCTTAGTTTTATTTTCACTTTTTACTAGGATCTTACGATCCAACGATCCGATCCTATGCCCTTGTCTCGATCCCACACTAGAATCTCGATCCTAAAAACCATGGATACAAGTATTTTATGGGGGCACCTGTAGATTGCTTGCTAAGATCTAGTGGGACACTATGATGCTTTTTGAGTTATGATATGAACGAGAAGTCGGAATAAGGATGTGGTAGGGGCCCATATCACATTTTTGCTACGACCTATTGGGAATATTATGATCACGGCAACGACGCTGTGAGATCTCATGGGGGCACTTATGAGGTACTTACAAGGTCAATGGCATAATCCTTGGACTCACCAATTTCAAACTTCATCCCCTGTTTTAAAATGATTTTAGTCTCGAGGACGAGACTTATTTTTAGAGGTGGATGATGTAAAGGCTCGGATTTTTTAATCCTAATTTTTCGGAAAAAGGAAATTAAAAATGAATTTAAATCAGATTTAAAACTCGTTTAGCGGATTCTGACCTAAATTTAAAATTTAACGACGATTCCGTCCTTTCACCTCGAGAATTTCAAATAATTATCAGATGACGATATCCTTTTCGGTTTTAAAAATTTAATCGATCGAGAAAGGGAGATTCGGGGAACTAACATTTGGGGAACTAATTTCGGGGTTCAAAATTCGCGTACTCAGGATTTGTTTCTGGGTAATTTAAAATCTGACAGTTGTATTTATTACACTTCCCATCCGAGCCACCCTACAGCTAGGCCCTGCAGCGCCCCTAACCGCTTTCCCCTATCTCCTAGCTGCAATCACAACCCCTACCCTGCAAAACCATTCCCGCCCGCAAGCCCCATTTTATAATCTCCTCCTTAACCCCTCGCCTCCATCCCTCCTTTTCGTTTTCAGACTTCATAACCTGCTCCACCCAATCACCATCACTTCACATCTTACATTCACTCCAGCCCTCCTCCTCTGTTTCGAAGGGAACACTCTCGACACCCCTGTTTCACTTCCGAAAATCAAGCCAACCGCACCGGCCTCCATTCATTCGAGTTCCAGCCACCTCGGAGCCTCCCTCATCGCTGTCAGACAAGCCCAAGCCATCCAACAGCGCCCGAAACAGCCCCGGAGCTCCCAGCGCCACCATCAAAGGTCCGTTGCCCCGTTCAAGTGCGAAACGATCTTCCGATAAGCTGTTCTCACTCGTTTTTTTATCGGAATTGCCCCCGAGCTCTACCATCATACTCATTCCCATCCGACGTAGGTTCCGATGAGCCATTGCAAGCCTCCGACGATGCCCATAACTCCGATCGAGAGCTCCGAAGTTGCGAACATCTCGGTAAGCTTCGACCTCTTGTTCGATTCGAAATCCCACGAAAGAACCCTTCTTTAACCTTCATTTACTCTTCTAGGTCGACCACGAGGTTCCTCCCTCTTCAACACATCGAATTGAGCTTCCGAAAAGCTCCGATGAAGCCCCGATGCCCGCGAAATCCCCTCGGTGAGCCTTGTTTCTTCTCTTTCCTTAGCCTTGTTCAAATTCGTTGCTTCGTTCGTGTGGTCGGGTGAGAGTGTGTGTGAGAGCGAGCGGGCGAGCGTGAGCGAGAGCTAAGAGCCATAGGCGAGTCGAGTGCACGATTCGGCGTCGAGCAACATAGGCGGGAGCGACTCCATTTGAATTGAAGGAGAAACATGATGATGTGGGCCATCTCCTTCTTTTCTAATTTGTGTTTTATTGAAACCGATTTGGGAGTTAAATAATTAGACTAGTTCGGTTCGGTTCGATTGGGTTTAAATGGGTTTGGTTTGGTTCGGGTTTATTTGTCTATTTATTTAATTATTTAATGGTATTTAAAATATTATAATATTATTTGAGGATTAAAATATAAAATATTATTTCGGAGATTTTATGAAGGGTCGGTTTTACTAAATAAAAAACAATTGGGACTTTAAAGGATTTGGATATATTTTTCGAAAGTAATTAATAAATGGTATTAAAATATTTTATAATATTAATGGGGATTTACAATATATTATTTGAGACTTGAAGTTTTAAAGACAAATTTAGAAAATAATTTTAAGGTTAGAAAATGATTTAATAAATAAATTGAAAAAGAAATTTTGAGCATTTTCAAGGGTCGGAATTCTTAACTACTTGCTGCGGTTTTTGAAACGGTTTTGAAACTAACTTGGGAATCCAACGTGTTCCATGACTAACTAGCATGATGATATGATCGTTTGACTGACATTATGATATGTGTGACTAATAGCATGCCTTGTGATGATTAGTTATAAGCAGATGAATATTAGTTACTTATGATATATATATATATATATATATATATATATATATATATATATATATATATATATATATATATATATATATATATATATATATTTGCTAAACATGAGTATTAAGTGGTAATATGCGAATTTGGCTAAGTACGAACCATGATCTGCTAATATATGTTCTAAGCATAAGTTATGAAATGTTGTTATATGCGAGCCTGCTGATGATTGTGAAAACATGATATTCGAATATATGCCTTGAGTAGCAAATCCAATGTAATGTTATATATTGACGAGATGAGATGTTGCTGAGGTGACGATATTGACACTATATGTTGTGAGTGGTACTATGACGAGATGTGAAATACGAGGCAAAATAGTATGCGATGAATGTTGAGATGAGTTGAATGACGATGCGGATAATAATGTATAATGATGGGATTGCTGACTATGTGGACTATATGAAATCATGTGTGCTTGTATGTTAAATAGTTAGACTTATATTCTCGTTGTGATTATTAGGTGATCTTAAACTGTTTAATTGCTGCAATGTTCTGCACCGTCAGGTAAGTTTCTTCGGAGCTTACTCAAATCAAAAGAGACCTCCCTGCTTATGTGCATGATATACTAGATGTTTGCATTCATCATCAGCATGCCATGTAGTATCATGCTAGGTTGCATTAACAATTGAGCATTCTTTTTCTGTATGCATATGTAAACAGAACGACCGTTATCTGTGAAGTCACTAGAGTCTTTGCTAGGGTCATAGGATAGCCCAGTCCCATCGGGTCTCGCCTGAGTCATTGAGTCATATGTTAACACCTCTATTTATATTCCGAGCACGATGATTATGAACGACATGATGGTGAATATGATGATTATGATGAGCATGCTTATGGATTGGGCTAATCGGCTTGATCCAAATATTATGGAATGGAATGCATTCATGAGCTGGCCAGTCTCCGCTCTATCGGGAAGGGGGCGGTGGTAGGAGAGGGATATACCATTTGGTATTTTGTGCTAAGGCCTTCATTATTATTATGCACTTAAGAATTAGGGGCATGCTAGTGTGTTAAGATTTCCGCCTTGTATTCTAGAAGCATGATTATTAGGTATAGCGTATGTGTGTACTTAGGGTGGGGAAAGAGCAAGTGGGCATCATCTGATCCCACCCACTATTAACATTTTTAGGTATCCATTATGCTTATCATTATTGATGTTGATTTGGGTCCATGACCGCGGGGTCTATCATGGCGGAAAGAGAGAGTCTCGACTCTGACTTCACCAATTTATTAACGGTTTGGTTTTGGATGTTTTGATCATGTTTTGACCCGGCTCCGCCGTAGCAACCTTATGTATGAATTTGGAACCTTTCTTGGTTGTATGATAAATGAATTTTACGACTTAGGCCATAGGGCAGGGACATGGGACTTACCCCGGGGATTCCAACGATCCTTCCCGGTTTTGGGTGCGATATCCCACCTTCAAATCTATATTGTTGATTTCAAACCTTCAACCTGTACTCGGGGCGCAAAATCCCACGAGGGGTTTCATCCCTCGAAACGTAACCTGGGAATCATAATCCTGGGCCGTTACATTAACAAACCAATATAAGATAACAATTCCTTTGTAAATGACAATTCATTATTTGTAAATAATATGTCTAACGATGAAAGTAAACAAATATTTTATACCATTAATAAAAAAATTATTCTTGAATTTGGTATAAAAAAAAGAGCGGTCATTCGGGGTTCGAATCGGAGACCTTTATTTTAACGTTGTAAATGGTAATTCATTATTCATGATTGAAATTAATAAAAATAAAAATTATTTTACAACCATTATCAAATTTTATCAATAAATTATGATGGTACATATTTTGTACATTTTTACATTTTGTACATTTTTTTTACAAATGAATAATTATGTGAAAACAGACGAATAATCATGAATAAAAGACGAATAATTTCAGAGTACATGACACACGATAAGGGTTGTGTACACCGGAATTAACCTATATATATACAAATATATATAGATGTCTCTTCTCAAATTTTATCATTAAGACGGTATATTTATATTTAAATATATTATATTCAATTTTGAGCAAATATTAGATAGATTATTTAATCTAAAAAAATAAGTTTTCTACCTAATTAATATATAATGTTGAATATTTATAAAAATAAGTGGGATCATTAAGTGAAATAACACAATTATATTAGCTTATTAATTGATGTGGCTAAAAAAGATAACACCATATTAATCCATTATACGACATGTATGCGAATTGCATCATAAATCATTTCAAACCTCTTTTTTAGTGTGTGTGTATTACACCACCCGAATTCTTACATGTTAAAAAAAAGACCCATGATTGATTGTCGCCTAAATATTATTAATTAAAATTACATAATAATTTGATTGATATGTTGACATTATTCTATGATTTTGTGCATTTTCTATTTATCTTAAAAAATTTCCAAGGTTTTGATTTATTTATTTAAGAAAATGTTAAGTATATTAATTTCAATCAAACATAATTTATTTATCTATTATATATGTGTGTGTGTGTATGTTTTTATGTTGATTTTTCAATATATAATACAATATAATATAATACAATATAATATAATACAATACAATACAATATAATATAATATAATATAATATAATATAATATAATATAATATAATATAATATAATATAATATAATATAATATAATATAATATAATATAATATAATATAATATAATATAATATAATATAATATATTGAGATGAACTAAATATACTCTTAATTTAGTTTATTGTTATTAAAAGATATAAATATTTCAACAAAACTATTACAACCTTCAAATTTCAGAAAGAAAATATAAATTAAACATCATTTTATTTATTAAGAAACCGCACAACGGCCGAATAGTAAAATCTATATAAAATACTAAAACAAAAGCCTGAAATGGCCTCTGGTGCGATTCACATACGTGTCATTTTCTGGATTAAAATGGTGTTATTTTTTCATACGTGACATTTTCTAGATTAAAATGGTATTATTTTGCCATCTATAAATATTCACCCATATATTTTAATTAGTTAGAAAACTTATCATTTTATACTTCATATCTAATAAATAATCTTTCCAATATAATAACTTCAATTTTTATAATTCTATCTACATTTTAATTTGAAAGATTTGGTTCAAGTAAAAATACATTTTTATTTTTAAATTGTGCGATTATTTTGAAACAAATTTTAATATTGTATTTGACGAATTGATAATTTCGATGTAAAGGTTTGTGTTTTATAAAAAAAAATGAAAAAAAACTTAACATTGTCATCACATGAAATTATGAGAACATGTGTTATATATTTAAGAAGTTGGTTAGTATCGAAGTAGTTCAATTACCCGCACCTTGTGCGTAGTTTTATAGTTTAATAAATTTATAAATATGTAATAATTATTTATAACATAATTTTTTAAAATCGGATATATAAACATAGTTCAACTGAAGGCATGTTAAGTCATCAATTAATTAATGGGAAAAAAAGAAGAAAAATCAATTGCTTAAAACTCCCTATTGTTAATATATTTTTTGTTTCCAATTGTTGTTTCCAATTATAAAAATATATATATATAACCTAATTTCAAATCAAATCACATGAATTGATCTTGATTGAGATTTGTATGGAAAACGTATTGATTTATATGAATATTGGATAATGATCAAATATTTCATCCTTAGTCATCCTCAATTGCCACGTTAGATAAATAAAGAAAAATCTGAAAATTTCATAAAATGACACATCATACATGATTGAATGAACAATCGCCACATAGGACTAAAATAATGGAGAATTCGACACGTGTCGAATTGTACTCCTTCTTTAGTATGTAAATATAGATAAAATAGTTCCATGCTGGTGGGCGATTTTAATCCAATTAGATTTGAACTATAAAACGAAGTATTGTATGAAAATCTTTGGTATTTTTGAACAAATTGACAAAATTAATAAAAAAAATTCTTTTAGAATAAATTTCAATCAATCAACTAATTATCACATTCTCATTACTTGGGATAAATTGAATATATTTGTTTAAATATTCAACCTTATATCTTAATTATGTAGAAAACTTATATTTTTAAATTAAATAATCTATCTAATATTTGGTTCATTATTAATATTCAACCTAAATAGAAGTCTGAAACGGTATCCGATGTGATTCGCATGCATGATATTTTCAGGATTAAAATGATATTATTTTTTTATATGTGACATTTTATGGATTAAAGATAACACAATTGAAACATGTTTACATTCTCAAAAACATAACACAAAAACTATATATTTAATTTATATGGAGTAGTAATTTATATTAATCCAAAAATATTTTATATAATAAAATTTAATTAAAAAATCGCACAACGGGCGAGTAATAAAACTAGTAAAATAGTAAAACAGAGGTCTGAAGTCTCCTATGGTGCACTTCGCCTACGTGTCATATTCTGGAGCAATTCGCATACATGTCATATTTTGGATTAATACGGTGTTATATTTTTTAGCCATATCAATTAATAACCCAATATAATTTTGTCATCTCAATTAGGGGATTAGAAGGAGGCGGGGAATTAGGGTTTATTTTTGGGAACGATCGTGTTGATAACGTGTTATAAGAACAATGGAAAACAGAAATCAACTCAATCTGTGCATTCCCTAAAGTGAGGTACAAGCCTTTATATAAACAAAGGTGGGAGATTAAAGGAGGTAAATGGGTGAGAGATAAACCATCCACACTGATTTCATAACTAGCTGAGTTGTTGTTGTTGTTGTTGTTATTATTATTATTATTAGTTAAAGGGTCATTTTGTAGAAATAGCCTAAATAAGGGTGATTTTGTGCAATTAACCCAAAATAATATCCCAGTCACCCATATTGCTTACGTGTTTGGATTTGATTGGTGAAAGCGATGTGGAATTTTATTTAGCTTCTTCCAAGAAACGACTTTAAAATCCCTCTCTTATTTCTTTTCTGCAGGCACAAGAGCATTTCCTTGCACACATATCTCCGCCCAGGTCAAATCCGCCCAAAAAAACGCGTTTCTTCTTCATCAAAGAACCAAGGTCAGATTTCTCTTAGTTTTGTTGATTGCTTCTTACTTTCGGTGATTTCTTCTCTCTTCCGAGTTGTAGATCTAGCTCTCTGATCTGGTTATCCTGAAAATTCTATTCAATTTGATTTCAGATTTTCAGATCTGAAGGTATATACACACACGATTCGATCAGATTCATGGAATCATATTCCTGTTTAGTACGATTTCGTGAATCTGCATCAGTTTTATCAGTGTTGATTTTGCGGGATATTATCTTTTCTGCGTGTTTCCGAGAACCAGATCACGTTTGGTTTAATTTGCTTTAATTTGCTTTAATTTATGCAATTGTCTAATTTTGCATGTCTTTAATTCATTCCGCGCGTTGTCCGATCAGGCCTGATTCAAATAGCAAAGTTAATGATTGATTTTGCTTGTTTTTCTGTTAGTCAATTTGTTCAGAGTAATTATAATGTCACAGGTAGCGTACAACTGTTAAATTGCTCGAGTAATTGAGTTATATGGAGTGGATTTAGATAGAGATACCTTGCCGGATGCCAGATAATTGAATGTAAATTAATGAGAATGGAAGCTAATCTCGGATTATGTGAGTTGTCATTTTTTTTTAGCAACGGTAAATTGGTAATTGGTAAAGCCAATCTTGGATTATTTCTTGAAATTGAATCATTGGGTAAACTTGTGAACTTGGTGCTTGAAGACGCAATTCATCCTAAATCCTTTTGATCTTCTATGTGGAGAGCTGTTTGATCTTGTAAATGCTTATAGAATAGTATATCCATTCATGTTGCTTACTTTTCTTGTAGAGTATTTTTCTTGCTTCCTGTTTGGCTACTCATCTACCATCATGGTTCCCCTTTGGCCGATGACTACAAAAATATTGTAACTGATAAACAAATTTAGAAGTTCCATCAGAAGTTGCTAACACTAATTATGTGCAATTTACTATAGGTGCTTCAATTTTTTTTTTATTGTAACTGAAGAATTGTCAGTGCATGTGCTCTTGGTAGGAATTATTGATCATTTCCTAAGAGTACAAATTCTTCTGCTGAATAGATATCTCCTATAAGTTGTTAACCAAGCCTAAGTCTACTCAAACGCAGTTGCATCCATTAGAGGGATTTATGTTCATTGATTGTTTTCAGATTGCCTATTGTTTCTGTGGGTTCTTGCTTCAGTTTCTCATTATCACATTAGGTTTGGTTGAGTTGGGAGAGGGGCAGCTTCAACTGCACGAACATGTCTTATGGCATTGTTATTGAGTGTTTATTTTTACCTGCGGAATAAATTAATTGAAAAATGGGATAACATGTTCCGGATCATGGGATCCTTTTCTATCAGATAGGAAGGGCTGTTGCACAAAATGTGCAAATAGATATAATCCGTGGAGCCGGTCCTCCGCCTTACCGCTCGGCCATGTCGCGTTTAGGTTATATAGGAATTCCTGAACCTTTTCCACTATCACACCCAAAAAACCAAACTCGCTTTCGCGTCTCTCTAAAATTGCAACTGTTGACCTTGTTTATGGCATCACAGTCTATTTTCACCTTTCTCAAAGTGAGTTGCCTGTTCTTGCAGATATGGCACCAAGTGGACCAGCTGCCCCAAGAGGAAGCGCAGCAGCAGCTGCTAGCCTTCGAAGGAGGAGGACATCAAGCAGTGCTGCCGCTGGCGGTGCAAGCGGGTCCATGCTCCAGTTCTACACTGATGATGCACCTGGCTTGAAGATATCTCCCAATGTCGTCCTCATCATGAGTGTTGGATTCATTGCTTTTGTTTCCATTCTGCACGTCGTGGGTAAGCTATACTTGAGACAAGCTTGAGATGGGTCATAGAAGCTGAAACTATATTCTGACAAGAGTCTCATCTCTTGCTTGAGCAACAGAGTTTTTCTATTTGTAATGCTAGACTGTGTTCCTCCTTTCGCTTCAAAATCAGTCAAAAAGAGGTAGATATTATCTCTTTTTTTATGAACACTTTTTTATTATTATTTTAATGTTAGACTTGCCAATTGGTTCTGGTTCTGGTTCGGTCATAACGCATATAGTTACAGTTTCTGTGTGTATTATTCAGTGTTGAAAGAATGACCCCGAATTAATGAGGTTTTTATACGAAGTGAGGTGGATCCATAGTTACAATTGAAGATTTTGTTACTATTCCATCCTTTCGTAGTCTTGTTCAATCTCTCAGTGAATGTACCCGAGCTTGCACCCCATAATTTACAGGCTTCGATCGTAAAACAATTTTGTAATGGAATATCTGTTTAACAGGTTGTTAATTGATCCAAACGAAGAGTTTATCCTGCCCATCCCCTAATCATATACCCAAATTTATCCCTTGTGATTTGTACACATTTCCACTATATCCGTGCGCATACAGCTAGGAAGAGAATCACCTCCCTTAATCATAAATCTCCAACGTATCACCTTGTTGTACCACCAATTAGAGCTGGCAAAATCTGACCGATTCGAGAAACCCGACCGACCCACCCGAACCCGACCGAAACCCGAAAATCTGGAGTCATTCATAACTCGAACCCGACCCGACTCAAAATAGACCCAAACACAGATAAACCCGATCTGACCCAAACCTGACCCGACTCTCAACCCGACTCGACTCTTAACCCGATTCGACTCGACCCGACTTGAAATGGTGGTTTAACATCAGCATTTTAATGCTTGAATGTTAAATGTTTTTTTTTTATTTTAACACACATTTATGATTATACTTTTAACCTAACTTTAATTCTTTAAGGGTTTTTTCCACCTAAAAAATTCAGTTAGACTATTAGTGTTAATAATTCTATTAATTCTATTAGTTTTCGGTTTTTATAAATGGATTTTTTTTATATATATATAAGTATAATAATTTTATTATATTTCATAATTATGGTTATTCTATTTGTCCATATGCCATAATTTGTATGAATTATGATACATGATTATTTTTTGGTGGAAAGAATTATTTATAACCAAATCAATAATTTTATAGTTGTTATTTTTATTTATATTTATATCTATATTATTATGTTTTGATAGAATTAATTATTTATATCTAGATTTGTTAAAAATTAATAATAATAATGAAAAAAAACTAACAGGCCAAAAGCTAAAAATGAAATGAGCATTGAAAATGAAATGGATCAAAGATATAGTCAAACCACAAATAAGGTCATTTGCAACTTGCTAGTTAAAATAAGGTTAAATCCTAAATGTACAAATAATTTGATTTAATTTTAGCACCGATCAATTAGTTTAAATGTTTAAAAAAGGACAATGTTGTCGAATATCCAATTTCCAATTATGACCATTTTAAAAACAGATCGACAACGATGAGTCAATATGTGTATTCAACCGAGTCAAAATTACATATTTAAGTATTCACCCGAATCAAAATCATTTATTTTAAGTAATTTACATATTTAAGTATTCAACCGAGTTAAAACCAACCTAATTATCCAAACGGGTCGAATATGATTCGCCCGAAAACTCAAACAAACTATACCCACTTTGATTCGAAACTCAAATAAGACCGACCCGCCTATTGACCCGAAACCCGAATGAGCCCGACCCGCTTCGACCCGAACCCGAATGGGCATGACCCGATTTAACCCGAAACCCGACCAATCTAAAATTCATTATGACCGAACCCAACCCGACCAGTACCCGAAGATGAATTTTACTCGAACTGGCCCGACCCAAACAAGCCTGACCCGAACCCGACCCAAACGACCGAATTGCCAGCTCTACCACCTAAAAAATATATATGAAAAATAGACTGGTTCGGTTCCGCACAAAGAGGACTTTTGCTTCAAAGGAGTGACTCAACCCAATTCTCCAAATCTCCATCGTCAACTCCCCCAATAGTTCTAGGGATGGGCGCTGGACGGGACGAGATGAGGGTCGTCCCGCGTAATTTTTGCGTGACGGGACTGGGACGGGATTCACTACTTTTTTTTTCAACCCCGCAAGAGCTCTGTCTCTCACGGGACGGGACTGGGACGGAACGGGTCCTGTCCCTCAAATAAAAAATATTATAAAAATTTTAAAATTCATATATATTTTCCGGTTTTCAAAATCTTAACATATAAACACACTAATACAAATATGCAATATATGTGTATATATGTACACACATACTGTATGTATGTATGTGTGTGTATATATATATATGTGTGTGTGTGTGTGTGTGTGTGTGTGTGTGTATGTGTGTATGTATGTACACACATACTGTATGTATATGCAACGTATACAGTAGTATGTATATATACTTCTTCTTTGTGACAATGGGGAAGTATATATATATATATTTTTTTTATAAAGGGTATGTATATCTCTATTACTATAAAAGAGCAGGTAAGTTTTAATCTAATTGAAAACTATGACAATATGACGGATACAAAGCATAAACGCATGTTGCTAAAATATTCAAGAATGATAAATTTTCAAACAACCTATTGGTCTCAAAGAGCTAAGCGCCTTTACATAAAAGCTGCTAACACAAATACAACATATTTCCATCGAGTTGCAACGAGAAGAAGAAACCGAAACATTGTCAAATCCATCCTATCGGGGAATGGTGTCACGCTCACACTCGAGAATGAAATTCGCAATGAATTAAAGTCTGAATTTGCTAAACGTTTTGCCAACCCTACTACTCAACTTCAACAACAAAGTTACGAAAATAACAAAGACCAAACCAAGAAAATGGATCAATATAATATGTCCAACATCACCTAAGACGCTCTTAGATTCCCCTCAGCTCTCATCCTTACTTATTGTCTCAGAGTTTACTCATGTTATATAAGGCCAAATAAGCCACTATTGCACAATCAAAAGACACCATAATCCCTAAAGTATCATTAACATCTATAACACCATGTTTTCCTAACACATCATTAATTAAAGTCTCTTAGTGAGCCCCTTCACAGCCCCGTTCAACACTGCTCTTCCTATGTACCCTCTCAATTGTTGACTGGTCACTTAACACCTCTTAGCTTGATTGGTCACTTCTCATCAGAATATTGCAACATATGAAATGATTTTTTGATCCCCTGCTCAACTTTTCCTATCTTTCTCTTTTGTTTAGCTAAACTACTTCTAAGAGCTTTCTTCCCACTTGCCCGCTTCCAATTAGTATCGCCATTAGTTGTTGTAACAACATGCATGCAACTCTCCTTCTTGTCTAGGGCCCTCCTCTATCGTGATGTTGTGCCACTCAACCCTTTTCGAAATTTTCCCTTCATTTAAACCTTTGTTGTACTACGCTCCCATCATTCATACATTTTCAACCTTTTATTTTCCTGTCATACTTCCTTGTATTTTCCTTTTCCTAGCTGCACTTTTGGCACCACTCTCTTATTTTTTTCAGTATAATCAACATACATCCTACTATTCTTCTCTTTATTTTGCAATAACCCTGCTTGAAAGTTTATATGCATACTTGTTTATTGCATCTGCTGGAAAGAAAATATATCCTTGATCAATGAATTCCTGGTATGGAGTCCTGGATTATACACTAAGGGATCTTATCTCTATGTTCTTCCTATGTTTCCAATGAACTTTTGATGTCGACCATTTAAATTTTGTGCATTTTTGCCTTAGTGTATAATTTTGAGTTTCTTATGCCTTAGTGTATGGTGTTGCACTTGGGCAAACCGGTTTTATATAAATAAAAAATAGCTGCTCACCTTCTCTTAAAAAATCCAACATATCTAAAGCATGTCCCTCGACAAAATAAACTTTGACGCAACTCATCTTACCTTAAAAACAAAGCTTTTATGATAATTATAACCCAAACAACATAACTGCAAAAAAGCACCCTAAACAGTAAGTAGGTAAACTGTTTCTGTTTTTTATTCCATTAAAAATAGCAAAAGAAACTCCATAAATTACAAAACCTAACATGCTTAATAATGACCTGGTGTGCTTGGGCGGGGTCTCGAGCCAACGGATCGTCGACAACGTCCTCCGGATCAGATCTACACAAGGATGGTAAGGCCAAGGCGTCGGATGAACGATTGAAGCGGCGAGGGCGTCGATGGACGTGGACGGGGTTAGGGCTGCAGAAGTTGATGATGACGGAGTCGATGGATATGTGAAGCAAGGTTTCGTGGGTATCGCGCCCTCGAAATCTCCAACACTCGATCAAAGACACCCTTCGAATCGCACTTCGGGTGTTGTTGATCCTTGTTGCCGTCGGTATCGCGCCTAGGACAACTTTCTCGTAGGTATCCCACCTAAGAGAGACCGATTTAGAATCGCACTAAATCTGATTTTTGTGAAACACAAAGAGTGTTCTTTTCATTCCCATTCAACTTGCCAAAATGTAGCCTTGTTCATACAATATATATAGGAAAAACAATAGGAAAATGCAAAAGTGGGAAGGGAAAAGGGCGGATGGCATCTAGTGGAGGGAAGGGAAAAGGGCGGATGGCATCTAGTGGAGGGAAGGGAATGGTCTTGAGTTTGATTGGGGATATGAAGATGGCTAGGGAAAGGGATGCCGGTCATGAAGAGGAAAAGAGGAGTGGTTGCTCTCATTTAAATTGGTAAGTGGTCTTTTAATGAGTTTATAGATGCGGAGATTTTTAATGTAAGAGAAGGGATTTATTTGAAATGGTTCATGGGTAAGGTTGGGCTCGGCATGGGTCCTTGGTTGGCCTCGGAGTTGGCTTGCTCGCGACTTGTAGCATGGTGAGTATTAGAACCGGCGAACCTTTGTTGCCAAAAAGTCCGGAGGCTAGGGCAACATGACCAAGCGTGCATGCTCGGGCACGAGTGAGAGGCGGCGTGGTCCTAAGAAGAGGAGGGACCGGAGTAGCAATCTCACCCTCGGTCTCTTCGATGTCCAAGTCTTGGGGAGGGGCTTGAGAAGCAATCACGCCCTCAGTCTCGTCAGTGCTGGATGGGAGGATCACATCATCCTCCCCCACTTGGAAAGGATTTGACCCCGAATCCGCTAGTTGGTCAAGCAATCCATCACCTGCAAAAAATGGGGTTAAGTCGGCAGCTTTAAAGGTCGGATTGACGCCATAGTGATCCGAAAGCTCAATGCGGTAAGCATTGTCGTTGATCTTCTCGATGACCCGAAAAGGACCATCAACTCATGGTCGCAGCTTGGATTGACGGTGAGTAGGAAAGCGATCCTTGTGAAGATGAAGCCACACTAAATCTCCGGCCTCGAAGAGAACTTCCTTGCAATGCTTGTTAGCTTGGCGCACATATTGCTCGGTGTGGTGCTCAAGTCGGCGCCAAACCTAATCATGGAGAGAGCGAACGAACTCAACACTTGCTACACCTTCAAAGTCCTCTTGCACCTTAGGGGGATGCGGAATAAGGTCAAGAGGAGTTATAGGATTGCGCCCATAAACTATCTCAAATGGAGAGCGTTTGGTAGCGGAATGGATGGCTGGATTGTAAGCAAGCTCTATGAAGGGCAATCACTCTTCCCACCTGCACAAGTTAGTGGACAACATAGTATGAAGGAAAACACCAAGAGTACGGTTAACAACCTCGGTTTGTCCATCAGTTTGGGGTAGACAAGAAGTCGGAAATAGTAGTTTCGTCCCTAATTTAGCCCATAGAGTTCTCCAGAAATGGCTAAGAAACTTAGAATCCTTATCCGAAACAATGGTTCGTGGGATCCCATGCAACCACACTATGTTATCAAAGAATAAGTTTGCTACATTGGAAGCATCATTGGTTTTTGAACAACCCACAAAATGTGCCATTTTAGAAAATCTATCCACAATCACAAAAATAAAATCATGGCCTCTCTTAGATCGAGGCAAACCCATAACGAAATCCAGAGAAATATCCTCCTAAGGAGCATGAGCAATAGGCAAGGGCAGATACAAACCCGTCGAGCTCAATTTGGACTTAGCTTGCTTACACACGGCACAACTTGCACAACACTTCTCGACGTCCGATTTCAGTATTGGCCAATAGAAATGTTCCTTGAGGATGCCGAGGGTTTTGGTCACCCCAAAATGCCCCATCAAACCACCACCATGTGCCTTTAAAACAACCAAATCACGCACAGAATAAGAGGGAATACACAAGCGGTTTGACTTGAAAATATAGCCATTATGCACAAAGTAGTGACAATCATGGGTAGATCCAGTAGGTAGCAAGCATTGGGCGTAAATGTCACCAAAGTCAACATCATGGGCATACAAATCTCGTATCAAAGAAAAACCCAACACGCTAGCATCAAGAGAAGAGATCAAGGTATACCTCCGAGAGAAAGCGTTGGCAATCACATTGTCCTTACCTGTCTTGTACTGAACCACGTATGGAAAGGCTTCGATGAACTCAACCCAGCAAGCATTCCTTTTATTCAGTTTGGCTTTCCCTCTCAAGTATTTCAATGCCTCGTGGTTAGAATGGATGATGAACTCTCGCAGTAGAAGGTAGTGTTGTCATGTTTGAAGAACTCGGACAAGGACGAAGAGTTCCTTATCATAGGTGGGGTAATTGAGGGCAGCGTCTCCTAACTTCTCGCTGAAATAAGCCACGAGATGCCCTTCCTGTGTTATAACACCCCCAAGTTCAATCCCCGAAGCACAATCGATCTCAAAAGTTTTCGAAAAATCCGGCAGCACTAGCAATGGTGCATGTGTGAGGTGCTCACGAAGGGTGGAGAAGGACTAATCTTGGGCAAGCCCCTATTGAAAGATCACATTCTTCTTGTTTAGTTCAGTGAGGGGGGCTGCAATGGTGCTAAAGTTCTTTACAAAGTGACGATAGAACCCGGCTAACCCAAGGAAACTCCCGATTTGCGACATGGATGAGGGCCGCGACCAATCCCGTATGGCCTTGATCTTTTCTTCATCTACATGAAGTCCTTCCTTTCCTACAACAAAGCCAAGAAACACAACAGATTCGGAGCAAAATTCACACTTTTTAAAGTTAACATACAAGTGCTCGGCTCTAAGGACTAGTAACACGCTCCACAAATGCTCAACATGCTCATCAAGGTGTTTGCTATAAATCAGAATGTCGTCAAAGTAAACGACAATAAATTTTCCTAAGACCTTTCAAAGCACATGATTCATCAATCTCATAAATGTGCTAGGGGCATTAGTGAGTCTGAAGGGCATAACCAACCATTCATAAAGTCCATACTTAGTTTTAAAGGCGGTTTTCCACTCATCGCCTTCCTTCATTCGAATTTGGTGGTAGCCACTTCTCAAATCAATTTTAGAAAAAACTCGAGCACCATATAATTCATCCAACATATCATCTAAGCATGGAATGGGATGTCAGTACTTAACTGTGATTTGATTGATTGCTCGACAATCCACACACATTCTCTATGTGCCATCCTTCTTAGGCACCAATAGAACCGGAACTGCGCAAGGACTAAGGCTCTCTCGGATGTAACTGATGTAGGGAGAATTGAATCGAAATATATAATTAAATAAAAATAATGCAACCCTTAGCCTTTTCAAAGATATTCAAGACTCCCCACTATAGTAGAAGGGAATCAGGTTCGATCCTCGAGGAAGCGAGTCAACAGGATCCTAGTAGAGCCTGAAATCACGTTCTGAAAGTCGACCAGAAGCCTCGATCTCGAGCAAAGAACTCGACGTCGACCTTGGCTGTCGATTCCTACTATAACAGAAAACCTGCAGACAAAAACGGCAGTCGATATCGACTAGAGTGGTCGATATCGATGTCAGTGGCAGAAGTCAACCTGGCTCAGAAAACTGCCAGTCGACACAAGGCAGTCGTTATCGAGTGG
This sequence comes from Persicaria maculosa, assembly GCA_963922045.1. Taxonomy (NCBI): domain Eukaryota; kingdom Viridiplantae; phylum Streptophyta; class Magnoliopsida; order Caryophyllales; family Polygonaceae; genus Persicaria; species Persicaria maculosa. Next base: position 36,736,205 of record OY998260.1, read on the forward strand.
GTTACTAAAAATCGACCTCAACAACAGGAATCGCATAAAGATCGGGATCGACAAAGAAAACCATCGATCTGGGCAAAGTGGTCGATATCGACCCGATTGGTCGAAATCGACTGGTCCTGCAGAAACGTTAGTTGTCGGCAAAGATGGCTGAAGACGAATAGGATGAAAGAGGAAGTATGAACAGAATAAAGAACAAATTTTTGTGTGATTCAAATATATAAAAGGCAACTCCTAGGACTAGGGTTTACCACAACGTTAACCAATGCATGCAATAAGGCAAATAAGACGGACAATTGCGCTATCTCACCTGAGGGACAAGCTTTCGTTGTACACCAACGATTAGGAATACTCTTGAAAATAAACCTAATTGTCTCTACCAATTTTATGTTTATAACTCAAGTTGTTAGCATGAATCCTTTTTCTTGCGATAAGGACTAAACATAGAATAGTAGGAGACGATATAGACACAACGATATCAACATCAAATACTTACCTCAAACACGCATGGCTAACGTCGGGCTCACCCCGACCCTAGAAGCTTTGGGAAACTACTCGCTCTTCATCGCAAAAGACACCATTGATTGAAAAAGGAAAACTTGCATTAATTGAAACTCCGAAACCTTACAATCCAACATCGGGTTTGGCAAACGCCAAACCCTAAACCTTCTCTCTATCTCTACTTTTCTAACTATTGTTGTTGTGTTGTGGAATTGAATGAATAAAAACCAGCCCCCTAGGGCTTTATTTATAGGCTATTAATCCTCGCTATCCAAGGAAAGTAGATCCTATCTTCTATCTAAACTCTATCCCAACAAGTAGGATAAATCTTTTATTTAAAGTAAATATCTAAATTACTAATAATCATCTTAGGGTAAAAAGGAAATCACCCTTAAGACATAATCTTATCTAATTTATGAAGATAAACCGTGGCCTTTATTGATAGACTTGAAATCCGTGCCTCAAAAAGCGCGTCCAATCCGTGTTGAAATCCAGTCGATATCGACCTCTCTGTTTCTGCTCGACGGGCTTCATTCCACTCGATCTCTAGGGAAAGTCGATATCGACTCCATCTACTCGATATCAAGTTCTCTTCATTGTTGGTATTTGTGGTCTGTCTAGACACTTAGAGTCCATGTCGAGATATTCAGACTTCTTTTCAGCTTCTCTTGGCTTCTTCGTTTTGACTCCAATTCCTACATATTTAGACCAAAACTTGTGCAGACTCTATTTCTTGCACGTTAGCTCATTCTACACAAATTTATATTATTTTTAACCTTTGCTTTAGGAACTGAATGAAATATGAAGTCAAAACTTGCAAATAAAAAGGGTACAAATATGTACATCAGTAACCTTTCTTCAAGAGCTCCTCCACTTGCTTCTGGAGTTCCTTGGTCTCGTCGGGATTAGCTCTATAAGCTGGATGGTTAGGTATAGCAGCTTTGGGAAGGAAATCAATTTGATACTCTATCCCACAAATTGGTGGCAATCCTTCGGGCATGTTGTCGGGAAGCATGTCCTTGAACTCCACTAGCAATTATGCGATGGGTAAGGGCAAATCAGCCACACAAGTAGATGAAATCATGGATAAATTGTTACTACACACAAGGAGAAAGCAAACAGAACCCCCCTGAATAGATTTGTGGGCATCATGAATCCGAGCAACAAGAAGGTTGCAAGGATCGGAGATGGTGCCTAACTCATTCTTTCCCTTCAAAGTTGTTTTTGTAACTTCTTCCTTGGCGAGCTTCCATTTTTCTCGGGCCACATGGTTGACGATAATCTCATGGAAAGTGAGAGGTAGCAGCTTTACCTTCTTCCCGTTAAGTGAGAAGTTGTACTCGTTGGTGTAGCTGTCGTGGATCACCTCGTGGTCGAATTGCCATGGACGTCCAAGGAGGAGATTGCATGCGTTAATAGGAAGGATGTAGCAGCTCACAACATCATGGTAACCTTCAATGGAAAAGGCTACATCGGCTTGGTGCTTCACTTGGAGAGGAGAATCAATGTTAAGCCATTGGAGAGTCTAAGGAAGCGGATGTGCTCGAGTAGGAAGTGCAAATCGGTCAACCACCTCCTGGCTAATAATATTACAACAAGATCCATCATCAATAATAATCGTACATAGAATGTTGTTAATCAAACAATGGGTGTTAAAGAGGTTTTCTCGCTGCGAAGTATCCGGGGATTTCTCACAAGTACTCAAAGCACGCTTTACCACAAAACATTCTCTAGTTGAGGCATGAGCAATGATCTCATCGGCCTCTTCACAGGTCTCAAGGGGAGGATCATCAACACTAGTTCCGGAGACCTCGGTCAACACATCACCAAAAGCATTATAAAGTACCTTTTTGGGATTAGGACACTCACGAGCGTAATGGCCATACTCGTAGCATCGAAAGCACTTGGTAGAGCTAGGGCCTTCGATAGGGCCGGGCCTAGGTGGTGGAGGAGGCGACTGCGTAAAAGGAGAAGGGCTAGCTGCCTTGGAGCCGAAGGGAACCGAGGGGCTAGGTGACAAGGGCGCATAGGGTTGCTGTGAACCACGTGTGCCACGGGGATGCTCGGTATCGTTCTCTTGTGGGTTCCATCGTCGGGACGAAACCTTATATTTCTTGCTTTGAATCCGGTCATATGCATGTGTGGCATGATGGAGGGCAACAACTATGTCGGTGTGACGCAATTGCTCCACAATTTCGGACACATCGGAGTTGAGACCTGAAAGGAACTTAGCAAGCACATAGGTATCACTATGTCTTGAATTAGAACATTGCAAAAGAGTTCTAAGTTCCTTATAGAATTCATCGGGAGAACGGGGGCCTTGTCCGACTCGTTCAACCTTGAGCAAGAGTTGTTGTTTGTAGTCGATTGAAATGAATCGTGTCCGCATCATTCTCTTATGTTTTGCCCAAGTCTCTACGGGCATCTCATGGTGGTACTCATGATCATCAAGCTTCTCTCGCCACCAAGTCAAGGCAAAATCAGTAAAATGGATAGTGGCAAGCTTCACTTTCTCAATCTCGGTGTAGCGAAAATACCGGAAGAATTGTTCCACTTTGGCTTCCCAATCTTGGTAGACACCTGCATTTGAATCACCTGCAAAATAAGGAATGTTAAGTTTCAAACCACGGTGTCGACAGTGGCGATCATCTTCCTCACAGCGGCGGCGATGGTCATCCTCATCAAGATCGTTGTAGATGGTAGTCTTTGGCCTCTCGCTGGTTTTGCTCACGTGAGTGCCCACATAGAGGTCGGTTCCGCCCACCTCTTGGAGGATCGTTGCCAGTCAGATCCGCATTGACATTCTGGGTTAGGGCTTCCATAGAAATCCGAAGTCGCTTAATGGTCTCCACCAATGTCAATTGAACCGCTCTTGTGGCCCTTTGTTCTTGCTCCATTCGGGTCATTCGGTCATCAAGAGTGGCTGCGTGGTTCTCCTCATTGTCATGGACACTCGAATGATCATCGACCATTACAACAAAAACACAACAACAAACAAGCAAACACGTAAGGTTAGACAATGCCGAAAACACTCAAACTCATGTGTTTTGGATGTGTTTGTCCTCACAAGCACTCACGCTCCTCGCTATAGATGATGCTCTCGAACTCACGATCACTCACGCTCTTCTCACCTTTTCCAACGCTGGGGCGCTGCACTCAACAACAAACTCAGACAACATAATCAAGTACAAGCGGTAAGTTCACAGCGATGGCACCTTACAATTCTCATACGATCAACAAACTAAAATGCTCCCAAAATACCCACACTCTCACCAAAGTACCGCAGCAATGGTACAATTCACTCCAAGCTAACGCACACAACCGAGCAACGAGGGAGTATCACAGCAACGATATTTAAGGAAACGTTCAACTTTGGCTGATCTCCGAACTCCCTTGTACGTGCGAGCAAGATAATACCAAAGACAAACAAACACAATCGTTCCGACGAGTATTTGCAAGATCTAAGGCCTCGATGTAGCCAACACTATCAAGTACAAATCCGGGAGTTTTGTTTTGGGGTGAGTTTGAGATCTACGGGAGATGTGGAAGGGCTGGATGATCAAGTGAATAACAACACAAAATAACAGCACTTTGAAACATAATTTTTTTTTTTTATCAAATATCGATTCCTTTTTTTTTGTGTAATTCGGTTTTCTATGTTTTTTTGAAGAGTGATAATACAATATGACAAGTAATATAATATGGAGAAATATGAAGATGGAAGACAAAGGATTATCAAATACCGATTCTTTGTTTTTTTTTTTGGTAATTCGGTTTCTGTTTTTTTTTTTAAGATTACTAATATGATAAGTAATATTATGGAGAAGTATGAAGATGGAAGACAAAGGAAATGAAAGTTCTTATGGATAGAAGGTGATGATAGTGGGGTTTTTTTTTCCCAAAAATGCACAAGTAGATCTATCAATTCGAAGGCACAAAGACAAGCAATTCGTACCTTGGAAACCTTGAGGAACTTATGTCGGTTTGCTCTTATACCACTTGGTGTGCTCGGGCGAGGTCTCGAGACAACAGATCGTCGACAAAGTCCTCCGGATCAAGTCTACGCAAGGATGGTAAGGCCAAGGTGTCGGATGAATGATTGAAGCGGCGAGGGCGTCGATGGACGTGGAGAGGGTTGGGGCTGCGGAAGTTGATGATGATGGAGTCGATGGATAGGTGAAGCAAGGTTCCGTGGGTATTCGCGCCCTTGGAATCTCCAACACTCCATCAAAGACACCCTCCGAATCGTACTTCAGGTGTTGTTGATCCTTGTTGTCGTCGGTATCGCGCCTAGGACAACTTTCTCGTAGGTATCGTGCATAAGAGAGACCGATTTAGAATCACACTAAATCTGATTTTTTGGAAACACAAAGAGAGTTCTTTTCATTCCCATTCAACTTGCCAAAATGTAGCTTTGTTCATACAATATATATAGGAAAAACAATAAGAAAATGCAAAAGAGGGAAGGGAAAAGGGCGGATGGCATCTAGTGGAGCGAAGGGAATGGTCTTGAGTTTGATTGTGGATATGAAGATGGCTAGGGAAAGGGCTGCCGGTCATGAAGAGGAAAAGAGGAGTGGTTGCTCTCATTTAAATTGGTAAGTGGTCTTTTAATGAGTTTATGGATGAGTGGATTTTTAATGTTGATGAAACCACGCGGAAATAACAAGGAATTGGACGCGGACATAAGAGAAATGGTCCCCAAAGAGAGCCAGGATATAAGGTAGACGCGGACATAAAGTAATGACACATGTCCGCCATGCCCACCATCCACAACAATCACACGTGTCGGCCCGATGACGACACGTGTCAAAGAAAGGAGTCCTGGCCGAGCCATATAAATAGGGAAGTGAACAGAAGAAGAATGGGGGGATTTGAAAAATTGTCCATGTGAAGTTGAGAGGAAAAAGAGATTCAGAAAGGGAAGAAACCTATATCTCCGCGACGAACTAAACATCTCTGCTCAATCTCCGCGGACAGGTAAGAATCCTCACGATATAAGATAAATGGATGAACTTCCAGGAAAATAGGTGGGATCATAATTAAATTCTATAAATTAGAAGTAAAAGCGCGGCCCAGGTTAAGAAGCGAATGAATATGTTCGCGAGTCAGGTAAGCCCGTGTAATGTCACCAACTTTAACTCGTGTCCGGATCCCCAGGGGCCCACCAAAAGTGGGTCCCATATGTGATTTTCTTGGGGGCGCTTCATCACTGGCGCCGTCTGTGGGAACCCACTCACCCTGAGGGGTTCAATTTTGGGTTTATATTAAAACAACCTACGCGTGCTTTAAGTCAAAAACGTCGCCTACCCGCGGTCCCGACTAGACAGCCTTTTAATTTACCAGGGACGCGCGGGCCTCTTGGAAAAACCCCCACAAAAGAGGGAAGTAAGAAGATGATTGACTAAAAGCATAAGATAACAAACGCCCTGTCAAACACTTTTACTAACAAAACTGTAAGTGGTACAGGTTGAACAGGAAATATGTATAACAACGAAGACTCGGATGAAATGAGCCAAAGCACGATACTAGAACAAGAGGCCACCAGCATGTACAATCCATCCGTACTGCAATCAGGGGAACAACATAGCATGTGGGCATCACCATTCGTGACCCCTTATTTCCCGACATACGTGCCCGAATACATACCGCCTGTGTACGTGCCACATGCGATGCAGCAAGAACCGCATTATTACTTCCCGCAAGTTCCCGAGCCTCAACCTTATTATCAGCCGGACCCCGCGACACAGTATTATTATCAACCGGCATCAGGGTCACAACACCAGCACCAGCCGGTAAATGAGCCGCGGCATTACCATGATTATGAGAACATATATCGAAGCCAGCCCTGGACTCGCAACCAGCCCCATGACATGCGCGGACATACAGACGCGGCGGAAACAACCAATTTGAATCTGTATGGGGACCTAGCACCAGGAGCATCAGGATATGGATTCCATCCCCTGCAACAGGACGCGCAGAGAGTCAATGCGCAACCGAGCAAACATCGACGAGGAGAGCATTCAACAGACGTGTCGACTTCCACCAAGTCCGGCTCAACACAAATGAAAGTGGACGTCCCAGACACTCTTCCCTCCGTTTTTACTCAAGATATTTGCCGAGCACCGGTTCCCAAACGATGGAGGGATGTGAATCTCATGAAATACGATGGAACGACGGATCCAGAAGATCATATGTGCCATTTCATGACGGCAATGGGGATCAACGAATACCATGATGCCATGTTATGTCGGACATTCCCGTCGACCCTCACCAAGATCGCCTTAACCTGGTTCACCAACTTACCAAAGGGTTCGGTTAGCAGTTTCTCTGACTTGAACCGAATCTTCCAATCTCACTTCGGAAGCGCACGGTCAAGAAAGAAAACCATGCTAGATTTGAACTCAATCAAGCAGGGAGGGGATGAAACCCTAGGTCACTTCTTCGCCCGGTTCACCAGTGTGGTCGTCCAAATCCCAAATTTCAATCATGAATCCGCGACTATCATCCTCATGGGCAATCTGGCGGAGGGTGACTTCAAAACTTACCTGTTCAGAAAGAAACCCAGAAGCTATGATCAGTTAAGAGACCTGGTGTCTCGACAGATAGATGCAGAAGAAGCAGACGCGTCAAGTTCAAGAGCCAACGGCGGACATCAAGGCTTTTTCAGCAAACTGGCAGGAAAATTCAGAAAAGATAAAGGGGCGGCGAAACCTCCCAAACAACCATCCGCGGGGCATCACCAACAGAATGATGAAGTCCACTTCAATTCAGACAGGAGAGGAGAGCATCGTTACCAAAGAAATGATCGAAGAGAAGGAGACGACCGCAACAGAAGCTATCAACCACGGAGGGAGGACTACCATGATCGAGAGAACCGACCTCGTGAACACCACCAGAATAGAAGGGACGATCGGCACCTGGTAGAGCGTCACATGCAGGGAGAGGAATATCCTTGTCATCAAAATAGAGATCCTGACCGATACAGAGAGCGTGAGGAAGCACCACAGCCGTATCAAGGGAGAGGCCGAGGACGACGATGGCGAAGAGGACGTCATAACGGACCCCCGCCCCCTCAAGGGTCAGTAAATCAGGCCCCTCGCGGGCAAGACGGAAGATTGAGGTCCGCGGTCGAGCGTATTCCGGAACCCGAAGGATGCATCGACACCCTAGCCGGAGGACCCTCTCTGTCGGGAGCTAGTAACCAGGAAAGGAGAAATTATGAGCGAGAGGGAAAACAACCACCTTCCGCGGAGAGCAGACGAATTGCTCACACACCGCACGCGGAGATAGCATTCACGGCAGGAGATGCGGAAGATGTGAGGATGCCTCACTCCGATCCGCTGGTTATACATGCTCAAATAGCAACCAAGACTGTCAAAAGGGTGTTCATTGACACGGGATCATCAGTTGATATACTCGCATGGGAAGCCTTTCTACAACTCGGAGTCTCGGCAACAGCACTCAAGCCATATTCAGGAACGTTGGTCGCTTTCTCCGGAGATGAAATACCAGTTGCAGGGACCATAGAACTGACGGTAGTGCTCGGATCCGCTCCAAAACGAAGGATGGAAAACATAGTTTTTACTGTTGTGCGGGTCCCAACGGTCTACAACGCCCTACTAGGAAGAGTTTCACTCTACAAATTTCAGATGGTGGTCTCTATCTACCATTTTTTGGCCAAGTTCCCCGTAATAGGAGGAGAAGTAGGTGAGGTCCGTGGACAACAACCAGAAAGCCGAAGCTGTTATTTAACCTCCCTCAGAAAGAAAAGAGAGGTGATGCAGATTGAAGTATACGCCGCGAGCACGACTGAAAAGAGAGTAGAAGACTCGCAAAGGGAGCTCGTAGAAGAAACCAATCAAGGGAGTACTGGTACTGAAGCAGAGTTGGAGGTGAGACCCGCAGCACGAGAAATTCCAACCGCTGACGAGAGGCAGGTCCACTCCCCATTCTCCAACCCGGGAGAGAGGGTATATATGGGGCAAGCTTTAGAGCCCAAAGAGAAACAGCGGGTCCTCGACATAATTGCAAGGTCGAGGGACGTTTTCGCCTGGTCGCCGAAAGATCTACTGGGGGTCCCTCCATCCATCGCCCTGCACACACTCAGAATAAGACATGATGCTAGGCCAATTGCTCAGAAGAAGAGAAAGATGGCGCCTGAAAAAGCTCTCGCGGCGAAAGAAGAAACAGAAAAGTTACTGGACGCCGGTTTCATTGAGGAAGTAGAAGACTCCGAATGGCTCTCCAACGTGGTTCTGGTTAGAAAGTCGAATGGGAAGTGGCGTATGTGCGTCGATTTTTCGGACCTCAACAAATCGTGTCCCAAAGATAGTTACCCCCTTCCCTCAATTGACGAGTTGGTCGATGAAACTTCCGGGAACGCTGTCCTTAGTTTCTTGGACGCCTATTCAGGATATAACCAGATCCGCATGGATCCCCTCGATAAGAAGGCCACGACCTTTATTACCAATCAGGGAATTTTCTGTTACAAGGTTATGCCGTTCGGGTTAAGGAATGCAGAGGCCATGTTCCAGAGAACTGTTGACAAGATTTTTCGAGCTCAGGCCGGGAGAAACGTATCGATCTACGTAGATGATATCGTGGTGAAAAGCTTGAGAGCAGAGGATCACGCCGCTGACCTGCAGGAGACCTTCGATTCTCTGAGACGCGGAGGGTTAAACTTGAACGCGGAAAAATGTGTTTTCGGTGTTGATTCTGGAAAATTTTTGGGATTCCTGGTCAGCCAGCGAGGGATAGATGTTAACCCTGAAAAGATCACGGCAATTCAGGGGATGCAACCACCCCGAACGATCAAAGAAGTCCAAGCTCTCAACGGCGCGGTCAACTATCTCAGCCGATTCTGCTCTTGTCTCGCGGATAAATCTCTGCCTTTCTTCGCTCTGCTGAAGAAGAAAGGACCAATTCAGTGGACACCGGACTTGCAGCAGGCATTCAAAGGTTTGAAAGATTATCTGACGAAGCTGCCAACCTTACACCGACCCGAAAGGCTTGAAAACCTGTACCTCTACTTAGCTGTCAGGAGTGCAACCATCAGTGCAGTACTCACCCGTGAAGAGAAGTACCCAATTTATTACATAAGCAGAGTCTTGCAAGACGCTGAGACGAGATATGAACCGATCGAGAAAATGATTCTGTGTTTAGTGTTCGCGGCGAGGAGACTACGGCCTTACTTCCAGGACCACTCAGTCCAGGTCTTAACCAACCTTCCTTTGAGGCAAATTCTGCACTCCCCTTGCCTCTCAGGACGAATGACGAAGTGGGCAGTGGAATTGTCGGAGTTCGATATTGACTACAAACCGCGGAAGGCAGCGCTGGCACAAACACTGGCAGATTTCATATGTGAAACTAGCTTTGAAGAACAAGCATCGTTCGAAGAAGGGAGTTGGGTTTTGAGAGTCGACGGAGCGGTTAATCAAGCAGGAAGTGGAGCAGGAATAACTTTGGTATCCCCTGAAGGACAGATAGCAAACTACGCTTATAAGCTTGCCTTCCAGACGACGAACAACGAAGCTGAGTATGAAGCCCTCATAGCGGGTTTGGAAATAACGCTGTCAAGGGGGGCTAGGAGTGTGATTGCATATACAGACTCTGAGGTCTTGGCGAGACAGATAGGAGGGGACTATGAAGCTAAAACAGGTTTGATGCCAGACTATCTGAGAAAAGTCCTGGCTTTGCGAAAGGCTTTCTTGAATTTCAAAATAACGGCCATCCCGAGGGAAGAAAATCAGCAGGCAGACGCTCTGGCGAGGGTTGGCGCGGCAATGCCATCCGAGGTCGGTGCGGAATTCATGTTCGAAAAGAAAGAAAGACGTGGGCTAATGAAAGAAGTTTTCTTCGTCGAAACAAATGGAGAGAACGACTGGAGAACACCCGTGGCAGAATATCTGGAAAAAGGGATCCTTCCCGCAGAGAAACATGAGGCTAAGCAAATCAAGATGAGGGCAGCAAGATTCACTGTCCGCGAAGGACGGCTATACAAAAAAGGTTTCGCGCAGCCAGACCTGACATGTGTTACTACGGAGGAAGGGATGATGATTGTACGGGAACTACACTCTGGTGTATGTGCGCACCACCAAGGTTGAAGAGCACTGGCAGTTAAGATCATAAGGACAGGGTACTATTGGCCAACAATGAAGCAAGATGCTCAGGAATTTGTCAAGAAGTGTGACGCGTGCCAAAAATATGGAAATGCTATCCATCAACCCGCGGAAACTATGAAAGAAATTCATACTGCCTGCCCTTTCTCCCTGTGGGGGATGGACATTTTGGGACCATTCCCTACCGCGCCTGGCCAGCTGAAATACGTGATTGTGATCGTGGACTACTTCACCAAGTGGGTAGAGGCGGAAGCCATGGGACTCATCACGGCTGAAAAGGTAAAAAAATTCTTATGGAAGAACCTGATCTGCCGCTTCGGGGTCCCGGAATCAATCATCACCGATCACGGTCCCCAATTCGACTGCGAAACCATCCGAAGTTTTTGTAGGGATCTCGGAATCAATCTCAAATTCTCATCTGTAGCGCACCCTCAAACAAACGGACAAGCAGAGGTCACCAATCGGCAAATCCTGGAAGGCATACGGAAGAAATTAGGAAACACGGCCAAAGGGAGATGGGCAGAGCTCCTTCCTTTAGTGCTTTGGTCTCACAGAACCTCCACGAAGACGCCAACAGGGGAGACGCCCTTTTCTCTGGTCTATGGTGTTGATGCGGTTATACCGGTCGAGCGGATGATTCCGTCAGCACGTGTATCCGGTTTCAATTCACAGACCAACGAAGAAGCGCTTGAAGTGGAAATGCATCTGAGGGAGGAACGAAGAATGATGGCCGCCTTGAAGGCAGAAGAATACAAAAGACGCGCTGCAAAGTACCACGACCAGAAAGTCCGCCCTCGACAATTCCAGAAGGGAGATCTAGTTCTACGACTGATGCAGACAGGAGGGAAGCTGGATGCCAACTGGGAAGGCCCATACGTAATAGCCGACATCATTCAAGCTGGCGCCTACAGGTTGAAGAATGAAAATGGAGAAATCCTAAACAAGACTTGGAACGCCAATTGTCTGAAAAAGTACTTTGTGTAAATCTTGGAACACTGTCCTTGGATTTAATAATCGCCCCCGCAAGTAGTTAAATAAGCGGTTAGTGGGCGTTTTCTACAAATTACTAAGAATGACCATTAACCTCGATGACGCAGGAGCTCACTCCGCGTCACTCCCTTGATCGAGACTCCTGATCTCTCAAGGTCGAGTCAACAAACGAGAAGATCAATGATGCAGGAGCTCACTCCGCGTCACTCCCTTGATCGAGACTCCTGATCTCTCAAGGTCGAGTCAACAAACGAGAAGATCAATGACGCAGGAGCTCACTCCGCGTCACTCCCTTGATCGAGACTCCTGATCTCTCAAGGTCGAGTCAACAAACGAGAAGATCAATGACGCAGGAGCTCACTCCGCGTCACTCCCTTGATCGAGACTCCTGATCTCTCAAGGTCGAGTCAACAAACGAGAAGATCAATGACGCAGGAGCTCACTCCGCGTCACTCCCTTGATTGAGACTCCTGATCTCTCAAGGTCGAGTCAACAAACGAGAAGATCAATGACGCAGGAGCTCACTCCGCGTCACTCCCTTGATCGAGACTCCTGATCTCTCAAGGTCGAGTCAACAAACGAGAAGATCAATGACGCAGGAGCTCACTCCGCGTCACTCCCTTGATCGAGACTCCTGATCCCTCAAGGTCGAGTCAACAAACGAGAAGATCAATGACGCAGGAGCTCACTCCGCGTCACTCCCTTGATCGAGACTCCTGATCTCTCAAGGTCGAGTCAACAAGCGAGAAGATCAATGACGCAGGAGCTCGCTCCGCGTCACTCCCTTGATCGAGACTCCTGATCTCTCAAGGTCGAGTCAACAAGCGAGAAGATCAATGACGCAGGAGCTCACTCCGCGTCACTCCCTTGATCGAGACTCCTGATCTCTCAAGGTCGAGTCAACAAGCGAGAAGATCAATGACGCAGGAGCTCACTCCGCGTCACTCCCTTGATCGAGACTCCTGATCTCTCAAGGTCAAGTTAACAAACGAGAAGGTCAATGACGCAGAAGCTCACTCCGCATCACTCCCTTGATCGAGACTCCTAGTCTCTCAAAGACAAGCTAATGGACAAAAAGATTTAGGAAACCCCGACACTCAGTCATTTTGATATTTCTCGTTTCAACACTCTTATTTTTTACAGGACCTCCTTTCACTTGATAATCTAAACACACGGAAAGGAACGCCCCTCTCTCAAGGGGAACCATCATGACCCTCGTCTTCTGAAGTATTTTCCCCTGAAGGCACGTAAGTGGCCCAGAAGCGCGCATCACCCAGATACTTGAATACGACGCCGCCTCCCACGCGAACATTCCTGGACCGGGTGAATGTTCTCCATCCTTGCGTAAGCCAGAGCGCCCCCGCTTCGTCTCTTTCAACCAAGATGCGCGTTCCCCTCATTCCTAGCCCGTTGGTTAGGACGATTCTCTCAACACCAAAAAGACCATATTCCTCTTCAAAACGCTCAGGTAGGGGCTGGTGTTTGAATGAATAAAATGATTAATCAAAAGTAAAGACAGGAACGTTTAGCAAGGGAGTTTTTTAGAAAAGTGTTACCGTTCTTTGTAAAAAAGAAGCGTCCTGAATCAATCGAATGAAATCCCTCGAGCGACCTCCACCTGATGCCATGCTTTCCCCAAAACTGTTGTGTTTTATGTGCTTCCTTATAGAGAGTGTGCCTTGAGGAGATCCTTGATCCCCAGTCTTATAGAAAAACTGTGAACCACTGTTCACTCGCATGACCAGTTTTTTATTAATTCACGAAACCCGAGTATCCTCTCCGAAACGTCGCTTCCCAAAGTTCCTCGAGAAGAAGGAGCGATCAGTGAAAGAGAGACAGCTTTATTAATCTCCCAACTTTATTAATTTCCTTCCCGAGGAAGAAAAATCGATCAACGAAGGAAAAAACAGCTTTATTAATTTCCTTCCCGAGAAGGGGAATCAGTTAGCATAGAAAAAACAGCTTTATCCATCCTCGGGCACATCAACCCTTGCAGACTCACTTTTTAGGTTTTGACGCCCTGACGTTTTCGAGGGTCATTATGGGTTTCTAATAGGTTAATCGCCTTGGGCGAACCCACTTTCGTTGGACCTAACTTCTTTAAACCGACGCGTCTCGGATTTGGGACTTATGAAACTAAAGAATCGATAGCACTGAAGCTCATTCCGCGTCAATCCCTCTTCTAAGACCCATGGTTACTCAAGGGAAACTCAATAAGAGTGAGAACAATGAGCATCGAAAATTTTCCCGCGTCTCACCTCCGACCAGGATACGCGATTCTTCATAAATCAAAGTAATCGCAAGCGTGGTTTAATACCGTGATCATAGGTCTGAATACTCAGAGGAGTACGACCACAATCAAACGTTACAAAGAAAACAAACACTCTCCTTAGTCCCGTCACACACATAGAATAAGGAAAACGCAAACACATGATACAACAAATTGCAAAAGAGATTTCACGCGTCCGGAAGGATAACCGGCCTTGGAGGTGACATGACCCAACCATTCTCCACACAAATGGATTCCTCGTCAAGCACACGAACGTCGAAGTAGACACCGCCACGATGGCGAAGTACCATGACAGTCCCCATTCCTAGCCCTTGCGACACAAGGAAATCACTCCAACCATTGACAAGCCAAAAGATCCCATAGTCCTTTTTGACTACTTGGATCGGAAAATCCACAGTTGAGTTCAGGGATAAAAAGACTTGGGTAGGATTGACAACGCCTATCTCGTCCTCAAAGAAAGCAGGCAATGACTGGGAAACAACGAAACGAATAAAACATGAAGAAAAGAAGTAAATTTTCTCAAGGAAAAAGAAAGAGAAGAAGAACACGACTCACACGTTCCAATAGCTGCTCTTCAAAATCTAGGGCCAAATGAAAGGCCCAAGGGTTTGCATTTGATGCCTCCATTAAAAAATCAAAAAGACACTAGGGGAAAAAACGCCTTTGTCGCTCTCATATATAGCCTCACAAAGCGAAGAAAATGGAATATATTCTTGAAAGAATCTTTCAGAATCCTCGAAAAGAGAGCAAAACCGCCACAGGACTTAGGCTGACTAAAGCCGTGACCCGAAAAGACAAGTCTGAATCATACAAAGACCAAGAAGAATCTTGGGCATAATCACTTTTTATTCACGAACGAGAGGAAATACATGCCAATGAAGCTAACCACCTCGGCTTACAAAAAAAGGAAAGGAGAAATGCGAGAAAAACCAGTCATGGATAGAAACCGTTGTTTGAAACGTTAGCAGGCTCGGAAGAAGACGGGTCAGAGGAACTTCCTAAATCGGAGGATGAACTCTCGCTAGACGAAGACGAAGAATCCAACACGACCGCGGGAATATCCTCTCCTGGGTTCGAAGGAAGATCCTCTCTCCATCCTTCCTCCCTCTCGAACTCGTCCAGAACGTCCGGGTTCCCCTCAAAGTTAGCCATTCTTCAAGAAATTAGAAAGCTGATCTGAAAAGGAACCCGAACGCGGACCAAAAAGATCAAAAAACCCCAAAGAAACAAAACTAAAAAAAAGGGGGGGGGGGGGGAAAGATCCAAACAGATTCAAGAAAAACAAGGAGGGAAGAGAAAACTAAACTAAAGACTCTCTAACAAAGATGATAATATTTAAACAAGCGGCATGCAAGAACAGATCAAGAACCCAAGAATAGAAATTGAAGTTACCTTAGAAAATGAAGAACGAACGATCGGAAAACTCAACGGAAAGAAAGAACAACCGGAAAACTCAACGGAAAGGCGAAGAACAGCCGGAAAACCAACCTGGAACACCGGAAGATGAGAAACTAAGCGAAAGCCACAAACAAACAAAAGATGTGAAGTGAAAAAAGTAAAAACGGAACGGGGTAATTTATAAGGAAATTACCGACTCTTCAGTTCCCTCCGAAATCATATGGGCCGTAGAAAACCCTTGGCGGGCCCAAAGTTACCCCTTGACCGGCCCATTAAGGCTTCTCAAAGACGTGGGACGCGGATTATCCCCTACGCAAAGAAAAAAAGGGATGTATTTCCGCGAGAAAAATCGAATCGTCTTAAGCTCTCCTGGAACTCAACCCGACCCGAGGAGCTGTGATGAAACCACGCGGAAATAACAAGGAATTGGACGCGGACATAAGAGAAATGGTCCCCAAAGAGAGCCAGGATATAAGGTAGACGCGGACATAAAGTAATGACACATGTCCGCCATGCCCACCATCCACAACAATCACACGTGTCGGCCCGATGACGACACGTGTCAAAGAAAGGAGTCCTGGCCGAGCCATATAAATAGGGAAGTGAACAGAAGAAGAATGGGGGGATTTGAAAAATTGTCCACGTGAAGTTGAGAGGAAAAAGAGATTCAGAAAGGGAAGAAACCTATATCTCCGCGACGAACTAAACATCTCTGCTCAATCTCCGCGGACAGGTAAGAATCCTCACGATATAAGATAAATGGATGAACTTCCAGGAAAATAGGTGGGATCATAATTAAATTCTATAAATTAGAAGTAAAAGCGCGGCCCAGGTTAAGAAGCGAATGAATATGTTCGCGAGTCAGGTAAGCCCGTGTAATGTCACCAACTTTAACTCGTGTCCGGATCCCCAGGGGCCCACCAAAAGTGGGTCCCATATGTGATTTTCTTGGGGGCGCTTCATCAAATGTGAGAGAAGGGATTTATTTGAAATGGTTCATGGGTAAGGTTGGGCTCGGCATGGGTCCTTGGTTGGCCTCGGTGTTGGCTCACTCGTGACTTGTAGCATGGTGAGTATTAGAACTGGAAAACTTTTGTTGCCAAAACGTTCGGAGGCTAGGGCCACATGACCAAGTGTGCGTGCTTGGGCACGAGTGAGAAGTGGCATGGTCCTAAGAAGAGGAGGGGTCGGAGTAGCAATCTCACCCTCAGTCTCTTCGATGTCCAAGTATCGGGGAGGGGCCTGAGAAGCAAGCACGCCCTCAGTCTCGTCGGTACCGGATGGGATGATCACATCATGACCTAAGCAAGCTTCCAATCAAATGCTTAATAATAACCTAAGCAAGCTTCCAATCAAGCCAACTTTTCACTAAATCAGCTTTATAAACACATTCCAGAATTCACCCACAAACGCACTACAGTTAACAGCTTGTAGGTTCTACAAACCCCTGGTTTCCTAATATTTCAATGGAATTCTAGAAGCAGTTCCACCAATCAGTGTCACAGAAGCAGTGGAATAAACCACAATGGCTTTAGAAACCCTAATTTTAAGAAGGTCACCAAGACACTTAACTTCTCCCAAATCAAAATAAGATGGATTAGGGTAGAGATTAGGGCTCTTAGTAATACAGATGGATGACACAAGGTCCACAAGACACTCAAATTATTCCAATCGATTGTTTATTGATCCTGTTGCAGAATTAACCAATTGCCCCCCTAATTTCTGACATGCTTTTTCCTTTTTAAAAGAGCCCTTGTTATCTCCTTCATTTTTCATTAAAATTATATGGATTAAAGATAGATGTGTTTTATTTTCACTTCTTTTAATTATTTGCATTTTATTTTTGCAAATAAAGGAAAGAAAAATATTGGTTCATTCACTTGATAACACCAACTATTTGGGCTCTTGCGGTGAGAAGTTTAATTATTTTTAAGTTTGTATTTTTTCATTTATCAAATTTCCAACCCTCATCTTTTTCTTCTAGGCTCCATCCCTTTTAATAATCTAGATGAGTTGCTTATACTTTCATATAGGAATATATATAGGATGCTGTTTTGTTTATTCCCAATTGAAGTTAGACTTTACCATAATTATCTATTTTAGTTGTGATTTACTTGCACTTGTTTCCTTAAATGAATTTGTTTTATTCGGATTATGGGTTTTATATCTCAAATTCGACCTTCTTTTCTTAGCCATTAGGTAGAGAGAGAGAGAGATGAATACACCTAACCAATTACAAAATAAGCCTCCCTGTGCTACAACAGCAACATATGAGAGCTAAAATCGAGTTGGAAAATAGATGTTAGGACTATGATGTTGGGGATAACTCTCAGTTTCTTGAATGTCCAACCAATCAACAACCCGCATGCTTCCAGTAGACATTAATTTGAAGGATAAAAAATTCATAATAAAGTATAGATACTTGCAACCGATTCTTTTAAAATAGGAGTTTTGCAATATATAAGTTCCTAGCTTTTTTTTAAGAGTTTCCTTATATCTTAAAAGCAAAAAGAAATATATGAAAAAACATAAGTAAACCACATGCAGTAATCTCCTTAGTTAGCTGAAATTGTTGGATTAATATTTGGTCAGTAGAGAGGTTGGTAGAGGAGTTGCTAGGACGGTGAGAAAGTGTACACAAGTGTATTTAGAATCCACATCAACCTCTTAATTTTTATGCTTCCAACATGGTTTTTGCTATACCAAGGGATATTAATTTTTATGTTGTATGATACCATGAACTATTTTAAATGTAACGTCTAACCGTTGGTCATTCCTTGCTACAAATAATTAGTGCCCAAATTATGGAAAACCGTCTAACTGTTGGTCATTGCTTGATACAAATAATTATTGCCCAAATTATGAAAAACAAGCATTGCTTATGATCAAGAATTAGAAAAGAGAAATTATGTGAAATTTGCACTCCACTTGACTCATACGTGCCCACAACACTCTAAACCCCTGCTTTGGTGGATTCTGAATGACATTTAACTTGTTTAATGTTCTACAAAATGAGTTTTTTTTAATATATAATTCTATGAATTTTGGCATGTAGTTTCTACCTATATTTGGGACTCAAATTTTCGTTTTATTCATGTACCCTTAGATATAGCTTAGTTTTAACTGCTCATTTTATTTGATATGTAAATGGATGACTTGGCAAACATGAATTTCTTTTTCTAATTTTTTTAAAGTTTGGTATTAACTGTTTTATCCTTTTTTAAAAAAAGACTTTAGCTTGGTCACAAACCTGCACCACTTTTTCACATTAATTTTTCATCCATTCCCTTCTATTCATTCATTAGTTTCCATTTCGTCATAATCTTAAAATTTCTGATGTCTGTTTTCTTGTTACTTAGTTTTTTTTAATCTTTTAGGGATGGTCACTTCATCTTCCTTAATGTTTAGGCTTTTCATGTTTCTGGATACATAGCTTCAATTTGAGAACAATTAAGAAATCTGTGTTCTGCAAGCTGACGAATGGTTATTGTCTCCTTGCATACATGTTTGGGTTTGTTGTGATTATATTTTGTTCTTAAAACCTTGTTCACAGGGATTACTTACTTTTTTTTCCTCGCAATAAGTGTCCTTATTCATGATTGATTTCTTTCTGTTGGCAGAAAACAGGAAACTGCTTCTGTTGGCTCACACCACAACTGACGAGGGTGAGTTCATGCAGAGGCATAACTATTTATGTCATTGACTACTATCATTATGAGCACTTAATTTACCCATTATTGGTTTCACATTGAGATTTGAGAGTTGTTTTTTTGTCTCTGTCTAATGAATCTTTGAAGAGCCTTCTTTGTTTGAAAGCTTTAATTGTGTTAACTAATATTGGCCTAATATATTTTATGGTTTGAACCACCTCTGGAGTATAGGTTCTGCAATATGGATGTGCCTCATACTTTTTATCTACTTATTCTCTATTAGAAATGCTTTTTCTTAACAAATCTGTGATGGGAAACAAAAGATACACAAAGTTATGGGCTTATGACAACCGTATTGTCTTGGGGCATAATTTAGTCAAATAACTATATTCTACAATCTGCACATACATAATATTTAGGGGAATCATCATTATAATGCTATGATGATTGATGTATTATTTAAAAATACCATGTAGTTTAAATAATTTACGTAGGTGACCCGGGATTTGATTTCCTTTTTTTTTTTTTGGAAGCAAGATAAGAATTTAGGAGATCCGCCGACGACCCGGCTTCTTTCCTAGAGCGTCCGAGCGGACGAGAACCCGAAGTTCTTGATCAATCAGCAAGCTATCATCGGCAGGGCAGCAGTAAGCCAGACGCGCAATCCTGTCCGCAACCGCATTGGAATCCCTGAAAATATGACGAATAGCAACATGAGACAAACCGTTCAGATTAGTAGTTGTGTCGGCCATCAGCAGCTCGATATTCCAGGGGCACGACCAATCCCCCAGGAGAGCCTTTATGACGACCAAGCAGTCTCCTTCGATCAGAAGGTTTTGGATCCCCAAATCTTTTGCCCTAACCACCCCCTGTGGAGGCCGGGGCATTCGGCATAGACCGCTGAAGTGTTATCACAAGGCCCTGCACCCCACGAAAAAATTGCACCTAAGTGATCTCTGATAACGAAGCCGTAAGAGCCCCTACCCGCCTGACGGTGAGACCCGTCAAAGTTTAATTTGAAATAATGTTGCGGTGGTTTTTCCCATAAGTTAGTCGCTTTCGACTTTCTCCTATGAACGGCCGAGAATTGTGTCTCGTACCTCCCCCCGACAGACGAGGGAAAAGACGAGGGCGAATAATCAATATCCTTCCTATCCGACCAAGACAGACAAGCGGATGTGTAAAAAACTGCCATGGCCTGATAAGAAGGAATCTGAGCATTTTGGAAGACTACTTGGTTTCTAAAGAACCAAACAGACCACCAAGCTATAGCCAGCTTTCGGAAGGCTGCAGTCCTCGCGGAAGTGTAGATTTCATGTAGGATCATGTTTGGTTTAGAGTTAACACCTAATGCCGAGCAATGCGGAGTAGTGATATTCATATGGGTCATAAGCCCTGTAGTCATAGGGCACTGTAGTAGTAGGTGGTAGGTCGATTCCGAAGAACAGCCACAGAGAGAGCATCCAGACGGAACCGGGATCCTCGATCTTTGCAAACGATCAAAGGTGGGAAGCCCATCTCTCGAAATTTTCCAAAGGAAATGTCGGATCTTGTGTGGGATGTCCAGCCTCCACAACCAATGACAGTCAAAGTGGGAGTCGCCATTATGCTGTGGAATGATTTTGACAGCTGATCTAGTAGAGAACCAACCATTGGTACTCGGTCCCCAGTATAGTCTATCAGAGAAATTATTCTCCGGCAGTCGAATATCTGTACTTTTTTTGATGATGCTTGGGCTTAGCAAGCCGTGTAAGGAATTATTCAGCGCTTGTATATCCCAGTTCTTTTCACTAGTGATAAAACGATCCACTGTCCACACAAAAGAGGTAGCATCAAGAGGACGAAGGGCAGAAGCTTGTAGCGGGTTGTTTGACGCCCAATTGTCCGTCCAGAACTTGACTGACCGACCATCGCCAATAGACCATCTCAGTCCTTACTTGAAAGGTTTTCTGATGGCAGTAAGTTTCGACCACTGCCATGAAGTACTTCCCTTCTTCTCATAGTCCATGATCGAACTTCCTTTTAGGTATTTTGCAGAGACAACTTTTACCCAGATATTATCCGGTTCTGCAATGATCTTCCAAAGCAGCTTCATTTGGAGTGCCAGGTTGGCTGTTTCAGCTTTGTATAAGCCCAATCCTCCGGAGAGCGTGTCTGCACAGATTTTATCCCAACTTACCAAAGGGGTAGAATTTTGGCCTTTATTCCAAAAAAATTCACGATATATTTTGTCAAGTTCTTTCAGTATCGACGTCGGCAGCATAAATGCCTGCATAATAAAGAGCGGTTGAGCACTCAGATTTGCCTTTATGAGGACTTTACGTCCTTCAGCGGACAATTGGGAGGCTTTCCACTTAGACAGTTGCTGGCGAGCTTTAAGGATGACATCTGAAAACGTTTCCCGGTTTACTTTTCCGTTGATAATCGGACATCCAAGATACTTCTCTAGATTGTTTGTTATCGGAATACCTAAGGTCGTTGCTACTGTTTGAATAGTTGATGTGGTAGTACCAGCGGAAACCTGGAAACTGGAGTTATTTAAATTGACCTTTTGCCCTGATATCGAACAGAATCTCTGTATTGTTTCGGATAGTGTGTTACATGTAGTTTGGTTAGCTTTCCCGAAGAGCATAATGTCATCAGCAAAAGCCAAGAAGGGAATTTTGACACCCCCCTACCAAGGTAGAATCCAATTTGATTGGAATTTATCGATTTCTGTTGTAGAGATCTAGCCAACACTTCAGCTGTAAGTATAAATAGAAATGGGGAAAGAGGATCGCCCTGTCTCAGGCCACGTGATGGTACAAATGGAGGCGATAGTTCGTCATTGATAAGAATCGAGTAAGAAACCGTTTGTACACATTCTTTAATCCACTGGATGAACTGTTCTACAAAACCGAAATTCTTCATCACCGCAAACAGGAAGGGCCACTCGATCCTGTCGTATGCTTTTTCCATGTCTAGTTTGACCGCGATGTGACCACATTTTGCTTTGTTTATTCTGAATGAGTGGAAGATTTCGTGTGCGATAAGGATATTATCTTGAATAGCTCTGCCTTTCATGAAAGCACTTTGCAGGGGGTGAATCAGTTTATCGAAAATCAGTGACAGGCGGGCTGTTAGAATTTTGGAAACGATCTTATACACTGTTGAGCATAGGCTGATAGGTCTATAGTGGTTAACTGTATCTGGGGTATCCCGTTTCTGTATGAGTGTAATGAACGTATGATTAACCTGTCTTAGCATTTTTCCCGAATGAAAGAAAGCTTTAACTGCTTTTATGACAGATGGGCCGACAATGTCCCAGTACGTCTGATAGAAACCAGCCGGCATACCATCCGGTCCTGGAGCTTTGTCAGCTTTAATGGAAAACATAGCTTTTTTGATCTCACCGTTTGTTACGGGTGCTGTTAGAGCAACGTTTTGTATATCAGATACCTCTACGCCGATAACCCGGAGATCTTCTGAGAAGTCGATATTATGATTATAAGATGATGTGAACCTTGATTTGAAATTCTTTACTAACTCATCCCTAATTAAGGGTTGATCTGTCAGTTGTACCCCAGAATCCGTATTTATTATTTTAATTATTTTCCTCCCTCGCTTTTAGCCGTGGCTATGCGATGGAAATAAGCGGAGTTTGTGTCATTTAGATTTGCGTGTTTTAGTTTAGCTCTCTGGCTCCAGTATCTCCGTTGGAAGTCTAACATTCTCTCTCTTTTGTTGAGAAGTCTTCTATGTAGAGCAAAATCGTTTGTATTTGGATTAACGATTAAAATATGCTGCAGACGCATGAGATCCTCGTCAGTTTGGTACATTTGTTTATCGATATTGTTGAAAGTCTTTTTATGCCATTTTTTCGCTAATTTCTTAAGTAGAAAGGTCTTTTTCACTAGCTTGAATAGGTAAGAGCCTGATGGGTTGATTCGACAAGCCTGCTTTACGATATTTCTGAATTCAGGTTTAGTAGTCCAAGCTAGTTCAAATCTGAAAGGCCGTTTATTTGCTTGCGTTTGTGATCGTAAATCAATGGATATCGGAGCATGATCCGAGCTTGTGAAAGGGTGGATTCTAACACGTAATCCATCATAAGCAGCGACAACCCCTGACTGAGCAAGAAGTCGGTCCAATTTAGCAAAGCTATTGTTAGGCAAACCTGTTTTTTTCCTTTGCCATGTGTAGTTTCCGCCATGTGTGGGAACTTCTTGTAGAGATAGGTTGTTTTTAAAATCCTGCAATCTGACGAATCTCCTCCGATTTGGTGCTTGACCACCTAGTTTGTCGCTTGGTATTGCAATTTCGTTCAGATCCCCTAGAATACAGAAGGGAATCACCAACTGTGATGCGTATTGAGACAAAAATTCCCAGAAGGCGTCCTTTGAGTTATAGTCTGGGGGTGCATATACCAGTAGGAAGGCAATCGTTTGTTTGATTCTTAGATCATTGTAGTTGATATGTATCATTCTATGATGAACTGAAACAAGGAAAATATCCCCCACGGAGGGAGGGATGTTCTTCCATAGAACACATATCCCGCCAGAGAAACCTCTAGCCGGGTCAAAAGCTATGTTGGTGAAACCGCATTTTTTCCAAAGGTTGTCATTTGGAGGGTTGTTAGCCTTTGTCTCTAAAAGGGCTAGTACATTAATATGGTTATTCGTACAGAAAATATCTGTATTCGTCCAAAAGTTACGACGTTTGAAACCACGACAGTTCCATGAGCAAATATTCATGGTAAACCTTTTTTATGCCATGATTGTTTGCAAATTGCTGACCTATCAGCGCTATTTATCCTTGTGAAAAGGAAAGATTTTTTCGGGGTTTGATTAGTTAACCATGTTGTTGTTCTATAAACTCGCAAGGTGGTAATGTCAAAACACCAAAGAGTGTTTGTAACATAACATTTATTTTTACAACTATGGACAAGAGCTATGCTCTGATTTAGATCATCTGGATATGTAAGTTTGTTTAAACGATCATGTGACTGAGCAAAAGCAGGGTATAGACTTGTAATCCCAAATGGGTAATATAATTGATGTATCTGTAATGGTACATGAAGCCCCTGTGAGGGGTAATAAAATAAACAAAGGCCTGAATTAATGATAACTAAAATTTCAAAAGAAACCAAACCCAAAGAAACCAAACCCAAATGGAGACTGTAATCCAAAATAAGTAAATAAAGTGGATGAAAAGATATGAATGCCTTGTAAGGCTTAAGTGTATCCTTGCATTGACCAATTTTTGGCTTGTAGGCCAGTATATGTTCTTTTGTTAATTACAACCCGTGTGAAAGTGCAGTTAAGCCGCCATGCACCATGAAGACCCCTGGCCGAGCCCTTGAGAAACAAGTTCCCCGCAACAGCAGACCCAGGCAATACCATCATCAAGCTAAAGATAGTCCCAAGATCCGAAACCATCATCGCAACAACACCCAGCAGCCTGCATAGACAGACACACCAAACGCAGCAGCAAAACATCGAAGCCAAGTACAGAAATAAAGCTATTGTAATAGAAGATAAAGCATTTAGATTAAATAAATACATGAGTAAAAGGTAGTAAGAAATAAGGTTTATACATATAAAGACAGGGTGCTCATCAAAGGCACTAGCACAACATACATTCAGGCACTTGATAAAGCAAAAAGGCTTTGAAGCCAACACAAACACACAACAGAGAAGGTTCCAACAGAAGCCATAGGTGCAAAGTGTAAGGAGCGATAATAGAAAAACAGCAAAGGAAAGATTTGAGCAGGTACACAGACCAAAGATCGACAAAGCAAAGACACCAGGGAAGAGGTTTAAGCTTTTGAAAATAAAACCACTTGGCCAACAAACAAAAAGCTTGCCACCAAAAACCAAAAGGGATATATGTTGTGCCTGAATGTAAATTTCATAGCAAGCCAAGGAGTAACTTGTAAAACTACAATTGTAGCCTGAATGATGTTGCTGAGATACAACATTTTGATCGGTTATAGTGTGCTTAGTTGATTTGAAAGTGTAAGTCATAGAGACAAAAACTTGAAACCAAACCAAACACACTCCATGTAGGTTGCCCGACTCATAAGAACATAGGCAAATTACGTTTTTGAAAACCTTGTAAGGCTCAAAAGTTTGTATACGATCAGCAGTTTGGGCTTGTAAGCCACTATGTTTGTATGTATGGTACATAAAACAAGTTGACAGTAGGAAGTCCGAATTAGAATGCAAAAAATTGAAAATGCAATTCTTTCTTAAAGATTTGGCATTAGGTAACAAAGACCTATGAAAGGCTAAAGTATAATTCATTTGATTAAATGAAAGTTGGCGGTGTAGCACATTATAAATTAAGGATGGGTTATCCGAATGCCAATAGCTTACCTCGTTAGTTAAGGTTTCATTGCAGGAGCTATATTGTATAGCTATAAACCAAACCAAGTTTGGGTTGAGATTTGAAATTTGTAAATATACAAAGGAAGGCCTTATGAAAGCACAAATAGAGGCTTGTAGGCCAAAAGGTGGATGAAGGAGTATGCTGAACCTGAACACCAAGGGGCTGGACTGAGCAACAACACAGTAACAGGTCGCCAGAGGATCCACAGCGTAGCTACGAATCAAAGACCTGCGAGAGAGACAAGGAAACAAAAAACGCAAACACAAGAAAGCAGAGAAAAGAACAAGTTTGATAGTGCAAGAGAACGAAACCGAATAGGTATAAGTAAGCAGGGGATCAGTAGCAAGCAATAGCACAGAGATGGTAGTAGAGAGAGGGTGATGAGCCCCAATGCATACGCGAGTATGATATATATAGAACAATTGCTTGTGAGCAATAGGGTAGATCAAGTGTATCCTGGTAGGGAGGAGTACACTTACAGAGCAACCAGTTGGCGCCGAGATGAAAGAGCAAATCGGCGGACGGGACAACTGAGCGAAGAGCCAGGCACGCCATCGAAGGAAGTGACCCCAACCGTCTGGCCACCACGAGCCCCTCCCAGGCCTCATAAGAGCCGGGTACCAGGTCATCATCACACTCCGTGTGGACCGACCGCTCTCCGAAGAGAACCAATCGGGAGGCTCCGCCTCCTTTTTGTGGGCCGAGCAAGGCCAATCTATGTTCAGAAGAGAACCAATCGGGAGCTAGAACTCAAATTTGACACAAGGAGGGGATGGGCTAGACCTGAGGCAGAGGGGTGTGAATAGGGAGGGGTCGAAAGCTGGTGCTGATCGGTGGGAGCGGTGGGCAGAAGGCCTCTCTGGCGGCGGCATGAGTTCTCAGTGAAGGGAGAATAGGAGCGCGTGGGCGCGCGTACGAAAGGGTAAAAAATAGGGTTTTTCATTTTTAGGTTGGGATTTGATTTCCTTTTTTTACTCACTCAAGTTGCATCTTTTTCTAATGTAAATATATAAAGATTAATTTAAGCTGAAATGGCCTCGTGTATTGAATCTTGTTAAATGTGATGTATTTGGTTCATATGAGTTGGATTTTATTTTTATTTGAAAAAACTTAATAAATGTTTTTTTAGTGTACTGCAAATATACACGTATCAAATTTCATACACAATTGTTGATATAAAGGAATTTTTTTTCGAAATATTTATTGAAGAAACGAGTACTGAATATGAATAATAATAAGGCAAATACTCTAGAAGGGGGGATTGAATAGAGTATGATAGTTTTTCGCAAAGACTCCTGCTGCAGCAATTTCAAGGGCTTTAACGCAAATCTCAAGGCCTTGAAATTGACCTCAAGGTCTTGAACTTCATCTCAAGGTCTTGAACATAACTTACAGGATCTTGAGAAATCTACAGTGATCTGTTAACTTACTAAAACAAACTGTTAAAAATAAATGCGGAAATTAAGATATTAAACACGTGAATTGTTTAAGAAGTTCGGCTCTAAACCAGCCTATGTCTCCGCCTAGGGTTATCCAACCCCTAGGATTCAAACAACTTTTATTCCTCTTTCCTTATGAGTCCTAGATACACCCTAGAAGAACTTCCTCTCTTCTAACACTTGAAGCCTACCTTGCTTCTATCTATTCAACCCAAGATACAGAGAAATAAAAGTCCCCTTTTCACACCGAAGTGTGATACGTTTGAGTATATGATACTCTTAATATAACAGGGAAAAACTTATACTATGAAGCTCACAATCTTCCTAACTCTCGAAAAATAAAGGAATTACAAATAAGAGAAGGAAGAACAGTTGAACAGCAGATCGCAATGAACACAGGAGAGCGCTAAAGATTTGCAGAGAAGGCTTGGTGAATTTCTGTGTTGATGAGCATATCGTGCTTCTCCATTTATAGTCACGCTCTTCTTTTTGTTTACTGCTGATCTCACACCCAGAATCTCTCAACAGCCTAACGTCTCCTTTAATTTTAAATTGCCGAGATCCTTCTGGATTTCTTCAAATCCTGCTATAGAGAATCTGAGATTTTCTATTGCTAGAATCTCCAGAAAAATTAGACCGCTATTGAGATCTTCTAGTTGCTATAATCTCAATCAGTTTGTTTTTGAAACATGTGCTGCAGATAAAATCTCCAATACACAGATATATATAAACCATAATATTTTATCTAAAAACAACCGAGAATAAGATTTAAATCAAACTTTAAATCTAATCAAATTACATAATATGCAATGTATAAATTCAATTTGTATAAATCTGCTATAATGCCAAACCTTTGTCTTTCATCATCCTGCACGATTAGCATCATAGTATAACATATGTATTTCATCAAGGGAGCTATCAATCTCCCCCTTGATGAAAGACAAAACAAATTGGAATTTTGAAAATCCTGCAGATTAGACCATCACAATCACAAAGTAAACAACATATCAGCAATATATATCAACAAACTATGTTGGATCATCATAGCATAATTTTGAAAACCAGTTTAAGCAGACAAATAACCATACTACAAAACAAGTCAAGTCTCCCCCTTTTTGTCTTTCGACAAGGGAGAGTCACAAACAGGTTAAAAACCAAGTTCAAATAATAGGCAGATTAGTTAAAATAACAAAAAACGAGTTCAAAATATCAAGCAAAACAAGGTCTTGAAATCATTCATCTCGCCACTTCCCATAGCCAGTGTCTTCTCCATTCCTCTCACGCTTCCTTACTTCCATGTCGTTCTCAGCCTTCCTCTTCCAGCGCCTATGAGCTTGATTGACCTTTTGATCCTTGACTATCTCATCAACCCTTCGTTGCTCCTCTCTGCGATAGCGCTTGATCACATCATATGCTTCGACAGTAATGACAGAAGGCTCAGGAACCACTGGGCAAAGAATCTTCCGGTTGCGCACAGATTGCTCACAATTGAATATGACATTGGAGGCCTTTTCTTTACACAGCTTTGCAGCATCATCAGCAAGCGGGAGAATGTTGCCAGCGCAAGTGAAGGTGAGTGTGTTCAGATGGAACATGTTGTTAATCTTTGAATTCACCATGGCAAGAAGTTAATGCGTCTAATCTAGCCTGTCTGTTAGCTCGAATTGCATGTCGATCATGTCCCTCCGCATCGCATCCAAACCCAGTTCCAACTCCTTCAGACGTTCCTCAGACAAAGAGGATGAAGGAGCCGATTTCAGTTGGAGTTGAAGTCCAAGGGTGGCTGCTATTTCTTCGGTAGACAGGTCGCCCTTCAATTTCCAAACATCTTCAGCAACTCTGACAATCCCAATCCTTTGGAGTAGGTTCCCTTCCACTTTGCCCGAATGAACTGCCTTCAAGGGAGGTGTCAAGGCGAAAGTATTTGAATATGTGGGGGAGGAGATTTCCATAAGGCAGGGGAATATCATGAGCCGAGGAAATAGAGTGGATCATGTGGTTTAGGATCAGATTGGGAACATCGATCTCATAGCCGGACATTACCAGAAAGACAAGGGAGAGAAGCTGATCGGTGACCAGTTCCCTGGAATGGGAGCGAGGGATGACACACCTAGCAAGAATGGTGAAAATGATTTTGGCTTCTAAGTTCAGGACATTATGGGTCATTTGGCGAGAGGTGTTTGATGATGAAGAAGGAAGAAAGAACTTTTCTTTGGCCTTGAAGACGCACTCAGCAAGGGAAGGGTGTCCGGCAGTGGAAATATCTTTGGGAAGGCCAAATATGTCAGCAATGACTCTTGGGGTAAGTTCTATTTTGGTGTTGTAGACGGTGGTGTTTAGGGTTAGGTTACCACAATCTCTCTTATAAGTCAGATTGACAAAGAAGAGATGTGTGAGGCGAGGGTAATGGACATCTCCGGGATTCAGAATAGGCCACAAGGCAGTACCTTTGAGAAGAATGATACAGGGAAGATGAAGCGACTCAAGGAAAGAGGGATCGACAGAATCACACAGGCAAAGCTTTCGAGAACTGAAAGTGTCAAGCCACTTACCTGCAACTTCGAAGTTCCGGAACCAAGATGCTGGCAAACTGGGCATGGGCATCTGTATCTGAGTAGGCATGGGCATCTGAGTCTGGGTTTGGGACGGAGCATCTTCAGATGAGCATGAGTAAACGCTAATGGTCTCCTCCTCCTCGATTTCCCTGTGTCTTCTGGTAGCGGGGCGCTTTCCTCTACTCGAGGATCCAGGATTTCCAATATCCATTTTTGGAGCCATGGAGATGGACAATTGAACTTCTAGAGAGGGAAGAGAAGATGGGAAACAGAGAAAGAGAGAGAGTGGAGTGTTTGAGCCGTGTGAGGGAAGTGACAGGAGACGTTGTAATAAAGAGGGGGGAAGGAAGACGAAACGCCACAAGATGGTTCTAGAAAGGGGAGAAGTACGGTTTTTCAAAAAAAAGGATAAGTATCGGTAACGAAAAAGAAATTTAAAAATCAAATAACTAATTTGAAAAGATATGAAAAGATTTGACCCAAAATAAAAACTGTTTCCAAGATTGTTTATATATAAAAATAATGTAGCGATAAAATCTTGTTAAATTAGGGTAAAAAGAAATCTTAACAGCCAGAATTTATAAAAATAATAGCCGTAAGAATTGATACAATAATTTTTGTATACGAAATAGATCTTCAAGGTCTTGAAATGAGTTTTCGAGACCTTGAATTCTCATTCGTTTATGCTCCCCCTAAAACAATGCATCTTTGTTTAGCATACCAAGCGCTAATCGAATGAAATTAAATCTCTCCCCAGGCAAAGTTTAGTAAAAATATCAGCAAGTTGCAATTCTGTAGAGATAAAGGATATGGATACATCACCTTTTTCAACATGATCTCGAATAAAATGATGTCTTACATCGATGTGCTTGGTTCGAGAATGCTGCATAGGATTTTTAGTGATAGATATAGCACTATTATTGTCACATTTAATAGGAATACCTTTTAGATCAAAACCCCAATCTCGCAATTGTTGAGCAATCCATAATACTTGTGAGCAGCATGCTCCAGCAGCTATGTATTCAGCTTCTACGGTTGATAGTGCAACAAAATTTTTCTTCTTTGAGTGCCAACTTATTAGGGATGAACCTAATAGTTGACAACATCCAGAGGTGCTTTTTCTATCGACTTTATATCCTGCAAAATCTCCATCTGAATAGCCAATGAGGTGAAAATTTCTTTGCTTAGGATACTAAAGACCAAGGTCTTGAGTTCCATTTAAGTAACGAAAAATCCTCTTAACCGCAATGAGATGCGATTCTTTTGGATCAGCCTGAAACCTTGCACACATACATACACTAAACATAATATCCGGTCGACTTGCGGTGAGATAGAGGAGTGAACCAATCATACCTCGATACTCCTTTTGGTTCACACTCTTACCATTCTTATCTTGGTCTAAGGATAGTGTTGAGCTCATAGGGGTCTTGGCAACCTTTGATTGATCCATCTTGTATTTCTTGAGTAGATCCCTTGTATATTTGCCTTGATTTAAGAAAATCCCTTTCTTTACTTGATAGACTTGTAGTCCAAGAAAGAATGTCAATTCTCCCATAAGGCTCATTTCAAATTCACTGCACATAATGTCAGAAAACTCCTTGCAAAGAGAATTGTTAGTAGCACAAAATAAAATATCATCTACATAAATTTGAACAACTAATAAATCATTACCTTGAGTTTTGATAAACAAAGTCTTGTCAATCAAACTACATTTAAAACCATTTCCAAGGAGATATTTGGACAATCTCTCATACCATGCCCTAGGAGCTTGTTTGAGACCATAAAGTGCCTTGTCCAACTTGTAAACATGATTTGGAAAATCCTCGTTTTCAAAACCAGGAGGTTGTGCAACATACACTTCCTCTTCTAAAATACCGTTTAAAAAAGCACATTTAACATCCATTTGAAAAAGTTTAATACCCATATAAGATGCAAAAGCAAGTAACATACGAATAGCTTCTAAACTTGCTACAGGAGCAAAAGTCTCCTCGTAGTCAATACCTTCTTCTTGATTATATCCTTGTTTGACGAGTCTAGCTTTGTTGCGAGTTATCTTTCCATCCTCGTCTAACTTATTTCGAAAGACCCATCTAGTGCCAATCACGGATTGATGCTTGGGTCTTGGAATGAGCATCCAAACTTTGTTTCTTTCAAACTCATTAAGCTCACTTTGCATTGCCATGATCCAATCCGGGTCTTGAAGTGCTTCCTTTGGATTCTTTGGTTCTACGAGGGAAACAAACGCATAAAAAGCAAATAAATTTCTTATTTTAGATCGAGTTTGAATACCGGATTTTGGATCAGAAATGATATTCTCCAAAGGATGTGAAGAAGACTGCTGAAATCTCCTACGATTGGGCTCTTGAGACGTTGAAGCTTCTCCAAGACCTTGAGGTTCATTGTCAATAAATAGATCCTGCACAGAATCTCCTAAATCAAGGCCTTGGAATCTCTGTTCAAGGTCCTGCATTTGGATGTCAAGATCTTGAGTCTGCTCTGAAGTGTCTTGAATTAGCTCCTGCATGTTTCGTCTTTGTGGTTTTTCCTTTTCTTCTTCCACATCGGAGCCTTGATCTTCATGTTGATTCAAGTTTAAGTCTGTCAAGCTATCACTCAACACACCGTTATTGCTTTCATCAAATATAACATGGATACTTTCCTCAACAACCTTATTGCGTTTATTATAAACACGATAGGCTTTACTATTGAACGAGTAACCAAGAAAAATACCTTCATCGCTACATGCATCAAACTTCCCAATATTATCTTTGCCATTGTTGTGAACAAAACATTTGTACCCAAAAGATTTCAAAAAAGAAACACTAGGTTTTCTCCCATAGAAAAGTTCATATGGGGTTTTCTTTAAGATGGGGTGAATTAAACATCTATTTAAAATATAATTTGTCATGTTAACGGCTTCAGCACAAAAGGATTTTTCTAAAGCATTTTCTAAGAGCATAGTCCTAGACATATCCTCCAAGGTGCGGTTCTTTCGTTCCACAACCCCGTTTTGTTGAGGTGTCCTAGGAAGTGAAAAATTGTGAGAAATCTCATATTTTGAACAAAACAAATCAAATTTAAGTTGATCAAATTCGCGCCCATGATCACTTCTAATTGAAAGAATCGGTAGGTTTTTCAAAGCCTGTAATTCTTTGCAAAGTTTTGAAAACTCATATAACGCTTCCGATTTTTCTTTTAAAAAGGAAACTCAAGTAAACCGAGAGTAATCATCAACAATGACAAGGATATATTGCTTACCTTTGGGAGATTTGACACGCATAAGACCACATAAATCCATATGTAACTTTTCAATAGGGCGAGAGGTACTTACTACCTTCTTGGGTTTGAATGACCCTCGAGTTTGCTTACCTTGTGAGCATGCGTTACATAGCTCATCTACCTTGAAGTTTAAATCGGGAAGACCATGAACCAAGTCCCTTGATCGTAGTTTGTTCATCGTGTGCATGCTAACACTACTAAAAAAACAGGAAATAGCTACAGATGGTTAGCCACGGATTATAGGCGACCCCGTATTTGTGGCCATTAGCGATGACATTGGCCACGACTGTTCCTGACCGTGGCTATATTCGTGGCTAATACTCATCCTAGTATTACATGCCAAAACATTCGTGGCTATTAGCAATGACTCAGATGTCTGTAGCTGATTTCGTGGCTCAATATGTGTCAGTGTCAGTAAATAGCCACGAACGTAGCTACGAATAGGATTGTCGTGGCTGTTTTCGACGCTGATATGGCCACAACACAATATCCGTCGCTAAATCCGTGGCTATTAATCATCGGAAATCAAATGAACATATGTGGTGGGTGGGCCTTGGGTCACTAATTGTAGGCGGGCCGGATATATATCATGAATGGGCTATCCGATGACACTCGATCCGTGGCTGAATCCGGGTACAAACTCTCCAAAAATTTCTGGGCTCGGCCCATTAGAAGCTAGTGAAAGCCCAATTATCTTATCTCAGCCCATTGAATGAAGTGGTGATTTAGCGACGATTCAATCCGTGGCTAAATCAGCCCAAATATGACTATGTTTTCCCCGATTCGCCCATTGACGGGCCCAAATACCCCGGTTACAGTTCATTACTTGTTTTTATGTTTGGTTAAAGTCTGGTGACAGGGTTACAAGTGATTTATGGTTACAGTTTGTTACTTGTCTTGGTGACAGGTTTCCATATGACATTCTGCTTGTTGTGTGTTTGCAGTGTTTGGTGTGGTGACAGTATTAGTTTATGTGGTTGTTCAATTTGTTGTTTGCTGGTTTTTGGTGACAATATCTTATTTGTTGTGAAACCTAATGTTGACACTATTTCTATGCTATTTAGGTAAAGAAATTGTTGTCCAACAAGAAATTCCTACTGTAGATCCACCATCTGTTATTCAACCTGCTTCCTTCAAGTTTGTTGTTCCCAAATAACGACATTTTCGCGGGCACATTAATGTGTATTCAAAGCCTGCATTGATCAAAGTTCTTAAGAATGGTCTGTCTCCTGATGACTGGGTTTCTCTTATAGATGGTTGTTTAGGTCCAATTGTATGGGCTGGTGATCATCTTTATTTTTATCATCAACTTGTGCATCAGATGCTCCTACATGAAGTTGAAACTTCTAAACTTAATGAGATGTGGTTCCAAGTTGGGCAACATTTGTTTAGGTTTTCTCTAGCTGAATTCTGTTGTGTAACCGGTTGGAGTTGGAAAGAACCTGGTGATGACATGTCTCCTTCTCCTCATGTGGATATGGAGGAGTTTTTGGGTGTACTGAACTGCACATTTAGTGGTCTTCTCCAAATTTTTCTCAAGGAGCCAACTCAGTATCCCAAGAAACTTTCCATGGCGTACTTGTTACTGATTGAGGGTGTGTTGCTCCCTCGGCGTTCTAAAGCTCTTGTACGTCAATATTTTGTGGACCTTGTCTGCGATTTTAATCGTTTAAAACTGTATCCTTTTGGTCGGGTTGTGTTTCTGGAAACACTTGGTTTTTTGAAGAAATCTATGAGGTCTGATCTATCCAAAAAGGGTCCAAGGTTTGGTTATAATTTGCTCGGATATCCTGTAGCATTCCAGGTATTTCCCTTTCCTTTCCTTTTATGTTCCAATGCTTTTTTCTTCTTATTATTATTATTCTTTCCTCAAAAAATAAATATTAATTAATTAATAAATTCTTATGAGAATATGACTAATAAATGTTTAATAAAACCTTATATTAAGTAATAAATTCTTATTAGAATACTATAAGAGTATGTTTTGAGGAAAATTGATATAAGTTAATAATAAATGTTTAATAAAACCTTATATTGACTAATAAGTTCTTATTAGAATATTATAAGGGTGTTTTGAGGAAAACTCATGTAAGTGTCTAATAAATGTTTAATAAAACATTATAGTAAGTAATAAATTCTTATTAGAATACTATAAGGGTATGTTTTGAGGAAAAATCATATAAGTAACTAATAAAAGTTCAATAAGATCTTATATTAACTAATAAATTCTTATTAGAATATTATAAGGGTGTGTTTTGAGAAAACTCATATAAGTGCCTAATAAATGTTTAATAAAACATTATATATTAAGTAATAAATTCTTATTTGAATACTATAAGGGTATGTTTTGAGGAAACTCATATAAGTAACTATTGAAAGATTAATAAGATCTTATATTAACTAATAAATTCTTATTAGAATATTATAAGGATATGTTATGAGGAAAACTCATACAAGTAACTAATAAGTGTTGAATAAAACCTAATATTAAGTAATAAATTCTTATTAGAATACTATAAGGGTATGTTTTTGATGAAAACTCATATAAGTAACGAATAAATGTTTAATAAAACCTTAAATTAACTAATAAATTCTTATTAGAATACTATACAAGAAATTTGGCCCAAAGACCGAAGGCCTTTGGGCCAAATACAAACTGTCCCACCCTTTTCCTTTGCTAGTAAATGTCCAAAAACATTTCATAATACCAACAGTACCCCTGCCTTATACTCCCGTCTCTCTCCTGGCGCATCTCTCCTCCCGTCCAAAAATCCTTCAGTTTAGCAGTTTAGCAGTTCAGTTTAGCAGTTCTCTCTCCTGGCGATTCATTCCCGACGGTTCCCAAGTGATCTTCGACTTGCTCTACGCCGTGCTCTCTGACATGCTATCGACCTTGCTGTTCGACTTTCTCTCCTCGTCGTTTCTGCATTTTCTGCTCTTCGTTTCGGTTTTCTGGACACCTTCTTCTAATGGCTTCATCAGGTACTTTCTTCGACTCTTCTGCTTCAATGTTCTCGACAGCAACCTCGCCTGTTGTTTCCTTTGAGTTGTGGAGATCTAGTTTCCTTTATTTCATGCAATTTCTGCTGTTCGTTTTGTTAGTTTAGCCCTTTCCTCCCGTTTTAGGGTTTGTTTGTAGTTCAGTTGTTGTCTAATGGCTATCAGTTTGTACTATGGTTAATGTCCCTTCTTCTTATTTCGTTTCCATTACCGCATGTGTGCATTTGTTGTTTCTTTTTGTTTTCTGATGGTTGGTTACAGTCTGGTGTTAGGGTTACAATTTATGGCTTGTTTGTTGACAGGGTTGCATTTTATTACTTTTTTCAATGGTTGGTTACAGTCTTGTGACAGGGTTATAGTTTATTAATTGTTTGGTGACATGGATACAGTTCATTACTTGTTTTGATGGTTGGTTACAGTCTGGTGACAATGTTACAATTGATTCATTGGTACAGTTTGTTGCTTGTTTGGTGATAGGGTTACAATTTATGACTTGTTTGGTGACAGGGTTGCATTTTATTACTTGTTTTAATGGTTGGTTACAGTCTTGTGACAGGGTTACAGTTTATTAATTGTTTTGTAACATGGTTACAGTTCATTACTTGTTTTTATGTTTGGTTACAGTCTGGTGATAGGGTTACAAGTGATTTATGGTTATAGTTTGTTACTTGTGTTGGTGACAGGGTTCCATATGACATTCTGCTTGTTGTGTGTTTGCAGTGTTTGGTGTGGTGACAGTATTAGTTTATGTGGCTGTTCAATTTGTTGTTTGTTGGTTTTTGGTGACAATATCTTATTTGTTGTGAAACCTAATGTTGACACTATTTCTATGCTATTTAGGTAAAGAAATTGTATTCCAACAAGAAATTCCTACTGTGGATCCACCATCTATTATTCAACCTGCTTCCTTCAAGTTTGTTGTTCCCAAATAACGACGTTTTCGCGGGCACATTAATGTGTATTCAAAGCCTGCATTGATCAAAGTTCTTAAGAATGGTCTGTCTCCTGATGACTGGGTTTCTCTTATAGATGGTTGTTTAGATCCAATTGTACGGGCTGGTGATCATCTTTATTTTTATCATCAACTTGTGCATCAGATGCTCCTACATGAAGTTGAAACTTATAAAGTTAATGAGATGTGGTTCCAAGTTGGGCAACATTTGTTTAGGTTTTCTCTAGCTGAATTCTGTTGTGTAACTGGTTTGATTTGGAAAGAACCTGGTGATGACATATCTCCTTCTCCTCATGTGGATATGGAGGAGTTTTTGGGTGTACTGAACTGCACATTTAGTGGTCTTCTCCAAATTTTCCTCAAGGAGCCAACTCAGTCTCCCAAGAAACTTTCCATGGCGTACTTGTTACTGATTGAGGGTGTGTTGCTCCCTCAGCGTTCTAAAGCTCTTGTACGTCAATCTTTTGTGGACCTTGTCTGTGATTTTAATCGTTTAAAACTGTATCCTTTTGGTCGGGTTGTGTTTCTGGAAACACTTGGTTTTTTGAAGAAATCTATGAGGTCTGATCTATCCAAAAAGGGTCCAAGGTTTGGTTATAATTTGCTCGGATATCCTGTAGCATTCCAGGTATTTCCCTTTCCTTTCCTTTTATGTTCCAATGCTTTTTTCTTCTTCTTATTATTCTTTACTTCTATCTATGTTCTTAATGTTGCTTTGTTCTCAGGTTTGGATTTTAGAGGCAATCCCTAAGATTGCTGGCATCTCAAATTGTCACTTTGCATTATGTGATGGATTACCAGCATCTCTTGTCTGGTATACTAGTGAACGTGATTACAACATTACATATGATAAGTGTTCTGAAATTTTCTCTAAAGATTTGGTAAGCATTCTTTCTTGTCTCAGCTTTTATTATGCTGATCTCAGTTTCCCTCTTCGATGTTATATAGTTGTTGTCCTTTAATTGTAATTTTTGTTCTCTTGCTAGGGGACTGTCTACTCTTTGTATGCCTCGTTTATGGATTGCCCTGGCCTCTTACATTTTGATGAAGTTGTTGATGACAGTGTAGATTCTTACGTTTCCTGTTTTGTTGGTATGGATGCTGATGTCAGCGATGTAGTATGTCCAAGGAATTTACGCATCCAAGCGTATCGGCTCAGGCAATCAGGTGGTCATCTTCTTTCTGGTGGTGTGGAACCTCATATCCCTTCTACGAATATTCCTACTAGGATGAAGGAAATAGTTAGAACCCCAACTTTGGGAAAAAAGGGGGTGGTAAGACCACCAGTCATCACTAAGGGCAGTTCTGACTTTGAGAGTCCTGTCCATCCGAGGAAGAGGTTGGTTACACGGTCAATGAGTAGTGGTGACATTCCTCTTCCTGTGAAGAAGGGTAAAGTGTTGAGACGTAATGCTGCTGCTGATGATTCTGTCAAGAAGAAGAGAGTGTTGAGAAGTTCTGCTACTCTAGATTAGCCTATTAAGAAGAAGGCAAAGGTGGTGCCATCTCAGAAATTGTCAAAGAGTGATGCTCCTGCTAAGAGTGAAGAAGAAGAACCGTGTGGTGACAAAGGTTTAGATCATGGTGACAAGCCCAGGAGGTCTAAGTTGAAGCTCCCTAGATCTATTCCTCCCAAAGGTGATGAGCTTCCTACAACTGATGATGTTCTTGGGTTGGCAAAAGATTTTGTTAGGAAAGCTGTTTTTGAAGAAATTATTAGTTCTTTTAAAGCATCATTTGAGTCTTTTGAAGCTCAATTGAAAGACTGTGTTTCTAGGATTCTTGTCCTTGAGGAGAAAGTGCATAACCTTGAAACACGTGTCTTACATCCCAGTGATGACAGTGAGGCTGCCCTAAAAAGGGAACGTCAGGCATTGGATGATTCTTTGAAGGATGTGCTGCCTGGTATTAGGGATAACTGCTCTCAGTTGTCTGAACATGGGCCTTTTTTTGAGGGTTTGAATCGAGGTGATGACAATGAAGGTGATGACACCGATTCTTCCAATGATTC
Source organism: Persicaria maculosa (assembly GCA_963922045.1). NCBI lineage: Eukaryota > Viridiplantae > Streptophyta > Magnoliopsida > Caryophyllales > Polygonaceae > Persicaria > Persicaria maculosa. The sequence goes on from OY998260.1 coordinate 36,774,757, forward strand.
CTCAACTCCAGAGTATGTTGTTGTTAGGTCAATTAAGGAGTCAACTTCAATAGATGTTGATGTTGTTTGCACTGATGTTGACACTGGTCTTGTGGGTTCAAAGGAAACACTTGATGACAGTGTTGTCCCTTCTTCTGGCTGTGCTTCTCCTTCTCCCAAGATTGATGATAGTGCTGTTGCTCCTACTGAAGTCCTTGTATCACAGGATGTAATTGTTAATAGTGATATCCCTCTTACCGAAGTTGTTCCCTCATATGAAGTAATTCACAATTCTAGTGCAGCCACTTTTGAAAAAATTGTTGAGACTTGTTCTGCTGCTCCTACTGAAATCCTTCCTTCGGCTGATGAAACTGTTGATTTGAGTGTTGCTCCAACTGAAGTAATTGGGTCAGTTGAGACTGTTTTTGCTAGCTCAGTTGCTCCTACTGAAGTTCTTGATTCACATCCAACCAATGAGGACATGGTTGCTTCCAAAGAGGTTCCTGGTGACAGTGTTATTCACACTCCTGTTCTCCCTTGTTCTACTGATTCTCGTGATGACAGTGGTGTTGTTGCAACTCTTGTGCTTCCTTGCTCGACTGATGCACCTGATGAAAGTGGTGCTGTTGGTCCCAAAGTTGTGGTTACAGCTAATTTGAATGATGCTAGTAGTTGCCCTGCTCCTGAAGTTGTTGGTGGAAAATATGATCATGGTATTGACATCATACTTGGATACAGTTCTGATGTCCCAGAGGATGTGCCTGCTGACAGTGGTGATGCAACTGGTAATATTGATGATAAATGTAGTCTATTTCATAACATCACTGACGTCGCCTCCCTTGTTCCTTCAGATGCTGAGGATGATGATGATGTTCCCCTAAGGTGTTCTCATAGGGCGTTGAAATCTGCTCTTGCAGCCCATAATCCTTACACCAATCCTTATAAACCGAAGAAACCTCGCCTTCCTAGAGTACCTAAACATTCCTTTCTCAGCCCTGAGGAGCGTGTTGAATTTTATACCACTTTTCGAGATCTTGGGTAATTATCCACTTTTGATATGTGTTTTCTTCTTCGTACTGCCACTTCTTATAATAAGTTTATTTAACTTGTTATCTTACTTTGTAGGCGTGATGGAAAAGTCAGTGGCTGTGAGGTTGATATGAAGTTCATATTTACATGTCTTTTTCTTGTTGCTTATATTTTGGTGCCATCAATTTGGTGATAGTTAGGGTTTATTCTTTTTCTTTCACAGCACATAGACGAAGCACTTCATCATTTTAGAAAGCGTCTTCATGATTGTCCTGATCTAAATCCCACCAGTGTTGTATTAGACACCATTTTTTTCCCCAAGCTTGTGAACTGTGATGTTGATGTTTTTAAAAATGGTGATGCAATTCCGGATGAATTCTTCCACTATTTCCTTGGTCTTTATCCTGTCAATTATGGGAAGACTTGGGAAGGTGCTATGAAGGTTTACGCTCCGTTCAATCTTGACAACATGCACTGGGTAGCCGTTGAAATTGAGCTGGAATCCAAGATTATTCTTGTTTATGACTCCTAGTGTGGTTTCACTAAAAATGAAGAGCTGCTTTCGAAGTTTGCTAAAACGTGTGAATCACTTTCTATTCTGTTAAGCAAGTGTGGTCTTTTTCCTAAGATGGATGACACTCCCTTTGAAGTGGACAGAGTAGATGACTTGCCTCAAAATGAAGACGGGTACCTTCTGTTTTCCATCTTTTTGTATTTTGTTTTGTGACATTTTATCTGTCCACCTTTTGTCTCTTGTGTTTATTTTTTGCATCTTATGTAGGGGTAGCTGTGGTGTCTACGTCATCAAGCACATTGAGTCTCTGGTTTTTGGTGGTGACATTACGCTTGTGAACGATGAGTATGTTAATGCTTATCGTGAGAAGATTGCATATGATCTCATGAAGAAGCAGTGGACATTTGTTTAGTTATGAACTTTAAGTTTGTGTTAGTTGGACTAAGTGGTGACAGTTGATTTGGTGACAGTTTAATTTATATTTTGTTGATGTAGCAGTCGTGGTGACAGCCCATGGTGACACTCAGTTTGTGTTAGTTAGACTATTTATCTGGTGACACTTGAATTGGTGACAGGTTATTGTATATTTTGTTGATGTAAAAGTCGTGGTGCCAGCCCATGGTGACACTTAGATTATGTATTTGTAGGCTAATGCTCTAGTAATTTATATGTTCTTTTGAATCTTTTACTGTTTTATCCCTATTATATGTTACAACACTCTATAATTCCACTTTAATGTCAAGGTTTTATTATTTCTGGTGACATCTTCAAAGTTTTCACTTTGGTTACAGTGCCTATGGCCATGTTTTCGTAGTGGTGACAGTATATGTTACCCCATTTTTTATGTTGGTTACAACGTTTATAGGATTTCCTTTGATTACAGTGTATACGTCATTTTTTTCATAGTGGTTATAGTATATATAACCCTGTTTTAACGGTGGTTACAACATCTATGTCTATCTTAACCATTCATATGATGAAGGAGAACTGTCCATCACATGTCTTTTTGGCTTCTCATTAGCCCCTTTAGGGTTTTTGCTTACCTTGTCCTAAGGTTTTCCATTTGATTACAGCAATCATCTATTAACGACGTACTGTACTTAACATTTTAGGGTTTAGGGTTTAGGGCCTTGGCCCTAAACCCTAAAGACTTAACCCTAAACCCTAAACCATACTGTACATCACATGTTCTTTTGGCTTCTCATTAGCCCCTTTGGGGTTTGTGCTTCCCTAAACATAGGGTCTTCCTTTTGGTTACAGTGCCTATGGCCATGTTTTCATAGTGGTGACATTTTAGGTGACCTCATTTTTATGTTGGTTACAGCGTCTATAGGGTTTCCTTTGATTACAGTGTCTACGTCCTTCTTTTCATAGTGGTTACAGTATATATGACCTTGTTTTAACGGTGGTTACAACAAGGTCATATATATACTGTTGGGCTTAGTGTAATAAAATTGGACAACATGGGTGTTAGGCTTAGTGTAAGATTCGTGATTCAAGAGCCCCAGCCCATTTTCTTTACTTTATATATGGTTTGAACTTCAGCAAATTCCCACGTCATTTCAACTCCCTCTACTCTCTTCCCCATTACTATATCCCCAAGTCTTTTCATCTTCCTTCATTGCTGTTCCCCATTCCGGATTTCTCTTCAGAAGGTGCGACTCCGCTTTTGGTATGTAGCCCTCTCCCTTTCGTTCCTCTGAAAATAAAAGTGATCGGTTAGGGTTTTTACACTTTTTCATCAAATTTTTTATCGTTGTTTTTTTCCGATTTTAGATTACCTTTCCATTATCTTTCAGTCGATTAAATGCATATAATGGTGTTTGTGTGTTGCTGAGTTGCTACTGCATTATTTTCTTTGATTGTTGTTTGTTTTCGACTGAAAATAAACGTGGTCGGTTAGTGTTGATGCACTCTTCCAGAAATTTTTTTCTTCTTTCTGTGACCGTAATATTTCGATTACCTTTCCTGTAATGCTTGATTATTAAGTGATTGGATACTATATGAGTGTATGTTTATTTTGTCTGTGTAGGCCTTCTATTCTTCAATGGCATTTCCAACTGTAACTGAAGTAGGGTATGACTACACTGTTGGTTCTTTTGAAGTGGTAATCTCAGCAAGTGAGTTGTATTGGTATGGACCGAGCCAACTAGTGGTGTCCATCCATTCTGATAGCCTCCCTCTGCTGACCATTAATAATTGCTCGGCTTGGAACGGTGTGCTAATGACTTTAGCACACTGCAATGAAGTGTTAAGTGAAGCAGGAATCACCAGTGTGGTTCGAAATCAGGTAGCCAACCAGCTCTTAATGGAATATACTCACAGTTGGTTTCCGGGCGACGCTGAGTTAGTTGAATATGGTCTCTGCTCGGACATCACTGTGGATGTACACTTCATTGACGACTCTGAATCTGACATAAGCTCTGATTCAAGCTCTGAATTTGACATGAGCTCTGACTTTGACATGGATGTCGACCACCCAGATCATCCAGCAACTACAGAACACAGTGACGCCTTAAAAGAGATATATCATCTTGAACAGGATGGAGAGAAACGCACAATATGTCTGGACCTGATGTTGGTATCGATGGCTGTCCTTGCCACACCATGTGCACATTTCTTCCACCCAGAGTGTCTTCGAACTTGGCTTACAGTTCAAGCCATTTGTCCGCTTTGTCGATCAGCACTTTAGCCGTAGGTATCTTGTATATCCGCTATGAAAAGACAGTGTAGTGGCAACTTTTTTGGGGGACTTAATTTAAGCAAATGTAGGATATGAATGGAATTTTGTGTTTGACAATGGTTGTATCTGATTTCCATTCAAATCATACTAGTGTATTTTGTAAATTTTGGGGGTCCTTGGTGTATGTAAATGCATAATATGAATGAAATTTGTGTTTTATTATATTTGTTTGTGATTTCCATTCTATCATATTTGTCCTGATGGTTGAGTATGACATAGTGCTGACACTGATATCAGTTACAAGTAGTGGTGACACTAGCCTTGTATTTTTTGATTTTGAATTTGCTCATAGGGTCTTCCTTTTGGTTGGCTATGTTTTCAAAGTGGTGACAGTGTATATGTCAGGGTCTATGTCCCTATTTTAACAGTTGTTAAAACATCTACAAGTTTTTCCTTTGATTACAGTGTCTATTCCCCTTTTTTCAAAGTGGTGACAGTGTCTATGTCCCTGTTTTAACAGTGGTTACAGTGTCTGTGACTCTCTTGCCCATTTATATATTGAAGGAGAACTGTCCACTGCATATCTTTTGGCTTCTCATTAGCCCCTATAGGGTTTTTGCTTACCTTGTCCTATGGTTTTTCATTTGGTGACAGCAATCATCTCTTATCTATGTACTGTCCTTAACATTTTAGGGTTTAGGGTTTAGGATTTAGGGTTTAGGGCCTTGGCCCTAAACCCTAATGACTTAACCCTAAACCCTAAACCATAGTGTACATTACCTTTTCTTTTGATTTATGGTTTAGGAATTTGGTTACAGTGTGTAGGAACCTTTTTTTAATGTGATTACAACATTGATTACCCTGTGTTTATTTTGATTACAGTGTCTATGACTCTGTTAGTCATTGATTTATAAATCTTTGCAAAACTTTAATGATAGAAGAAGAAGAAACTGAAATATGGTGACAGTTTACATTCTGTCTAGTGTAATGACCTGTTGACGGTGACCAATTTATTCAATATAAGAAAACGATAAAGTAAAACTTCTTGTCTTCCTTGATGCTTTGCCTCTGATTTGCCTCTGATCTCTAGCTATTGTGTATCCTCTTTGATGCTTTGCCTCTGATTTCTCCAGCTGAAGGCTTTCTTTTCTTTTGAGGGCAACCACATCTTTTACGTATCATTGGTGGGTGACATTTCTGTCTTTTGATGTCCTCTGGTACAACCCACTGTTCTTCATTTAGAGCAGGATATATTGTCTCATGATAAGCCAATTTCCAAGCTTCAATTTTGTAGTAGCTGCTAATATACCTCAGAACACTCAGTTTTTTGTCCCTGATGACAACAAGAGCATGTACACAAGGTATCTTTTCATAATCAAATACCTTGCATGAACAAGAGTTCTCCTTTAAATCAACCATAACCCTTTTCATCCCACCGACAACCTCAAACTGGAATTTATTGAGGTGCTTGACAGTGTACATGCCTGCATCACTGCATCTTATGTACACTATATCACTTATCTTATTTGGAAGCTCAAAGCTGTTGTTTTCATATTCATTTATGCGCTCATTGAACCATTTTGTTATCTTCTCTCTGATTGCATTCAGTAAGCCTATAATTGGGAATGATCTATCCAAACCAAAGACATTATTTAATGATTCTACATTGTTTGAAGTCATCATATTGTACCTGTCATCTTTTGAATAAGCTCTTGCCCATTTCTCAAACTGTAATTCTTCAAGATATTTCTCCATCTTGCTGTTTGTATTACTAATGCAACCAAAGTAGTTGTTGAAATCTTCTTTTGTGTAACTGTTTGCTGCACTTTCAAACCACTGACAGAGTATATTCTTTTTGAATTTTGCCATTATATTTTGCTTCAAGTGCCATCTGCAGTAATAATGCTTAGCATTTAGGTAAATCAACTCTAAAGCTCTCGCAATGCTTTGATGACGGTCAAAAACAAAAACCAGCTCTTCACTTGATGGGATGACTGTTGCTAGCTTGTTGAAGAACCACTCCCAAGAGGCATTGTTTTCTGAGTCAACCACTGCAAAGGCAATAGGGTATATTTGATGATTTGCATCTTGTGCAGAAGCTGTGAGAAGAGTCCCTCCGCATTTTCCTTTTAGAAATGTACCATCTACCACAAGCACTTGTACAATTGAATTATATTCAATAATTATTTGGTGACAGTAATTTTTTCTTATGAAATGAATATGTACCTTTCGTAGGATTGGAAATGTTCGGATACATGGTCCAAAGGCAATGAACACATACTTGAACTTTGAGTTGCTATCAACTTCAATGAAGGTGACAGTTCCAGGATTTGCTTGCTTCAGGACACAACAATATGATGGCACTAATTCATAGTTTTCTTCTGCTGTCCCCATTGTCATCTCCATTGCTAAATCACGAGCCATCCAAGATTTCCAGTAGCTAACATTCTGTTTGAAATCATTCCTCATCGTGTTTCTAATTTGTCTTGGAGTTGGACTCTGTTTCTCATCTACAAAACTGTATATATTATGTAAAACAGTGAATAAAATATGAAATGAAGCATGATTACAATGAATAAAAATATAAAATATGTAATGAAGAATGGATTGTAGTCTATGTCACCTGTGTTTGATCCTTTGAGCTATGATTCTGTAATTTATAGGGCGTTGCTTTCCTATTCGTACTTCCATGCTACAGGTATGCTCCTTAAAGTATTTCTTAATTATAAATACAGTTGAACCACCCACTATGGCGCCATGAATTTTCCAGGTGCAGCTCCCATCGACACAAACTTTTCTGTAATAACATGGTGTTGACTTCTTCACTTTGTAAGCAAACACCTCTTGTGCAGCCAACAATTCAACAGTATTTTTGAGATCTTCCTTTGTTCGGAACAGTTGTCCCAAAAATATAAGAATTTCTCCCTTTCTTTCACTTATAGGTGGTGCTGTATATTTTGTGGACATTGTACTGCCACTTATTTGACTTTCAATCCCTGTGTCATCTCCATTACCATCCATATCACAGCCATCATTTATGCATTCTACATCTTCATCCTGCACATCAAAGTCCTCTTCCATGACATTTGTACCCTTGGCAGAGCTGTAAGCCTGTAATGCCAATTGATTTTCATCATGTATAGATTTTGTAACCTGTTCTTCAGTGATTTCCTTCACAGCTGTAACATATAAAGGCAATGTCCAATTCACTTCCTTCAATTCATTAATTTGCAAAAAACTCCTCAAATCAGTGTCATTCTCAATCGAAAACGGCTCAGTAGTTTTCTTGAATGGATGCAAGTGACTGAATTGAAGAGTAGGAGACAAATTGTCACTGGTTGTGAATCTGTTCAGTATCTCACGCTTCATCTCATACAGAGTTACAGTCTGCCTGATGACAATTACCTTTGATGACACATCCCCAGCAAAAACTAAATCACCATCTTCCAACTTCCATTCTCCTCCAAATTTTACTGTTAACAGATTGGCCTCCATTGTACCTATCATTGGTGACACGTATTAAATTTCATAAATATATTTTGATGACATAAACTATTTTTTGTTATCTTAGATACCTATTCTTATATATCTATAGTAGAGTATTGAAGTGCATTACTTTTGATTAAATCTAAGAAATACAGTGATTACAGGTACACAGATGCACTCAAACTCAGATATCAATATGTAGGTTACAGTGTAATTTTGGTTACATCAGGATAGTAACGAAATCAGCAACTCCTTATATCACGAAACCAGCATCTTAGATCAGCAACTACATCAACAATGCAATCTAGATTACAGTTCTATAATCACAACATCAGCAACGTAGATCAAAATCGCCATCTGATGTCAAAATCGATGATAGTTGTTCAGTTTCTGCTAATGTAATCAATTGTTCTCCAAATTGTTCTCCAAATCCGCAACTCAGACAACAATTGTGCTCTCAATTACAGTACTATAATCAAAGCATTCGTATTACACCAGATTACAGATTATAAGAAAATTACCTGTTGAAAATCGATTTTTAGGTGACAGTGGTGTGGTGGAACAGATTTCTCTTCAGATCTGATTGAAGAGCTCAAAATCGTCGATAATTGGGGCTGAAATCAACAGCCGTGCTCGAGATTGGAATCCAGATCGAAATCGCCCTCGCCTCTGCCCTCTCGTTGCTGTTTCAGCTTGCGTGAAAATGAAGAAAGAAACGGGAATAGGGAGGCAGGGGCAAAATTGGAATTTTTGGACACCCTCCTAATTTATTCCCCTTTTGTCCTAGGGCTTAATTTTTGCCCAAAATATGGACACTTACCAAATTTTCCCAACTATAAGAGTAAGTTTTCAAGAAAACTCATATAAGTAACTAACAAGTATTGAAAAGAATCATATAGTAACTAATTAATAAATTCTTACGAAAATACTATAAGAGTATGTTTTTAGGAAAACTCATATAAGTAACTAATAAGTGTTGAATAAAACCTTATAGTAAGTAATAAATTCTTATCAGAATACTATAAGGGAATGTTTTGAGGAAAACTCATATAAGTAACTAATACAACCTTATATTAACTAATAAATTCTTATTATAATACTTTAAGAGTATGTTTTGAGTAAAACTCATATAAGTAACTAATAAAACCTTATATTAACTAATAAATTCTTATTAGAATACTCTAAGAGTATTTTTTGAGTAAAACTCATATAAGTAACTAATAAAACCTTATATTAAGTAATAAATTCTTATTAGAATACTATAAGGTTATGTTTTGAGGAAAACTTATAAATAACTAATAAAACCTTATATTAACTAATAAATTCTTATTAGAATACTCTAAGAGTATGTTTTGAGTAAAACTCATATAAGTAGCCAATAAAACCTTATATTAAGTAATAAATTCTTATTATAATATTATAAGGTTATGTTTTGAGGAAAACTCATATAAGTAACTAATAAGCGTTTAATAAAACCTTATATGAAGTCATAAATTCTTATTAAAATACTATAAGGGTGTGTTTTGAGGTAAACTCATATAAGTAACTAACAAAACCTTTTATTAACTAATAAATTCTTATTAGAATACTCTAAGAGTATGTTTTGAGTAAAACTCATATAAGTAGCTAATAAAACCTTATATTAAGTAATAAATTCTTATTAGAATACTATAAGGGGACGTTTTGAGGAAAACTCATATAAGTAACTAATAAAACCTTATATTAACTAATACATTCTTATTAGAATACTCTAAGAGTATGTTTTGAGTAAAACTCATATAAGTAACTAATAAAACCTTATATTAACTAATAAATTCTTATTAGAATACTCTAAGAGTATTTTTTTGAGTAAAACTCATATAAGTAACTAATAAAACCTTATATTAAGTAATAAATTCTTATTATAATACTATAAGGTTATGTTTTGAGGAAAACTCATATAAGTAACTAATAAAACCTTATATTGACTAATAAATTCTTATTAGAATACTCTAAGAGTATGTTTTGAGTAAAACTCATATAAGTAGCTAATAAAACCTTATATTAAATAATAAATTCTTATTATAATACTATAATGTTATGTTTTAAGGAAAACTCATATAAGTAACTAATAAAACCTTATATTAACAAATAAATTCTTATTAGAATACTCTAAGAGTATATTTTGAGTAAAACTCATATAAGTAGCTAATAAAACCTTATATTAAGTAATAAATTCTTATTATAATACTATAAGGTTATGTTTTGAGGAAAACTCATATAAGTAACTAATAAAACCTTATATTAACTAATAAATTCTTATTAGAATACTCTAAGAGTATGTTTTGAGTAAAACTCATATAAGTAGCTAATAAAACCTTATATTAAGTAATAAATTCTTATTATAATACTATAAGGTTATGTTTTGAGGAAAACTCATATAAGTAACTAATAAAACCTTATATTAACTAATAAATTCTTATTAGAATACTCTAAGAGTATGTTTTGAGTAAAACTCATATAAGTATAGGTAATAAAACCTTATATTAAGTAATAAATTCTTATTATAATACTATAAGGTTATGTTTTGGGGAAAACTCATATAAGTAACGAATAAATATTTAATAAAACATTATATTAACTAATAACTTCTAATTAGAATACTATAAGAGAATATTTTCAAGAAAACTTATATAAGTAAAGAATACATATTTAATAAAATCTTATATTAACTAATAAATTTTTATGAGAATAATATAAGACTCGTACGTGTTTTGAGGAAAGCTTATATAAGTAACTCATAAGTGTTGAATAAAATTTTATATTAATTAATAAATTCTTATGAGAATAATATACAAGTAATTTTATTTTTCAATTTTCGTTAAAATTTGAAAGAGTATTTGACTTTGTAGTTATTTTAAAAGATATCTTAACTTTTATTAGTATTTATAAATATTAATGTTTTATATTGTACTAGTATGTTTCAAAATAGAAAAATCCAATATATATATTGGTATGTATATAGAAAAAGTGAATATACGTTGAAAAATTTTCTGTCAAAATTTTGGCGGAATTGGCGCCGAGTACAAAATTTTGGGCGGTATAATAAATTTTTGAGGGGAAACTTCCCGGGCTTTGAAATTTTAGATGGGTGGCCCAAGGTGGTATAAAAGGGAACTTTATACTTTCTAGCCCTAAAGCCCTCTTCTGTCTTCAGCGCCTCTCTTCTTCATCGGCGCCTCTCCTTCAGATTCACATTTCAATGAACTCTCTCTCCTTCAGATTCATCTTGCTTCGGTTGTAGCCTCTTGCCTCGTCCTCCATTGTCACCTTTGCTTCCTCTCGCCTTTCCATTGTAGCCTCTTGCCTCTTCCTCCATTGTCGCCTGAAGTCAGAATCACCCACAACCAGCTTGTGCTTCGCTTCATTCTCTCCTCCATTTATCAGATGTGAAAAACGCTCCTCGCTCGACCCTCGAGCTCCGACCTCTCTCTTCAAATCTGAACCTACACCCTATGGATCCCGCTTCCCCGTCCTTGTACTCCGCCTCTCCTATGGCTGTCGTCTACCTCTCCCTCTCGTGTCTTCTGTCGCGTGCCCACCATCGAAGACGCCCACCCTTGTTCGTCCTCATTCCCTCTCGATTCGACCTGTTGAAAGGGCTCCGGTGACGGCCTCCAGCAGATGAAGAACTTCGCTCGAAGAACCTCCGGATCGAAGAAGCTGCAAAACTGCAGTAGATGAAGAACCTCCGGTGACGGCTTGTTTGTAAGTTTTTTTTTCTCCCCTTCTTTTACCTGAGAGAGAGGACACAATGGGCTGTTGGGATGAACATGGCAGCACCCAATTTGGGTTCTCAAGGTTCCTGTCTAATTGTTGTTTTTTTTATTTGGTTGATTAAGTATCAAATTCCCCGTCGTCCACGTCGGAGCAACCACCGCTGCACCTGGGCGCCAGAAGTCAGCCGTCCTCCCCCCTTGCCGACGCTACAGATCCAGAGGGACTGAAATACCACCACTGTTGTGTTAGCTGCTGTTGCTGTTGGCCCTGCTGTAGCCCCAAATTGCCCCAAATCCGGCCATTGAGAGTTGCTTTAACAAGCCAAATGGTCTCATTACACCTCTTGTTAAGATCATTGCATTCGCTGCTTTTGTTATTGCAGGTTGATGTGCTTAAAGGGGAAATTTGTATTATTTGGTATGTTTGTGTACTTAAAAACTTAACTAGTTTAGATCAAAAGGTATTGGTATGTTTGTGTATTATTTGTTCCATTTGTGTGTTATTTGGGCGGTCTGTTATGTTTGCAATACATATATATTATTTAGCCTCAAAAAAAGCAATGACACAAATACTAACGATATCAACAACCATAATAACAACATTCCCCACGAAATGAGCAACAACGTTAGCAACAACCATAGCAACGGCGCAGCCACGAAATTAGCTAGACCCATGACCTATTTATAGCAACGAATCTAGTCACGAACTTAGCCATGAATTCGGCGATGCCCACATTCCGTAGCTGTCTTCGTTGCTGTTTTCGTTGCCACAGCCACAGCCACGAAAAAGTTCGTCCATGCTTAGCCACGGGCTTAGCCACGACCTAACAATTCGTTGCTAAATCCATTGCTAAACAGCCGTCGCCATTAGTCACGAGGCATTTGGCTACGGATGGCCTGCCCGTGGCTATTTCCGTGGCTAAACCGGTTAGCCACGCCCATTCGTGGCCAATGCCATGGCTATTTGCCGTAGCTATTTCCTGCATTTTTAGTAGTGTAGCATGGCCAAGACGTCTATGCCAAAGCCTTGGATCCTTAGTCAAGGCCTTGAGACACCTTAAACTTTGTCCTGCAACTTGGTTAGTGCTCATAGAATATACATTGTTACAACGAGGGGCAGTAAGCCCGATATTTCCGGTTTTCTTATCTTTAACTAAGCACTTCTCGGAGTCAAACAAAACAATATTGCCCTTGTCACAAAGTTGAGAAATACTAAGAAGATTATATCTTAATCCATCCACAAGATAAACATTATCAATATAATTAGATGGATCCTTACCAATCTTACCTATACCAATTATATTACACTTCCCTTTATCACCAAGAGTGATTGTGCCAGACGATTGCTTCTTTAAATTGGAGAATAGTGAGCTTTTACCACTCATATGCCTTGACCAACCACTGTCTAATATCCACTTGTGTTCTTTGGTCTTGGTGATATCCTGCACAACAACCAAATTCAACCTTTCCGGCTAGACCATTTCACAAATTTAGATTCATAATCAGGATCAACCATGTTTGGTGGTCTAGTCCCTTTAGAAACCCAAATTTGTTTTACCTGTTCTCTTAAGAATAAAGGAAAAGTGTTACGAATTATATAAGGATCATTTCTACGATAAGGACAAGTAGTCTTAACATGACCCTTCCTGCAACAAAAATGACATGTGGGTGAGCGCCAATGTCCTTTAGCTTTCACAAAAGTGGAAGAAGTCTTTTTTGGAAAATTTTTGTTATATCCTATACCACTTTTGTTTAGGGATGATTGGTGCTCACCTAACATCCTGTCGAGATTGGCCTTGGACTAGGTAAAACGTACGAGTGATGTCTGCTAGTCTCTACACTTTTTAGCCAACGAGATCTTCTCTTTCTCTATCTCCTTGGTATAAAGAGTTAGAGAAGAGAGATCTTTCTTCAAGACAACATTTTCTGTCTCCAAGGCCTTGACTTTACTGTCAAGGGCTGATTGAGAAGTTTTGAGAATTTTCATTTCTAGTGACATATCATTCAAACCTTTTTCCAGTTCCAAGAGCCTCTCCTTCAAGGTGTTAGTTTCATGTATAAAATGCTCTTCATTTAAAATCAGGTTTTGAAGAAATTCAAAAAGCACTACAATAGGACTTGAAATTAAATCTCTTACAATGGTTCCAAGATGTTTCTTTGGTGTCTCAACCTGATCAGCCATCAAGCATAGATTAGCCTGATCGTTTTCGGATTCAGAATCACTTGAGGAGTCGGAATCCCTCCATGCAGCCATCATAGCCTTCTTCTTTCGGTTGTCCTTTTTATGCTTATTCTTCTTCTTTAGAGGACACTCTTTGACTAAGTGTTCTGTATCACCACACTCAAAGCAACCCATTGGTTTAGATTTTTTATTAGCATTATAGGACTTACCTTTATATTTGGAGGAGCCACTGTAATCCTGATTGGCGAAATGCTTCTTCATTTTGAGTATTCTTGCTAGCCCTCTTGTAATGAGTGCAAATGGATCCTCTTCATCTTCACTTTCGTCGTCATCTGAGGTGGCTTCTTCCCTTTTAGCTTTCAGAGCCAAGTTCTTCACAGTAGAGGCTACTTCTCCATCTTCCTCACCTAGGATCATCTCATGGGTAATTAATTTCCCGAGGAGATCATCCAAAGGTAAAATAGACAGATTTTGTGCTTCCTCTATTGCGGTAACTTTTGGTCCCCATTTAGCTTTAGGTAAGCTCCTCAAAATCTTTCTTACCTTTTCTTCGTTGGTGAAGATTTTGCCGAGAGAATCCAAGTTGTTCACAATCTGTGTGAATCTTGTGAACATCTCCTTCACTGTTTCTGTAGGAAACATTTTAAACAGTTCATATTGACGTGGGTAAATACTTATCTTTGTTTCCTTTACCTGACTTATTCATTCATAAGTTACTACTAACTTATCCCAGATTTTCTTAGCACTCCTGCAAGAAGAAACACGGTTAAATTCATCAGCATTTAAACCGCAATAAAGCAAGTTCATGGCCTTGTAATTCTTGGCCACTTTCTCCAAGTCCGTCTGATTGAATTCGCTTTCATCTTTAGCAACTTCTCCAACAACAGTGGTTTTCTTTGGCACGTGGGGTCCTTTCTTGATAAGTTCCCAAAGCTCCATGTCTTGATCAATAACAAACATTTGCATCTGGGACCTCCAATGCACAAAGTTATCTCCACAGAAGAGAGGTGGACGATTTGCAGATCATCCTTGTGCGAATCCTCCTTCACCTACAATACTCATGATCGATCTCACAGATTGTTAAATCGAATAAAAGTGAGTTAAGCTCTGATACCAATTGAAGAAACGAGTACTGAATATGAATAATAATAACACAAATAATCTAGAAGGGGGGGTTGAATAGAGTATGGTAGTTTTTCACAAAGACTCCTGTTGCAGCAACTTCAAGGGCGTTAACACAAATCTCAAGGCCTTGAAATCGACCTCAAGGTCTTGAACTTGATCTCAAGGTCTTGAACAGAACTTACAGGATCTTGAGAAAGCTACAGTGATCTGTTAACTTACGAAAACAAACTTTTAAAAATAAATGCGGAAATAAAGATATTAAACACGTGAATTGCTTACGAAGTTTGGCTCTAAACCAGCCTACGTCTCCGCCTAGGGTTATCTGTTGTTGCAGGAGGATTGATATGTCAAGTAATTACAAATAATAAAAATGTAATAAATGTAATCCAACTCCTGGCCTAAGCAAATAATTACAAGACTTCCTCCCGTTGTAGTGGAAGGGTAGTCAGGATCGATCCACGAGGAGGCGTGTCAGCGGGATCCTAGTAGCGTTTGGAAATCTCAAGTCTGCGTCGACTAGAAGCCTCGATTTCGACCTTAGTGCTCGATGTCGACCTCGGCTGTCGATGTTCTCTGCAACAGAAGACCTGCAAAGACAAAAACAAGTGGTCGATATCGACTGGTGGGGGTCGATATCGATGTCAGTCCACGAAATCGACTGGCTCAGAAGACTGTCAGTCGATACAGAAGGGTCGATATCGATGTCTGGTGTCGATATCGATGCTCAGCAAACTCCGCAGCGATGTTCGTCGTCGACTCAGAAAACTGTCGACGAACTCAGTGGTCGATATCGACGTCTAGGGTCGATATCGATGTCTCCCTGCGGTGTGTTAGTTTCTCGTCGGCAAAGAAAGGCCGAAGATTTAAGAGTGGAGAGAGAAGCAATGAACATAAATAAAACAGTGGGTTTCGATGAATATAAAATATATAAAAACAACTCCTAGGATTAGGGTTTACCACAACGTTAACCAATGCATGCGATAAGATAAATAAGACGGACAATTGCGCTATTTCACCCGAGGGACGAGCTTTCGCCGTACACCAACTCTTAGGATTACTCTTTCAAATAAACCTAATTGTCTCTACAAATTTTATGCTTATAACTCAAGTTGTTAGCATGAATCCCTTTTCTTTCGATTAGGACTAAACATAGAATTGTAGGAGGAGAGATAGACACAACGATATCAACATCAAATACTTACCTCAAGCGCGCATGGCTAACGTCGGGCTCACCCCGACCCTAAGAGCTTTGGGGAACTACTCGCTTCTCATCATGGAACTCATCATTGTTTGAAAGGAAGAAACTTGCATTAAACTAAACTTCGAAGCTTTACAACTCAACGTCAACTTTCGCAAACGTCAAACCCTAAAACTTCTCTCTAACTCTAACTCTATTGTCTATGTCTTGTTAATTGATATTATGAAAGATCCTCTAACAAATCAGCCCCTAGGGCTTTATTTATAGGCTACTAATCCTCGCTATCCAAGGATTGTAACTCCTATCTAAACTAATAACTATATCCGAACAATTAGGATAGGTCTTTTATTTTGATAAAACTTAATGGTAAAAGATAAATAAAACTTCAGCTGTCCTCTATCTTGAAAGTGTGAGATAAATCCGTGCCTCCTTGAAGATATAGTTCCAATCCGCATTCGAAATCAAGTCTATCTTCTGTCGAGATAAGGGGTCGATATCGACACCGGGGGTCGATATCTGGGTCTAAGGTCGATATCTACCTCTTCTCAGCTTCACTTGATGTCTATGTTGAGGTCGATATCTATGTTGAAGGTCGATATCTACCCCAGAGGTCGATATCTGGGTCTAGGGTCGATATCTACCTCTGCTCAGCTTCACTTGGCTTCTCCGTTTTGACTCCGTTTTCGCTCGAACTCCTGCATGGTTAGCTCAAAACTTGTGTAGACTCTATTTCTTGCATGTTAGCCCATTCTTACACAAGTTTATATACTTTTGAACCTTTTCTTTGGAGATCGAATGAAATAAGAAGTCAAAAGATGCAATAAACAAAGGTACAAATGTGTACATCATTATCCAACCCGTAGGATTCAAACAACTTTTATTCCTCTTTCATTATGAGTCCTAGATACACCCTAGAAGAACTTCCTCTCTTCTAACACTTGAAGCCTATCTTGCTTCTATCTACTCAACCCAAGATACAGAGAAATAAAAGTCCCCTTTTCACACCAAAGTGTGATACGTTTGAGTATATGATACTCTTAGTATAACAGGGAAAAACTTATACTATGAAGCTCACAATCTTCCTAACTCTCAAAAAATAAAGGAATTACAAATAAGAGAAGGAAGAACAGTTGAATAGCAGATCGCAATAAACACAGGAGAGCGCTAAAGATTTGCAGAGAAGGCTTGGTGAATTTCTGTGTTGATGAGCATATCGTCCTTCTCCATTTATAGCCACACTCTTCTTTTTGTTTACTGCTGATTTCACACCCGGAATCTCTCAACAGCCTAACGTCTCCTTTAATTTTGAATGGCTGAGATCCTTTTGGATTTCTTCAAATCCTTCTATAGAGAATCTGAGATTTTCTGTTGCTAGAATCTCTAGAAAAATTAGACCGCTGCTGATCTTCTAGTTGCTATAATCTCGGTCAGTTTGTTTTTGAATCATGTGCTGTAGATAAAATCTCCAATACACAGATATATATAAAATATAATATTTTATCTAAAAACAACCGAGAATTAGATTTAAAACAAACTTTAAATCTAATCAAATTACATAATCTGCAATGTATAAATTCAATTTGTATAAATCTGCTATAATGCCAAACCTTTGCCTTTCATCATCCTGCACGATTAGCATCATACTATAACATATGTATTTCATCAAAGGAGCTATCATTTATTAAAAAATAAAAATTTACGGATTAATTCACACATTGAAACTATTTACACAAATATTCAAAACTTGCAAAAACGTCAAAGAAACACGATCTCAGACCGCGTTTCATATGTTAATTGGATATTTATCCTCAGAGTTGGAACAAAATTAAATTTCTTAAAAAAATGCGGTTTGAAATCGTGTTTCTTTACCAATTGTATATCTTAATTTTAAAAAACAAATATATATATATACTTAGAAAGAGTTGGAACAAAATTAAATTTCTTAAAAAAATGCGGTTTGAAATCGTGTTTCTTTACCAATTGTATATCTTAATTTTAAAAAACAAATATATATATATATATATATATATATATATATATATACTTAGAAAAAAAAGAAGAAGAAGAAGAAGCAACAGGCAACAACGCCTTCTTCTTCGGTCAGCCATGGCCGAAGCCTGGGTTGCAGGGGAAGCTGGGAAGGGACGCCCATCCCCCGTCTGGCGCCGCTGGCTCCTCATCAAGCGCCTTAGCTATGAATTGAAGGTGGTCCCTTCTTCCGCATGTCTCGGGCGTCAGCGACAGTGGTGGTGCACAGTAGCTGCCCACACCAATAAGATTGGCCTCCTCCTCCGTGGTCACCCATCTATTGCCCTTCTCCCCCCCTTGCCGCTGCCCTTCTTCCCCTCTACAAGCCCCGACCGCCCATCAGATCCAGATTCCTCCTCCGCAACCTCCATCTGTTGCGAGTTGCTTCTTCTTCTTCTTCTTTTTTTTCTAAGGAAAACGCGAACCTAGGCCGCATTTTACTATATATATATATATATATATATATATATTTGTTTTTTGAAATTAAGAAATACAATTGGTAAATAAACGCGGTTTTAAACCGCGTTTTTTAAATAAATTTAAAATTTTTTTTCCAACTCCGAGGATAAATACTCAATTATAGGGGTGGAATTGGTACAATACCACCCCTATAATAATTGGAAATGTTAAATCTCATACCATTACCAACCATAAAAACTCTTATACCAATTTAATTGATAACCAATATAATTGGTTGGTAATAATTGGTAATGGTAAAATACCAAGTTTCTATATCTATAATATGCAACTTAATAAAAATTACGTACCAATAGAAATTCTTACCTAATTGTGTATCAATATTAATAGTTAATAAAAATTACGTGAAACTCTAAATTTAAATATGACATAGGAAGGAGTAATTACTTAAAAATACAAACTAAAAATTGAATGAAACTTTAAAGTATGCTCATTTAGATCAAGCTTAAGCTTATGACATTCTTCCATGATTGACATTTTATCCCTATATGATATTTTTGTAGACTTTAATTTTCAATATATATATATATAGGGGGAGCCGAAGCGCACCCAGGACGCATCCAGGATTCGTGTACTGGCGCACCCACTGAGCGCGCATCCAGGATGCGTGTAAATGTTGGTTTTATAAAGAAAATGGGATATATAAGAAGAAATGAGTTAAAAAAGGGTGTTATAAAAGGTTCAACTCGCATACATCCTGGATGCGTGTAGGCTTATTTTAATTTTTAAAAATAGAGTTGTTTTTTTTATTAAAAAAAAATTAAAATGGCAACACACGCATTTAGGATGCGTGTGGGACTTTTTGGAAAAACATGTGCTTGTCACGTGAAAATTTACCCTGAGTAAAAAAAAGACCCACATGCATCCTAGGTGCGTATAAGTTAGGGTTAAATGGACGGGATTTCTTCTTCTCTTCCTATCTTCCTTCCTCCTCCGTTCAGAGCAGCCGCAACCCGCGGACGATTCGACTTTGTTCGTCCGGGGCGGCCTCTGTCTTCCTTTCCATCGTCTTCTTCCATCATTCTCTTCCCATCCTCGATTCATCCTTATCCCCTTCCATCATTCTCTTCCCGTCCAAAAATCCCAACATGGAAGGGGACGGTGCCAGCACTGGTAGGGTTAGGGGTGGCGGTGGCCGGCGTGGTCGGAGGGGATTTTTCGAGCCATAGAGGACGTTCATCCTTTCGTCAAAGAGAACACAAGCAGCGGTGGCGGGATTGGCGGCCGATGGTGGTGAAATTGGAGGTGGCAGGGGCGGCGTAGCAACTCCGTCGGCGGTGGTGACAACTGGTGGTGGTGGCGCTGGCGTCCCAAAGGCTGGTGGAGCCGGAGTTTCGATTCCAACGAATTCAACAGGAACCTCCGTCGTTGTTGATTCATCCGGACAAATGCATCAGACTCCCAGTGCCCCAAAACGCGATCGTGGAGCTTCTAAGGTGTGTATAAATTTTTGTATTTTTTCAATAATAATTCATTTTATTTCAATTAAATTAGAATTTTTGGAATTAAATTAGGATTAGTATGAAATTTTTAGGATTTTTCGGAATTAGGAGAATTATATTAGCATTTATTGGAATTTATTTAATTAGTTTATTAAAATGTTTAAATTAGTTTAGGATGTATTGGAATTATATTATGTGTTAGAATTTTTGAATTTAGTTTATGAATAATTGAAATTAAATAAAAAAATTTTGTAATTAAGGTTTAGGGTTTATGATTTTATCGGATTTAGATTATGATTTTATCGAAATTAGATTAGAGTTTTAGATCATAAATAGAATTAGGGGATTTTAGTTAGAATATTTGTAATTATGAAATTGTTTTGAGTGTATTTTGAATTATATTGTTTAATGTCGAGTAGAAATTTCAAAATTATAAAATACATATATTTAAAAAAAATTATATTGTATAATGTCGAATAGAAAATTTAAAAATTATAAAATAAATATATTTAAAATAATTAATTGAATTTAATATCGAATAGAAAATTTAAAATAGAAAATAGAAAAATTAAAATTAATTACATTTCAAAAATTCAAATAGAAAATTCAAAATTAATTAGATTGTAAAAATCTTTTAATTTTTTTAAAATAATCCAATAGAAAAATTCAAATAGAAAAAACAGAAAAATTAAATTTAATTAAATTTAAAAAATTCAAATAGAAAATTAAAAAATAATTGGATTGTAACAATCTTTTAAATTTTTTTAAAATAATCCAATAATTCAAATAGAAAAAACACAAAAATTAAAATTATTTAAAATTTAAAAATTATAATAGAAAATTCAAAAGTAATTAGATTGTTGAAATCTTTTAATATTTTTTAAATAAATGTCGAATAGAAAATGTCAAAATTATAATCTCTAAATTCTAATTAACAAATTGTTATGCGGAACAATAGTCGGTGACGTCAGATAAGCGGAAGATAAAGGCTCGTAAGCTTACCGCCTCGCTTTGGGCCGCTCGAGATGTTACTATCGATCCAGCTGACGTGCCTGAGGATAGTGGGTCAGAGTACTTTGGGTCTTCAGAGGATCCATCGACTGATGATGACGGAGACGTGGTTGGCACCACTGAGGGTCAGACCGGGGTTGAGGGTCTCACCACTACGGAGATTGGCACACCTGTTACAGATGCACACCATTACACCCCAGAGCACATTCATGCACACGATGACTTCGACCTCGTTGGGGGCCCTGCTACAGATCTTGGTGCGGATGTCGATCCTGACCCACCCTCGGATCTGAGTCCTCCATCCAGACCAGCGCCGGAGGCATCATCGTCGAGGGCGACGGAGGCAGGGGCATCAAAGGGGGCAGCCGAGCCAGATGACCAGGCGCCAGATGCTCAGGCGCTAGATGCACAGGCCCTAGATGACCTACACTGGAGATCACATGAGATCGTGCAATCGATGCTCGCGCAGATGGTGCATGTGGACACTGGTCGCCCGTTGGCTGAGGACACCATCGAGAAGAAGAGCTACGGCAGACACATTGCCGCGATGTTGTGAAAGGACCCGGACGCGGAACGATATAGAACAATAGTAAATCATGTCAATAACGAATAAATCATTGTTTTTTAATCACGCCTGAAAAATCTCAAATTGTGTGATATGTGAAGGGAGAGAGTTCGTTCAAGGTCTATAGGAAAGAGAAATGGTAGGACAAGCTGTAGGAGGTGTATATCAATGCGAGGGAAAAGGCAGAGGCATAGGCATGGGTGAAGTTAGTCGATCGTACTCCCTTACCGAGCTTGCTGACTTTGCCGGTTAAGGGCGTTGATCATGCACTGGTCGAGTCGTTCACATATCGTTGGTGGCTGGAGACCAACACATTTCACATGCCATTTGGGGAGATGACCATCACCCTGCATGACGTCGAACAACTTTTTGCTCTTCCGATTGATGGCGAGTACATGGGGACATGCCATTCACATAGCATATGTTTCGCATCAGGGAAAACAATCTCTAAGGCCTTAATAAGTCCTAACTCCCTGTCAGTAACTATCGTCATCGGAACATGTACGCAAACTCCTTTCACTTGTTGCAACACCCAACTGTTTGTGCCTGTATCTTCCCTTGTCATCAATGCACATCCCAAGTGAAATTAATGTGCTCGTTACACCAACCATCTCCAACACTGCCTTTTAGGGTTAGGTTATATATATATATATATGAAATCCAATCTTATTTGATGTATGCTAAGTGTTCAATATCGAGTTATCGACTATATACCATAACCCTAACTTTAATTAAGCATACATAATAACCTAATCAATTTAATCTCGTCTAGTGTTAGATGAAATTCTATATTGTCGACTATAAACTAATAATTAAATCTCATTTAGTATTTCATAGTGATTTACATACAATCGTTATAAAAAATAGTAGAAATTAAATCAAAATATATTCACATGAGTATGACTATCATTCTACATATTAACTCTCTAATCTAATTATTCAATCTCATGTATTATAAAATGGAATCCAATCTTATTTAATATATGCTATGTGTTCAATATCGATAATAATAATCTAATTCTGATAAATCCTAAAATATGAATAAATTGCTATAAATTCTAATATATAATATAATTTTAATTAATATTAATTATCATTTCCGAACAACTTTAATACGATTTGCAACAAATATGAATAAATTATAATAAAAAATTTGAACGATTCAATTATGATATAGGGTGCATTTACATTATTAACATTTCCAACATTATTACAATTTTTTAAACATCATATAAGGGGTCAACAATTGTTTAAAAATTATAAAAAATTATCAGGGGTCAACACTCATCCAGGATGAGTGTTGACCTAATTTAAGAAAAAATTCCAAAAAAATATCAGGGGTAAACACTCATCCAGGATGCGTGTTGACCAAATTTAATAAATTCTAAAGTCTACTCGCATCCTGGATGCGTGTTCACCCCATTTATTAGCTCGGTTCCGCATTGTTTCTAACTCGTTTTTTTTTTCTTCAGAAACAACCACAGGCATCCTGGATGCGTGTGGCTTGGGTGCGTCATAAAGGCACGCATCCAGGATGCGTCCTGGGTGCGCAACTTACCACCACAAATATGTATATATACATATAATTGGTTGGTAATGATAATACCAACTTTTCCGAACTAATTACCATTACCAACCAACTTTGAGGAATTGGTTCGGTAGTACCGTACCAATATAATTGGTAACCAATTTACTCTCTACCAATTTAAATTGATTTGGTTGGTAAGTAATTGGTTGGTTTGTCATGATATGTTTTACCCAGCCCTACTCAATTAACACATGAAACGCGATCTGATACCGTGTTTCACTGACATTTTTACAAATTTTGATTATTTGTGTAAATAGTTTCAATGTGTGAATTTATCCATAATTTTTTATTTTTTTAATGAATATTTCAAAAAAAAATCTATATAAAGGTCTATATTGAGATTTAAAAAAAAACCCAGCTCATGTATCAAATGGATCACATTTAACAAAATCTGTCATGTGTGAAAGAAAATCCTGGGGGAGGGCAGATAGTGGAGTAGATTTATAGGAGTATTTACTATTTAGTCTGTCTTTGGGGTTTGAATATGAGCTTATTTGGACTCGGTTTGGATTAATTTTCTATAAAGTTTTGTCCATATATATATATATATATATATATATATATACTAAAACCGATGCATAGTGTCCTATGTGACGCGTTGTGGTTGATTCTAGGGCAAAAAATCCTATGTGGCGGGTTGTGGTTGATTCTAGAAAAAAAATTAATGAAATAATATGTTATCATAATTTATAGAAAGTATATAAGCCACAATCTATCTATCTATATATTTTAGTTAATTGACAAAAATATAAATAAAAATAAAAAATATTTCATAATATTAATTTTTGGTGGAAAAACGATTTATATTTAGATCATTACTTTTTTATTATTGGAATCTATCTAAATTATTTATAATATTGTATTAATGTATTCTCCCCGTACACAGGACGGGATCTACACTAGTATATATATAGACGTTCGCTCCTATGTGAGCAAGCCTTATAGCGTAATTTGTGAGCAATTTTAAGCCTTTAGATAATGGAAAATAGATGGTCAAGATTAGTCTCAAATTTTAATCCTTTTTTAATTTTTAACAATGGGCCCATATTGAAATCAATTCCACCCGTTTCATGTGGTGAGTGAAAGTCACTTGCTAGACTTTTTTTAATTTTTTTTAAATAAGACGTTTTTTTTCCAATTTATGAGTGTTTATTTTATTTTACTAAATTCACAAAGAAGAAAAACCTATGGAGCAAAAACCTCACACGAATAATTTCATTTTACATACGAATAATGTGATTTTACATACGAATAATGTAAAGTTTATGAGCTTAACTATGAATGATATCATTTTACATACGAATAATATAAAGTTATGTACGAATATTTAACACATGAACTTG
Organism: Persicaria maculosa; assembly: GCA_963922045.1. Lineage (NCBI taxonomy): Eukaryota > Viridiplantae > Streptophyta > Magnoliopsida > Caryophyllales > Polygonaceae > Persicaria > Persicaria maculosa. Next base: position 36,799,165 of record OY998260.1, read on the forward strand.
ATAATATTATCCAAGTATATATGAATAATGAAATATTACATACAAGTCTCGCACTCATATAAAACAAACTATATATATATATAGATATGAATAATCTTTAATCTACATATGAATAGTCTCCTATTTATACAATACTCAGTAATAAAAATCCAAATAAAAGTCTTCACACTTGCTATATCATTCACATGCGTACGAATACTAATTAATCACGTACATAGGAATACTAATTCATATACATACGAATACTAATTCATATACATGTGAATACTAATTCATATACATATGAATAAACACAAATTTATCACACAACCATCGGAGCCACGAAGATACTCATAAAATCGCAGATCTAGCTTGATAGATATGCAAGTATCAAGCCCGAAGCCACGAGTTGTGATACCGATCCTGATCGGAGGAGCAAACCTTTTGAAGGTGCGGCTATATTGTAGAAAGGAGGTGTCCAAACCCAGTTGTCCGAATGAGGAGAAGGGATAGTGCCTCTAATTCACCACCAAAGCCTAGTTCAAAACCTGTCCACATATCGCACAAAATAAAAGCCCAATGATATGAATTGTTGATTCAAATAGCGTTTTTTAGAATCAGAGATAAATTAATCATTCGATTTCAGGCTAGATCTGAGAAGAATAAAACAATCGAGATAAAGAATTACAAATCCCTAAATCCCAAAACAAAACATAGTAGCGGTTAAAAAAAACGCATGAACTCAAAGATTCATATGAGAGCAAACATTGAAAGTACATAAAAAAAGGTTTTTGCAAGAGGGAGGATATGATCGACGAACAAGCATGAGCGACAAATGAATGATGAAGACGCTGGAGATCTGATGAATGAATTTGTGGAAGACGGTGAAATAGGAGATTTTTATATAAAAATTAAATAATATCTTCCTCCCTTCCCTATTTAATGATTTTCCTTTAATATTTTCCTATAATATCTTCCTCTCTCCCGTGAAACTCACGCACAAATCTTTGAGAGGTAATGCAGTTTTTCTTGTGGACCCCATTGTCCACAATTAAAAATTAATTTATATTTTGATTCAATCTCATCCATCTATTTTCATTCATCCAATGGTCAAAATTTGCTCACATTTTACACAATAAACATTGCTCTCAAAAGATCTATACTATATATATATATATAGACCCAAAAGTATGGATATCCGAATATGCCTCCATAAATCCACTTAGAGGATTTATAAGGTTCGGATGATCCGGTTATTCGGGGAACGTTATAGAAGAGTTTTGAATTCTTCCGTGAGCTTTAGATCTTACGACCGAGTACGAGTTATTTAGTTAAGTTATTTGTTTTAAGCGGAAGCGATGGTTTTCGAAAGTGGGGATTTCGAACCCCTAGAAATGCGCGCGCTCGTTGGAGGCGTTCACCTGTCCTAGGTACTATCGTGTAAATGATTTTCAAGTCAGAAATATAAAGTGCGGAAATAACGTACATCAAAGTCGCCGCGGCATAGCTGGGTCAAAACCAAATCAAAGTAAGCGATAAAGTAAAGAGTGCGTAAGTCATGCCTCACTCGCTCTAATCGTCCCAAAAGGTCTATCCCGACAACCATCCACATAAGTAAGTCATATCGGGTAAGGGGTACCTGAATCTAAAAACAAGAAATAAATCAGGGTCAATCATCGGAAATATGCACACTCAATGCCATATAAAGAGGCATACTTAAACTACATGAATGTTAAAATGTAACACATAAGCAAGTGTATAGATATATATAAATGCGAAGTAAACACACAAGGGCCCGTATCATCATCGTAATCATCGTAATCATCGGCATCATTACCATCATAATATCTTCTCAAACGTACTCATCCTTCTCAAACATACTCATTCTTCCTCATCATAAGTATTTCATCATTTCATTCTTGTTCCAACTAGTATAAGTCGTCTATTCAGATTTTGACGGCCGTCCTACCATAGACATATAGCATACATATGAATTGTTGGATTTACTAAGTTCATCCTATGTCATATTACCGGTTTATATTCCTAAACATGTTACTAGGTCGCGTGATGCATGAAGACTCTCGATAAGACAAAGAGTATCACATAAATTCATCATGAGTAAGTCCAGGGGACTTACCTGGAGTCCGGAGAATAAGCAAGAAATAAAATGTTCAACCAAGGATCCAATCAACAAGAGCCTAGAAATTTCATTAAGCTTTCATTAGGTGGTATTCTAATGCATGGTACCCAACCTAATAATCAACATACATCCACACGAGGTTCATGATTCTATAGATTATGCACTTCGGTTAAGTGATCCGGACTTAACCAGTTATAATCTATATCGTATTATCACATAATCGATTTTCTTCTTATCGGATCATAAACCAAGTTATGGGTATACTTCATTTCTGTATTTTATATGCTCTATGTTTCGGTTATGCCATCATATATTTAACCATATTCTTAGCATTCCCTTAACCATGTTTTTTAATCGAGTCATTATAAATACTGGTTACTAAAATTATAATAACTCTTGAACCAACCGTTGGATCGACCTCATTTTTTAAGGGCAGTTAGATAACATTTCTATAAACATCATAGTAAGATTTCAGCCGAATCAGACCGTTGGATTGAAAATAAAGTCCAAATTGCAGAGGCACATATATCCATTTTGTTTTTTGACGTTTGCTACAAAACGCAACCAAAAACACATAGAGGCTCCACTTCCTAAGCCCTTTCCAAGCACACAAGATCTATTCCTAGAGAGGGGGAAGGCGGATAAGGGATTACCTAACGAGGATGCCAAGAACTGACTTGAGACAACTTGCGAGACCTTTGGGACCTTCCAAACACCTTGTACATATTTGTCAAAATAAACCCATACAAACGGGTTGACTTTTCTTGAAAATGAAGGAGAGGGGCCATAAAAGAAGTTAGAACTCAGTTTTGAAAGAAAAGGATGGAGCTTACCAAGAAAACAAGTCAAGAATTCAAGATCTCTCAAGGAACACTTTCTGCAGCCTTAAAGATGCACGTTTTTGGCTGGGCAAACGACCTTGGATTTTTGTGTTTGAGATATGTATGGAAAGCTGGGTTCAAGACGGATCCATGGCCATCGAGTTCGCTCAATTTGGATGAGTATGGTGGGAGATATGCAAGTTTTGGTGCAAGGTGTCCAAAAAGGACCTACAATGGAGGAGGGGGGTTTTTCTTTGGGTTTTCAAGGGGAGTGCCGGCTAGGGCTTGTGTGAATGGATTCCTTGAGCTGGTGGGGTCAGTTTATAAAGAGAAAGAGGAGCCAAGGGGCTCATTTAGTCAAAGCATGGGTGTGATGGGAAAGAAGTGATGGGGGTGGTTGAACTAGAATAGGAGCCTAGTTAGTTTCCATCCAAATCAAATGGGGTTGGTAGCTCCTTGTTGGGCATTGGTTTGGATAGGGCGGCTGACCTCTTTAACATAACGTAAAACCTGAGCTCGTGACGCGTTAAAATCCGTTACGTTAATAAGATACGAGAAAATTGGCTTGGGTACATATTTCTTCATAAAATCCCGAATTAAACCAATGTAAAGTCATCCATCAAATTTTAAATTTTCCAGGTTTTCATAATCATAAGGGAGGATAATATTCGGATTATCCTACGGATATTTTATAAATATTAATTAAATTCCGATCTTTACAATCATCCACCTCTAAAAACAAGTCTCGTCCCCGAGACAAAAGGTTTGAACCGGTGGAGAAGGTTTTAAAACTTGAGTCCTTGAATCGTAACAAAAGGCACACGATCATCCTGGATGCGTCGTCCAAGAATCTCATGCCACCTTTGTCACGACCGTAATAATCTTGAAGGTTTCATCAAGCATGTGATGGGCGCCCCCATCACATCTCGCCTCAACCTTGAAAGTATCACAACTCGAGAGGATAATCACACTACCGCTCGGTCTTAGCGAAAATTCCACGAGTGCCCCCGTGGAAAGCTCGTATCCACTTCACGAAGTATAATAGGTTTACCCGGACATTGGAACCTTAAATTGCTCATTTCCGAACTCAATCTCAAAATCAAGGTGTTTGGCGTCCCGACTCGACATTAGACCTAGACACTTCTAGTCTCGACTCATCTCCCTCTCGGGAGGTGGTTATCCACCTCTAAGGATCAAACACACGATCTCACTATGATCTATTCCTCAATCGAGAGGGTGGACTTCATCCACCTCTAAGGCTAAGCCTTATTCCGTCTGTCCTATGTTCGTCATCTCGTCATCATCTCATCATTATAAATAGGGAGTAGCACGCACTCAACTGCTTATCGGGCAAGTTGTACTCAACGATGTAATTACTAGTGCGTGCTAATACTCCATCATGTACTCATCTAAAGACTCGTAATCACATCCATGTCATCACATAATCATCTATCATAAAATATCACTAAACAGTGATAACACATCATATTAGACCACTCATGGGCCCACCACGCATACAAATCATCAAAAGTGCACACTCAGCACCAAGGTAAACGTCGAATCAATCAAGAGTACAACTAAAGGATAGACAAGCTAGGGGTACTCACCAGCCAACTCATGAGGTAAGGACTATATCCTCACGTGGCTCTAAATACGAGGCTAACAACTCGTCTAACACTCTCCCATAACTGGCCCGTATGCTATCCTCGGTCTCCCAGGTGGCCTCCTCGGGACTCCTCCTAGCCCACTGGATCAAGACCAATGGCACCTCTCGTCGTCTCAGCTTCTTGACCCGACGGTCAAGAACGGCTATCGGTCGCTCCACATAGGTGTGGTCAGGCTCTATCTGAAGACCAGAATGATCTAGGACATGACTCGGATCAGGCTCGTACCGCCTCAGCTGCAAAACGTGGAAAACATCGTGGATGCCAGCTAAGGTAGTCGGTAGAGCCACTCTATAGGCTACCTCTCCTACTCGCTCTAGGATCTCGAAAGGTCCTACATATCTAGGGCTTAGCTTGCCCTTCATGCCAAAGCGCCGGATCCCTCTCGTCGGCGACACTCTCAGCCATACATGATCTCCTACATCAAAAGTCAGCTCAGTCTTGCGGCGATCTGCGTACTTCTTCTGGCGGTCATGTGTGATCCTTAGATGCTCACGAATACGTCTGACCTGATCTGTAGTCTCCTGCACATACTGGGGCAACGTCCCAAGCTCATCCCCCGGCTCATTCCAACATATCGGCGACTTGCATCGCCTCCCGTACAACGCCTCAAAAGGAGCCATCCTAATCGAAGAATGATAGCTGTTGTTGTACGAGAACTCCACTAGCGGAAGGTGTCTCACCCATAGGTTCCCCCACTCTAACACGCATGCTCTCAGCATATCCTCTAATGTCTGGATCGTCCGCTCACTCTGTCCGTCTGTCTGCAGATGATATGCGGTACTGAAATACAACTTGCTCCCTAGAGCCTCGTGCACCTGCCTCTAGAATCTCGAGGTAAACCGACCATCTCGATCTGAAACAATCCTCTCCGGGACTCCATGTAACCTCACGATATGCTGCACGAATGACTGCACTAGTGTGGACACCGGCCACGTCTCCTGAATCGGGATAAAATGGGCGGTCTTGGTCAACCTATCGACCACCACCCATATGGCATCAAAGCCTCGGACGTCCTTCTGGAGTCCAGTGACAAAGTCCAAGGTAATATCGGTCCACTTCCACGCGGGGTCGGGAAGTGACCTGGTCATCCCTCCGGGTCTCTGGTGCTCAATCTGCACCTGTTGACAGACCTAACATCCCGCTATAAATCCTGCAATGTCGGCCTTTATCCTACGCCACCAAAAGGTCCTTCTCAGGTCCTGATACATCTTATTCGATCACGGGTGGATCGAATATGGAGTAGAATGCGCCTCTCGCATAATCCTCTGCCTCAGATCATGCACCTCCGGCACTGCAACTCGACCCTGTAGCGTCAACATCCCATCCTCTCTGACAGAAAATGCTCTACAGTGACCCTGGGTCATACGCTGTCGGATGTCTGCTATCCGTGGACACTCTGCCTGGGCTCGGCGAATCTCATCCATCAACTCAGATTGTATCTCGAGGAAACTCAGCTGACCACTCTCTCTCCATGACCAGACCTCGATGCCACAACTCATCAGATCTCTCTGCAACTCTGGCTGGGCTGTCAACCTCAATAAGGTAACCTCCTGATGAGTTTTCCTACTCAGCGCATTGGCCACTACATTGGCCTTCCCGGGATGATAAACAATGTCGAGCTCGTAGTCCTTGATCAACTCGAACCACCTCCTCTGACGCATGTTCAGCTCCTTCTGCGTGAAAATGTACTTCAGATTTTTGTGATCGGTCATGATCCTCACTGACGTGCCATACAGATAGTGCCTCCAAATCTTGAGCGCATGTACCACTGCGGCTAGCTTAAGATCGTGCGTGGGGTATGACTCTTTTCCTTGCTTCAGCTGGCGTGAAGCGTAAGCGATGACCCGATCCCTCTGTTGTAGCACACAACCTAAACCTAAACTCGAAGCATCTGTGTAGACCACGAAGTCCTCCGTCCCTCTGGTAGTGCTAACACTGGCGCGGATGTCAACTTCTGCTTCAGGAGATCAAAATTGGCCTGGCACGCCGGACTCCACTCGAAGGGTACTCCCTTCTTCGTCAGCTGCGTCAACGGCCTAGCTATGCTGGAGAAGCCCTCGACGAACCGTCGGTAATAGCTAGCCAAACCTAGAAAAGACCTAATGTCTCTGACGTTCTTGGGGACCTCCCAAGCAACGATAGCATCAACCTTCGATGCGTCTACTGATATCCCTGCTGCGGATATAACATCACCAAGAAACATCACCTCGGAGAGCCAGAACTCACACTTGCTAAACTTCCCGAACAGTTTATGCTTCTGCAGAATCCTCAGCACAATCCTCAGGTGCTCAGCATGCTCCTCTCTGCTCCTCGAGTAGATCAAGATGTCGTCGATAAACACCACCATGAATCTGTCAAGAAAATCGATGAACACCCTATTCATCAACTCCATGAAGGCGGCTGGCGCGTTGGTTAGCCCGAACGGCATAACCACAAACTCGTAGTGTCCGTATATGGTCCTGAAGGCCGTTGATAACTCCACTCCCTTGATGAAAATCGGAAATAGTTTCAAAGGCTTTGACACAAAGGTGGTGTCAAAGGTCTTGAAGCCAAAGTTGTATTGATGAAATTCAAAACCTGTATTTTAGTTATTATCTTATATATATTATGTATGTATGGTTTCCGAATATTATTATACATATGTTATACTAACCATACAACAAAGATTTCGAAGAAATCTCCTTCCTTAAAGCTGAAAGATATGAAGATCAAATCAGCTGGATGGTGGCTTCGCAGTTTCCCAAAATAGAAGATTGCGAAGATCCTTCCTAAGCCATGATCTCAAGTAGCCGTTGGGTGAAGATTCTTGGCACCAATTTGATCAAAGAATAAAAGGAGATGAAGAAGAAAGAAGAAAGAGAGTTGAACACTGACGATCATTGAACTACATTGCACACTCAGCCCTCAAGTCAATCTTTCTTCTACGTGTACTCTCTGCTAGGTGTTAAGTGTTTTATTTTTTGTTTCAAAGCTTTTCAGAGTTACACAATGAGCTTATAGGATATATTCTAAGAGAGTGTTATACTCGAGAGTTTATAACTCAGGAAGTGTGCACTAGGTTATTGATTCACGAGTGTAAGAGGATTGTACTAAATAGTTGAGAGAGGTGGGGCTCTTCTAGATTGGTCTAGGACTCCAAGGGAATGAGAGTTGACTAGATTGCAATTGTATAGGAGAGAGGCTTCTCAGTGAGCTATTAGGATCCTAAGTTTTGTGAATCAATAAAGCCTGTTGAATCCTAGGGTTGTGGAAGAACCCTAGGCGGGGACTAAGCCTTAAAGGAGCCGAACCTCGTTAACAATTCATCGTGTTCTTTACTTATTGCTTTACCATTATTTCCGCACTTGTTTCGAATTGTATAACTTTGTTGTGCTTCAGGTATCCCAATCAAAAGAATTGAGTTTACTCCCAAAGGTTTGGAAAGCGTTTCAAAAGTCTTGAGATTGTCAGCGAAAAGTTGGCATACTCTATTAAACCCCCCCTTCTAGAGTATCTTTATTCTACTTTGTTATACATTATCGAACCTTCAATTGGTATCAGAGCCTTACTCACTGCTTTTGATCTAACAATCTTGTGAGTTTTGATCATGTCTGGTGAAGCAAGCGGAGAATTTGCACAAGGGAGGTCTACCAATAGACCACCACTTTTTGTGGGAAATAACTTTGTTCACTGGAGGTCCTTGATGAAAATGTTCGTTATAGATCAAGATCTGGAACTTTGGAACATTATAGAGAATGGTCCAAAGATTCCTGAGAAAGAAGGACCAAATGGAAGCAGAGTCGCGAAGACTGAGGATGAATACATCCAAGCGGATCTTGAACTCGTTTCCAAGAACTATAAGGCCATTAACTTACTATATTGTTGTCTTAGTACTGATGAGTTTAATTGTATTTCATCTTGTAGGTCGGCTAAAGAGATTCGGGACAAGTTAGTTGTCACCTACAAAGGAACCAGTCAAGTGAAGGACACCAAGATCAGTATCTTCCTTCGGAAGTATGAACTTTTCAAAATGAAGCCTAATGAGTCCATCAAGGCCATGTTCACACGATTCACGGAAATCACGAACAACCTTGACTCTCTCGGCAAGACCTTTGAAAATGTTGAGAAAGTAAGGAAGATATTGAGGTGCCTCCCAAAAGACAAATGGGGCCCTAAAGTGATAGCCATAGAGGAAGCCCAAAATCTCACCACTCTACCCCTTGATGACTTGCTTGGGAAGTTGATTACACATGAGATGATTCTCAATGAAGACGATGGATAAATCCCAACAAGCACTAAGAACTTGGCACTCAAGTCTAAGAAGGATGAGCCCAAAGATGTGTTTGATTCTGAAGATGAGGATGATGATGAGGATGATCCCTTTGCTCTCATTACAAGGGGTCTTTCTCGAATCCTCAAGATGAAGAAGCAATTCAAGAACAAAGATGGATCAGAGTCTTCTAAATTTCGAGGTAAGTCTCAATACAACAAATATGACAAGAAGACTAAACCTTTGTCTTATTTTGAATGTGGTGAAACATACCATCTAGTGAAAGATTGCCCTCAAAAGAAGAAGAGCCAGATCAAGAAGGGTGATAGATGGAAAAAGAAAGCCATGGTGGCAACTTGGAGTGATTCTGACTCAAGTGACTCAGATTCAGATGATGAGAAGGCCAACATTTGTCTCATGGCCTTAGGAGATGAATCCCACGATGAGCAACTTGAGGTAACTGTAAGAGAACTTATGGCAAGTCCAAAAGAGGTACTATCGGAATTCCTTTCTAATATGATTGCCAATGAAGAGAAGCTTATTGCCCAAACCAACACTCTTATTAAGAAAACCGTGGACCAGGAAAGAACTATTGAGGAACTGTCAATGAGGGTAAAAAGTCTTGAAACCTCTTATTCAGGTCTTGACATTAAAGTCAAGACTCTTGACTTGGAGAAATCTGAACTCAAGTAAGATCTCTCGTCTCTAAGAAGTGAACATCATGACTTAGAGAGCGAGAAGATCTCCCTGAATAAGAAGATTCAAGACCAGCAGACAGCCCTCATAAGTTTTACCAAGTCCAAGGGCACTCTTGATAGGATGTTGGGTGAGCAACAAAGTTCTCTAAACAGAAGTGGTATTGGTTACAACCCGAGGTTTTTAAAGAAGCAACACATTACCACTTTTGTTAAGGCAAAAGGAAGCAGAACCTCTCCTATATGTCACCACTGTGCAAGAAAGGGACATGTAAGAGAGACCTGCCCCTATAGAAGAAAGGATCCTCATATTATTCGCAATACATTTCCTGTTCACTTGAAAAAAGAACGGATAACGCAAGTTTGGGTCCCCAAAGGCACTATTTTACCAAATATGGTTTATCCCAATAAAGGATCTAAATTTGCTTATTGGTCTAGCCACAAAGGTTGATTTTTGTTTTGCAGGAGATCACCAAGGTGAAAGAGCAAAAATGGATTATTGATAATGGATGCTCTAGACATATGAGTGGGAAGAGGTCTCTCTTCCATGAACTGAAGAAGCAATCCACTGGAACAATCACTCTTGGTGATAAAGGAAAGTGTGACATCGTTGGTATCGGTAGTGTTGGGAGTGATCCTAACCACAGTATTAAAAATGTTTATCTTATTGATGGTTTGAAGTATAATTTGCTTAGTGTTTCTCAACTATGTGATAATGGTAATGATGTTGGATTTAACAAGAAAAGATGTTTAGTGCGCAGAGAAGATACAGGTGAAATTGTTCTAATTGCCTATCGTTATAACAACATCTATGCCGTGAATGCTGAGCAAGTGGCACAAGGAAGCTTAACCTGCCTAAAGGCTTTGACGGATGATCCAAAGCTCTGGCACAGGAGACTCGGTCATGTAAGCCCACATACACTACAAAAGCTTGTGTCCAAAGGGCTTGTAAGAGCACTACCTGAGATGGACTTCAAAGGTATTGAGATGTGCAAAGCATGCACACGAGGTAAACAAACACGCAACTCTTTCAAACCCAAAAAGGTTGTAAGTACTTCTAGACCCCTTGAACTTTTACATATGGATTTATGTGGTCCTATTCGAGTCAAATCTCCCAATGGTAAAAAGTACATGCTTGTTGTTGTTGATGATTTTTCGAGATATACTTGGGTTGCATTTTTAAAAGAAAAATCAGAGGCTTTATTTGAGTTTTCAAAACTTTGTAAGGAGTTGCAAACTTTAAGAAACGAGCTCATAGTGTCAATTCGAAGTGATCATGGTAGGGAGTTTGATCAACTTCAGTTTGATTTGTTTTGTGCTAAATATGGCATCTCCCATAATTTTTCTGCTCCTAGGACACCTCAACAGAATGGGGTTGTGGAACGAAAGAACCGCACCCTAGAGGACATGGCCAGGACTATGCTTTTCGAAAATGCACTACCTAAAACCTATTGGGCTGAAGCTGTTAACACAGCCAACTATATTTTGAATCGTTGTCTTATTCGTTTCATCTTAAAGAAAACTCCTTATGAACTTTTCAAAGGCCGCAAACCCCTTATATCGTATTTCAAACCCTTTGACTGTACTTGTTTTGTTCATAACAATGGAAAAGATAACCTTGGGAAATTTGATGCGCGTAGTGATAAAGGTATATTTCTTGGCTACTCCACAAGTAGCAAAGCATATAGAATCTTCAACAAAAGGACCTAGATGGTTGAGGAAAGTATTCATGTTATATTTGATGAATGCAATGACGGTTCTTTAAGTGAAAGTGTTTCAGATTTAGATCTTAACAGTCATACAGAGAATGAGGATGGTGATGATATTGCTACTAAGAACACAGAGAAGAGGAACATGCAGGATCAGATTCTCAACAATGAGGAGTTGGCTCAAGGTCTTGATGCTCAGTCCAAAGCTATTGAGACATCAGATACTGCAGTAACTGAGCATAATGTATCCATGGAGTCAGATGGACCTCAAACAAATCCTGTTAATGTGACGAACCAGGGAGCTGAGACTAGCAAGAGAAAGTTCAAATACTCCTCGTCACACCCATTACAGGATATCATCTCTGACCCTACATCTAGTGTTCAAACTCGTTCTAAACTTAAAAATCTCTGTGCTTTTCACGCTTTTGTCTCACTTGTAGAACCAAAGAAGGTGGATGAGGCCCTTCAAGAGCCAGACTGGATCATTGCTATGCAAAGTGAGCTTAACAAATTTGAAAGGAACAAAGTCTGGACCTTGAAGCCTAGGCCAAAGCATCAATCAGTCATTGTCACACGTTGGGTATTTCGAAACAAGCTAGATGAGAATGGTAAGGTCGTGAGGAACAAAGCAAGGCTTGTTGCTCAAGGCTACAATCAAGAGGAAGGTATAGGCTACGAGGAGACTTTTTCTCTCGTAGCCAGGCTTGAAGCCATTTGCATTTTATTAGCATTTGCATCTTTTATGGGCATAAAATTATATCAAATGGATGTCAAGTGTGCATTTCTTAATGGTTTCTTAGAAGAAGAAGTTTATGTGGCTCAACCCCCAGGTTTTGAAAGTTTGGAATTTCCTAATCATGTTTACAAACTAGACAAAGTGCTATATGGTTTGAAACAAGCCCCAAGAGCTTGGTATGAGCGCTTGTCAAAATATCTTTTAGAAAATGATTTTAAAAGGGGGTTGATCGACAAGACTCTTTTCATCAAGACCAAAGGAAAGGACATATTAGTTATCCAAATATATGTTGATGATATATTGTTTGGTGCTACTAACACATCTTTGTGCAAGGAATTTTCCGATATAATGTGCAGTGAATTTGAGATGAGCTTAATGGGAGAACTCAACTTCTTTTTGTGGTTGCAAGTTCATCAATCTAAGAGAGGGATCTTTGTCAACCAAAGCAAGTATACTAAGGATCTCTTGAAGAAGTTTAAGATGGATCAATCCAAAGCAGCCAAGACACCCATGAGCTCAACCTTGTCCTTAGATCAAGACAAGACCGGGAAGAGTATCAAGCAAAAGGAGTATCGAGGGATGATTGGATCTTTATTATATCTTACTGCTAGTAGACCTGACATCATGTTTAGTGTTTGCATATGTGCTAGGTTTCAAGCTGACCCTAAAGAATCTCACCTCGTGGTTGTGAAGAGGATCTTTCGATATCTAAATGGCACCAAGGAGCTTGGCTTGTGGTACCCGAAGCAAAGAGATTTTACACTAATTGGGTATTCTGATGCAGACTTTGCAGGCTATAAAGTGGATAGGAAGAGCACGTCGGGATGTTGCCAATTCTTAGGAGCATCCTTGATCAGTTGGCACTCAAAGAAAAAAAACTCAGTTGCTCTTTCCACTGCCGAAGTTGAATACATAGCCGCTGGAGCATGTTGCTCCCAAATCCTTTAGATTGCTTAACAAATGAGAGATCTTGGCATCGACCTCAAAAACATTCCCATTAAGTGTGACAACACAAGTGCCATCTCCATTACAAAGAATCCCGTTCAGCATTCAAGAACCAAACATATTGATGTGAGGCATCATTTCATTAGAGATCATGTCGAAAAAGGTGATGTGTCAATATCATTTATATCAACTGATTATCAATGGGCTGACATTTTTACTAAGCCTTTGGCAGAGGACAGGTTCACCTTCATTAGACGTGAAATCGGAATGCTTAATAGGGATGCACTTTCGTAGGGGGAGCTTTCCCTTTATGAAAGAAAACTTCTACTCAGTGTCAAGACCTTTGAACCTCATTTCAAAGGTTGTGAACTGAACAGTAGAGCACATATAACGGATCATATATTTGGTTGGTATCTTTTTAGATATTTGATCAAATATGTTTTAAAAAGGAAGGTTAAATATCTTTACTTCATTGTTACCTTCAGAAAATCTTTTTATTGCATGTTATCCGATTATATTTTTATTTGTGGAAACTTTTTAAAATCGGATAAACATCTTGCCTTAACCATTAAGATTCAAACGACTCTTTGTTCAAATTTTGAATTTGTTTTGGTAAAACTGATTTTGAAAATATGGTAGTGATATGATGAGTAAGAGTTATTACCTTGAAAACTACCACCTTGTCCCATCAACTTACCTCACCCGCTCCCTTTTTAAACCACACAATCTTTACCCCCACTATTCACATATTCATAGATGCTGAAAAAGAGGCTGAGGAAGAGGCCCAGAAAAAGAAAGAGGTTGAGGAAGAGGCCCAGAAAAAGAAAAAGGCCGAGGAAGAGGCCAAGAGAGAAGCGGAGAAGGAGGTTCCAGCAGGAGAGGAACTAGAGGAAGAGGAAGTTGAGGAGGACGACGAGGTTGATGATGACGAGGAGGCCGAGGGAGATGAGGCTGAGGAGTCTGCTGAGGGCTCGGGGTCTGAGGAAGAGGAGCTGGAACCTGTTCCCTCTCTTACTCCTCCTCCTCCTCCCCCGTCCCCGAAGAACCGCAAGGCCGCTAAAGCCAAGACGTCTCCACCTCCCAAGCGCTCCAGGAAAGCCACTCCCAAAAGATTTGAAGCGCCCGTCAAGTCGACCGCTCCAACAAAAGCCCGAAGAAAGAACGCTGAGCCTGCCGTCGATCCCCCTGCACTTATCCAGGTAAACCAATCCTTACCCTCCACCTGGTTTGAGAATGCTGAGATGGCTGGTAAATGGGTAGACGAGTTCAAAACTCGTGGGATTTGTTGTTCTGATTTTATCGATTTTAATTTTTTAGAAGCTTTGAACCTACCCTGCATCTCCCTCCTCAAACAAACCCCTGCATGGACACTGCTGAACTTTGAATCTGAGTACTACCCCCAACTCACCCGTCTCTTCTACATAAACCTCAAAGCCAAGCACACCGATGAAGGCTGGACTCTGGAGTCAGTCATCAAAGGGGTAGAATCACGTTCAACTCCCTTGACTTCGCTGAACTCCTTGGTCTTCCCAAACCAAGTCCACCCTCCCCTCAAACCCCCACAAAAGACCAGTGTGTTACTCTTGCCCGTGCCAAATATCTGCTCCCTGAAGCATCAAGCAGCACCTCCAAACAACTCACCCACTCGTCCCTCACACTTGAAGCCAAAATCATCTTTAACATTATTGTGAGATGTCTTTTACCCCGACTCAACTCTGGCTCCCTCCTCACTGACAATGCTATGGTCCTCCTGTACCGCATATTGAATGGCCATGATCTTGATCTGGCCAATACCATTTTAGGATCCATTGCTCACACCCGAAAAGCCAGAAAAGGAACTCCCATCCCATTCGCAAACCTCTTGACCCGTATCTTCAAAGCTTCTAAAATTGATTTTGAAAATGAAGAACAACAACATCATACGGGAAAATTTGACTCCAAGAGCTTTGAGAAGATCAGCATAACTCAGACCCCTCAAGGGACTTGGAGCCTTGCCTTTTCTTCCTCAAAAGCTCTTCCCACTAGCTCTGCCATCGATGAATGCATGGAGAACCTGGAGTTTGGTTTGGAGGAAGTTCGCCTGGACGTCAAGGAGTTGCGCCACGAGTTGATGGTTGAGGTGAGAGAGTTGGCCAAGCAGCTAAATGAGTTGAAGATGCTGATCAAGGATGGTGCTCAAGACGATGAACCCTGAACCCCTATCCTAACCCTTGATCTAACTCTCTAACAGTGCTGGCCCTGTTTTCAAAACTTTTGGTGACTATTGTCATACTCCTCCCTTTGTTGAAAGACATAAAGGGGGAGATTGGTTAGATGTTAAGACTTTAAACTTGGTTAGACTTTAAACCGCTTTGCAGTATAGGGTCTTGGAAGACCTTGTTTTGCCTTATTTTGTTGGATGCGTTTATCATTGGTTTTGAACTTATATGATCCAACATTTGTCTAACCCCTGCAGGTACTTAGTCCGATTTTTTTTATATGATATATTTGCTTGACTAAGTTACAGGGATGCACAGGTTTTGTCTTTCATCAAGGGGGAGATTGATAACTCCACTCCCTTGATGAAAATCGGAAATAGTTTCAAAGGCTTTGACACAAAGCTTGTGTCAAAGGTCTTGAAGCCAAAGCTGTATTGATGAAATTCAAAACCTATATTTTAGTTATTATCTTATATATATTATCTATGTATGGTTTCCGAATATTATTATACATATGTTATACTAACCATACATCAAAGATTTCGAAGAAATCTCCTTAAAGCTGAAAGATATGAAGATCAAATCAGGTGGATGGGGGCTTCGCAGTTTCCCAAAATAGAAGATTGTGAAGATCCTTCCTAAGCCATGATCTCAAGTAGCCGTTGGGTGAAGATTTTTGGCGCCGATTTGATCAAAGAATAAAAGGAGATGAAGAAGAAAGAAGAAAGAGAGTTGAACACTGACGATCATTGAACTACATTGCACACTCAACCCTCAAGTCAATCTTTCTTCTATGTGTACTCTTTGCTAGGTGTTAAGTGTTTTATTTTTTGTTTCAAAGCTTTTGAGAGTTACACAGTGTGCTTATAGGATATATTCTGAGAGAGTGTTATACTCGAGAGTTTCTAACTCAAGAAGTGTGCGCTAGGTTATTGATTCACGAGTGTAAGAGGATTATACTAGATAGCTGAGAGAGGTGGGGCTCTTCTAGATTGGTCTAGGACTCCAAGGGAACGAGAGTTGACTAGATTGCAATTGTATAAGAGAGAGGCTTCTCGGTGAGCTATTAGGATCCTAAGTTTTGTGAATCAATAAAGCCTGTTGAATCCTAGGGTTGTGGAAGAACCCTAGGAGGGGACTAAGCCTTAAAGGAGCCGAACCTCGTTAACAATTCATCGTGTTCTTTACTTATTGCTTTACCATTATTTCCGCACTTGTTTCGAATTGTATAACTTTGTTGTGCTTCAGGTATCCCAATCGAAAGAATTGAGTTTACTCCCAGAGGTTTGGAAAGCGTTTCAAAAGTCTTTAGATTGTTGGCGAAAAGTTGGCATACTCTATTCAGCCCCCCTTCTAGAGTATCTTTATTCTACTTTGTTATACATTATCGAACCTTTAGCCGTCTTCGGGATGTCCTCTGCCTTCACCCTCAGCTGGTGATAACCCGAACGCAAATATATCTTCGAGAAGACGACAACTCCCTACAGCTGATCCATCAAGTCGTCTATTCTCGGCAACGGGTAACGGTTCTTCACCGTAGCCCGGTTCAGCTCTCTGTAATCTATGCATAGCCTCAACGACCCCTCATTCTTCTTCACGAACAACACTGGTGCTCCCCATGGCGAAGCACTCGGCCTGATGTAGCCCTTCCCGGCTAGCTCCTCCAATTCTGCCTTCAGCTCGACCATCTCTGTCGGCGCCATCCTGTACGGGACCCTCGAAATCGGCCTGGTGCCCAGCTCCAACTGTATAGCGAAATCAACATCTCGTTGTGGCGGAAGTCCTGGTAGCTCGTTTGGGAAAACGTCGGCAAACTCACTAACAACGGGGACATCTGTCAGGCTGGGTCGCTCGCGATCCACCTCTAAAGCGTAACACCAGTAGCTCGTGCATCCCTGGTCTAGAAGTCTCGCTGCTCGAACGGCGCTGATCTGGGCTCCGTTCCGTTTGGGGTCGTTCCACCACACCTCGTGCTCAGTCCCGTCCTCCGCGAGGATGGAAACTGTACGGGTCCTCAGGTTGAGGATCGCCCAGTAGAAGTTCATAAAATCCATCCCCAGGGTCATATCGTCTATCCGCAGTGGCATGACTATCAAGTCAGTGGGCCACTCTCGCTCTCCTATCCGAATGGGGCATCCTAGGATCTCACGCCCCGTCCTAACCCTAGCCGTATCCGCCATACGCACTACTAGCGCGGGACATATCGAACATACAAGTTTAAATCTAGCTACGCATGAATCTGCTATAAAGCAGTGTGTTGCCCCGGTATCGAACAGAATGTGAAGAGTAGAGCCACAGAACGATATCGTACCTATGGAAGTCGGAGCTGTCGAATCACCGTTCCGCATCGGGAACGCGCGGGGCGGCAGAGCTGGTAAGAAATCAGTGTCTACAGCTATCGCTGCCAGCTGTGCAGAACCTCTGCCCTGGCCTGGTCCTGCCGACCCTACAGACGACTGTGCCTGCTGATGCTGGTAAGATCCTCGGCCGCCTCGACCTCCTCCTCTACCTCTACCTCTACCTCGGCCTCCACCTCGGCCTCGTCCTCCTCTAAAGCTGTTGTCTCCTCGACCACCTCCGTAGCTACTATTTCCTTGGCCAGCTCCCGAGGGAGTCCCCCTCCCCTGACCCTGTGCATAAGAAATCTGAGCGGGTCTCGGTGCATCTGGAAGGCGTAAAGCTGAAGCTGCAGAAGTGACTGAAGATCTCTCGCCCTGCGGGCACATGATAGCACGATGTCCTACCCCTCCACACGTGTAGCATGAAATGAACTTCCTAGGGCAGTCTGTCTGGTAGTGGCCCTCCGCGCGGCAGTTGTGGCAGATAATATCTCTCACTCTAGCCTCGCGGTATGATGATACAGGTACAGCTGGAATGGCCCAAGTGGTCCCGCTGGTCGATCCTCCTCTCGCTGGCCCCTTCCATGGGCCCCCATCAAATCTGTGCTCCGCGGGTCGTGGCCTCTTTCCGCCAGATGGAGTGCGGAAAGCTGAAGACGTGGCAGCTGTCAAACGTAGCTGCTGGTCATAGCGGAGGATCATCTCTAGGAATCTGTCATATGTCATTCCCTCCATGCTGGTAGAGATCAAAAGAACGTCTGGCGGAAGCCTCATAGAAAGCATGCGGATGCGCATCTCGTCGGTCTTACAGACCCCTCCATAATAAACGAGCTCCTTCTTGAACTGGCAAACAATCTCGGAGATAGATAGCCGTGGGTCATAGCGGGTGCTGAAGAACGCAACCTCTCGTGCTGCCTGTGTCCCAGATGGACAGTATTCTCTTAGCATCAACTTCCTGAACTCCTCGTAGGTCCATGCAGTACGATCATCACGGTAGACAAGCCATCTGTCAAAAGCATCTCCTCGAAGCTGCCCAGCCACAAGCCTCTGTCTCTCCGCATCGGGTGCTCCAATCAAGCTGAAAACTCCCTCGAGTCCTCTGAAGAACTGCTCGATATCCTCTCCGGGTTCGGCCTGGAAGATAGGCGGGCTACTCTGTGATAGTCTCTTCACCCAGTCGGTGACGCCAGTTGATCTCTCTCGCTCCAGCAACGCGAGTAATGCCCTCTCTATCGCTGATCCCTGCTGCTGCCTATCAGCCTCTCCCTCGTGCTGTCCAGGGATCTCGACCTCAACGTCGGTCTCAGTCTCAGTCTCTATCTCGGGAATGCGGCCACGACCTCGGCCACGTGGTCTCCCGCGTCCTCTACTAATCTCGGTGTCGACCATGATGAAAATGGACATTTAAGTGTACTCAATATACACCTCAATAAAACGTCTTCTTCAAGGAAGACGGCCCTCAGGCACATTCATTTCACATAATTACATCCCTTCAAGGGGATGGTCCGCAGGCACAGTTTTATATCGCACGGAAGCTAACTAGATAGCTATCCTTTGAGGGATAGCTTGGCGAGCCCGCCTCTAAATCCTATCCTACTCCAACCACCATTGTTACTCCCTTGGAGTCTTCTTCGACCAGCTGTAAAGAAAAACTAGTATTTTGCCTACCCGAATCCCGTTCTACATCTCTATAAGATGTCTATCGCCTTTATACTACCCATCGATCCTATCTCTCATCTAGAAGGATCCTAGTTCATTTTCATTTCCAAAGGGTTTTCAACTTTGCCCTTTCAAACCTTTTAAAATCCTTTAAAACTTCCAAAACGGTGGGCGGGTTTTGAAAATGTTTTATAACTTGTGCGTACTCAGGTGGAGCAACCATGGCTCTGATACCAACTTTGTAACGACCCAAAAGTATGGATATCCGAATATGCCTCCATAAATCCACTTAGAGGATTTATAAAGTTCGGATGATCCGGTTATTCGGGGAACGTTATAGAAGAGTTCTGAATTCTTCCGTGAGCTTTAGATCTTACGACCGAGTACGAGTTATTTAGTTAAGTTATTTGTTTTAAGCGGAAGCGATGGTTTTCGAAAGTGGGGATTTCGAACCCCTAGAAATGCGCGTGCTCGTTGGAGGCGTTCACTTGTCCTAGGTACTATCGTGTAAATGATTTTCAAGTCAGGAATATAAAGTACGGAAATAACGTACATCAAAGTCGCCGCGGCATAGCCGGGTCAAAACCAAATCAAAGTAAGCGAGAAAGTAAAGAGTGCGTAAGTCATGCCTCACTCGCTCTAATCGTCCCAAAAGGTCTGTCCCGACAACCATCCACATAAGTAAGTCATATTGGGTAAGGGGTACCTGAATCTAAAAACAAGAAATAAATCGGGGTCAATCATCGGAAATATGCACACTCAATGCCATATAAAGAGGCATACTTAAACTACATGAATGTTAAAATGTAACACATAAGCAAGTGTATAGGTATATATAAATGCGAAATAAACACACAAGGGTCCGTATCATCATCGTAATCATCGTAATCATCATCATCATAACCATCATAATATCTTCTCAAACATACTCATCCTTCTCAAACATACTCATTCTTCCTCATCATAAGTATTTCATCATTTCATTCTTGTTCCAACTAGTATAAGTCGTCTATTCAGATTTTGACGGCCGTCCTACCATAGACATATAGCATACATATGAATTGTTGGATTTACTAAGTTCATCCTACGTCATATTACCGGTTTATATTCCTAAACATGTTACTAGGTCGCATGATGCATGAAGACTCTCGATGAGACAAAGAGTATCACATAAATCCATCATGAGTAAGTCCAGGGGACTTACCTGGAGTCCGGAGAAGAAGCAAGCAATAAAATGTGCAACCAAGGATCCAATCAACAAGAGCCTAGAAATTTCATTAAGCTTTCATTAGGTGGTATTCTAATGCATGGTACCCAACCTAATAATCAACATATATCCACACGAGGTTCACGATTCTATAGATTATGCACTTCGATTAAGTGATCCGGACTTAACCAGTTATAATCTATATCGTATTATCACATAATCGATTTTCTTCTTATCGGATCATAAACCAAGTTATGGGTATACTTCATTTCTGTATTTTATATGCTCTATGTTTCGGTTATGCCATCATATATTTAACCATATTCTTAGCATTCCCGTAACCAAGTTTTTTAATCGAGTCATTATAAATACTGGTTACTAAAATTATAATAACTCTTGATCCAACCGTTGGATCGACCTCATTTTTTTAAGGACAGTTAGATAACATTTCCATAAACATCATATTAAGATTTCAGCCAAATCAGACCGTTGGATTGGAAATAAAGTCCAAATTACAGAGGCACATATATCCATTTTGTTTTTTGACGTTTGCTACAAAACGCAACCAAAAACACATAGAGGCTCCACTTCCTAAGCCCTTTCCAAGCACACAAGATCTATTCCTAGAGAGGGGGAAGGCGGATGAGGGATTACCTAGCGAGGATGCCAAGAACGGACTTGAGACAACTTCCGAGACCTTTGGGACCTTCCAAACACCTTGTACATATTTGTAAAAAAAAAAACCCCATACAAATGGGTTAGGACTTTGCTTGAAAATGAAGGAGAGGGGCCATAAAAGAAGTTAGAACTCAGTTTTGAAAGAAAAGGATGGAGCTTACCAAGAAAACAAGTCAAGAACTCAAGATCTCTCAAGGAACACTTTCTGCAGCCTTAAAGATGCACGTTTTTGGCTGAGCAAACGATCTTGGATTTTTGTGTTTGAGATATGTATAGAAAACTGGCTTCAAGAAGGATCCATGGCCACCAAGTTTGCTCAGTTTGGATGAGTATGGACGAAGATATGCAAGTTTTGGTGCAAGGTGTCCAAAAAGGACCTACAATGGAGGAGGGGGGGTTTTTCTTTGGGTTTTCAAGGGGAGTGTCGGCTAGGGCTTGTGTGAATGGATTCCTTGAGCTGGTGGGGTTAGTTTATAAAGAGAAGGAGGAGGCAAGGGACTCGTTTAGTCAAAGCATGGGTGTGATGGGAAGGAAGTGATGGGGGTGGTTGAACTAGAATAGGAGCCTAGTTAGTTTCCATCCAAATCAAATGGGGTTGGTAGCTCCTTGTTGAGCATTGGTTTGGATAGGGCGGCTGACCTCTTTAACATAACGTAAAACCCGAGCTCGCGACGCGTTAAAATCCGTTACGTTAATAAGATACGAGAAAAGTGGCTTGGGTACATATTTCTTCATAAAATCCCGAATTAAACCAGTGTAAAGTCATCCATAAAATTTTAAATTTTCCGGGTTTTCATAATCATAAGGGAGGATAATATTCGGATTATCCTACGGATATTTTATAATTATTAATTAAATTCCGGTCTTTACATATATATATATATATATATATATATATATATATATATATATATATATATATATATATATATATATAGGGAAGGGTTAGGGTGTTAAATTTTCATAGGGTGTTAAATCTTAAAGTGTAAAATTTTGTAATTAACACACGCGCGCCCAACCGAACCCACACCAACAGCGACGCAACGTACACCCGCAGCACCAGCAACGACTTCTCTCTCGGCCTCCCACACCTACCTTGAGTCAGCTCTGTCCACCAGCCCCTAGCCGCACTTGAGCCCACCCCTGTGCGCACCCCCCGAGCCCTGACTTGGCCTGGTTCGAGCCCAGTTGCACCATCACCGAACCCTTTTCCCCTTGTTCGATCCACCTCTTTCTCGGCCTCCCACACCACCCTCGAACAGCCTCTGACCCACCAGGCCCTACCCACTCGAACCCCCTCCCTCAGGCGCACCTCCTGAGATCGGAACCCCCTTGGTTCGTGCCCAGCAGCCACTTGATCGAGCCGTTTATCCCCAACAGCGCTGTCTAGCTTTTTGACTCAAAACACATTCGAAATCCCGATTTTTCTCCTTGTTTCAACTCGAATTTGGTATGATTTCTAATCCTAAACTTGTTTATTGCAATTAAAATAATTGTTTGAATGATTTAGGTTGAGATTGAAAACCTAGGGTTTGATTTAGGAGCGGAATTTGGGGCTTTTTGCGAAAAACCAAATTGATTGAAATTGATGATACGGTTGTGTTGTTGAGTTAATTTGGAGCTAATTTTATGTTCATAGCATTGTCAAATTTTTTATGGATCGTGAGATAATTGGATTTTAGAATTTTATTGCGATCTGTTTCAAGCTTTGATTTTAGAAATGATTTTTATGCTTTAGTTCGATTAGGTTCTTCTATTTTAGCATGAAAATCATAATTTAGCCTATTAGCTCAATTGGTAGAGCAATGTGCATTTGCACAAAGATGTGGGTTCAAATCCCACATAGGTTACATAATAGAGAAGAAACAACAATCTCAAATTGTTAACCATGCATATAATCTTAGTTATGCATTTTTTAACCTTAATTATGCACATTTTAATCTTATTTATGCACTTTAATTTGAAAGTCTATTATATATGCACAACATAATGTTATATTTGCACAACATAATGTTATATTTGCACAACATAATATTATATTTGCACAAAATAGTGTTATATGCGCACACCATAATATTACATGTGCACTTTTATTATCTTATTTCTGCACTTTATTATTTTATTATTGCACTTCATAATCTTATTCATGAACAGGTACATCACTTTATTATTTACCCTTAAATTAGGCCTATTTTAATTATAAAAAGATAAATTTTTTATATGCTCATTTACCTATTTACCCATAAAGAATTATTATGTTTGCACACATAAAGTTATATGTGCACAACATCAAGTTATATTTGCACAACAGAAAGTACTGACACTAAAAGTGCTGACACGAAAAGTGTTGATACGAGAGTGCTGACATGGACATTGTTATATGCGCACAACATATATTTATATTTGCACAACCTAATGTTATATATGCACAACATCAAGTTATATTTGCACAACAAAAAATGATGTCATGAAAAAAAATATATATATATATATATATATATATATATATATATATATATATATATATATATATATATACTTTTAAAAAAAAAGCCCGGAAGGGGGGCACATGGGAGGGGGCACACGCATGGGCAAGGAGGTCAAATGGGGTTGACATTTTTACTAATTAAATTAGGCATATTTACTTATAAATTAGGCCCATTAGCAATTTACTTACAAAAATTAGGCCCATTAAGAGAATTTTACACCTTAAACATTTTACACCTTAAGGCAATTTTACATTTGAACCTATATATATATATATATATATATATATGAATTTACCTCTTCAGAGTCATATATGGGGGGTCATTTTGAGGCTTAAGTTGTGTTTATATGTTTATTTTGACGTAGTGAAAAATTCCACCTGTTTATAAGTAATATCCTATTTCATGTAACCTGTGTGAAATTAGTAAAACTGCATTTTACATGTAAAATAAGATGTCGAACCTGGTAGCATATAAATGTATTTTTTTCATAGTAATTATTCTTGGAATTTTGAATGACTGTCACAAGTGTTATATAGATTGCCATCTCTCTCTTGCTTCACTTGTAAATTGTAAGCTATTTTTCATTATTTGTTTACTGCAGAAGGTATAGACACAGTAGAAGTCCAAGAAGACACCATTAACGGTCCTGGTCTCGGTCTCGGTATCGCTCTCCATCTCGCTCTGCAGAAGGTATCGATACAATAGAAGTTCAAGAAGGTTGTACAAGTTTTGTCGTTGGAATTATCTTATGAACTTGACAGAACTTGGTAATAGGGTCTATTTTAGTCGTATATTTGTATATTATATTAGGACATTTTCATGTATATTATACATATTTTATAGTTATTTAGTATTATTAGGTTTTCGGAATCTACACGTGTATTTTATTTATTTCAGGTATTTTTCGCATTTAACAAATTATAAGAGATCGGAGTGAGTTGCAAACTGATGAAATTATGGATCAACTGGTTAATTGGGCTGATGAATTGCATTCAAAGAAGGCCACAGTGCTTCCAAAGTCGACGGTATTAGGATAGATAGAGTTAAATAGATTAGTTTGTTTCTACCTCTACACACACACACACACACACACATATATATATATATATATATATATATATATATATATATATATATATATATATATATATATATATATATATATATATAATTATTCGTATGTACAAACAAATGTAATTATTCATATGTAACAAAATATTATTCATATGTATATACATACGAATAATCACATGGTACCTACGAATAATGTCACTATTCACAAGTTACTTTTAATCTCAACCGTTCGATCTTCTTAATCTGACGTTCCAGATTTGCTCACAAATTACATAGTAAGACTTGCTTACACATGATCTATCATCTCTCTCTCTATATATATATACACACATATATACATGCAGGACAAAACGAGGGAGACCGATAGTGACTAAGTTTAACCCTAAACCCTAATTATGTTTTGTTCTATTTTTATGGAGATCTAAACTCTTTCGTTTCATTTATGGATTGAAGCTTTGGTTTATTACAGTTGTGAGATTTCTATTCATGTATAATTCCTATTAATTCGTATTGATTCTTTTGCGAATATTATTAATCTCTTTTAGCCCGCGCAACTAGTTGAGATTATTGATAGGATTTTGTAGATTCCTCGTAGCGAACCTTAATCCATAGTAGCAATCATACCTTTTTAGAACTCGTAGGACTAAATTGGTATGTAGAGAATCAATTATATGTTAAATGCTGACTCATAGCTGGGTGTTGCATGTATCCTGGTTAATCCTTAATCTTAATGCTACTATTAGATTAAATCCTGGCCGTGTTAGGGTTATCTAATTAGTAAGGGTTACCAGGACTCGTAGGACTAATAATTTGCACAAGATCAGGACAGGAACAATAATATGATAAAAAGAGAACTTGAAGAAGAATCAAGGATCGACTAGTCAACTTAAAGTGGATATTTGTAGATGAAACTATTTTCTTAATTGTTTTCTCTATTAATTTGTTTACAGTTTATTTTGTTTTCTTTTTATTCCCAGCACACAAAAAACCCTCTTTTATATTAATTGGTAAATAGACTTCACTTACAAATAACTTGATTATCTGTGGGATCGACTCCTTACTTGCTTGCTATACTTAGTTAGTTAGTTAGCTTGGATTTATTTTGATAGGGATGGAGGAAGCTAAAATCCCTCTGTCAAATTGGCGCCTTTCTCGGGGCATCAATGTTTATTTCTTTGTTTTGTGTGTTTATCAATTATTGTATATAACTAACTTTGTTGTGAGCCTATCATACGGTTCATAATACCCGTGCTAGTAACTCATCTCCAAAGTCGGAGATATTTGTTTTTGTGTTCGTGTGGTCTAGGTGGTTCCCTCTAAAGATGACTCAAGGTTTATATTGTGAGTTTTGCGAAGTTACTAATCATATAGTTGAATATTGTCCGGTGTTTAGAGTTTAGATCCAAAGGTTGAGGAAGTATACCAAATGTGCAAAATTCAACTTTCTCCTGAGATGAATATCATACATGAGATTGCACAATTGGAGATCCAAATTGGACAATTAGAGCCTCCAAGTCTGTCTCCGCAAACATCACAAGAATCGTCCATGTTGCCCCTTATGAAAGAGCACTTTGCTGCAATGGAGTCCCAACTTATAATGATCATGTAAAGGCTCGGATTTTAAAAATCCTAATTTTCGAAAAAAGAAAATTAAAAATAAATTTAAAACGAATTTAATAGGATATTTTAAGAACAACTCGTCTTTAAATTAATAAATCAAACTCGAAACTATTAAAATAAATTCCGGCCCAATCTTGAACCTTTCAAGATTGATTCCGTCTTTTTCTCGGGATCCGGAAAATTTTATCGAATAATGATATTCTTCCGGCTTTTAAAACCTAATTGATCGAGAGAGCGGAATTCGGGAAACTAATCGTCGAAAATTCGAATTTCCGACACAGGACCACAATTCTGTCCTATTTCACTCATCCTTGTCCTATTCCAACTCACTTCCTCCCGTTGTGGTAAAATCTTATCTCCACTCCCTCCCTCCTTTCCTTTGATTCCCACATTTTGGGAAAACAAACAACCCAACAGCCTTCCTTCTCCTCTTCAGCAGATCTGAACTCTCCCCCATCCCCCACCACATTTCAATTTCAGAAAAAAAAAACCAAACACATCCAGCTCTCTCTCTCTCTCTCTCTCTTCTATGCCGAGAGAACAGCAGCTCCAAAACAACCCCCTTTTGCCACCTGCACAACCCTTCCACCACCACTCCACACCACCACCTCACCACCACTACACCGTCGCCACCAGCAGAAGCCCAGCCCCGATGCCGCAGCCTCCAACAAGCTGCCCCTGTTATGCCGAGCCGAGAAAACCCAAGCCCATCCACCTTCCTCCTTCCTCTCCTCTCCGTTGAACCCAGCAGCAGCAGTAGCATTTCTGAGGTCCTCCTCCACCAAGCCGGAAGCAGCCACCGACCGCCGGCGCCGCAACCCTTCCCATGTTTTCGATTTCAACGGTAAAGCACCCCCTCTCCCTCCTTTCTCTTCCTATCACCTCGAAACCGCTTAAAAGGTGGACCTTACTCACCCGCTCGTCATGCTAGGCCATTTTCGGCGTCGTTCGTGTTCCGACGAAGCCACCCACAACCCTGAGCTCCTTTTTCCGGTGAGTCAACAAACCCCTCGGTGAGCCCCTTTCTCTCTCTCTTCATGGGTCCGGTTGTGTGGGTGTTGGGTCATCGAGTTAGGGTGGTTGGGGTCAAAGTCGGAGTTCGGGAGGACCACCGTCGCCCCCCCCCCCCCCTCTCTTCCTCCTTCGGTTTTCTGAGCACGGGAGGACAAGGAGCCCTCTGTTTCTTCTTTCATTTGAGCAGGGGAAGAAGAAAGAAGACTGTGGGCCCACCCCTTGCCACCTCCTTGCCATGTCAGCCAGCCCCACCTTTTTCTTTCCTCCCTTCTGGCGTAAGATCAATTGAAATCTGAAGGAATGGGCCGGCTTCTTTAAAAAGAGAAAAGGGTTGGGCCTATTTTGTAGTTTGAGTCAGATATGGGTTGTTTTTAAAATAAAGAAACTTGGGCCTATTTATAAAAACAAATCTGGTTGGGAATTTTATAGGGCCGGATTTGTGAGTTATAAAATTAATGGGTTCGGTTTTGTGGTTTTAAGAAAAAGGGGTTTCGGTTTGGTACTTAATAAAATAAAGGGGTCGGTTTGTAATTTTTATAAAATAAGGTTCGGTTTTAGTAATTTCAAGAAGGCTGATTTTATCAAATAAAAATGGTATTTGAAATATTATATAATGTTATGAGAGATTTAAAATATAAAATATTATTTTGAGATTAAGGACATAATTGATGATGCCCCAAATAAAATAATAATATTTACAAAGTTATGTGTAAATAAGAGTACGAGATTGTAAACAAGGTTCCCCGCTATACAAATAGAACCTTATAAACATGAAAAATGGGTGAATACGAGTCAGGATAGAGAATCAAGACGTCCGCGGATGATAAACCGCCCACGGCTCCTACACGCATCCCAGGACACGTCGCACCCATGTCTCCAACACACATGTCATAAAGCCTGCGACATGTGGCGACGAGTGGCTTGCATGTAGGAGTACTTGCACTATAAATAGAGGTCCAAGCCTCATTATCGGGGGTCGAAAACTGAAATCTCGGAAGGCTTTGCTCGGGTTCCCTGGCTTTGAGCCCCCCTTTTTAAGCGGGATTAGTCTCGGCTAGTAAAAAACCGACACTTGATGGAGCCCTGGGAGGACGGTGGTCCGTGGATGGCTTGAGCTCCGATCAGCACAGGTTCCCCGCTATACAAATAGAACCTTATAAACATGAAAAATGGGTGAATACGAGTCAGGATAGAGAATCAAGACGTCCGCGGATGATAAACCGCCCACGGCTCCTACACGCATCCCAGGACACGTCGCACCCATGTCTCCAACACACATGTCATAAAGCCTGCGACATGTGGCGACGAGTGGCTTGCATGTAGGAGTACTTGCACTATAAATAGAGGTCCAAGCCTCATTATCGGGGGTCGAAAACTGAAATCTCGGAAGGCTTTGCTCGGGTTCCCTGGCTTTGAGCCCCCCTTTTTAAGCGGGATTAGTCTCGGCTAGTAAAAAACCGACACTTGATGGAGCCCTGGGAGGACGGTGGTCCGTGGATGGCTTGAGCTCCGATCAGCACAGGTTTTTGGTACGCCGACGGTAATCCCGTCGCGCGTCTCAGGTAAGCCCGATCGTCTAAGCTTCCCCACATCCAACTTGATCCCGGAACTTGAGGGAACGGGATTCCAAAAATCGGGTTTCACCACTGGCGTCGTCTGTGGGAACCTCTCGCGCTAAGAGGTAATTTAAAATCAATACAAAGTACCTACTGATTAGCTTTGATTGAATTCAATTTTCAAAAATTATTTTAGATGATTGAATAGCGGAAGAAAACTAGTACGCGGATGTATTTGGGAGATGCACAGATCGATCATCCTTTCTACAACCTTTTTTTGACCCCTTGTATAAATAATTATAGTGCTGAATCTCGAATTCATGCAATTGGGTAGATTTGTACCCTTAAAAACCATCCTTTCTACAAGCTTTTTTTGACTCCTTGTATAAATAATTATACGCTATTGATCTGAAATGGGGTAGTTGTCATCATAGCCAATATATATTGAAAGATCGAAGAAGGAGCTGCTTTCTTGCTTAATTCAGTTCAAGCAAATGGTATCCCCCACGAAAATGTTAGGCTGGGATGATGGCTCCAACATTTGGACACTTGCAACTTCAAATTAAGAGGTTGTTTGTTTAATCAATGGGATATATATATCCATGATTCATGCTTGGGAGGCCACTGAAGTCGATCCTTTCATGGCCTAGAAAGCATGTTTGTGGCCCTCGTTTGAATTCAGACTCGTTTAAAGTACCGAGTAAACGATTAGCTACAACCAACTTTTGTCCGTGGAGGATACTGCACATTAAATTGTTCATGGATAGAGACATAGCCACCCACCTTTATTTTTGAGAGATTGATTCTTCTCGAACACGCGTAGAATGGTATTTACTAAATTTCATTCCATGATTTCACTTCCTTTAGATTTCATAATTGAAATAAGGGTTGTTGGAATCGACAACAAACTCTGCCGAGTGAAAAGGTAAGCCCCTAGACGTGGAAGCTATCCACGTCGGGCCTCCGATCGCAGCCTGAGTCACTCGGAGTACAAACAATAGCATAAGCCCATAGACGCGGGAGCTATCCGCGTTGGGCCATCGATAGCAGCATGAGCATCTCGGAGCACAAAAAAAAAAGCATAAGCCCCTAGACGTGGAAGCTATCCGCGTCGGGCCTCCGATCGCAGGCTGAGCATCTCGGAGCAGAAAAAATAGCATAAGCCTCTAGACGTGGGAGCTATCCGCATCGGGCTTCCGATCGCAGCATGAGCCTCTCGGAGCACAAAAAATAGCATAAGCCCCTAGACGCAGGAGCTATCCGCGTCGGGCCTCCGATCACAGCCTGAGGCTCTCGGAGCACAAAAAATAGCATAAGCCCCTAGAAGCGGGAGCTAACCACGCCGGGTCTACGATCGCAGCCTCAGCCTCTCGGAGCACAAAAAACACCATAAGCCCCTAGACGTGGGAGCTATTCGCGTCAGGCCTCCGATCGCAGCCCGAGCCTCTCGGAGCACAAAAAATAACATAAGCCCCTAGATGCAGGAGCTATCTACGTCGGGCCTCCGATCGTAGCCTGAGCCTCTCGGAGCACAAAAAATAGTATAAGCCCCTAGACGCGGAAGCTAACCGTGTCGGGCCTCCGATCGCAGCCCGAGCCTCTCGGAGCAAAAAAAATAGCATAAGCCCCTAGACGTGGGAGCTATTCGCGTCGGGCCTCCAATCGCAGCCTGAGCCTGAGCCTCCGTTGGGCCTCCGATCAACGCTGGATATGTTATTATCGCTCACGGAGGGCCTCCTGCTCGTAGCTGGTTAGCTCGTGGAGATGAACTCATAACGAGTATAAACTAAGCTCCTCAACGCTGGAGCTGTTAATATCGTTCGCAGAGGGTCTCCTGCTCGTAGCTGGTAAGCTCGCGGAGATGAACTCTTAGTGAGTATAAACTAAGTCCCTCGACGCTGGAGTTGTTACTATCGCTCGCGGAGGGCCTCCTGCTCGCAGCTGGTAAGCTCGCAGAGATGAACTCTTAACAAGTATAAACTAAGCCCCTCAACGCTGGAGCTGTTACTATCGCTCCCAGAGGGCCTCCTGCTCGTAGCTGGTAAGCTCGTGGAGATGAACTCTTAGTGAGTATAAGCTAAGTCCCTCGGCGCTGGAGCTATTACTATTGCTCGCGGAGGGCCTCCTGCTCATAGTTGGTAAGTTCTCGGAGATGAACTCTTAGTGAGTATAAACTAAGTCCCTCGACGCCGGAGCTATCGCTCGCGAAGGGCCTCCTAAATGAACTATGAAAGGCTTGATTCTCTTCCCAAGAGATACGTAGGCAACCCACCAAAAGATGGGTTTAGCCCAGACCAAACAAACTTAATTAACACTTTACACCAAAAGACAAATATATTGAGTACTCTTCCATAGAGGGACAAGGTACAAGCACATAGGTTATATCGTTTAGATCGAACCCCAGTTAAGTCCCGACTTGACTAAGGTCCGAGGAGCTGTGATAATGCACCAAATAAAATAATAATATTTACAAAGTTATGTGTAAATAAGAGTACGAGATCATAAATAAGGTTCCCCGCTATACAAATAGAACCTTATAAACATGAAAAATGGGTGAATACGAGTCAAGATAGAGACTCAAGATGTCCGCAGACGATAAACCGCACGCGACTCCTACACACATGCCGGGACACGTGGCACCCATGCCTCCATCACACATGTCATGAAGCATGCGACATGTGGCGACGAGTGGCTTGCATTTAGGAGTACTTGCACTATAAATAGAGGTCAAAGCCTCATTATCGGGGGTCGGAAACTGGAATCTCGGAAGGCTTAGCCCGGGTTCCCTGGTTTTGAGCCCCCCTTTTCAAGCGAGATTAGTCTCGGCTAGAAAAAAACCGACACTTGATGGAGCCCTGGGAGGACGGTGGTCCGCGGATGGCTTGAGCTCGGATCGGCACAGGTTTTTGGTTCGCGCATCTCACGTAAGCCCGATCATCTGAACTCGTCCGCGTCCAACTTGATATCGACTATAGCAGTCGAAATCAACTACAGTTCTAGTCGACATCGATATCGACTACAGTTCCATTCGATTTCCAGTCACTCCATATCGACTACAACAGTCGAAATCGAGTCTTCAAAAGAAATTTTAAAACGTAGCGTATTTGTCGGAAAAGTGTCCAAAGAATATAAGAATGATTTAGGAAAGATGAACATAATATATTCGCAGATTTGTATAAAACTCAATAAACTAAAAACCTCCAAGATCAAGGATCTCATGCCACAATGATAACCATATAAGCCTACGCCAAATTCATGAAAGATTACGCAATTTCATCAAATAACTTTCGTTACTAACAACTAGGTGATTTAGAGGCTCTCGCATAAACCCTAAGTGTTACTATCCAATTTCATAATTAATCCAAATTCACAATAAGATTGCTTTCACTTCAATAATGCAAATAAGGATCGCCTACTATTTTCGTAGAAGAATCATGCATATAGGATAGAAGACGGAATTGCATAAAAATCATACCTTTGATGCATAAACTTACATGGCTATCGTCGGGCTTACCCCGACCCTAGAAGTAAGGGAACTACTCGTGCTTCATAGCCATAGACATCATCATCATCATTGGAAAATAACAAACTTGAATTGAAAACGTCGAAAGATTACAACAAAATATAGTAAAATTCTTCTCTCGCTTCCTTCTCCTTTACTCGGCCTTCTCTCTCTCTCTAAACTGAATTGAAAGTGTTCTCTTCGATATTGGATTGTCAAATCTCAGCCCTAATGGCTCTAATTATATATTTCAAACCTTGCTATCCAAGGATAGGAAAATCTATCTTATTTCTAAGATAAAACTTGCTAAGGTAAATAAATAAAACCACTTTAGGTAAATATGAAATTCACCATAAAGGATAGAGAGTCTGATAAAAGATTCCCGACTTAATGTAGAAGTAAATCGCTTCGGATAAGATTTAGTCAAAACATCGTCGGTTCTTCTGCAGCGTCACTCGATATCGACTGGGTCTAGTCGATATCGACTACTCATCTTCGTTTTAAGTCAGCTCTACTCGACCTCGGCTCTGCACTCGATCTCCAGCATTTCACTCGATCTTCAGCACTCGATATCGACTAGCTTTGGCCGATATCAACTTGTTTGCATCGAGTAGAGTGATTCTCTTGCTGGCTCAATTTCTGGTCTTCAGTTCCACTCGATGTCGAGTCATTTGGTCGATTTCGACTCCTCGGTAGACTTCAAGTGATTTTCCATCTTTCTCTTCTCTTCTCCAAATTGCTCCGATTTTGCCTCGATTTCTGCGAAATAACACAAGAACTCGTGTAGACCTCCATAATTGGCAAATAAACATAAACTACACAAATCTTATGCTTTCCCAACCAATATGCATGAAAATATCGACAGAAATTGAAGTAAAAGTAGATGAAAAACATGGTAAATTGAGCGCACATCAACACCCCATACTTAAGCTTGCTTGTCCTTAAGCAATACTTTTAGCGGTCATTTAGGGGAAGAAACGAAACCCTCAACATCATAGATTCATTGTTATATGTCCCTACAATCAATTGCCATCCTTGAAAAGGTACTAATGTCAATAGATCCATGCCTGTAAATAAAAGCAACATCATACGCACAAAAGGAGGGTTATGCATAAAACAATTTTGTGCGAAAAAGCATTAATAATCAAGAGGACTTTTGTGTAAGCTCATAAAGAAGTAGATTGGTAAAAGGCTAAAGTTGGGCAAATTTTTGGTCATGTGGTGTTAAATCCAAGGAAATAAACTCTCTTTTGAAACTTCCATACCACATTCCTTCATAATATTTCTCACATTTCACTCTTCGCTCAATGTTTTTTTTTCTATAATGCTTTTACCTCTCTAACCTTAGCACTGCCATCTCGCGAGTCGCAAACATGGGTGTCATGAATGGCCCCGGATACTTAGTATTTCGGACTCCTCACCTTGGTGTCCCATCTCGCTAAACTAACATCTCAACGAGTAGGGTCGATCTACCTTTATCTCCTGAGGTGATCGGATTTTTTTCTCGCTCATTAAATTTTTCGTATTTTAAAATTTCTTTCATCCTGGCAACCACTTCAATAATAATATGCACAAACTCCATATAACAACTCCAAATATGACAACCATTCTCAATATAGTCCCCGGATAGGGTATAAGGTATAAAAATGGGCAATATGTAATGTATGTGGAGCAATAATAATGTAAGGCTCATATATGGCTTGTGTAATGCAAATATGCATAGGTAAGGCTAGGATATGAAATTGAGCACATGTATGGAAAATATAAAGTCCTCCATCCTCTTATTATGCATATGTCATAAGCAAATTCAGATTTTACCTCCCTTCATGGTTTTCTCTAAAAAATCACACTTCATTGTGACTTCCCTTTACTAGGCAATTTCATGCTATATCTCTAATGAATCTACTTTTGCATCGTCGAGTTCTATTGAACTTCCATGACACTTTTTCAATTTCAAAATTTTTAATGGGGGTGATTTTTGAAGACTTTGGACAATGAACATGATGCATATAGATAGATAAACATATCCAAAGTAACCATGTATAATGCAATTGGAGAAGTATGCATAAATATGAAAAAATGAAATATGCGCAAAAAATATTTAAAATATAAAAGTAAGCCTTTCCCCCACCCCATACTTAAAGATTATAATGCCCTCACTGTATAAGAACTAGGGTTAAGAAAGAAACTTACTAAAAATTAGCGCAGAATGAAGACGTCTGCAGGGTCAGTCGATATCAAGTGATCAAGTCGATATCTAATATGTCACTCGATTCTTGGTGAAGTTAAGCTTCAGGGTGATCCTCAGTCGATCACATGCTTTTCACTCGATAGGCCCAGCCGATATCAAGTTATATACTCGATATCGAGTCCCCTTTTCGCTGCTTCTTGTCCCGAAATTCGTTAGACAATAAAAAAGCAAAACCAAAACATAAAGTCTCAAACTAAACCAAAAATATCCAAACCCTAAAAACTATTTGTCTCGTTACAAGATCTACACTTTATAGTCGTTAGGCCGACTTCTTCTATAATGCTCTTAAGGCGGCATCTGCAGAGCCCATGTAGCCTGAGCCTCAAATAGTACGCCGTTCTTGTCTCTCAACTGCATCCTGCCTGAATGGATCTTGTTCACTGTAAAGGGACCCATCTTCTTTGTTTTGAACTTGCTCGGGAACCAATGATCCTTTGATTTGGAGACATACACCTTATCTCCTACTTCGTAGTTGCTCGGATCATCATTAGATATCCTGCACAAGTGCACATACCAAGGCAAACCTCTCCCATATATAGATAAATCATTTATTGAAATTGGGGAAGAGGGATCCATACCTCGGCTTACCTTTACGGAGCTTCCCTTTTCTGTTTGTGAGTCCAGTCATATCGACTGCTGTCACTCGATATCGATTTATCTTCTGGTTCTGGTGGTTTAGACGACGTGGGGGAAGTCGACTCGACCTGATCGACTCGATATCGACTTGAGTTACTCGATATCGAGTGATTCTTTTCTCCTTCAGTTGAATCAGTCGATGTCGGTTGTGAATTTGGGTCGATTTCGAGTGAAGCACTCGATTTCGAGTGGTGTATAGCACTAAATCATCCTCGGATATACCATGTTGTGAACAACTACCCTTAAGCCTCTTGAATCTCGCAACATAGTCATAAAGACTCTTCGTAGTTGATTGCTCAATACTAAATAATTCCCTTCTGAGTTTGTTGAGGCGAGTATTAGGAAAATACATTTGAAGGAAAGCTTTCTTTAATTCAACCCAAGTAGTAATGCTTTCAGGAGGAAGGTAATATAATCAATCGCTAGCCGAATCTTTTAGGGTAAAGGGAAACACTCTAAGCATTAATTGGTCATCAGTTAGGTGACGGAAGGAAAACCCTGTCGTTGATCCGTCAAAGAAAACTCAAACCTATAACTAGTATAGTAATAAGTAAGAGGTCGATCCACAGGGAGATTTGTTATTCAAATGTGATTTAAGATGCTGATTTAGTAACCAAGTGAGGGTGTTTGTGAAAGCAAATGCGAATTATGAAAGAAAAGAGTAAATGGTTGTGATTCAAACAATTGAGAGAAACAGTTCTACCTACAATTTTCCACTTTATTTGGTTGAAGCGATCCTTGTAACTTCTTCTCGTCCTATTAAGGTTCCTATGAATGCCCTTGTCCCGACCTAATATAGTTACTAGTCCAATCAGTCCTAGCAACCCTTATCAATCGAACAGTCCTTAAAGAAGGATTTAACCCAATTGATAGCTTTAAGTTCAGAGATTAGCCAAGGTATTTGCAGTCCCTAAAGAGGGATTTAACAACACATTCAACTTCCTACCTATCCAATTAGTTCAATCAGCCCTAAAGGGATAAGTTTGCTACTTAGGTTAAGGTTCACAATCAGGAATCTACAAAACCCTAGAAATTGAATTGATCTAACTAGTTGGCCAGACAAGATAGAACAAAACAATAATCAATAAGCGCAAAGAAGTTTAAGCATTCAATACAGGAATTAAGGAACGAGAATTAGAAACTCACAATCAATCCAAATAAAGCTTCAAATTGCAGACATAATCGATGAGTTTAGTTCCTCATGGTAAACATCGCTCAATCTCTAATTTGTCTGACAGATGGTAGAATGAAATTGAAGTGGAAACCTAGGGCTAAGCCCTCCCTAAAATCGTCCAAAGAGTCAGCCTCCAAAAGATAGATAAATAAGTCTAAAAACCGTCGCTGCGCAAAAACCTCAAACGTGCGCTGTAGTACTAATGCGGCGGCCGCTGCATCGGTCTTTTACGAAAAATCTTCTTTGAATCAGCTCTCGACGTCAACAAAAAAGTTGTAGCTCTCTGAAAGAGCTTTCCAACGCATGGTCATAATAGTCGATCGGACAACCGAGGCCTCCAGAAAGTGCAAAACAAGTTCAGCATGTCTGGCGACAACTTCTGCAGACTTGTTCTTCGTTTAGGCTCGCTTCTTCTTCTCATGACCCCTTTAGATCTTCATGTAAGATTCCTCGATCAACTAGACATCCTCATCTAATGTTTCATCAACCCATGTCTCCTCCTCGGATCCACAGTTACCTGAAATAATCAATAAAAACGTGTAGATTCCGACTCCACTAACATAGAGAGCAAATATGCAAATTGTGCTTAAACCATGCATGATATGCATCTTAACTAAGCTAAATGAAACCTATTATGACCATCTAAATGCATGCTATGATTAGACCTTGGGGTCTAAGTCTATCGCAGACACTAGCGAAATTTGCAAGGTGTTTGTTTGGTTCCTGCCAGGCAATCCATGAAAATTAGGCAAAATAGTAGACCAATTAGATTTATATGTGAACCTGGAACCTTCAGGGAGAGCAGGAAGTCTGATTGCAAGTGGTTGTGCATTCAAATTGGGTTCCTTCAAGCTTCTCAAGATCCTTCTTGGTGGATTGATAATGTTGGCGTTATTGTTGTTGTTATCTTCTATCTCCTTTTCTTGATTAAAATCAAGTCTCCTTTTCAACCTAGAAAGAGATCTTTCAATCTCATGATCAAAAGACAAAGGCGATGAATTAGAAGAGCGGGTTTGAACCATACAAAGTAGGCCAAACCTAAAGAAAAACAAAACTAAAGCAAAAATAAAGATAAAAAGAAATCAACAAAAGAAAAATAAAGTGAATAAACTTCTAATTTTCCATCGAAAACGGCTCCAAAAATTTGACGGCGGGTGAACGTCGTTAGCTTTCGCCTCTTTCCCAAAGTGCAATAATATCCTAACTCAATGCTCAACCAAAATATTAGTATAGCAACAAAGTCTGTAGTCGAACCCACAGGGAAAAAAGGTTTCACTTATATAATTCTATCGATGACTTCTTATGAAAATAGCAAATAGATTTTGGCAACTTAATGAAATAGCGAAATAAAGTAAATAGAGTAATGATTGCAAAGTATTGATAATAAGATAGAAAAGCGTTTCACCTGTAATTCTCAACAATGGTTGAGGTTCAAGATCCTAGAATTGATTTCAATATTATTTATAGAGTTTATGTCGACTAACCTAATATCGATTGTAACGCAAAGATACAATTTCTTATTCAAGGCGGCATCGCTCAAGAATAGCATTAACGATTCGAGTACATAAGACCAATTAGCATGTGATTCAATGCAATTAGAAAACAAGGGAACAACCCACTCGGCCCTAACACATCTACTCAACATAGATAATTTGTTATCATCCACTACAAAGGGATAGAAATATCACTAAATCAATTACTTCGTTTGCTATCGAGAAACGAACAACGGATTCATAGCATAGATCCAATTCCTATCATGGTTATCAATCATAGAAAGAAACACAAATACATATCAATAAGAACAATATGATAAATATACTCATAAATAACTAATTGAAATCAGATCCTCACAATTCATTCAACCACATCTTCGAATCATGGGCGAAACTATGAGTTTAGCAACTCATACCAAAAGTAACGCTCATCTCTCTCTCAAAACAACGTGTCTCCAATATCATATGCTTCTCTCTCACACACACGTCTATATGGCTGAAATAAGATGAATATAACCTAAATAGAGTCGTGTAAAACACTAGAGAATAAGATAATAATATAATAATAAAATAGAATCTTCGGACTTAATTCGGCAATCGTTGATACGGAAAACCGGTGGGCGCTGCTCCTCGGGCTCCACGATCCTTTTTTAGCTTCGACGTTGTGCTTCCTTGCTCCCTTGATGCTCCTTCTTTATGCTCCAAAATCAGTCATTTAAGCTCCTCCAAGATCCCATCCAAGCTTGGAATGTAAAACTACGGAATAAACACTAAAAAGGCGTAGATTCCAAACTCGAATACTTCACAACAAAGATATAGATATATACTAAAACATATGCAATACCCCTATCTAAATGCAATAAGAACTACCTATAATGTCTATATAAAATATATATGCATTATCATACATACATATACGTGTGTATATATACACACCGATGAGCATTACAATGTATACACATACACGCCATGAGAATTACAATTTGTGTGTGTATCTATATATGTGTGTGTGTACATTATATATTATATATATATGTGTGTACATTATATATTATGCATAATTTATAACCACTGTAATATAATATATACTTTATAACCAATGTAATACATATTGTATATCCTTACTATTCTAAATGAGCCGGAAGAGGACACTATCGGACCGTTCATCAACATTAGTTAAAATCGAAGATCAGCGATTGAGAATGGCTGGAAGAGAGCCTGTCCTTCATTTTTTATTTCTCCACCTCTTGCTTCCTCCGCTTCGTTCCTGTTGTTGATTTCTCCACCTCTTCCTTCCTCCGCTTCGTTCTTCGTTTCGCCACCTCCTTCTTCCTGTTGTTGATTTCTCCACCTCCTGCTTCCTCAAGTTCAGCACCTCCTCCTACTTTCTAATTGCCCATGCTGCCTTTCCATCTCCTGATTTCTACACCCCTATCTCTGCCGCTCTTCGCAACATAGCCGAGTCCTCAGACGAGTCCCCGGGTCTTGACTGCAGCGCCATCAGCCGTCCTCACCAACTTTAAGGTTAGTCTGCACTCTTCGCCGCCTTTCCTGATCCCTGCCCCATTGGTGAGTTGCTTCAACTTGCTAAATTCCGCTATTTGATTGCCCGATTTTGGGGTTTTAAATTTTGCTATTTGATTTCATGTACCTTGTTGAAAGTGAACGGAATCTCCCCTCCCTCTAATTCGTTGAGGTGGTCGACTAGGCTTGGAATGTCGGGTTTAGGGTTCGAATTAGGCGCAAATGATGGATTGAGGTGGTCGACTGGGTTGGGAATCTCTCTCGATCTCTATGCTTTCTCAGGGTTCACAGTCTTTGTTGCTATGGTCGATCGGCCTGGTGTTGTTGCAGGAGGCTTGATATGTCAAGTAATTACAAATATAAAGATGTAAATAAATGTAAACCGACTCCTGGCCTAAGCAAATAATTACAAGACTTCCTCCCGTTGTAGTGGAAGGGTAGTCAGGATCGATCCACGAGGAGGCGTGTCAGCGGGATCCTAGTAGCTTTGGAAATCTCACGTCTGCGTCGACCAGAAGCCTCAATTTTGACCTTGGGCCTCGATGTCGACCTTGGCTGTCGATGTTCTCTACAACAGAAGACCTGCAGACACAAAAACAAGTGGTCGATATCGACTGAAAGGGGGTCGATATCGATGTTAGTCCACGAAATCGACTGGCTCAAAAGACTGCCAGTCGATACAGAAGGGTCGATATCGACACAAGGGGTCGATATCGATGTTCAGCAAACTCCGCAACGATGTTCGTCGTCGACTCAGAAAACTGTCGACGAACTCAGTGGTCGATATCGACGTCTGGGGTCGATATCGATGTCTTCCTGCAGTGGGTTAGTTCTTCGTCGGCAAAGAAAGGCCGAAGATTTGAGAATGGAGAGAGAAGCAATGAACAGAAGTAAAACAGTGGTTTTGGGTGTATAAAATATGTAAAAAGAAACGCCTAGGATTAGGGTTTACCACAACGTTAACCAATGCATGCGATAAGATAAATAAGACGGACAATTGCGCTATTTCACCCGAGGGACAAGCTTTCGCCGTACACCAACTCTTAGGATTACTCTTGCAAATAAACCTAATTGTCTCTACCAATTTTATGTTTATAACTCAAGTTGTTAGCATGAATCCCTTTTCTTTCGATTAGGACTAAACATAGAATCGTAGGAGGAGAGATAGACACAACGATATCAACATCAAATACTTACCTCAAGCGCGCATGGCTAACGTCGGGCTCACCCCGACCCTAAGAGCTTTGGGGAACTACTCGCTTCTCATCATGGGATTCATTGTTGATTGAAGGAAATAAACTTGCATTAAAATAAACTCCGAAGCTTTACAACTCAACGTCAACTTTCGCAAACGTCAAACCCTAAAACTTCTCTCTAACTCTAACTCTATTGATTGTCTTACTTGCTTGTCAATTGAATTAATGGATGCCAGCCCCATAGGGCTTTATTTATAGGCTACTAATCCTCGCTATCCAAGGATTGTAACTCCTATCTAAACTATGAACTCTATCCAAACAATTAGGATATGTCTTTTATTTTGATAAAACTTGAAGGTAAAAGATAACTAAAACTTCAGCTGCCATCTATCTTGAAAGTATGAGATAAATCTGTGCCTCCTTGAAGATATACTTCCAATCCGCATCTCGAAACCGAGTCTATCTTCTATCGAGATAAGGGGTCGATATCGACACCAGGGGGTCGATATCGAGGTCTCTGTTCCTGCTCGACTTGTTTAGCTCTGGTCGATTTCTATGTTGAGGTCGATATGGGGGTCGATATCGACACCAGGGGTCGATATCTGGGTCTAGGGTCGATATCTACCTCTGCTCAGCTTCACTTGGCTTCTCCGTTTTGACTCCGTTTTCGCTCGAATTCCTGCATGGTTAGCTCAAAACTTGTGCAGACTCTATTTCTTGTATTTTAGCCTATTCTTACACAAGTTTATATTCTTTTGAACCTTTTCTTTGGAAATCGAATGAAATAAGGAGTCAAAAGATGCAATAAACAAAGGTACAAATATGTACATCAAAACACCCCATACTTAGACTTGCTTGTCCTCAAGCAATAACCAACACCTACAACACACCCTTCAAGTCTTCGACTTTGTCAAAAGCAACATCATTAGCGGTAGCAAAGCAAAGCAAGTGAATTTAACGTCATAGCACATATTTTGGCGATCCATGGGCATATGCAATTTTGATCCAACCTCACATGGATAATGTGTTTGAACTCAACTCTCATGTGTTTAGGCTATGGAGATCAACTCTCAACTCAATTCCATATACAATCTCATAAACATTGCAATTTATAATAATCCACTTCGCAACCAATTATGTAAATGCAATAAGAATCATCAGGAGGGCTTTCGCTCAATGGAAGACTTCAAAGAAGACTCCATTCGGCGGGGTTGTAATGAGGCTTGGTATGAAATAAAAGGTATGGAATTATTTGGCTATGTGGTGCTTTTATAATTCGGGAATCAAGACTCCTAAATCTCAACACTTGCAATACCCAAACCATAACTCTTCAATGTAAGCTCAATCTCTATAATGCTCTTTCCCAACTCATCTTTATATAATATGCTCTAAAGATGCACTAAAAGATGTAAACCATACTATCAACCCTTCTTTCAAACTCTAATATACCTCTAAAAAATATAACACTTGTATGAATAAAAGACTTAAAGGATTTTGGCTCATGCACTATATATATATATATATATATATATATATATATATATATATATATCTTTTTTTTCGAAAATAATAAGTAAATATGTACATTTATATATTGAGCCATAAATCCTTTTACAAAATATGACCAAATATAAATATGCACCATCCTATAATTTCCTTGCTTAAAACTGGACATTATGCACTTTTCTTTCCACAAGGCATTAGTCCAGCCAATCTAAGTCTCAATTCCCAAATGGGGGTCAGGCTCAATTCGGCTAGGGATAATTTTGTGGAGTTTGCAATTTCAGGCTCAGGCTAATGTTCTGGCTTCAAGCAGGGATAATACAGGGTAGGTAAAGAGAGGATAAAAATGGCTTAAAAGATGCCTCCATCATTTAATTCTCGTAAACATAATCATATATATGTATTGGTTTTGAATAACTATCACAACATTTAGAGATGCATAGGAAGAGTAAATTCACTTAAGAAAGCGGAGGGATTTTTAATGTTCTCCCTATAAGTCAAAATTCTCACAAGGACAATTTTTGTTGGATTTGCTTTTTAGCCTAGGATCATATGTGCTCAATTTCATCACAAGTTCACAATCTACATAAAAATTTTAAGGACGTAGGCTAAACCATCCAAATATGCCATAGGGTTTACATGATCAACTCAGCTATTGAGTTTTCATCATAGGACATCTAAGTAGGGTTAAAAAACAAGCTTAAAATAAACATGCATTTTTTTTGTATTTTTGACATTTTTTCAATTTTTTTTTTATTTTTTGACATTTTATAAAAGTAAGACTAAGAACAAAAATTTAAACATGAATGCAATGCGAAGAAGAAAACCAAGTTATGATAATAAGACATGTCTTTCCCCCACCCCATACTTAAAATATACAGTGTCCTCACTGTATTAAAAAGACGAACAAGGGTAGAGAGAAACTCACAGTGCAACCTGCGGATTCCGGTTGATTTCAAGTTGGTCGATGCCAGAAGTCGATATCTAGGTCAGTGGTCGATGTCGACTGCATCTGTCGAATTCGAGGAAGAAGATGAAGACAAGGGCTGCTTGATTGGGGTCGATATCGAGTATTAGGGTCGATATCGACCTCTGCTTTTCGCTCCTGAGTCCTCGATGTCGACTCCAGGAGGTGGCTTGACCCTGGGGGGTCGATTTCGACTGGCCTGGTCGATTTCGACTGCCTTTGCAGAAGCTTCTTTTCTTCTTCGTCGTTCCTTTTGCTTGATAACCTGAAATCTTTGTTAGAAATATAGATAAAGCACGAATTATCTCAGTTTTAAAAGTTTGACAAACCAAAAGTTAAATCCTAAAAACCATCTAATGCGAAAAAAATTTAAAGGTTTTATGTACATGCTCTAGATTTTTGAGTCGCTAGGCCGACTTCTCCGTCAATTCTTTATGAGCCCTTCGAGCGTGAGCCTTCTCCTGGATCATCTAGGTCCTTTTGGTAGTAGCTAAGTTCGGCGACCAAGGCTTCTTTGACGTTAGGTTCTTCTTTGGGCGCTTTCCTTCTCTTTCTTGACCTAACATGTTTGGGCCCGAAACAGAAATCTTCAGGCTGAGGGGTGGTCAATTTCGACCAAGGTGGGTCGATCTCAAGTTCTGTGGTCGATATCGATATGTGAGGGTCGATATCGACCTCTGTGACCCCATACTTAAGCTCCTGGCATCGATCTGGCATACTCGATTTCGACCAAGGAGGTCGATTTCGATGTTTTTAGTCGATATCGACTGGTTCCAGTCGATGTCGACCCTGATTGCTGTTTCCGTCCTCGCCAACAAAAATTTTCTAAGCTTTTCTTTGGCCGGCGAGAGGACTACTTGCTCCAGGTGCTTTGTTTCGCTCATGGTTGGGTTGAAAGAGAATTCTATCACTTCGTTCCCTATTGTAAAGGTTAGTAACCCTCGACGTACATTGATATTGGCATCAGCAGTAGCTAAGAAAGGCCTACCAAGGATAATAGGCACTACAGGATCTTCAGGCATCTCCAATACAATGAAATCAGTAGGCACAAAG
Source organism: Persicaria maculosa (assembly GCA_963922045.1). NCBI lineage: Eukaryota > Viridiplantae > Streptophyta > Magnoliopsida > Caryophyllales > Polygonaceae > Persicaria > Persicaria maculosa. The sequence continues at coordinate 36,843,239 of OY998260.1, forward strand.
AACTTACCTACCTTTACCGGAACGTCATCAACTATACCTGTGGGCCTGACGAATGAGTTGTCAGCCATATAAAGTTTCATGTCCACAGGTTCAAGTGCGCCAATGTTCACCTTTTGCCAAATAGAGAGAGGCATGAGACTTACACTTGCCCCTAGGTCACATAGGGCTTTATAGCGATGTTGGCCAAGTCCCACAGTGATTGCAAACTTCCCTGGATCACTCTTCTTCTCAGGGAAGTCCATCTTTGAGCACTCCTCTACGATCTCTGCCATGGATCTCTTCTTGCTCAGGATGTCTTTGAGGAATCGCACATAGGTGGGCATCTTGCTTAGGGCTTCTGTAAGAGGGATGGTAACATTAAGACCTTGAAGTATTTTTACAAAGCGCCTAAACTTGCCTTTGGTGGGATCCTCCAATGCTTTGGAAGGGAATGGCAACATCTTCTTTGGTGGAGGGGCCAAAACGGTGGTCGGAGGGGCCTGCTGGACATCGATGTCGACTGGGCTCTGGTCGATATCGACTGGAATGGTCGATTTCGACCTCTGTTGTGGCTCTGATGGCTCTGCAGTGGCCTCGATATCGACCTGTGGGTCGACATGGGGGTCGATATCGACCTCATCCTCGACATCGACTGGTCTGTCGATGTCGACTGGATCTGCTGCTTTCTCCGATTCCGTTCATGGCTTTTGTACTTTGGTGCCACTCCTCAATTGTATGGCTGCGACGTGGCCCGTACCGGATTGTCCCTTAGGATTTGTAGTGGGTTGCCCAGGGAGTGTTCCGGACGGCCTAGGGATTTGTGCCGCCAATTGACCCAGTTGGGTCTCTACGTTCTTCTTCCAAATATCCATCTCCCCAATCCTTGTGGTAAGGTGATTGAGTTGAGAATGGATAGCATTGTTGGATTGATCATTCTTAGCCTGATTCCGCCTGATTTCATCCAGTACTAGTTGAAGATCATCCTTCTTTTGGTCTCTCTCCGGGTGCCCAGGAGCTCTATAAGGCGGAGGGTCCCTAGGGTTAACCTGGTTCCTTTGTGGTTGATGGAACCTTTGGTCTCCCCAATATTGGTGATTGGGACCCCTCATGTAGCGCGCCTCTTGGTGAGTCTCCGCTAGGTGTACTTGTTCAGCATGGGGGCACTCGATGGTGGTGTGCCACTGCGATCCGCATTTGATGCAATCTTGGTTCGCTGAAAGGAACCTCACTTGCTTTTGGAGCTTTCGAAGTTGATCCCTATGAAATTTCTCCTTCACATCCGGATCGATTACATTAGAGGGTTCATATAAGGGCATAGATGGGGCAGGCCTCGAGGATGATGGTGCGTCGGAAGCCTCAGGAGTCCCATATGTATTGTCAAATTCCACCAACCTCTCTATGGTCTCCCAAGCCTCTTGTGGAGCGAGTTCAAGGTAGCCATAAGAGGTGTAGGTGTTGATCCTCTCCTTAGTTGCAGCGTCAAGAGCATTGTATATGATCTCCTGAATTACATATGGTGGTTGGCCATGCGTCGGGCATGATCGTAGTAGGTCCTTAAAACTTTCCCAAACAATCGTCAGAGCCTCACCAGGCTTTTGTTTGAAAGCCGTGATTTTCTGTCAAATCAACGCCGTCTTAGAAGGAGGAAAGAACTTGTTGAGGAACGCGTCCTTGACTTCATTCCAGGTGCGGAGCAATCTTGGGGCTAAGCTTTCTAACCACTGCAATGCTTTTCCTGTAAGAGACCAGCGAAAGGCTTTTAGTTGGACATATTCAAGACTTCGTCCATCAGCAATAGTATCACAAAGGTCTAAGAAGGTAGAAATATGTGCCATAGGGCATTCGTTAGGTTTTCCTTCATATTGATGCCTTCTAATCTCAGTTAGGAAGTTAGGTTTTATTTCAAAATTAGAGGCAGGGATAAGAATTGCCGATTCAGGCACTGTGAGAGTGGGGTGCATATATTACTTGGCATTCCTAGGGAGGGCATTGATTTGGGCTTCTATTTGCCTTCGGCCTTCCTCCTCCCTATCCGCACGCTCCTTAAGTGTCGCCTCTCTAGTCGTTAGGTCCTCAACCTGCTGCCTTAGTTGCTCAATAAGTTCAGCCTGGTTCGCGTTGTCCGCCATGATTCTTTGAGCTTGGGCCCTTAGATGGAAATAACGCTTAGGGTCGTCTACTCCTTCAAATTCAGGTGGGCGATCAGCGCGTCGCATACACCTGCAAAACCAAACTAGGTAGAGACGTGAGATAGACTACTAGGGCGCGATCGATTGCCTCCCCGGCAACGGCGCCAATTTGTTGTTGCAGGAGGCTTGATATGTCAAGTAATAACAAATATAAAGATGTAAATAAATGTAAACCGACTCCTGGCCTAAGCAAATAATTACAAGACTTCCTCCCGTTATAGTGGAAGGGTAGTCAGGATCGATCCACGAGGAGGCGTGTCAGCGGGATCCTAGTAGCTTTGGAAATCTCACGTCTGCGTCGACCAGAAGCCTCGATTTTGACCTTGGGCCTCGATGTCGACCTCGGCTGTCGATGTTCTCTGCAACAGAAGACCTGCAGACACAAAAACAAGTGGTCGATATCGACTGGAAGGGGGTCGATATCGATGTTAGTCCACGAAATCGACTGGCTCAGAAGACTGCCAGTCAATAGAGAAGGGTCGATATCGACACAAGGGGTCGATATCGATGTTCAGCAAACTCCGCAGCGATGTTCGTCATCGACTCAGAAAACTGTCGACGAACTCAGTGGTCGATATCGACGTCTGGGGTCGATATCGATGTCTTCCTGCAGTGGGTTAGTTGTTCGTCGGCAAAGAAAGGCCGAAGATTTGGGAATGGAGAGAGAAGCAATGAACAGAAGTAAAACAGTGGTTTTGGGTGTATAAAATATGTAAAAAGAAACGCCTAGGATTAGGGTTTACCACAACGTTAACCAATGCATGCGATAAGATAAATAAGACGGACAATTGCGCTATTTCACCCGAGGGACAAGCTTTCGCCGTACACCAACTCTTAGGATTACTCTTGCAAATAAACCTAATTGTCTCTACCAATTTTATGTTTATAACTCAAGTTGTTAGCATGAATCCCTTTTCTTTCGATTAGGACTAAACATAGAATCGTAGGAGGAGAGATAGACACAACGATATCAACATCAAATACTTACCTCAAGCGCGCATGGCTAACGTCGGGCTCACCCCGACCCTAAGAGCTTTGGGGAACTACTCGCTTCTCATCATGGGATTCATTGTTGATTGAAGGAAATAAACTTGTATTAAAATAAACTCCGAAGCTTTACAACTCAACGTCAACTTTCGCAAACGTCAATCCCTAAAACTTCTCTCTAACTCTAACTCTATTGATTGTCTTACTTGCTTGTCAATTGAATTAATGGATGCCAGCCCCATAGGGCTTTATTTATAGGCTACTAATCCTCGCTATCCAAGGATTGTAACTCCTATCTAAACTATGAACTCTATCCAAACAATTAGGATAGGTCTTTTATCTTGATAAAACTTGAAGGTAAAAGATAACTAAAACTTCAGCTGCCATCTATCTTGAAAGTATGAGATAAATCCGTGCCTCCTTGAAGATATAGTTCCAATCTGCATCTCGAAACCGAGTCTATCTTCTGTCGAGATAAGGGGTCGATATCAACACCAGGGGGTCGATATCGAGGTCTCTGTTCCTGCTCTACTTGTTCAGCTCTGGTCGATTTCTATGTTGAGGTCGATATGGGGGTCGATATCGACACCAGGGGTCGATATCTGGGTCTAGGGTCGATATCTACCTCTGCTCAGCTTCACTTGGCTTCTCCGTTTTGACTCCGTTTTCGCTCGAATTCCTGCATGGTTAGCTCAAAACTTGTGCAGACTCTATTTCTTGTATTTTAGCCTATTCTTACACAAGTTTATATTCTTTTGAACCTTTTCTTTGGAAATCGAATGAAATAAGGAGTCGAAAGATGCAATAAACAAAGGTACAAATATGTACATCACCTGGGAATTTCGGGTTTAGGGTTCGGTTGTGGTGGTCGACTGTGCTGGGAATTTCTGGTTTAGGGTACGATTGGGCAAGGCACATAATTGGTTTATCAATTACAATCTCCTCTTCCCTTAATATTGGCCCTTTCCCCATTTTTTTAGTTGCTTTGCCTCCAATTTCTACTGGCTCTAGGCTTTCTTCTGCTGTCAATTTTATTTGTGGTTAGGAGTTCTCCCTTGGGGTATGATGTACACATTTGCACCTTCTTTTATTGCATCTTTTGACTTCGTATTTCATTCGATCTCCAAAGAAAAGGTTCAAAAGAATATAAACTTGTGTAAGAATGGGCTAAAATACAAGAAATAGAGTCTGCACAAGTTTTAAGCTAACCATGCAGGAATTCGAGCGAAATCGGAGTCAAAGCGGAGAAGCCAAGTGAAGTTGAGCAGAGGTAGATATCGACCTTAGACCCAGATATCGACCCCCATATCGACCTCAACATTCGACCAGAGCTGAACAAGTCGAGCAGGAACAGAGACCTCGATATCGACCTCTGGTGTCGATATCGACCCCTTATCTCGACAGAAGATAGACTCGATTTCGAATGCGGATTGGAACTATAGGAGGCACGGGATTATCTCATACTTTCAAGATAGAGGACAGCTGAAGTTTTATTCATCTTTTACCTTTAAGTTATTTAAGTTTTATCAAAATAAAAGACCTATCCTAATTGTTCGGATAGAGTTATTAGTTTAGATAGGAGTTACAATCCTTGGATAGCGAGGATTAGTAGCCTATAAATAAAGCCTTAGGGGCTGATTTGTTAGGGGATCCAAGAATCCAATCATAGAACAACCCAAGACGATAGACAATAGAGTTAGAGAGAAATTTTAGGGTTGACGTTTGCGAAAGTTGACGTTAAGTTGTAAAGCTTCGAAGTTTAGTTTAATGCAAGTTTATTTCCTTCAATTGACGATGAATTCCATGATGAGAAGCGAGTAGTTCCCCAAAGCTCTTAGGGTCGGGGTGAGCCCGACGTTAGCCATGCGCGCTTGAGGTAAGTATTTGATGTTGATATCGTTGTGTCTATCTCTCCTCCTACAATTCTATGTTTAGTCCTAATCGAAAGAAAAGGGATTCATGCTAACAACTTGAGTTATAAACATAAAATTGGTAGAGACAATTAGGTTTATTTGAAAGAGTAATCCTAAGAGTTGGTGTACGGCGAAAGCTTGTCCCTCGGGTGAAATAGCGCAATTGTCCGTCTTATTTATCTTATCGCATGCATTGGTTAACGTTGTGGTAAACCCTAATCCTAAGAGTTGCTTTTTACATAGTTTATACACATAAAAGCCCCTGCTTGATTTCTATTCATTGCTTCTCTCTCCATCCTTAATTCTTCGGCCTTTCTTTGCCGACGAGAAACTAACTCACTGCAGGAAAGACATCGATATCGACAGCAGAGGTCGATATCGATCAAAACTGATAGATCGACGGTTTTCTGAGTCGATCTCGAGACTCCTGGGAAACTTCTGCAAGCATCGATATCGACCCCCTTGTGTCGAAATAGACCCCCTATATCGACTGGCAGTCTTCTGAGCCAGTCGATTTCGTGAACTGACATCAATATCGACCCCCACCAGTCGATATCGACCACTTGTTTTTGTCTCTGCAGGTCTTCTGTTGCAGAGAACATCCACAGCCGTGGTCGACATCGAGGCCCAAGGTCGAAATCGAGGTTTCTGGTCGACACAGACGTGAGAATTCCAAAGCTACTAGGATCCCGCTGACACGCCTCCTCGTGGATCGATCCTGACTACCCTTCCACTACAACGGGAGGAAGTCTTGTAATCATTTGCTTAGGCCAGGAGTTGGTTTACATTTATTTACATCTTTATATTTGTAATTACTTGACATATCATCCTCCTGCAACAACAGGGTATAAAGTTGTTAATCTGGATATTCTTTCTTTTATTATCCAATCTTCATTGTCACTCTATCTTATGTCATGAATTTCAATTATTTATTGCTGCCTTTTAGGCCAGAATCATAAGAGGATGGTTTTGGCTCTTAAGTGGCTAAAAAAGTGAGATAAAACCCTCGTTTTTTTTAATCTTGCACCCTTAGTGCCAATTTATGAAAGCAAGAAATCATATGTAAGTATTGGCTTCCTGTCATGTTAATTTATGTTTTATTAGGTTTAATCAAATGAATTTGGAGCTTTCGACACTGAATTGTTTGAACTACTGTTTGATATGTGAAATTATCCAACAACAACCAAGAGTTTCAAGTCTTATAACCAACTTTTAAATTTTATGTACCCACTCTTCTTTGAAGCCAATGGTACTCCACTACAATCTCACTTTCAACTATTTATGGTTTCTAAATTTTCATCTCTTTAAATTAAATCCTGATGTGCAACTTTCTGGGGTTTTATGGTAGGCGCTGGTTTACTTTCAAAGCCTCTATGTGGTCAAATCAAATGAAACCTTCTGATGTGTCAACCCTATATAGAAACACTTGAATCATTAACCCATTTGCTCATTGTTTCCCTCCAAATTTTGCAATCTTAGGAGGGTTTCGTGATTTGGTTGGGGAGTGAATTTCGCTATTTGATTCGCTATTTGCCTGATTTTAGGGTTTTAGGAGTTTATTACTCTGATTTGTTTTAGTTATCTTTCCGATTAGTGCTTGAGTTTAATAGAATAAACTTAGCTTTAGCTTGCAACAATCAAGGATTGGGATGTTGCGATTAGGGGCTATGACGTTTAAATTGAGGATTTTGGTCTTGAAATTGAGGATTGGAGACTTGAAATTGAGCTTTATGGCCTTATGTAATATTGAAATCGAGGGTTAGGGTCTTGGAATTAAGGGTTACGACCTTCTAATTGAGGATTAAAGCCTTGAAATTGAAGTTTATGGCCTTCAAACTGAGGATTGTGATTTTTAACTTTACCTGTCAAGGCTTTGCTTTTAGAAACGGTGCCCGAATCGGGGCTTGAAATTGAGGATTGGAGACTTGAAATTGAAGGTATGATGTAATATTTAAATCTAGGATTAGGGTCTTGGAATTAAGGGTTATGACCTTCAAATTGAGGATTTCAATTAAGGTCTTGCTCCTCTAGATTGTAGAAATGATGCTTACGTGTACTTACCAAATAAGAGGGTACTTTGAATTGAAATTTTTTGCCATCTTCTCTTTATTGGGTTGTCTCTGATTTCGTCTTCTGGTATAGTACCTTTTTTGTATTGTTGTAGTTGAATTGAAATTTTGTGTGGTGTTCGTTGTTTCTTTTACTGCAGCAAATCACCCTGCGTAATTCACTGAGACTGTTGCAAATCGTTAACCACAACAACATGCCCTTTTTCTCCATTCAGTTTGAAGTTCTTTGAGTTATTCTTTCTAATTAAATTTCAATTCTCCTATATTTGTTATTTGCTTTGGAATTTCAATTATCTCCTTGTCGTCTCTTTCTGACCAATTGTCTTCCTCTTTCCTTAATGTCGCCGATAAGCTCTTCGGATAGTCCCCAATTTGGCATATGGGTGCTCATCATATATCTCATAAGAGATTTGGTAGTTTAGTTATCTAAAACCCTAATTTGGCATGTGCTTGAGTTGATCGAATTTTTATAGAGAGCAAACAAGAAATACTGCCAACTGAGAATATACTTTCCATCTATAATGTTTTTTTTCCCTGACAATTTAGGCCATTTCCTGAAACAATTAATTTTTGCAGGAAAGATGCTTGATCAAATATAATACAAGTCAACCAAGTAAACTGGTGTTCAGGGAAAAGTTGTTAGCAAGGTTCGTGCAATTTTTTAATGTAATTTTTTGTGGCTTCTGTGTTGACCTGTCTGATGGCTTACTTGGTTAAGACTTTAGATGTCATTTACCTAAGATTGCTGTTTTTTTTCAATCGAATTTCAATTTTTGTTTGTTGTTTGTGTCTTCTTTCAACTCTAAATATCTATAGTCACCAATTAATTTTGTCTTGTTTTATCGGCTTTCTTTCTCGATAGAATGGGGGTGGTATTTGTATTCATATATATGACCTGAGAAGTGAGAACATGATCTCTATTAATATTGCGTAACTCAAGTTACGATGTTATAGGTTGCTAATGATTGAGATGACTCGTCAATTTTTAGAACTTTTCCCTTTTAAAAGTAATGCATTTCCCTTCTTATTTGGATGTTTAGTAAAATTTCTAAACTTTGAGCTTTCTTCCTTAGTCCCTTAAATCCAACATTCTTATCTACTGCTAATTTGTTTACCCTCTAGGTAAATGAAAACAGGTGCTTTCACACTCCTTGCATCCTTTTCTTTTCTTAAATTAAATTCAATCCCTCTTATGGCTAGAATCTTTTACTATTGGTTTTAATGCAGTAGCTACTTCTCTTTATACAAATATTTTCATCACTTTCAAAACTAAAAAAGTAAACATTATCACAACGCACTCAAGATGCTTGATGAATTATTTGTTTATCTAATTTATGATGAAATGAGTAAAGAGAACCCATGAAATGGCTTGTTGTTTGTGAGGCCTTAAATCTTTCCTCAATCCTCGCCCCTTCTAGGTTGCTATTTGATTATCGAGTCGTCCCGATCCAAATCCAAATTCCAACTAAACATGATCGACCTCAGGTATCCTTGTACTTCTCAAAATTATTTTTTTATTTGGGCTTCAATTTCATGGGGCAGCATTCGCAAGGTCAACAAATCAAGCTTTATAGCGGTTTGTGGAAAAAAATTCTTTCGCATGATTTATCTCAGTATTTGATTCGAAAGAATTAGACGATCGGTAGCTAGGGTGGTTATCGCAAGGGACTATGTTGAGTTCATTGGTATCAACAATCCCTTTTATCACCATGGAGTACATAGTTAGTTTCACCTACTATCTTAGGGATTTTGCTTCAGACCAATGCGGTGCAACCACACATTCGAAGAATCTATGGTAACATTACTGGTCTTGAGATCATGCATCCCAGATAGGGTTGTGTAGAAAAATACGCCACGGTTGACACGATACGAAACCACAATGAAACGGCACGAAAAAACACGAAACGATATATATACGACACGATTATGACACGAAACGGTAAAATACGACAATAAACGGTTCGTGTTCGGATCGGCATATTTCTCTTATCGGGTATCCGACACGACACGTTAAATTTTTTTTAAAAATACTGGCAATCTGTAATAATACAAATAAAATAATTGTCCAAATGTAACATGAAAGGGAAGTTGCCCAGTTGGTTGAGCGGGCTGCTTGTAGTTGGAATTTACTAGGTGGTCATCAGTTCGATCCCGGAGGGCTTCGCTTCTTTTTAAATTATCCTTTACTTATTTTTTTTAATGACATATAGTCGTGAAAGGCTCCAAACAATCCCTAGCCTTCTCCAGTCTCACGCTTTACTCAGATACGCTCAATTCTCACGCTCTCTCCTCTCTCTCGCCGCCAGACGCTCGGCCTCTCGCCGACTCACCCTCGATCGTTCGCAGCCAGACTCTCGCCGACTCAACCTCCCCTCTCGGCTCTCGCTCGCAGACAGACTCGCTCTCTCCTGATGAGTCTCTTCTCGTTTGCCCTCTCCTGACTCTCCTCGTGTTCGCCCTCTCCCGAGTCTCCTCTCGCCTTCTGGTTCTTGTATTCGAAGAAATTGAAGATGAAGCACCCGTAGACTCAAAAGTGTAATCGGATATGTAGTTACTCTGTTTTTAATTTTTGCTTTCTGAATCTGTTTTCTACTTATGATGATGATGATGATGGCTATTTCCAATCTTATTTCTAGGGTTTTTGGTTTCTTTCGATTTAACTTTGGTATGGTAGATATTGTGTTGTGTGTAATTGCAATTTGCAATTTGTAAGCACAGTTCAAATTCAAGCCGTATATTTGTAATTTAGATGTACTGTTCAAATTCAAGTAGTTCAAATTCAAGATATATGTTGTGTGTATTTGCAAGTACAGTTCGAAGAAATTGAAGATGGTATGTTGCTTCTTTCTTTTTTTTTTTAAATCTAAGCGGCTGTTTTTATTCCACAAACCCTAAACGGTTCGTGTCGTGTTATACGGGTATCCGACACGAAACTGTTTCGTGTTTTCATGTCGGATACCCGGTACTTATCGTGTCATGTTCGGATCGGCCTTTTCAGTGTTATCGGTTTCGTGTATCCGACATACCGTGTCGTGTCGTGTCGGATACCCGGTTATGCACAGCCCTAAATTCCCATATTTGCTTCTGCTTTCTGCTATCTTCTTTCCTTGTTTTGTTAACCTATATGCCGATAGTAGTCCATCATTCTTTGATCTTATAATGGAAAGTTTAAGGTGATCTGGAGCTGTAATATTTATCTGTTTATTTGATTATGTATTGTGCAGGTTTAGTGGTTCAGACAACACCAAATGATCATGTTTGCAGGTGTCATGAGAAAAAGTACATACCTTATCTGGTTTCTCTGACTTGTTCTTTCTTTTAAAACCATTGTTACCTTTGATCTTGAAAATTGCAAATCTATCACTTAAGAAGGTTTGAATTTAATTTATTATCTGTAATAAATAAAAACACTGTTGTTGTAGTTGTTTTTATGTAATAACTCATAACCATGATTGGCCAAACTTTGTCTTAACATCTTCATCATACACCGGGTTAGCAGCTTGTTGGGCCACTTATTATTGAGGCTGACAGTTTGAAGGTGTTGATTATAGGGGCATAATGTGGTGAATGGAAAAAGTTTGGTTGCTCCTAAAGTGACTAAGGGTGGTGTTATCGTTGCCAATAGTGTAGAGTTCAATGATAAATTAGGCATTAAACAACTTGTCAGTGCTATCAGTGATGTTGTTGGAGATGGTATGAATCTTTCTCTATTCATATGTTGTTGTTTTAATGGGATGAAATTAAGTCCTACCTAAGGGGAAAACAATGATAAATTGTGAATGCCTCGCTGGCTTTTTACATTGATGACCTTTTATTTACCACTTGTGCTACTGTTCTTACTTGGGCAATCTTCACTGAAGCTTTGCAGATAGTTTCTGCTTGAATGAACAGAATGGAGCTCAAGAGAGGTATTAGTATGGCAATTGACCCTGTCCTGACAAGATTGAAGAGTAGAGAGCATGGATGATTAGCATGTTAGAAGGGATTGCTCAAGTTTGTTCTTCGCAATGATATTGATAATTTTTATGGCAGGGAAGGATTTAGGAGTTTCTTGCTTGTTATCGTTTGATAATTTTTTCATTGTCATAATAAAAGAGATGTTCGATTTTTATATTCCTTTCAATTTATCGTTAGATTTGATGTTTAATTTTTTTAATCGTAGTATTTGCTTAGGGTTAGGGTTTGGGGGATTCGACTGCTGCAGGTTGATCGGAATTGGTCGATTGCTTCTTAAAATGACTACTTTATATACTGATTGATTGGATTTCATTTAGATTTTCCATGTTAGGTTAATTTTGAAAGCATTCCAATGATAATCCATGATTTATCTTTGTCTAGGCATCTTGAGCAATAGCTGGATTGCTTAACCTTACAGTTATCTGAATCCAATATTAATGTCATATATCTAAAACATATCACTAGCTTTGGCCTGTTTTTTTGTCAGGTATTTTGAGAGCATTCCAAAGGATAATCCATGATTTTTCTGTCAGTTATCTTGCACTTGGATGCCAACAGAAGTTGAGGATGTTGATCCTCTCATTCAGGCATATCAATGGGTTGGTGTTGCTTATATCAGATAGTTAGAATATGTCAATATCTTTTTATGATATTTGAGATCCTTAAAACAATGTCTAAACAATCGCAGGTCATATGCTGATTATAGTGATAAATCTTGCTATTTGCACTAGTAGAACCATCAAATGTTCAGGTTATTTCTCTAATTTTTAGTTTGGTATTCAATTCACTTTTAGTTTTTTAGCTTCTTATGTTTAGTTGTAATACCTAGGGTTTCATGCTTTAGCTTCATTGCTAATTTCTAATAATTTGATCTTGATAGCACTTCTATTATTTTTAAAATTCGAATTTATTCTTTTGTTTCACATGTTTACTGACTTTAAATTGGTATTCAATTCGAAATTATTCTTGATAGCACTTCTAATATCCTTTGGTGGCATATATCCATTTTGCTTCTTTATTTGCTTTCAGGGTACGTAGTTGAATGCTTTGACAAAATTTGTGTTAACCCTATACATTTTGGTACTCATTTAATGCTCATTCTTATTTTCATATCTCATGCTTGTTAGCTCTATGATTTAAGACAACTCTTTATTGCAACTTGCAGGAGAGCCCGGTTTGAACAACTAGACTACACGGAAGAGGACTACAAAAAGAAGCATCGGCATATTAAGGGGGTAAATGCCACAACTTTATTTTTGTTGTGATAATCCACTATTTATTTGTAAAGTTCTAGGTTTTTGGATTATATGAAAAAAAAAAATATAAGCACCAGTTGTAAATTATATCCCTTAAACTACCTAATAGAGCATTTATACTACCTAATAGAGCATTTATACTTTCGTGGCTGAGAAAAAATGAGCATTAAGGCCCTAAATCTCCAATCACCTTGGTTACTTGTTATCCTTTAGTTTGTTATACAACTATTTCTATTTAGTGTGGCTTTTTCATATGAATTCTATTTTTTTTCCTTTCATGATCTAATTTGTGTGTATCGTTTTTAAAGTGTCAATCATGCTCATTTTTATGCTTACACTAAGAACTCTTGTGCTCACCTTGGAATGGAGTCTCTTGTTTCTTTTTATGCATAGCAGAATTAGTGCTACCAAGAATTGGCTTTTTTCATAGTCTTTGATCTCATGACTGCTAAAAATGTGCAGTAGCTAATGGCCTTCAAGCTTGGGGTGTATCCTGATAATATCTTTTGTCATCTTTTCAGTATTTCATATGTAGAATGTTTTCTAATGCTTCTCTCTTTTTTCCTTATTTTAGAGAATGAAGAAGATACTTTTAGAACTTCTACCAACAGAGAAGCTCCCATTGCCTTTTGGTTCAGTGGAATCTAATTCAAGTTGCAGCCCAGTCCACATCCATAGAACAATGGAGATGATGCAGATTCATGTATACTAACATGGTTGTATTTTGATTCAGGCATTACTTAAGCAACTGTTTGACATAAAATTATGCATTTCAGACTACAATGATCTCAATAATATTTTTGAATAAATACTTATGACAACGAACTCAACGCGCGCGATGCGCGCGTGCACCACCTAGTATTTACAAGAGCATTACAAGGTTTGAAAGAAGATTCCTTTTTTTTTTATAACCACGGTAATCCAATATTTATACTTTATATATTATCCATAATATACTATAATACGTATTGTATAACATAATATATATATATATATATATACATATATATATATATATTTACATTATTTTATTTATCTATATATGTAAATGTGCGACGGGACGGGATTTGCGGGATTGGAATGGTCGTCCCACGTCCCGTCACGCAAAATTTTGCGGAATGGGACCGGGATTTCTGGGATTTGTACCCACCCCTAAAGGAAATGGTGAGACAAAAATTTTAACACTAAACCGGGTTTACAAAATGAAATATTGTTACAGCGGCCATCGTAAATTGGATGTCAAGGACCTTGATTCCTCTAATTAGGGATGGCCACGAGTCACGGATTGGCCGGGTTAGGGTCGAAGGGTTGACTCCGGTTGAGGGTCAGGGTTAGGTTCGGGCAAAAGATAACCTGTGACCCGGCGGGTCGGATGGGTCGAGGCTTCAAAAATAATGACTGTTTCTAGGTGGGCCCCACTCCAACGGTAATTTTTTTATAAAAAAAATTACAGTCGTTGCTCGGCTTCGATATAGTTCGAGCCTATAAATAGGCACCCCCTCTCTCCCTAATTCATTTTCTTTCACCATCCCATCAATCAACTTACATTTCATTTTCGTAATATAAAAAACAATCGATATCTCGTCAATCGTTATAATGACTGATCGTAGCGGATCCTCTAGTAGCTCCTCGCTGTTCAAAAATCCTTTCAACAAGCTCGTCCAAGGCCCAGGAAAGATTGAAGTGGAGTGTCGTTATTGTGGGCATAAGTACAAGATAACGAATAACTTGGGTTATGACAATTTGAAGAAGCATCTAACGACGAAGCATCTCGACAAGGTCGACGAAGCATCGGGATCGGGTAATTAGCATTGTGTTGTGTGAATTTTATGAAGTGCTCAATAAAGTAGGAACTAGGAAGTAAGTTAGTTTTCGTTGTAATGGCATGCATGAAGCACCAAGCGCGATCCCGACCGAGGCAATGAACCCGGTACAGCTTTGTAACCGTTGTTCGGTTTGTAATAAACTTGTCTTTTATCTGTGTATTCTTTCATTTTTTAACTAATCCAACATATAAACCTCAATACTTGCAGGTGATCTACCGAAAAATACTTGGAGCCCCTAGCTCCACTGTCGCTGTGAAGCAATTGTTGAGTCGAGGTGGACGAATTCTAACCGAGAAGAGATCTAGATTGCTCCCTGATAATGCATATTTTGTATAGGCATTATAGACGGTCTTAGATGCATTAGAGTCTTCATATTGCATGTTTAATTAGCTTATTTACATTCTTGATTATTTGATATTCAATGTTCTGAATCTACTGTTTTTATTGTTTATTTGTAGATCTTAAGATCCAAGCTTGAAAGGTGGAGAATTCATGGAGCAAATGGAGTAAGAAGAGCTAAGGAACAAGAACATAAATGAAGAACATGGAGAAATCCCATCTTTAAGGTTCTGAAAAGTTGAATTACCTTATGAAGTCTTCATGAGATTTGTAGTTCTTGAAAAGGGCTTTCCAACGCATATTCATATGCATCAATCGGATGAACGATGACTCTATAAAGTGCATTACAAGTTCAGCCTATCGAAGTTGTCAAAGCTGAAGAGCGGCACCCGCCGCTAAATAACCGGTACCCACCGGTCTCGCTGTTTCCGAATCTGCGAAGATCAGCCGAATCTTATCTTATAGAAACTTTTATCTATTCCTTCTGTAAATACCAGAAATTTAAATGATTATTTAATTGCCAAAATTGGAAAGTTTTGGAAACCCCGTCCTCAACCGCATTTCTAAACTCGAAAAGTCTTTGAAATTAATTCTTGCACATTTTAAAATGTAAGTTGTCAAGTTCAAATTCCGCTATTATATTTGGATTTTCAAACTTGGATTCTTGAAGAGTAGTTTGAAATGAATTTAAACTCGAGTCGGATTTCGGGATAGGTAGTCGGGATTGGAGGTTAGATGAGCGGAATCTCTCTCTCTCTTACTCGGCACCATCTCTCTCATTCTCTCTCACTCTCTCCCCCATCCTTCTCACCATCTTAATTGTTTTGTCTTTTTCTTCATTATAACCTTAATGTGTCAAATCGCTCCACTATATAAGGGAGGCTCCAATACCTAAAAAAAACCCTCAATATCATCATAAAAATCTGGGCCTCCTACCTCAGTTCTCTCTCTATCCATTTACAATTAAGAAATCAAACCCTAAAAGAATCAACTTTCCACTCTCTCTTTCTTCTTCAATCCTTCAAACCCACCTTCAAATCCTATCTTTTGTGTTTCTCTAGCCTCTAAACCTTCCAAACATCCTCTTAAAAATTTCCTCTCAAGAATCTAACTCAAAAATCGGAGTAAGAAGGCGAATTCAATCAGAAACCAAGTTTCTGTCCCTGGGCGCGGCCGCGAGTTCATCTTCGCTGTCGTGAGGACGAGCCCAGACGAATAAACTCATCTTCACCATCGCGAGTTCATCTTCGCCGCCGCGAGTTCAGAGCCCATTTCCATTTTCAGCTCGGTAAAACACCTCGTTCTTCTTCATTTTAACTCATTTCTCCTTCCCGCTTGTTCTCGCATATTCCTCACTCTTTCCTCTACCTTCCAAGGTCAAGAAACGTCAGATATAACTCCTTTTGAAGTGGATTGAAGCCCTTTTTTTCCTCCTTCCCTATTTTTGAGCAAGGTAAGCTCCCACCCTCCAATCCTCTCGTTTTGGATCTAAAACTTTATGAAGGTCCTCTTTTAACTAAGATCGGTCCCTCCTAGGCCTTATCGTAGTAAAACCTCGTTGAATCATAGCCAAAGGACCTACCTCTTCTAAGATTTTCGAAGAAGCCTCAAGGAGGCTAGGTAATCCCTCTTTCGCTCTCCCCTCTAGTCCTTGTTTGGGTCTTTTGTGCTTTTTTGGTGTCGGTTTTGTGTTAAAAATGTTTTGAAATAAGTTCGGTTTAAAACGGTTTTGAATCGATGCAAAAACGAGCAAAAGTTTTGAATCTTTCCGCTAAGAAACCATGGTCACCGCGGCGAGTTAGAATAGAACCAGAGGAGTAAGGAGAGTTTCGCGGCCGCGACAGCAGGTTTCACCGCGGCGAAATTCATCTCTCACGGCCAACGGGAACCTCCTTCTCACGGGGAGAAACTAGGATGATTTCACGGCCACGACCGACCGTCTCGCCGCCGGGAAATCCACCCAGTAGCTTTGCCGAGCTACTCCTTGATCCTTTGGATTAATTTGTTGGTTTTTGGTTTCGATCCTTTTCAGTCGGGTTTTAGTTTGAGGTTGATTTAGAAAAATGAGATTTTGGAATATTATTTTAATGATTATTTTAATAATTTAACAAGGGAATTTTGACGGAATTTGAAAGGTCGAATTGAATACTGGAGAGTGTTTTGAAAGCTTTCATTTCAAGTGTCGGGATTCTTTAAACTTGAGTAAATTAAATGGTTGATGCTTGGTTTTAGAAATGAAATTTGGATTGAATAATAAAGGGATTTGAAATATTCGGATGACTTGGCTTTTTACGTTTTTCCGATTTGGAACGGTTTGAAATGATTTGAAATGGTTGGACTTTGGATTGGTTTTGGGAGATGTGATGGGGACATGGTCTTGATGTGTGTGTGACTAGTAGCCTTGTACCTTATCGCTTTTTTTATTAATTTCATAGGTACTTGTTGATTGAGTTGATTGAGTGGATTCTGCTTTTGCTATATTTGTTGTTCGGTTTTCCAGGTAATTTCCTTTATGAACTTGCTCAGATAGATCAGATCAACCCTCCTACATGTAGTCGTATGACATACTAGGTGTTGCATAAGCATTAAAGCATGCCATGTACTATCCTGCTTAGGTTGCACAAATTTATTGAGCATTTTCTTACTTTATGCATATGAAAAGAGAAAGGTCATTATCTGTGTGTCCAAGAGTCATTACTAGGGTCATAGCAAAACCCAGTCCCATCGGGCTTGTCCTCAATCGAGTCTATATAGAGTCAAGCTTGTGAGCTCGATTCGCCATATGAGCATGATGTTGAGATTATTGATGCGAACATATACCGCTTATGGGTGGAATTGCTATGCTATAGCTTGAGCTGGCTAGCGTTCGCCCTAATGGAAAGGGGGCGGAGGTAGGAGAGGGATACGCCACTTGGAATTCTTTGGACCATTTATTGTATTTCTACACATTATATCCTGATAAGCATGACTTGTGTGTTTAAATTCTGTACTGCATAGCATCTTTATCAGGTATAACGTATGTGTATGCCTGCTTGTGGGAACAAAATGCATAAGGGCCTTGGTCTGATCCCTTGCCCTGCATATATTTTTTAGGTTTGTTTGCAGATTATGTTTGCTCCGTGCTTCTATGGCGGGGAATTTCTTAGGCGATCACAGTCGAAACTCACCTTATCACCTTGGCTTAAATATTTCGTAAATCCGAGATTTCGTGTTTTGGTTTTGACCTAGCCTCACTGTGGTAAGTTATACTCTACTTCTATTTTCGCTCTTTTCACTAGAAATGAATTTAGCGATGTAGTTTCCTAAGACAGGTTAAGGGTACCCAACTGCCCTACGGTTGATTTGGGGTTCAAAGTCCCCACTTTAAAATGCAATTATTTGAGGTTTGAATCCTCGACATGTACCTGGATTGCAAGATCCGAACGAAGGTATCCAACCTTCGAAACGTAACCTGAATATTTATATTTGATCAATTATAAAGTTGGTATCAGAGCGAGGTTGTGTAATTCAGGTACCAAATGGTCGAGTGTATGTTTTGAAAACCGCTCATAGATTTCAAAGGATTTTCACAAGCTTTAAAGGACAAAATGAATTTAATATGGCTAGTGTAATTAACTCAACTTAATGCAGTTGACTTAGGGTAAAAAAATCAGATAATGGGTAATCGAGTGGGTAGAAAAGCACTAGACCATCCCTATTGGATGTAGTCCTTGGGAATGGGTAGACAAACTTAGCTTCAACTTTACAGATGGGCCTGGAAGATTCGCAGAAGTTTGCACCGTGGTGGTGACAAGAGGGTTTCTCGACCAAATAAATTTATAGTCAAGACCTCGCTATAGGATAGTGGAGTCAGGTTCGTCCTCAGGAGAGAAGTTAGCGGTTCTAGTTCAGTTGATTCGGGGTTCGCGGAGTAGAGGGAGGGGTGGCTGTCGACTACGAACAGGAGGTCGATGTCGAGTTGTGCAGTCGATGTCGACTAGATGGGTCAACATCGAGGGGATGGATCGAGAAGCTTTGGTCGATTTTATGGTGTCTGCGAAAACTTAAAAATAATAAAAGAAATAACAAATAATAAAAATGCAAACTTCCATGGTTAGGGATTACCACAACAATAAACATATGTGTAGATTATAAATCACATAAAAGAGCATGCTTTTCATCAAATAACTTTCGTTATTAACAAGTAGGAATATAGAGGCTTTCGCATAAACCCTAAGTGTTACTACCTTTTCATAATTAGGGTTTAGTCAACTTTCGCATGCAAAACCTAATTACTATCCAAATTCATAATAAGATTGCTTTCGCTTCAATATCATAAATAAGGAATTTCCTTAACTCTCACTAAGGATTAAGCACATAGGTAGATGATGATAAAGACATATGTGATCATGAATTCATAAATCAAGCACACATATCTATGTTGTGTTCACCCCAACCCTAGAAGATGAAAATTAGAAACATGACATAATAAAAGAAACTAACTTTATCATAAAAACTAAAACTTTAAACTTACAACCCTTCTCAATCTCTTCTCCTATCTAATCACGTCCAAAGACGACTTCGCTTGAATGAATCAAAAATCAACCCCTAGGGCTTTATTTATAGTGTTCAATCCTTGCTACCCAAGGAGAGCATATATCTAGCATCTATCTATATCTATCTAAAGATAAAAGTTCCCTAATTTAAATAAATGAAAGAAATAAAATTCCCCTAGGTAAAATAGGAATTGACCAAAGAGGATAGATGTTCATCAAAGTAGATAAAAGATCTTCACTTCATGCTTAAGTAATCTCCCTTGAATTCGGCTCCAAAAATGCGTCGCATAGCTTTTGTAGGTCACTCGATATCGAGTCAAAAAGTCAATATCGACTCAAGGTGGGTTGATATCGTGTCAAGGGGTGTAGATGTTGAGTCTTGTGATGTTGTGTCGAGTGATTCTGTCGATATCGAGTGAAACTAGTCGATATCGAGTCAGTTTCTGTCGATATCGAGTGCACTGTCAACTTTCAGCATTCTGCTCCATCTTGAAACGCACTTTCCCGAGTCCTCGTTCATCCGATTGCCGCGTATGAGTATGCGTTGGAAAGCTCTTTTGGAGGGCTACAACTCTCATGAAAACATCAGAACTTGATTCAAAATGATGAATGGCTAAAAGTGGCATTTTCTCCAGCTGCACCATCTTGTGCTCTTCCTCAGCTTCTCCAACGTCTTCATGACTTTCCTTTAAACTCCAAAGTGTGTCCGATTTCTGCGAAAATTAAACAAAAACTTGTGTAGACCTCCATAATTCACAAATAAACATAAACTACACAAATCTCATACTTTCTCAATATAAAAGTATAAAATATAGACAGAAATCAAAGTAAAAGATAGTATAAAACATGGTAGAATGAGCGCACATCAACACCCCATACTCAAGCTTGCTTGTCCCCAAGAAATACTTTTAATGGTCATACAGGGGAAGGACTAAATTCTCAACATCATAGATCCATTCTTATATAACCCTGCAATCAATTACCATCCTCGCAAAGGTACTATTGTCACCAAATTCATGCATGTGAAGGAAAAGCAACATCGCACACAAAAAGAGGGTTATATGCAAAAACAATTTCCTGCGACAAAGCATTGATAATCAAGAGGACTTTTATGCGCATGGTGAAGTTAAGGTAAAAGGCATAGTGGTGGGCTATATTTGGACAATGTGGTGCTAAATCCGGGGAGAATTCTTCAAACTTTGCTTTCTTTGCTTTGATTCACTCTTTGCTTTTTTCACTTATATGCTTTTACCTCTCTAACCTCAACACTGCCTTCTCGCGAGTCGCGAACATGGGTGTCATGAATGGCCCCGGATACTTAGTGTTTCGGACTCCTCACCTGGGTGTCCTATCTTGCGGAACTAACATCTCAAGCAAGCAGGGTCGATCATCTTTTATCTCTTGAGGTGACCGGATTTTCTTTCTCTCATTATTTTTTCCATAAAATATCATTCTCCTGCCAAACTCCAAAATATTGATACAACACAACAACCATATAATAATCTCCATAATATGACATCAAATTCTCAACATACTCCTTAGATGGGTAATAAGGTAATGAAAAAGGCAATTTATAGATCATGTGGAGAAAAATATGAAATAAGGCTCAATATGTCTTATATGATGTAAATATGCATAGGTAAGGCTAGGATATAAGATGTATAGAATAAGCTCGTATGGAAAATAAAGTTCTTTATCATCTTATCATGCAAATGTCAAAAGCAACTTCAAATTTTACCTCCTTTCATGGTTTTCAAGAAAATAATGCACTTCATTGAGACATCCCTTACTAGGCAATTTCATGCTATATCTCTAATGAATCTACTTTTGCATCGTCGAGCTTTGTTAAACTTCGATGACACTTATCAAAAATTTCAAAATTTTCAATGGGGGTGGTTTTTTAGACTTTGGACAATAAACATGATGCATATAGATAGATAAACCTATCCAAAGGTACCATGTATGGAGCAATTTACATAAATATGACAAAAGTAAGCCTTTCCCCCACCCCATACTTAAACATTACGGGGTCCTCATTGTATAAAAACAAGGGTAAAGGAAGAAACTTACTAGACAGTAGCGAAGAATCTCGAAAATAGGTGCACTGCATGTGGGTCGATATCGAGTGAACCAATCGACATCGACTGAGTTCACTCAATTTCTGGTGTTCCAAGCTTCAGGGTGATCCGACCTCGACCACAAGCTCTTTTTTCACTCGATATGTTCAGTCGATATCGAGTCCCTTTTGCAGATCTTTGCACCTGAGATTTTGCAACTCCAGTAGACGTCGACTGGACTAGTCGACGTCGAGTCAACCTCCAGTTTTTTTAATTTTCTATGGTCATCAAAAGAAAAAGAAAACCTTTCACGAAGTAAAGAAAATAAGAAAAATAAACTTATCTAAGACAGGAAATAAAAATAGTGGGTTGCCTCCCGTAAGCGCTAGGGTTTAAGTCGCTAGCTCGACCTACTTTCCTTTAAGCCCTAGCCTGGCTCATCCTTTTTTGGAGGTATAGGTGGGTCTGGTGGTTCCTCCGGTGGTAGGAAGCGTGGAATGTCATTTGGGGGCATCGTATGAAGAAGCTTAAACCTCCCCGAGTTAATGCTCCATGGCTTCACCCATTCAACTTCCTGGGCCCCAGCTAGCCTGTATAAAGGAAGACAAATATAAAACTCACATACCTCAGACATATCTCTCTTCCGCTTCATAGGTTGACTTGTTTGCGCATCTCCACCACAGCAGAACGGTGGAGTAGGAAGAGATATTTCCTCCTTATCCTGTGGAGCTTCGTGCCACTTTTCTAGGACCCCATACTTGAATATGTACATCGGGTGCTCAAAATCGTCGGGGATAGCCTTCACCTTGTAAGGTAAAAGCGACCTTGAAATGCCCTGGGCAACAATGTCCGGCTTCTTCTCTTCTAGCACTTGGGATCCTTCAATTGATTCATCAACAATAGATAACAAAGATGTAATCGAGGCCAAAGGAGGACATACCATGGGTTCTGTGGTACAGTCGATTTCGACCGATGCACACTCAACATCGACTGGTGACTCGATATCGACTGAGGTGA
This sequence comes from Persicaria maculosa, assembly GCA_963922045.1. Lineage (NCBI taxonomy): Eukaryota > Viridiplantae > Streptophyta > Magnoliopsida > Caryophyllales > Polygonaceae > Persicaria > Persicaria maculosa. Next base: position 36,865,363 of record OY998260.1, read on the forward strand.
ACTCGATGTCGACTGATATTTTTGGATCAGTTCCTCTAGAATGCATATATGTCGAGTCCATGTAGTCGATATCGACTGAAAGGTAGTCGACGTTGACTGGCTCATAGAAGGGGACGTTGTCGAGCCAACCTTCTTCTGCTGGAGGTGGGTCAATTGGCTTGTTGGGAGGAGAATGATAAGAAGCCTCAAGCCTTCGGATTAAGTCTTCCAGCCGGGCTATTTCCTTTAATCGTGCCTCCTCTTGTGCGAGCCTATTTTTCCGTCTCAAATCTTTGACCTATCTTTCCCATTGGAGATCGTATACTTCTTGCATCTTTGTACCTAACCTTTAAAATCACAATAAAGAACACAAATTAGTAGCAAAAGCTCGGCACATAGTGGGTACCGATGAGTTAGGTGGTGGTAGGGTATGTGATAGGGTAAGAAAAAAGGGATGGGCTACTCCTAAACTTTAAACAAAACAAAACTAGGCGCGATTGATATCTCCCGGCAATGGCGCCAATTTGACGAGAGGGTTTCTCGACCAAATAAATTTATAGTCAAGACTTCGCTATAGGATAGTGGAGTCAGGTTCGTCCTCAGGAGAAAAGTCAGCGATTCTAGTTTAGTTGATTCGGGGTTCGCGGAGTAGAGGGAGGGGTGGCTGTCGACTACGAACAGGAGGTCGATGTCGAGTTGTGCAGTCGATGTCGACTAGATAGGTCAACATCGAGGGGATGGATCAAGAAGCTTTGGTCGATTTTATGGTGTCTACGAAAACTTAAAAATAATAAAAGAAATAACAAATAATAAAAATGCAAACTTCCATGGTTAGGGATTACCACAACAATAAACATATGTGTAGATTATAAATCACATAAAAGAGCATGCTTTTCATCAAATAACTTTCGTTATTAACAAGTATGAATATAGAGGCTTTCGAATAAACCCTAAGTGTTACTACCTTTTCATAATTAAGGTTTAGTCAACTTTCGCAGGCAAAACCTAATTACTATCCAAATTCATAATAAGATCGTTTTCGCTTCAATATCATAAATAAGGAATTTCCTTAACTCTCGCAAAGGATTAAGCACATAGGTAGATGATGATAAAGACATACGTAATCATGAATTCATAAATCAAACACACATATCTATGTTGGAATCACCCTGTTGTGGGAGGGAATCTAGGTTGAATAAATATAAATATAAATATAAATATAAATTAAACCGACTCCCTGTCCAAGAAAATAAAATTACAAGAATCCCTCCCGATGTAGTAGTAGGGTATTCAGGATCGAATCCACAAGGAGGTATGTCAGCAGTTCCTAAACATGCAATCACGTTCAATTTCGACTCCAGAAGATCATTCGATATCGAGTAGATCAGTCGATATCGGCTACAGTTCCAGTCGATTTCCAGCAAATTCCTGCAATAGAGAAAAAGACAATCAACGTCGAGTAGAGCACTCAATATCGGGTCAGTCACTCGATATCGACTTCTGCAGTCGATTTGGAGTCTTCAACAGAAACTGTAAACATAACCATTTTTTGTCCGAAAAGTGTCCGAAGAAATTAAGAATGACATAGGAAGGATGGACAAAATAAAAACACTGATTTGTATAAGATTCAATAAACTTAAAACCTCCAAGATCGGGGATTTCATGCCACAACGATAACCATATAAGCCTATGCCAAATTTCATGAAAGATTATGCATTTTCGTCAAATAACTTTCGTTACTAACAATTATGTGATTTAGAGGCTATCGCATAAACCCTAAGTGTTACTATCCAATTTCATAATCAATCCAAATTCACAATAAGATGGCTTTCACTTTAATAATGCAAATAAGGATCGCCTACTACTTTCGTAGAAGAATCATGCATATAGGATAGAAGACGAAATTGCATAAAAATCATACATTTGATGCATAAACTTACATGGCTATCATCGGGCTCACCCCGACCCTAGAAGTAAGGGAACTACTCGCGCTTCATATCCATAAACATCATCATCATTGGAAAATAAAATTGAATTGAAATTGTTGAAAGATTATAACCGAACAAAGCAAACTTCCGCTCTCGCTTCTCTCTACTCCACTCGGCCTTCTCTCTCTCTCCTAACTGAATTCTCTGCGATTGAATCCTTCAATAATGAATAACTCAACCCTAATGGCTCTAATTATAGACTTTAAAACCTCGCTATCCAAGGAGAAGAAAATCTATCTTATTCCTAAGATAAAACTAACCAAAAGTAAATAAATAAAATCACTTTAGGTAAATATGAATTCACCCTAAAAGATATAAATTCTAATAGAAAGATAAAAGATCTCCGACTTAATGTAGAAGTAAACCACTTCGGATAAGATTTTATCAAAACCGTCGGATCTGTCTGCAGCGTCACCCAATATCGACTAGCTTCAGTCGATATCGACCACTCTTCTTCTATCTCGAGCCAGCTCTACTCGACCTCGGATTTGCACTCGATCTCTATCACTTCACTCGATTTGGGGCACTCGATATCGACGAGCTGTAGTCGATATCGACTAGTCTGTATCGGGTAGACTTGATCTTCTTCTGGCTCAATTTCTGGTGTTCAATTCCACTCGATGTCGAGTCACTTGGTCGATTTCAACTCCTTAGTAGACTTCGAGTAATTTTCCAGCTTTTCTTCTCTTTTCCAAATCGCTCCAATTTTGCCTTGATTTCTGCGAAATAACACAAGAACTCGTGTAGACCTCCATAATTGGCAAATAAACATAAACTACACTAATATTATACTTTCCCAACCAATATGCATGAAAATATAGACAGAAATTGAAGTAAAAGTAGATGAAAATATATTAAATTGAGCGCACATCAAACACCCCATACTTAAGCTTGCTTGTCCCCAAGCAATACTTTTAGCGGTCATTCAGGGGAAGAAACTAAACCCTTAACATCATAGATTCATTGTTATATGTCCTACAATCAATTTCCATCCTCGAAAAGGTACTAATGTCAACAAATCCATGCCTATGAATAAAAGCAACATCATACTCACAAAAGGAGGGTTATGCATAAAACAATTTCATGCGACAAAGCATTAATAATCAAGAGGACTTTTTGCAAGCTTACAGAGAAGTAGATTGGTAAAAGGCTAAAGGTGGTCTAATTTTTGGCCATGTGGTGTTAAATCCGGAGAAATAAACTTTCTTTCCAAGCTTCCATTCTACATTCCTTCTTCATCATATTTCTCACCTTTCACTCTTCGCTCAATGCTTTTTTTCACTTATAATGCTTTTACCTCTTAAACCTTAGCACTGCCTTCTCGAGAGTCGCAAACATGGGTGTCACGAATGGCCCCGGATACTTAGTACTTTTGACTCCTCACCTTGTGTCCCATCTCGCCGAACTAACATCTCAACGAGCAGGGTCGATCTACCTTTATCTCCTGAGGTGATCGGATTTTTTCTCACTCATTAAATTTTCCATAATTTTAAATTTTCTTTCATTCCTGCCAACAACTTCAATAATAATATGCACAAACTCCATATAACAACTCCAAATATGACATCCATTCTCAACCTAGTCCCCGGATAGGATATAAGGTATAAAAAATGGGCAATATGTAATGTATGTGGAGCAATAATGATGTAAGGCTCATATATGGCTTGTGTAATGCAAATTTGCATAGGTAAGGCTAGGATATGAAATTGAGCATATGTATGGAAAATATAAAGTCCTCCATCATCTTATCATGCATATGTCAAAAGCAACTTCAAATTTTACCTCTCTTTCATGATTTTCTCTAAAAATCACACTTCATTGTGACTTCCCTTTACTAGGCAATTTCATGTTATATCTTTAATGAATCTATTTTTGCATCGTCGAGTTCAATTAAAAAGCTTCAATGACACTTTTTCATAAATTTCAAATTTTTTAATGGGGGTGATTTTTTTTCCGAAAAATAAATATGATGCATAAAGATAAATAAACATATCTAAAGTATAATTTAATTGGAGAAGTATGCATAAACATGAAAAAAAAATATGAAATATGCGTCAAAATGCTTCAAATATGCAAGTAAACCTTTCCCCCACCCCATACTTAAAGATTATAGTGTCCTCATTGTATAAGAACTAGGGTTAAGAAAGAAACTTACTAAAAATTAGCGAAAATCAGGTGTTGAAGACGTCTACAAGGGAAGTCGATATCGAGTGATCCAGTCGATATCGACCAGTGTAACTCGACATCGAGTTGTCTTTCGCGCTTCTTCTTTCTCCTGAAATTCATTAGAAAATAAAACTAAAACCGAAACAAAACATAAAGACTTAAAATAAACCAAAAATATCCAAACCCTAAAAACTATTTGTCTTGTTACAAGCTCTAGACTTTATAGTCGCTAGGTCGACTTCTTCTTTCACGCTCCTAAGGCGGCATCTGCAGAGCCCATGTAGCCTGGGCCTCAAATAGTACTCCGTTCTTGTCTCGCATATGCATCCCGCCTGGATGGATCTTGTTCACTGTAAAGGGACCCATCTTCTTTGTTTTGAACTTGCTCGGAAACCAATGATCCTTTGATTTGGAGACATACACCTTATCTCCTACTTCGTAGTTGCTCGGATCATCATTGGATATCCTGCACAAGCGCACATACCAAGGCAAACCTCTCCCAAATAGAGATAAATCCTTTATTGAAATTGAGGAAGAGGAATCCATACCTCGGCTTACCTTTTCGGAGCTTTCCTTTTCTGTCTTTGAGTCCAGTCGATATCGACTTGTGTCACTCGATATCGACTTATCTTCTGCTTCTGATGATTCTGTCGATGTGAGGGAAGTCGACTCGATCTGTTCTACTCGATATCGACTAGGTGGACTCGATATCGAGTGACTCTTTTCTCCTTCAGCTTCTGGTTCAGTCGATGTCGGCTTTCAATTTTGGTCGATTTCGAGTGCTGCACTCGATTTCGAGTTGTCTGCTCCGACATCGACCCCATACTTAAAACCTAGCACAAAATCTTGAAAATTGTTAGTCGATATCGACTTACCTGGGTCGATTTCGAGTGGTATTTCAGTCCCTTCATTCAAGATTGCCACGATTTCCTCCACTTGGGCCTCTATAGCCCTCTTCTCTAACTCTTCGGGGGTCATATTTCTTACCTTAGGTTCCCCGCAAGCGATGTAAACACCTTTGATTGATTTCACCTCGATAGGACCTTCATTCTTATTCACCGTCTTGTTGAAGGCGTACTCTATTACTTCATCGCTGATGGTGAATGAGAGCAATCATTTCCTTACACTTATGTTTGCATCAACGGTTGCTAAGAAGGGCCTTCCTAAAATAATCGGACAAGCAGGGTCCTCTTTCATATCAACAACTAGAAAATCAGCAGGGACAAAGAACTTACCTACTTGCACTGGCACATCATCTACCAGGCCTGTTGGGATGACCACCGGGTTGCTCGCCATATAGAGTTTAGCATCCACAGGCTCTAGGGCACCAATCTTTACCTTTGACCATATTGTTAGTGGCATAATGCTAACACTAGCCCCTAAATCACATAATGCATTGAATCGGTGTTTACCTAAGCCTATAGTGATAGAAAAACTACCTGGGTCTGGCCTCTTCTCTGGTAGCTCCATCCTGCTACATTCCTCTGCGATCTCAGTGATTGATCGCTTCTTACCTAGTATGTCTGTAAGAAACCTTACATAAGATGGCATCTCATGAAGTGCTTCGGTGAATGGAATTGAAACATTGAGCCCTTGAAGCATCTTCACAAAGCGCTGGAACTTCTTTTCCGCTGGGTCCTTTAAAGTTTTCTTAGGGAATGGCAACACCTTCTTCTTTACTGCGGCTGGAGTTGAGTCGATATTGAGTAGGGTCTGGTCAATATCGACTGGAAGAGTCGATTTCTGGTGATGCTCAGCTTCTAGATTGATATCGAGTAAAGGGGACTCGATGTCGACTGCATCTCGGTCGATATCGACTGGATGAGTCGATATCGAGTCCGTGGCCTTTTCCTCCGCTTTTTGTACGGGCGTTCGCAGCTGTCGCCACTTCCTTAGATTCATAGCTGCTATGTGACAAGTAGTTTTTCCCTTAAGATTGGGCACAGTAGATCCTAGCAGTGATCCTGACGGTTTTGGAATTTGTTCAGCCAATTGACCCATTTGGGTCTCCATGTTCTTCTTCCAAATGTCGATCTCCCCGAGCCTATAGTTGATGCCATGCAGCTGAGTATGAATTGAGTTATTGGCTTGTTTAAACTCAACGTGGTTCCTTCGCATCTCTCATCAAGGATGATTTGCAGGTCGTCCTTCTTTGGTTCCCGCTCGGGGTGCCTAGGTGCTCTAAGGTGGGGGATCCCTCTATTGGTGATGAGGTTGGTAGAATCGTTGATCCCCCCCCCCCCCCAATACTGCTGATTGCCCCTCCATAGGGGCCTCTCATCCACTTGGCTTCCTCATGTGTCTCCGCAATGCTGACTTGCTCAAGATGTAGGCAGGCGTTGGTGTTGTGCCTAGTAGACCCACATTCATAGAAGATGGAAATTAGAAACATGACATAATAAAAGAAACTAACTATATCATAAAAACTAAAACTTTAAACTTACAACCGTTCTCAATCTCTTCTCCTATCTAATCGCGTCCAAAGACGACTTCACTTGAATGAATCAAAAACCAACCCCTAGGGCTTTATTTATAGGGCTCAATCCTTGCTACCCAAGGAGAGCATATTGATAGAGACTAAACCTACACCCACAAGTGTATGGGGTTCAGTTGTAGTATATCGAGTGTCGAATCACAGGGACTATGTGGTATCGATTGTAATCTCAAACTGATTAAGCTAAGCCAAGAAAATAAAAGAGAAATATTTATACGGATGGAGAAAATAATCAACTAATAAGAAACAACTATACAAAAGTGGTATTCAAACACAATAGATACGAGACAAATCTAGGATAAAGGATCCCCACAACCATTATTTAGTAGATTAATATCGATATTCGTGTCACATTGTCTGAGTTTGTTGAAGGTAGCTATCTAACGTACTTACTAATCTCCTTTCGGTCTCATAGTAATTGTGCCTAAATTGGTTATCAATCTCCTTTCGGTCGCAGGAAACCAATTCAAACCCTTTACGCTCTTAGAACCTAGATCTCAATTGTATCAATATCCACTTTCGCGCTCAATCAAATACAATCTCAACTTAGAGTTTCTACGATAGCTATTATTCCACAAGGAATCTTATAAAGCTTTCACAATAATAAAATTCCAAGTTCAACCTAAGGTCCCGATAGTAAGTTATCGTCTTTCGGCCTCAAACCCTTATCTAGTTGCCCTATTAGTCTTATGGGGGCATTGGTGAAATGTCCAAAAAAGTTGTCCTAATTGGTGAAACGTCCACATTTTGGGACAAATTGGTGGAGTGTCTATCTTGCCCGTAGCAATTTTATCATCTTGCCAATAGCAATTTTATCATCTTGCCTATAGCCTGAGCATGTGCAAAAATAACCGCGTGTTGAGCAAATTTGACCAAAGTCTAGTTTTTTTTTATTTATTTTTTTTTACATTTTGTCGTGCAAAAATAAGAGTATGTTGTGCATGTGCAAAAATAAGCATATGTTGAGCAAATATGACCCAAGTCTAGTTTTTTTTGTTTTTTTTTAATATTTTGTCGTGCAAAAATAAGAGTATGTTGTGCATGTGCAAATATAGTCGTATGTTGAGCAAATAAGACCCAAGGCTAGTTTTTTTTTTACATTTTGTCGTGCAAAAATAAGAGTATGTTGTGCATGTGCAAAAATAACCGTATGTTCAGCAAATATGACCCAAGTCTAGTTTTTTTTTAAAACATTTTGTCGTGCAAATATAAGAGTACGTTGTGCAAATATAACCGTAAGTTGTGCAAATATGACCCAAGTCTAGTTTTTTTTATTTTTTTTCATTTTGTCGTGCAAATATAAGAGTACGATGTGCAAATATAACCATATGTTGAGCAAATATGACCCAAGTCTAGTTTTTTTTTTATTTTTAAAATTTTTTTTAACATTTTGTCGTGCAAATATAAGAGTACGATGTGCAAATATAACCGTATGTTGAGCAAATATAACATTTTGTTGTGCAAATATAATATTTTGTCGTGCAAATATAAGAGTACGATGTGCAAATATAACCGTATGTTGAGCAAATACAATCCAAGTCTAGTTTTTTTTTTTACATTTTTTCGTGCAAATATAAGAGTACGTTGTGCAAATATAAGAGTACGTTGTGCAAATATGACCAAAGTCTAGTTTTTTTTTGTTTTTTTGTTTATTTTTTTAAAAAAAAATTTTTAACATTTTGTCGTGCAAATATAAGAGTACGTTGTGCAAATATAACCGTAAGTTGTGCAAATATGACCCAACTCTACTTTTTTTTTTTTAACATTTTGTCGTGCAAAAATAAGAGTACGATGTGCAAATATAACCGTAATTTGTGCAAATATGACCCAAGTCTAGTTTTTTTTTACATTTTGTCGTGCAAATATAAGAGTACGATGTGCAAATATAACTATAAGTTGTGCAAATATGACCCAAGTCTAGTTTTTTTTTATTTTTTTTTACATTTTGTCGTGCAAATATAAGAGTACGTTGTGCAATTATAACCGTAAGTTGTGCAAATATGACCCAAGTCTAGTTTTTTTTACATTTTGTCGTGCAAATATAAGAATACGATGTGCAAATATAGCCGTAAGTTGTGCAAATATGATCCAAGTCTAGTTTTTTTTTTCGCATCGATACATTTTGGCGTGAAAATATAACCGTATATTGTGCTTGTGCAAATATAACTATATGTTGTGCAAATATAACATTTTGTTGTGCAAAAATAAAAATAAAAATATAGATTATGGATCACATAATAAAAATATAGATAGTTTTTTTTAATTTCTCATATTCATAGGGTGATTTTTGTAATTTAACAAAAAATCATCATCTTCCTCACGGCAATAGAGGAGGAAGGAGGAAGGGGGCGTCTCAGATCTCGGATCTCGGATCTATCCGCCTATGGTGACCTCGCGCCGATTATTCCTCTTCGATTCCTCCTCCTGAGTCGGATCTTCCTCCTGAGTCGGACCTTCTTGTGCACATCGCCCGACGACAATAGAGGAGGAAGGAGGAAGGGGGCCTTTGCTGCCTCCGCTTCCAATGGCGGCCTCTGAGAGGCGGTGCACCGTCGACGATCCTAGTGGGGGCATTCGACGAAGACGGATGCAGATTTTTCTAAGAGATCCCCTTCCTCCTTCCTCCTCGGTGATCGAGATCGAGATCTGAGTACAGGTCGAGCAAAAAATGCAGATTTGACGCCGTTGCCTCATTAGCACAAATCCGGCGCAAGATCTGGGGAGGAAGAAAAGGTTTCTGTTGAGGTGCGATGAGTTTCAGACCTTGATAAAGCAAGGAGGAGGAAGGGGATTCGGACCTCGGCGAACTCCTCCACTCGCCGCTGCAACCTTTTTCATCCGCCATGGCAAGGGAAGAGTGGGAGAATCTCAGATCTGAGATTAATTAGATGAGAGCGAGAGAGATTAAGAAGAGGCAAGCTCTGTTTCTCTGTTTGTCCAAAATCAGAATTTGGGGCTGCTAATTAGGATCAAATTAGTATATATAGTGGACATTTTGCTAATTTGTCCAAAAAGGTGGACAATTCCCCAATTTGTCCAAATAAAGTGCCTATTTTGCAAATTTTTCTTAGTCTTATCTCCTTTCGGTCTCAAATCCTAACAGGAACTCTAATCAATTATGAAATTAATTGGATTAAGCACATTAGGATTGAATCTAACAAGTTCTCAGGCAAACAATTATCAATACTAAAACTAACAAACAATCGTTGGGATCACCTAAACCCTAGAACGGAGAAATCAATCAAACATAATATAATAAACGATGAAATAGATTATAGACAGAAATAGATCAAAGTTTAGAATAATATGCAATCCAAAATCTTCGTCCTCGAAATCCATAGTGAAATACCGAAAAGAAGGAAAAGCAAATACCTAAACTAAGCTACGCCCGGCCGAAGCCACTGTGCAGCACAAGTCCGAACTCCCTTTGTCTTTCACATACGCAGTGTATATATAAATAAATTTAATGAAATTACAATTTTAGCCAACAAAATTAAATAATTAAAATTCAACCCACCACTTAATTATAATTAAGTCCACCAAACAACTTCCAAATCTAGCAATTTCCAAACTTGGTCATTCGTTATCTCAGGTCCGATCCAATTATGCTCGACCTCCATACCAACTCTTAAATTTCCTCAATATTATCCTCAAAATGCCTAAAATAAATAAAAAGTAGGTGTAAACTCCGAAAATGCAAAATAAAATAAATAAAGCATAAAATATGTCAAATATGCATGAAAATGGTCTAAACTAATATGCAAATGCAATCCTAAAATATGACTAAAATAGATGTTATCAAATCATCCCATGCTTGAACCTTTGCTTGTCATCAAGCAAGACTGACTAGACAAAGACGACTCTACAAAGACAAACAAAGAACACAAAGATATTCCTATGAATGATCACTCGTCAGTATGGTTACTATGGCTTTCTAGAGTATTTATCAATTAAGCTCAAAGTAGATATGACACTATGAGACCCACATCAAATCTATCATACTCATTGCATAGAAGCTCGAATACTCAAAGGTTCAGAGGATGGTTGCGTTCAGAATGTATTGAGCAATGAAAAAAAATAGTTAGCAAATAAAAAAAATAGTCATAAACACCCATCCATGTATTACTAAGCCTTTTCTACTTCGGATTTTCAGTGAAGCTCTTTATTTTTATTTCTTTTTTTCTATTTCATTTTCTTCCTCCTTGTGTGAATTTTATCCTCTACAAGCAGGATCGGTTACTAACCGTATTTTTTTTTTCTTTTCGAGTGAATTTTATCATCCTTGAATGTGACACTATCTAAGCTTTTGCTTGGTTTAATGATGATTCTTTTCACTCGAGTGAATTTTATCCTCCTCTAGCGGTGCAAGTGAATTTTATCCTCCTTGCACTCATCAACCCAACATGTATTTCCAAATCATGACAAACAAATAACCGAATTTACTAAGGCTTTTCATTAGGGGTTTAGACATATAAAATGAAAATCAAAGAAAATTGCTCTAAACTGAACATCCAACCAATAATCAAGCTAACTAATGCTCATACTCTAGATTGTATGGAAACCTCACAAGTGTCATTATTCAATTAAAGATCAAATTTATTACTCCCTCCGTCCCACAATAATTGTCTTTGGACTATTTATGCACGATTTTTAAGGAGCTAAAAAATATATAAAATATTCATTTTTTAATTAATTTTTTAAAATCATTCCATACTTATTAGTAATATGTATGATATTATTTAAAAATATTTATTAAATGTTGATATTTTATATAGTTTTTAGCTTCTTAAGAAAACGTGCATGAATAGTTAAAGACAATTATTGTGGGACGAAGGGAGTAACTCTTAGGCCATAGATAACCATATATCATCATAGAGGTCATACCAATCATAGAAACAACTTCCTACAGAAGATATAAAAACTAACTAAAACTAAATTAAACAAAAAGAAAAACAAAGACTCAATAAGTATAAACATGGGATAAATATCAACACCTAAAATGCAATGTATGATGCAATGAATGAAATGCACATGAAAAAAAAAAGAAAAAAATATATATATGCAAAAACGGAGTTACACATGTGAATTACAAGTGAGTTACAAGTGAGTTGCCCCCACCCCATGCTTAAAATCTACTTTGTCCTCAAAGTAGAGAAAAAGAAATAAGAGACGAGGAAACTCACTTAAGAATCAAGCATTCGGGAAAAATTCAACATTCCTAGTCCGAGGTGCTAGTGCATTGAATTGATTGAAACCATCTGTGATATTTGATTAAATTTCGGATGTGATATTTGATTAAATTTCGGAAGCATCTCCTCTGTAATTGGCCTGTACACAGCACAAAAACAAAGCAAACACAAGCCTAACAAATACAATAATATCACACAGCATCCAGAATCCAATAAACATCAGCACTAACAATTGAACACTAGGTGATAGGCACTTATGATCAAACAGACTCTATGAAATCATCACATATCACACACAAAAGTCCAAAAGAATGATCAAAAGTCATGGGAATGGCAAAACGTTCGTCCCCCAAATCAACCTCATCACAAGAAGCCCCTCAATTTCAATTCTTTCATTCAGCCACAACAAGTTCTTAATTCAGAAACTTTAGAGACTGAATTCACACTTACGCAAATCAAAAGAGGAAGGAAAAATGCATACCTGCACTTACCATTGGAATGGATGTTGAGGACTCATTCGGGAGTAGCAGCTGGACCGATTGGGCCAAATTCGACACCAAGCCGAGGATAGCAGCAGAGGTAAGATCCCCCAGTGGTGGTGAGTAGCGGACTAATGGCGGTCAGAGAGATCCCGGTGAGAGAGGGTTGGTGTGAAGGTGGCGGAATGGAGTGGGAAGGAGACGATGTTTGTGGGAAAGGGAGCTGGTGGTCGCCGGCGGTGGTGACGGAGCAGGAAGTCGCTGGCTGCTGGTGGCGGGATGTGAACGCCTGCGAGAGAGGGCTGAGAGGGAGAAGGGGTGAGAGGCACCAGCGCGAGACGGGGAGCGCGAGGCAGAGAAGCAGCGCAAGAAAGAGAGCGAGCTGTACGGGAAGGAATGGGAGGAAGAAGAAAAAGAAAGGAACGCTTCAGTTTTTTTTATTTCTTTATTTTTTTGTAGAAAGCGAAAAAATAGAAGAAGAAAAACAGCAGGACGGCACGCGGACGCGCGTCGATATGCGCACGGGCGTGTGTTTGTCTTTGTGAGTGCGAGTCGACTCGCGCGTTCGTGCAATGCTGTTCGAATTTTTTTTTCGGAAATGAAAAATATACAAATTAATCCTAACTAAAAATAAAAGAAATAAAAAAACATATCTTGGGTTACCTCCCAAGAAGGGCTTATTTACGGTCTTTTAGCTTAACCTTATCCCTACGAAAACGCTTATATTTCCCTGAAATAATGGTCCATGGCTCGATCCACCCATCCTACAGCATCTTTTTGGAGCGAAATAGATGCCATCGTTTCACACTCAAGCTCCATAGAAATGTGCTTCTTCTTTTCTTAAGATACTGTCTGTTGGACAAAAATGCGCAAAATAATCGTACAACACATTTTATTTGATTTTTAATATTTGAGTTCGACCCCTTTTGGTTATCCTCTTGATTCGATGTCGTATCGATACCAAGTTTTGAGAGGTTCTTGTGATTTGGGCTGCACCCGAAATTTAACGGGTTGCCTACGTATCTCTTGGAAGAGAATCAAGCCTCACGTAGTTCCGAGTGTTTTGGATTTTGTGTTTGGTTTAGTTTGGTTTGAATTTGGTTTCATTCCCTTATATGCATCATAGGATGAAGTTCAAGCCCACCTTCTACGAAGGGTAACTCGAACGACACTCCACCCGAGTAACTTGAGCCCACCTTCTCGGAAGGGTAACTGAAGTAACCCGCCTATCATTTGCATAGAGAACGATCTGATGTGGTGTTTTATTTGACTTAAAGGTCAATTTGGGGACGGTGGAATTTGAGTTTGATTTTTGTGATCAAACTCGATGAGCGGAAGCTTTGTATCGAGTTAGAGTGGACACTTTGGTTTTGATGGAATCTTTGACATTTATGTTGACTTAGAGTCAACAAACGAATTTGATGAGATTTGTATTTGGGTTTGGGTGTGACTGGACTCGGTGAGAATTTGATTTACACCGAGTTTCCTACGTATCCACTTGTACAATGGAATCAAGTCATCGTAGTTCGAGACAAAAATGACTTACGTATCCGACAAGTCGGAATCAAATCGGTCGTAGTTCCTTCTGAAAGAACATATTTAATATTTGATTTTTGGATTTTTGAAGTTTTGCTCATGACCGATCTCGACGAGCGGAAGCTTTGTATCGAGTCGGATGAGACACTTTGGAATTTGATGAAAGTTTGAGATTGGTTTGGGATGACTGGACTCGATGAGAATTTGATTTGTATCGAGTTCGGGAAAACAGTTTGATTTGGTTTTGACCTCATATTCATTTAAGAGTGAATTTAGAGGTTGACGACTGTACCTGATATATTTTTAGGATTTAATATCGGGTTGCCTACGTAGCCGATATGAGGCGTCAAGTCTTTACGTAGTTCTAAAAGATGAAATGATTTAGTTTGGTTGGACCTTGACCTCTTATTCATTTAAAAATGAATTTAGAGGTTGACGACTGTACCCGATATATTTTTAGGATTTAATATCGAGTTACCTACGTAGCCGATATGAGGCGTCAAGTCTTTACGTAGTTCTGTCTGAACTGATTTTGCTTGATTGACTTAACTTCATTTGGAACCGAAGAAGGTCTTTTTGGAATTTGTGATTGAACCCGACGGTCTTTTGGTTGACATCGAGTTTCCTACATATCCGACGAAGCGAATCAAATCTTATGTAGTTCTTAAGAAAAACCAAGTTTATATATGGCAAAACTCGATTTGAGGTTTTGACTCCGTTATTTATTTAGGAGCCGATTTTGAGATTGACCCACTAGAATTAATTGGCCAAGAATATTTACGAGTTTTAATTTGACATTTTAATAAAACTCAAATTCTTAATTTTTACCGATTATAATTCTTATATTTTAGTTGATCGGGTTTGCAATTAGACATATTTCAAATAAATATGTCTAATGCTATACGTGTGTAATGTGTATGCTTCCAATTGAATTGGAAATGCATGCTTCCAATTCTAAATGAATTGAATTGAACTAACGGGCTAAGCCCAACACCAGCCGAGCCCAATCACCTCACAGCTAATGCCTAAGAAAATTCCAATCCCTGTGTATTGATTTTTTTATCTTTCCCCGTCCCTTTTTCGCCAGCATGTTATAGGAGAGCGACGGTAGATCGATGCCGCATTGTTCGATAGCAGCAACCCTTTTGACACAGAGCTCTGGCTTTGGGCAATTGAAATGAAAGGAGGCGGAACGAAGGCGGAGTGAGTCCGGCATGAACCCGGCTCTTCCGACCCCATGTGCTTCCAAAGAGGTACGTTCTGGGGCTTTTCTTTTGGTCGATTTCCGCCCCAAATCTGCTATTTGATTCAATATTTGGATGATTTGTGCTCCAAAATTTGAATCCCCTCTTACATCTCCCTCTAATCAAATGTTCAATTTCTGATTTGACTGATTTTTTTCCTAGAGATGGTGATTCGGGGCGTTTTTGGATTAGGGCCAGTGAAAGAGGAAGGGAGCTAGGGCTTGTGCAACTTGAACAACACCACAAAGGGCTTCTGACTTTGAGCAACTGGGGAACGAGCGGGACAGAAAGGTCTCGCTTGTGCCTTCGGAAACATTGTCGCACCGGGCACCTCAACTAGGTATGTTATTTTTCTTTTCTTTTTTTTTTTTTTACCGAATTGAGATACTAGTTGGTAGTAGGCATATGCTGATTCGAATTTGTTCCAGCTTTTGAACCTTCCCCTTCGATATCCGAATTGGAGCCATCGGAGGGAAGAGCAGGGCGATAGCCTCATTCCAGCCCTTAGGCGTTTTGCTGCCATCCACGTCTCTTCTGAAACGGGTATGATTCTGCACTCTTGATTTTCTTTGCTCCTGATTTCTTAGTTCTCTTGATTTCTTAAGCTACTATATGCTCAATGAAATCTGAGATTGATTTGTTGAACCCCTGATTTTGGGATTCGATTTGTACCCAACAGAGTATGACTTGAATGTGTCACAGATTTTGATTTTGTTATGAACACCCAATTTTCCTTGTTTGGTTTTGTGCTCACTTGGGACTGTAGAAAGCAACATTTTTTGTTTAAAATTTATTGCCTTCCAGTTGCTGGTTTTGTGTCGTTGTTTGACAAAGGAGAACTGTCCCACGTTCATTTTACTTTTGATAGTTCATGGAATTCGGCTTTTCATTGCTTGTGAATTCCGGGCGAAATCCGGCAACACTTCGACTCAATAAGTCGATCCACGCCGGGATCGAATGTAGTGACGAAAGAATATACTTTCAAGCCAACTATGAGAGTGGATGCTCTCAACCTATGACGTGATGGTCTCTAGGCGAAAGAAAATACTTTCAAGCCTATGACGAGCCCAAACACTAGGTGAGAGCATGTGAACCCGAGCCCGGGTCTTCTCCATTGCAATGCTTAATTTTACCTGCAAAACAAAGAAAAGAAAAGAGGATAGACTTATACCCTCTGTTTTGGCCCTTGAAGAGTTCTGCTCTTTTTTTTGTTCTGCAGTTTCTTCTTCTTCTTTCTAATTTTTTTTGTTTGTTTAGTATGTTGTTGCAGGCGCACCCAGGAGGAGGAAACGCCCTTGTGTTTGTTGCTTCCTTCTGTTTTGCAGAGAAGAAAGTGCCAGGAGCCAGCAGGAAAAGCCCCCTGATTTTACTTTGTAGCCTTTTATAGGAGAGATGGGGAAGTTAATTAAAAACCCCCTTTTCATCCCACGTACTGCCAGTTTTTTCCCCTTGGTTAACTGCAATGTAAAGCAGTTACAACTGCTAGTTAATGGGCTAATTGGGCCTTTTATATGCTTTAAGCCTATAACCCGATTTGCAAAGTCCATTTCTGACTTTCATTAAATTTAGCAAAATAATCACTTTTTTAATATATTAAGAATGTGATGACTTTGCTTATGAAACCATGGAATCATTTAATTTGCGAAAAATTGCCCTCTAACAGTTGCCCCCCGAACTTTGTTCGTGTGAGATATCGAACACGTTCAAAGTTCGAATAGTGTGCTATTTATGCATCATTTGTCCTTCAACTAGACTTTGCTTAAGAAAGCTTTTGGTTTGTTTTATAGTCTGAAGAAAATTCGAAATTAAATTTTACCGATAAAAAATTGATCAGAAATGAAAAGCAATTCTTCGTAGAGCTTGCTTATGACCAACACAATACAATATGGTATGGGTAGTTGAGAGTCAGAAAATTTTTTCCTTCTCGAAATTTGATTTATGCTCTTTTGGCTTTTCAACCAGTTTGGCTTTTGAGCTTTCAAATTAATTAAATTTTTGGCTTTGAGTCAATTTTGGGTTTGACTTTTTGCCGATTTTTGGTTTTTAGCTTTTGGTCGGAGATTTTCGACTTTAAGCTGAACTTGGATTTGAAGGTTTTCTTGTGAGGACAAGAATTTGGTTGTGAAGACCTGAAGTCATAAGTTTGAACTTTTGTCTTTTGACTGATTTCAGTTAGATTTCCGGTCTTAAACTAAATTTGGTTTTGACGACTTAGTGTCGTAGACTTGAGCTTTTGTAACCTTTGAGGTTGAAGCTTTGTGATGAAAACATCACAAGAGATGATTTTGACATTTTTACCCATACCGTTTGAAGCCAAACTATTTGGTGGCTTTTTATTTGAATTTTGGTTTTGAGCTTTGGGGGCTTTGAATGACTGTACATATACAGATAATGTAGGCCAATTTTTGTTTGGGAGGGTTTGAAGAGTTTTGAGAGGCTTAGGCCTTTTGGCTTTGAGAGAGAAGATAACTTGGACCATTTGATTGGTCAATATCTGAGGCAACTTTTGGTTTAGAGTCCCTTGGAAGAACAATTTGATTTATGAGACTTGAATCAACTATCACATTTGGACGTGATAATCAAAGTCGAAAAATTTAGGCAGATGCCTTTTGTTTGTTTCTCTTTATGAGAACGTCTTTAGAAGACATTTGCTTGCTCTTTTTTTTTCTCTTTTCTCTGCCTCATTTTCAGTACATGCACAAAATGTGCAAGTCATCGGACTATATTTGATTTTTCTCTTTGTAGTTGAGACAACGCTCGTATGACTACATAAGTAGAGGATTTGACTTCTTTTTCTTCTTCTTGAGAAAAGAAGATGTTTTATTTGTTTTTGTGGCTGCACCTAGCACTTTGACTAGCTAGATTGCCTACGTACCCCCTTTTTGAGGGATCAAGCCGCTCGTAGTTCTTTGTGAACCCATTTTTCATCTATGCTTTCGGGTCATTTGAATTTCGGACTAATTCCAAGTCTTTTTTTTAATGCATCACTCGAATTACTTGAGCACACCTTCTAGGAAGGGTTTCCCAAATAACTCGACTATCATTTGCAAACCGGGATTTTTCTCTCTTTTTTTTCTTTTTCTTTTTTTTTTACCGCATCATTCAAATTACCCGGGCCCACCTTCTAGGAAGGGTTTCCCGAATAACCTGACTATCATTTGCGAACCCGGAACTTTTTTTTTGTGCGACTGAACTTGACACAGATTTTTTTTTTGATACCAAATTTCCTACGTACCCCTTGTTGGGGATCAAGTCTAAACGTAGTTCTAGGCAGAACTATTTGTTTTTTATCCACCTTTGAGACTACTTGATCATTTTGACACCCTTACTTGACTTTATGTGTCCATGATTTGCTTGAGCTTGTGGACGAGAACTTTTGATTGTCTCTTCCGGAACTCTTGCTTTTGGTCCTTTTCATTTGGACCTTCTTGCTTTTAGACTCATCAAATTTTCCAAGCCTTTTGAATATTGGAGCTTTAGATTCTCCACTTGTCAAGGCTATATTAAGCCTTTGAAATAATGAATGTTTAGATTCTTCACTTGCCAAAGCCATATCAAGCTTTTGAAACACTGAAGATTTGGATGCTTCATTTGTCGAGGCTGGCTCGAGTCTTTCGAAGACTGAAGATTTTGGTGCTTCACATGTAGGGGCTAGATCAAGCCTTTTAAACACCGAAGATTTAGGAGTTCCACTTGAAGTCATCTCGAGCCTTTCGAATGCAGACACTCTCGGCTCTATCACACTTGCGGATAGAACATCCTCTTCGTATGAGATTTGAAAATTTTTGACGAATGTCTCATCGACAAGTTTTTGTGAAGCTTTACCCTTGAAAGAGGGTTTTAGCTTTTTCACTTGAACTTTGTGCTTCTTGTGCATTTTTGAAGCTCCACTGAATCTTGATTTCTTTCCCTTTGATTTTTCTTTTGATTTTAAGGAGAGAATTTGCTTCTTGGAGTAAAGAGTAATCTTATCAACTCTCGCTTCCTTTTCGTCCATGTCATCGGTCTGTGAGACCATACAACATTGAACGATATCTTTGTATTTCAAGGACTCTTCTTTTGAAGTTTCATCTTTCACCAACGCCTTGAGAGGCAATGAAATCGTGGGGCTTGCCCCAGCTTCCAAAGCAACGGAAGATGTTTTTTGTATTTGAGAAGACACTTGTAGTGAGGGAGCGGACTCTGTAACGTCTACCATCGAAATGGTATTTGATGAAGCCGTTGAAGTCGTGGATGTTGCCCACTCGATTTCAATTTCTCCTTTGTTAATCATCTCCTCTATGATGTCTTTGAAGACATGGCAATCCTTGATTGGATGACTAATGAGCTGGTGGTATGAGCAATATTTTGGATCGCTCGTCTTGCTAACTTGTTTTGGCCTTTTTGGCTCCGGGAGTGTTAAAATTTTAGCACTCACCAATTCATCAAATATCCCTTGCACGTCATCCTCGTCAAAAGGATATTTCTTTTGCCTTCTTTCATGAAGGGCGAGTCTATTGGTTGGTTCCTTGGCTTTCTCTTTTCTTTGAGCTTTAGAACCATTCCCGTTATCGGACTCTCGATCATGTTTGGTGAAAGTCGCCATAGACTCTTCTTCGTCTTGTAGCTCACCGCCATCATTTTTGTGAGCCTCACTATCTTGAGGCCAGTTGGATCCTCGTGCTAGTTGTTTTTCAACATTGCACGCTATAGACACCAACTCATCAAATGAACGAGGTTCGACACTTCCAACATGTACCGCTAATTCCGGTCTTAGGTTGTTGGTGCACATTTGAATGCAAACTTGTTCACTTAGTTTTTCATGACATTGGAGTCTTATACTTCTCCACCTGGTGATGAAGTCGTTGACAAGCTCGTTAGACCTTTGATAGGTGTTTGCAAGATCCAGAATGGAAACTCTTGCATTCGAGCTCACAAACCGAGCTAGGAACTCTCTTTGTGGATTGTCCCATGTTTGAATCGACTCTGGTTGAAGTTGAGTGTACCAGGTGAATGCCGATCCCTTTAAAGATTGAATGAATTGCCTAATTAATAAGGCATCGTTTAAGGCAGTTTCACCACAAGCAGAATAAAAATGAGCTAAGTGCTCGTGGGGTGAACCGTGAAGGCCATCGAACTTTTCAAAGCTCGGTCTTTGGTAGCCTTGGGGAAATAGCATCAAATCATAATGTGCGGGATATGGCTTTTGATACCCGAGCACTATCGGATTTTGTGATGCATAAGCTTCTTTTATCCCTTGAGCGATCATCTCTTTGATTTCTCACGAAGAGATTGATGCGCTACCACTTCAACCTTCACCATTTGGCCTTGATTGCTCTTGTCTATTTTCTTGAGCTTGAATATTGATTTGGGCGAGAAGTGATGCAATTTGGGCATCTTTCTCATCAAGCTGTCTTTGCAACTCTTGAAGCTGCTCTTCGATAGTTGATGTGTTGGTAGTCAATACCGACATCACATTTGGTCCGTCTTGTGAAATGCTTGCTGGAGATTTAACCATTGAAGCATTTGAACTTGTTAGCTCCAACCGGTCACCTTCTCTTGCATCTTCTTTAGAGACATGACATGTTTGTTGAACCTCCTTACCCTTCTTGGATCTCGAATGCTTAACCTCTATGGACCTGATTTTCGTCTCTTCCGAACATGAGGTCATGTTGACTTGTGCAACCTCTTTCGGATAGATAGGTATAGACCCAATGAGGATCGTTCTTGGAGAAGCCACTGGGGAGATTTCCTTTGCCCCCTGCGAGCTAAGAAGACCTTGTGCAAGGGTTGCACTAGCTCGCTCTGAAGTTGATGAATGAGCTAGCACAAGAAGAGGTCTTGTCTTTTCGCGTTGAGATCCGCACTTGCGTTCCCTTCTCTTCATTGAGTTGTTTTCCTTCTTGGCGATGGAGACGGGTTATGCGGAACTTGCGATTGGCCCCTCATTCATTTTGATGACACGAGTGATAGGCCCTTGAACTTCTTTGGTAGGCTTGGTGCCGCTATAACCACCCTCCTGCACTTTGATCTTTTGGCAGTCCGGTTGATTGTTGAGCTTGTTGTCGCCGAGTCGGGTGTAATTGAGCTTCCCGCCCCCATGGCTTGGAAGGATTTTAGGCTTAATGCCCCCTTCCCTTGAAAGCATTGTAGGAGACTTCGACACCCATTTGGCGATCGTCTTGTTCTCCGAAGATTGAAGAACTCCAAAGATATTTTTGATTGGAATCAGTGCGGACAACGAGTCTCGAGTGATGTCAAAGTATGCTTCGAACGATCGTTTCTTGATCCAGCGACCTCCTTTGATGATGAAGGTTGATGGAAGCTTGTTGAAGTTGACTATCACCTTTGGTGCCATTTGTACCTTTCAAAAGAGATAATCATGTATTAGTATAAATACAACTAAGAGATGAAAAGACAAAAAGGGTCCCACTGGGCGTGCCAAAAATATGTTGGACAAAAATGCGCAAAATAATCGTACAACACATTTTATTTGATTTTTAATATTTGAGTTCGACCCCTTTTGGTTATCCTCTTGATTCGAAGTCGTATCGATACCAAGGTTTGAGAGGTTTTTGTGATTTGGGCTGCACCCGAAATTTAACGGGTTGCCTACGTATATCATGGAAGAGAATCAAGCCTCACGTAGTTCCGAGTGTTTTGGATTTTGTGTTTGGTTTAGTTTGGTTTGAATTTGGTTTCATTCCCTTATATGCATCATAGGATGAAGTTCAAGCCCACCTTCTACGAAGGGTAACTCGAACGACACTCCACCCGAGTAACTTGAGCCCACCTTCTCGAAAGGGTAACTGAAGTAACCCGCCTATCATTTGCATAGAGAACGATCTGATGTGGTGTTTTATTTGACTTAAAGGTCAATTTGGGGACGGTGGAATTTGAGTTTGATTTTTGTGATCGAACTCGATGAGCGGAAGCTTTGTATCGAGTTAGAGTGGACACTTTGGTTTTGATGGAATGTTTGACATTTATGTTGACTTAGAGTCAACAAACGAATTTGATGAGATTTGTATTTGGGTTTGGGTGTGACTGGACTCGGTGAGAATTTGATTTACACTGAGTTTCCTACGTATCCACTTGTACAGTGGAATCAAGTCATCGTAGTTCGAGACAAAAATGACTTTTGTATTTGGGTTTGATCGTGAGATCATTTGAGAGGGATGGATGAACTTGTTAAGGAGGTAAGTCAAGTATCTTAAATACAAATATAAATATGTAAATGTAAACCGACTCCTAGCCTATGCAAATAATTACAAGACTTCCTCCCGTTGTAGTGGAAGGGTAGTCAGGATCGATCCACGAGGAGGCGTGTCAGCGGGATCCTAGTAGCTTTGGAAATCTCACGTCTGCGTCGACCAGAAGCCTCGATTTTGACCTTGGAGCTCGATGTCGTCCTCGGTTGTCGATGTTCTCTGCAACAGAAGACCTGCAGAAACAAAAATTGTAGTCGATATCGACTGGAAGGGGTCGATATCGATGTTAGTCCACGAAATCGACTGGCTCAGAAGACTGCCAGTCGATACAGAAGGGTCGATATCGATGCTAGGGGTCGATATCGATCCTCAGCAAACTCCGCAGCGATGTTCATCGTCGACTCAGAAAACTGTCGATGAACTCAATGGTCGATATCGACGTCTGGGGTCGATATCGATGTCTCCCTGCAGTGAGTTAGTTTTTCGTCGGCAAAGAAAGGCCGAAGATGTAAGAATGGAGAGAGAAGCAATGAACAGAAATAAAACAGAGGGTTTTGGGTGTATAAAATATGTAAAAAGCAACTCCTAGGATTAGGGTTTACCACAACGTTAACCAATGCATGCGATAAGATAAATAAGACGGACAATTGCGCTATTTCACCCGAGGGACAAGCTTTCGCTGTACACCAACTCTTAGGATTACTCTTGCAAATAAACCTAATTGTCTCTACCAATTTTATGTTTATAACTCAAGTTGTTAGCATGAATCCCTTTTCTTTCGATTAGGACTAAATATAGAATCGTAGGAGGAGAGATAGACACAACGATATCGATATCCAATACTTACCTCAAGCGCGCACGGCTAACGTCGGGCTCACCCCGACCCTAAGAGCTTTGGGGAACTACTCGTTTCTCATCATGGAACTTATTGTTGATTGAAAAGAAGAAACTTGCATTAAAATAAACTCCGAAGCTTTACAACTCAACGTCAACTTTCGCAAACGTCAAACCCTAAAACGTCTCTCTAACTCTAACTCTATTGATGGTATTACTTGCTTGTCAATTGAATGATTGAATGCCAGCCCCCTAGGGCTTTATTTATAGGCTACTAATCCTCGCTATCCAAGGATTGTAACTTCTATCTAAACTTATGAACTCTATCCAAACAATTAGGATAGGTCTTTTATTTTTGATAAACTTAAATAACTTAAAGGTAAAAAGATAAATAACTCTTCAGCTGTCATCTATCTTGAAAGTGTAAAATAAATCCGTTCCTCCTTGAAGATATAGTTCCAATCCGCATCTCGAAACCGAGTCTATCTTCTGTCGAGATCAGGGGTCGATATCGACACCAGGGGGTCGATATCGAGGTCTCGGTTCCTGCTCGATTTGTTCAACTCTGGTCGATGTCTATGTTGAGGTCGATATGAGGGTCGATATCGACACCAGAGGTCGATATCTATATTGGGGGTCGATTTCTACCTCTGCTCAGCTTCACTTGGCTTCTCTGTTTTGACTCCGATTTCGCTCGAATTCCTGCATGGTTAGCTCAAAACTTGTGCAGACCCTATTTCTTTCATTTTAGCCCATTCTTACACAAGTTTATATTCTTTTGAACCTTTTCTTTGGAGATCGAATGAAATATGAAGTCAAACGATGCAATAAAAGGAGATATAAATATGTACATCAAAACACCCCATACTTAGACTTGCTTGTCCTCAAGCAATAACCAAGCAATAACCAACACCTACAACACACCCTTCAAGTCTTCGCCCTTGTCAAAAGCAACATCATAAGCGGTAGCAAAGCAAAGCAAGTGAATTTAACGTCATAGCACATATTTTGGCGATCCATAGGCATATGCAATTTTGATCCAACCTCACAGGGATAATGTGTTTGCTCTCAGCTCTCATGTGTTTAGGCTATGAAGATCAACTCTCAACTCAATTCCATATACAATCTCATAAACATTGCAATTTATAATAATCCACTTCGCAACCAATTATGATAATGCAATAAGAACCATCAGGAGGACTTTCGCTCAATGGAAGACTTCAAAGAAGACTCCATTCGGCGGGCTTGTAATGGGGCTTGGTATGAAATTAAGGGTATGGAATTATTTGGCTATGTGGTGCTTTTATAATTTGGGAATCAAGACTCCTAAATCTCAACACTTGCAATATCCAAACCATAACTCTGTAATATTGCACTTTCCAAGCTCAATCTCCTATGATGCTCTTTCCCAACTCATCTTTATATAATATGCTCTAAAGATGCACTAAAAGATGTACACCATTATATCAACCCTTCTTTTGAACTCTAATACACCTCTTAAAAATATAACACTTGTATGAATAAAAGACTTAAGGATTTTGGCTCATGCACTATATATATATACATCTCTTTTTTTTTCGGATTTTTTTTCTTCGGAAATAATAAATAAATACTAAAGATATGTGCATTTATATGGTGAGCCAAAAAAATCCTTTTACAAAATATGACAAAATGTAAATATGCACCAACCCATAATTTCCTTGCTAAAAAATGGACATTATGCTCTTTTCTATCCACAAGGCATTAGTCCAGCCAATCTAAGTCTCAATTCCCAAATGGGGGTCAGGCTCAATTCGGCTAGGGATAATTTTGTGGAGTTTGTAATTTCAGGCTCAGGCTAATATTCTGGCTTCAAGCAAGGATAATGCAGGGTAGGTAAAGAGAGGATAAAAATGGCTTAAACGATGCCTCCATCATTTAATTCTCGTAAACATAAACATATATATGCATTGGTTTTGAATAACTATCACAACATTTAGAGATGCATAGGAAGGGTAAATTCACTCAAGAAAGCAGAGGGATTTTTGATGTTCTCCCTATAGGCCAAAATTCTCACAAGGACAATTTTTGTTGGATTTGCTTTTTAGCCTAGGATCATATGTGCTCAATTTCATCACAAGTTTGCAATCTACATAAAAAATTTAAGGACTTAGGCTAAACCATCCAAACATGCCATAGGGTTTACATGATCAAGTCAGCTATTGAGTTTTCATCATAGGACATCTAAGTAGGGTTTAAAAACAAACTTAAAAATAAACATGCATTTTTTTTGTATTTTTGACATTTTTCTATTTTTTTTTATTTTCTTTTTGACATTTATAGAAGTAAAACTAAGAACAAAAATTTAAACATGAATGCAATGCGAAGAAGAAAACCCAGTTATGACCATAAGACATGTTTTTCCCACACCCCATACTTAAAATATACAGTGTCCTCACTGTATTAAAAAGAAGAACAAGGGTAGAGAGAAACTCACAGCGCAACCTGCGGATTCAGGTCGATTTCAGATTTGGTCGACGCCAGAAGTCGATATCTAGGTCAGTGGTCGATGTCGACTACATCTGTCGAAGTCGAGGAAGAAAAATGAAGATAAGGGCTGCTAGGTTGGGGTCGATATCGAGTATAATGGTCGATATCGACCTCTCTTTTTCGCTCCTGAGTCCTCGATGTCGACTCCAGGAGGTGGCTTGACCCTGGGGGGGTCGATTTCGACTGGTCTGGTCGATTTCGACTGCCTCTGCAGAAGCTTCTTTTCTTCTTCGTCGTTCCTTTTGCTTGATAACCTGAAATCTTTGTTAGAAATATAGATAAAGCACGAATTATCTTAGTTTTAAAAGTTCAAAATCCAAAAGTTAAACCCTAAAAACCATCTATGAAAAAATTTAAAGGTTTTATGTACAAGCTCTAGAGTTTTGAGTCGCTAGGCCGACTTCTCCGTCAATTCTCCACGAGCCTTTTATGTAAGGACCCCTTGAGCTCGAGCGTTCTCCTGGATCATCTAGGTTCTTTTGATACCAACTAAGCTCGGCAACCAAGACTTCTTTGATGTTAGGTTCTTCTTTGGGCGCTTTCCTTCTCTTTCTTGACCTAACTTTAGCAATATAGGCAAACCATGGAGCTTTGACCCTCTCTTTAGTAGAATTATCAATAATGGGCTTACTTGATTTATCAATAATGGACAGAGGAGGGTTAGGACTTATACCTGGGCTTACCTGTTCGGGACCGAAACAGAAATCTTCGGGCTGAGGGGTGGTCGATTTCGACCTTGGGGGGTCGATTTCGAGTGTTGTGGTCGATATCGATATGTGGGGGTCGATATCGACCTCTGTGACCCCATACTTAAGCTCATGGCAATGATCTGGCATACACGATTTCGACCAAGGGGGGTCGATTTCGATGTTTTTAGTCGATATTGACTGGTTTCAGTCGATGTCGACCCTGCTTGCTGTTTCCGTCCTCGCCAACAAAAATTTTCTAAGCTTCTCCTTAGCCGGCGAGAGGACTACTTGCTCCAGGTGCTTTGTTTCGCTCATGGTTGGGTTGAAAGAGAATTCTATCACTTCGTTCCCTATAGTAAAGGTTAGTAACCCTCGACGTACATTGATATTGGCATCTGCAGTAGCTAAGAAAGGCCTAACAAGTATAATAGGCACTACATGATCTTCAGGCATCTCCAATACAATGAAATCAGTAGGCACAAAGAACTTACCTACCCTTACCGGAACGTCATCAACTATACCTGTGGGCTTGACGAATGAGTTGTCAGCCATATAGAGTTTCATGTCTACAGGTTCAAGGGCGCCAATGTTCACCTTTTGCCAAATAGAAAGGGGCATGAGACTTACACTTGCCCCTAGGTCACATAGGGCTTTGTAACGATGTTGGCCAAGTCCCACGGTGATTGCAAACTTCCCTGGATCACTCTTCTTCTCAGGGAAGTCCATCTTTGAGCACTCCTCTGCGATCTCTACCATGGACCTCTTCTTGCTCAGGATGTCTTTCAGGAATCGCACATAGGCAGGCATCTCGCTTAGGGCTTCTGTAAGAGGGATAGTAACGTTAAGTCCTTGAAGTATTTTTACAAAGCGCCTAAACTTACCTTTGGTGGGATCCTCCAATGCTTTGGAAGGGAATGGCAACGTCTTCTTTGGTGGAGGGGCCAAAATAGTGGTCAGAGGGGCCTGCTGGACATCGACATCGACTGGGATATGGTCGATATCGACGGGGATGGTCGATTTCGACCTCTGTTGTGGCTCTGATGGCTCTGCAGTGGCCTCGATATCGACCTGTGCGTCGACCTGGGGGTCGATATCGACCTCATCCTCGACATCGACTGGTCCGTCGATGTCGACTGGATCTGCTGCTTTCTACGATTCCGTTCGTGGCTTATGTACTTTGGTGCCACTCCTCAATTGTATGGCTGTGACATGGCCCATCCCGGATTGTCCCTTAGGATTTGTAGTGGGTTGCCCAGGGAGTGTTCCGGACGGTCTAGGGATTTGTGCAGCCAATTGACCCAGTTGGGTCTCTACGTTCCTTTTCCATATATCCATCTCCCCAATCTTTGTGGTAAGGTGATTGAGTTGAGAATGGATGGCATTGTTGGATTGATCATTCTTAGCTTGATTCCTCCTTATCTCATCCAGTACAAGTTGAAGATCATCCTTCTTTTGGTCTCTCTCTGGGTGCCCAGGAGCTCTATAAGGCGGAGGGTCCCTAGGGTTAACCTGGTTCCTTTGTGGTTGATGGAACCTTTGGTCTCCCCAATATTGGTGATTGGGACCCCTTATGTAGCGCACCTCTTGGTGAGTCTCCGCTAGGTGTACTTGTTCAGCATGGGGGCACTCGATGGTGGTGTGCCGCTGTGATCCGCATTCAATGCAATCTTGGTTCGCTGAAAGGAACCTTACATGCTTTTGGAGCTTTCTAAGTTGATCTCTATGGAATTGCTCCTTCACATCCGGATTGATTACATGGGAGGGTTCATATAAGGGCATAGATGGGGCAGGCCTCGACGATGATGGTGTGTCAGAAGCCTCAGGAGTCCTATATGTATTGTCGAACTCCACCAACCTCTCTATGGTCTCCCAAGCCTCTTGTGGAGCGAGTTCAAGGTAGCCATAGGAGGTGTAGGTGTTGATCCTCTCCTTAGTTGCAGCGTCAAGAGAATTGTATATGATTTCCTGAATTATATATGGTGGTTGGCCATGCGTCGGGCATGATCGTAGTAGGTCCTTAAACCTTTCCCAAACAGTCGCCAGAGCCTCACCAGGCTTTTGTTTGAAAGCCGTGATTTTATGTCGGATCAACGTCGTCTTAGAAGGAGGAAAGAACTTGTTGAGGAACGCATCCTTGACTTTATTCCAGGTGCGGAGCGATCTTGGGGCTAAGCTTTCCAACCACTAGAATGCTTTCCCTGTAAGAGACCATCGAAAGGCTTTTAGTTGGACATATTCAAGACTTCGTCCATCAGCAATAGTATCACAAAGGTCTAAGAAGGTTGAAATATGTGCCATAGGGCATTCGTTAGGTTTTCCTTCATATTGGTGCCTTCTAATCTCAGTTAGGAAGTTAGGTTTTATTTCAAAATTAGAGGCAGGGATAAGAATTTCCGATTCAGGCACTCTGAGAGCGGGGTGCATATATTGCTTGGCATTCCGGGGGAGGGCATTGATTTGGGCTTCTATTTGCCTCCGGCCTTCCTCCTCCCTATCTGCACGCTCCTTAAGTGCCGCCTCTCTAGTCGTTAAGTCCTCAACCTGCTTCCTTAGTTGCTCAATTAGTTCAGCCTGGTTCACATTGTCCGCCATGATTCTTTGAGCTTGGGCCCTTAGATGGAAATAACGCTCAGGGTCGTCTACTCCTTCAAATTCATGTGGGCGATCAATGCATCGCATACGCCTGCAAAAACAAGACTAGGTAGAGACATGAGATAGACTACTAGGGCGCGATTGATTGCCTCCCCGGCAACGGCGCTAATTTGTTAAGGAGGTAAGTCGAGTATCTTAAATACAAATATAAATATGTAAATGTAAACCGACTCCTAGCCTATGCAAATAATTACAAGACTTCCTCCCGTTGTAGTGGAAGGGTAGTCAAGATCGATCCACGAGGAGGCATGTCAGCGGGATGCTAGTAGCTTTGGAAATCTCACGTCTGCGTCGACCAGAAGCCTCGATTTCGACCTTGGAGCTCGATGTCGTCCTCGATTGTCGATGTTCTCTGCAACAGAAGACCTGCAGAAACAAAAACTATAGTCGATATCGATTGGAAGGGGTCGATATCGATGTTAGTCCACGAAATCGACTGGCTCAGAAGACTGCCAGTCGATACAGAAGGGTCGATATCGATGCTAGGGGTCGATATCGATGCTCAGCAAACTCCGCAGCGATGTTCGTCGTCGACTCAGAAAACTGTCGACGAACTCAGTGGTCGATATCGACGTCTGGGGTCGATATCGATGTCTCCCTGCAGTGAGTTAGTTTTTCGTCGGCAAAGAAAGGCTGAAGATTTAAGAATGGAGAGAGAAGCAATGAACAAAAATAAAAAAGAGGGTTTTGGGTGTATAAAATATGTAAAAAGCAACTCCTAGGATTAGGGTTTACCACATCGTTAACCAATGCATGCGATAAGATAAATAAGACGGACAATTGCGCTATTTCACCCGAGGGACAAGCTTTCGCTGTACACCAACTCTTAGGATTACTCTTGCAAATAAACCTAATTGTCTCTACCAATTTTATGTTTATAACTCAAGTTGTTAGCATGAATCCCTTTTCTTTCAATTAGGACTAAATATAGAATCGTAGGAGGAGAGATAGACACAACGATATCGATATCCAATACTTACCTCAAGCGCGCACGGCTAACGTCGGGCTCACCCCGACCCTAAGAGCTTTGGGGAACTACTCGCTTCTCATCATGGAACTTATTGTTGATTGAAAAGAAGAAACTTGCATTAAAATAAACTCCGAAGCTTTACAACTCAACGTCAACTTTCGCAAACGTCAAACCCTAAAACGTCTCTCTAACTCTAACTCTATTGACGGTATTACTTGCTTGTCAATTGAATGATTGAATGCCAGCCCCCTAGGGCTTTATTTATAGGCTACTAATCCTCGCTATCCAAGGATTGTAACTTCTATCTAAACTTATGAACTCTATCCAAACAATTAGGATAGGTCTTTTATTTTTGATAAACTTAAATAACTTAAAGGTAAAAAGATAAATAACTCTTCAGCTGTCATCTATCTTGAAAGTGTAAAATAAATCCGTGTCTCCTTGAAGATATAGTTCCAATCCGCATCTCGAAACCGAGTCTATCTTCTGTCGAGATCAGGGGTCGATGAGGTCTCGGTTCCTGCTCGATTTGTTCAACTCTGGTCGATGTCTATGTTGAGGTCGATATGAGGGTCGATATCGACACCAGAGGTCGATATCTATGCTGGGGGTCGATTTCTACCTCTGGTCATCTTCACTTGGCTTCTCTGTTTTGACTCCGATTTCGCTCGAATTCCTGCATGGTTAGCTCAAAACTTGTGCAGACCCTATTTCTTTCATTTTAGCCCATTCTTACACAAGTTTATATTCTTTTGAACCTTTTCTTTGGAGATCGAATGAAATATGAAGTCAAACGATGCAATAAAAGGAGATATAAATATGTACATCAGAACTCGACGAGCAGAAGCTTTGTATCGAGTCAGAATAGACAATTTGAATTTGTTTTTGGCGATTGAACTCGACGAGCCTTGGCTTTGTATCGAGCGTCCTACGTATCCCTTAGAAGAGAATCAAATCACTCGTAGTTCAAAATATGAAATGATTTATTTTAGTGGGATTTAACCTCACATTCATTTGAGAGTGAATTTAGAGGTCGATGACTGTACCCGATATATTTTTAGGATTTAATATCGAGTTACCTACGTAGCCGTTATGAGGCGTCAAGTCTTTACGTAGTTCTACTTGAGAACAAATTTGATTTAATTTGGGACAGGCGACTGAATCCGATATATATTGAATTTGATATCGGATTTCCTACGTAACTCGTAAAAGAGTATCAAGTCTTTACGTAGTTCTTTAGGGAACCGATTTAATTTTTATTTCGGTTTTGCGATTGAACTCGACGAGCTTGAGCTTTATGTCGAGCTTCCTACGTACTCGGTTAATGAGATCAAATCACTCGTAGTTCTTTCTTGCAACCTCATTTGATTTTGGGCATGCGATTGAATCCGAGATATATAAGTTTTTACCGGATTTCCTACGTAGCTCGTAAAGAGCATCAAATCTTAACGTAGTTCTATAAGGACCAGTTTAATTTGTTTGGTTTTGACCTCATATTCATTTAAAGGGAATTTATAGGTGAGCGACTGAATCCGATATATATATATATTGAATTTGATACCGGATTTCCTACGTAACTCATAAAAGAGTATCAAGTCGTTACGTAGTTCTAAATAGAAACCGATATAGTTTACTTTTTCCGATTTTGGCGATCGAACTCGACGAACTTTTAGCTTTGTGTCGAGCTTCCTACGTACCCGTTTGAACGGGATCAAATCATCCGTAGTTTCGCTAGGAAAACAATTTGATTTGGGTTTAACCTCATATTCATTTAAAGGGAATTTAGAGGTTGACGATTGTACCCGATATATTTTTAGAATTCAATATCGGGTTACCTACGTAGCCGAAATGAGGCGTCAAGTCTTTACGTAGTTCTACTGGGAAAACAATTTGATTGAGTTTGATGATTGAACCCGACGAGCTTTGACTTTGTGTCGGGTGGCCTACGTATCCGACAAGTCGGAATCAAATCGGTCGTAGTTCCTTCTGAAAGAACAGATTTAATATTTGATTTTTGGATTTTTGAAGTTTTGCTCATGACCGATCTCGACGAGCGGAAGCTTTGTATCGAGTCGGATGAGACACTTTGGAATTTGATGAAAGTTTGAGATTGGTTTGGGATGACTGAACTCGATGAGAATTTGATTTGTATCGAGTTCGGGAAAACAGTTTGATTTGGTTTTGACCTCATATTCATTTAAGAGTGAATTTAGAGGTTGACGACTGTACCCGATATATTTTTAGGATTTAATATCGGGTTGCCTACGTAGCCGATATGAGGCGTCAAGTCTTTACGTAGTTCTAAAAGATGAAATGATTTAGTTTGGTTGGACCTTGACCTCTTATTCATTTAAAAAAAAATTTAGAGGTTGACGACTGTACCCGATATATTTTTAGGATTTAATATCAAGTTACCTACGTAGCCGATATGAGGCGTCAAGTCTTTACGTAGTTCTGTCTGAACTGATTTTGCTTGATTGACTTGACTTCATTTGGAACCGAAGAAAGTCTTTTTGGAATTTGTGATTGAACCTGACGGTCTTTTGGTTGACATCGAGTTTCCTACATATCCGACAAAGCGGAATCAAATCTTATGTAGTTCTTAAGAAAAACCAAGTTTATATATGGCAAAACTCGATTTGAGGTTTTGACTCCGTTATTTATTTAGGAGCCGATTTTGAGATTGACCCACTAGAATTAATTGACCAAAAATATTTACGAGTTTTAATTTGACATTTTAATTAAACTCAAATTCTTAATTTGTACCGATTATAATTCTTATATTTTAGTTGATCGGGTTTGCAATTAGACATATTTCAAATAAATATGTCTAATGCTATACGTGTGTAATGTGTATGCTTCCAATTGAATTGAAAATGCATGCTTCCAATTCTAAATGAATTGAATTGAATTAACGGGCTAAGCCCAACACCAGCCGAACCCAATCACCTCACAGCTAATGCCTAAGAAAATTCCAATCCCTGTGTATTGATTTTTTTTATCTTTCCCCGTCCCTTTTTCTCCAGCATGTTATAGGAGAGCGACGGTAGATCGATGCCGCATTGTTCGATAGCAGCAACCCTTTTGACACAGAGCTCTGGCTTTGGGCAATTGAAATGAAAGGAGGCGGAACGAAGGCGGAGTGAGTCCGGCATGAACCCGGCTCTTCCGACCCCATGTGCTTCCAAAGAGGTACGTTCTAGGGCTTTTCTTTTGGTCGATTTCCGCCCCAAATCTGCTAATTGATTCAATATTTGGATGATTTGTGCTCCAAAATTTGAATCCCCTCTTACATCTCCCTCTAATCAAATGTTCAATTTCTGATTTGACTGATTTTTTTCCTAGAGATGGTGATTCGGGGCGTTTTTGGATTAGGGCCAGTGAAAGAGGAAGGGAGCTAGGGCTTGTGCAACTTGAACAACACCACAAAGGGCTTCTGACTTTGAGCAACTGGGGAACGAGCGGGACAGAAAGGTCTCGCTTGTGCCTTCGGAAACATTGTCGCACCGGGCACCTCAACTAGGTATGTTATTTTTCTTTTCTTTTTTTTTTACCAAATTGAGATACTAGTTGGTAGTAGGCATATGCTGATTCGAATTTGTTCCAGCTTTTGAACCTTCCCCTTCGATATCCGAATTGGAGCCATCGGAGGGAAGAGCAGGGCGATAGCCTCATTCCAGCCCTTAGACGTTTTGCTGCCATCCCCGTCTCTTCTGAAACGGGTATGATTCTGCACTCTTGATTTTCTTTGCTCCTGATTTCTTAGTTCTCTTGATTTCTTAAGCTACTATCTGCTCAATGAAATCTGAGATTGATTTGTTGAACCCCTGATTTTGGGATTCGATTTGTACCCAACAGAGTATGACTTGAATGTGTCACAGATTTTGATTTTGTTATGAACACCCAATTTTCCTTGTTTGGGTTTGTGCTCACTTGGGACTGTAGAAAGCAACATTTTTTGTTTAAAATTTATCTCGTTCCCTATATACACCGCAAATACTTCGTCGGATTGGACGTTGTAGCAACGTTGGATTAGACGTTGTAGCAACGTTCAATCCGACGTTGTATTTGGTGGTGAATTTTGCAAAGGGGACGGGATCAGACGTTGTAACAATGTCAGATTCGACGTTGTAGAAACGTCGGTTTCAACGTTGCACTTTGGACTCCAAGCGGGCTCCGTCGGGCTTAGCAATGTCTATTGGAACGTTGTTACAACGTCCAAGTTTCTCCAAATATTTTCTTAGCAACGTCTATTTGAACGTTGTAACGACGTCAAATTTGACGTTGTTACTTCATCCAAATTTCCCAAATTCACCCACCCCTATAAAAGGGGATGAGGACCGCATTTGAAAATGCAACACAACAATTCCACATTTTTATTTCTGTCATGGAGCCGATTACAACTGGAATAGAAGGCTCAACCTCCCGCATTGATTATGTAATCAAAAGGGTTCGGTACTCAAAGCCCCCGGAGGAGTCCAACTGTGCTTGCCGCAGTCCAGAATACAGTGGCATGCATCCATGCGCGCTCTTTCGGGTCGTGTGTGAAAATGAGAATCACATTTCCGCATCCTTGCAGTTCGGGTGTATGTATTGCAATGATTTTCATCCGGGCATTTGTGGAGCGTATGAGTGGAGGGTTGAAGACCTTCTTCTTCAACATATTCGGTCATTCTTCCCCGATATAAACAGAGAGGACCACGTTGATGTAGCTCAAACAACAGGGATACTTGTGAGGGCCGCAAATAAGGAGGTTGGAACCTTTGCATTCAACGAGTTAAAGATTAAACTCATTCCGAAGACGAATCATGTATAGGCTGGTCGATTGTTAAAAAAAAATTATGTTGTTATCTAGTGCATTTGTTAGTTTTAGTAATACCTCGATGTGTAATCTAATCGTTACCTAATCGTTATCTATGAAGTGAAGCGTTTGCATGTGATTGTTTGTTGTTGTGAACGGGTAGAAACCATCGAAAATAATAACACAAGGAACACGAAATACACAAATATAGTATACCCATAAAAGACGAAATGTATGTCATAAACAAACAGAAAATAATGTCTCTACTGCAGAGATCGAATGTAGCCCATGAAATGCTCATACATCTGCTCTAGTTGGGGATGGTCGATCAATGCCTGAATAGACTGGGTCATCTCGTCGACCCGGGCCTGTCGCGCAGCAGCCTCATCCTTAGCTGCTCTGATGACGTCGTCTGGGTGGGTAGGCGCAGCCGGAGGAGCATCAGGTAGTACCACTGTCGTGGGCAACACATGACCTCGACTATGGTACTCGAACCAAGCGAGGTAGTCAGCTCAGACGCCTCCCTGACAGCTCCCGATCGTCCTCCGGTGACCGGTGACGGTAGAATCTATGAGGGTCCTGATCTGCCCAATGGTGGTGCTGCAGATCGAACGTCACGATGTAACGCCTCTGCAGGCGAAACGGTCGCTGCGCGAAGGTCGGAGGAATGACGGCCAATGGGGGCTCCTGCACGCGGCCGAACTGTCGGAGCACCCTGTCTGGCATGTACGACTCGAAGACGCTACCGAATCTGAGGGTGCCTCGATAGGTGAAGGAGCGAAACTGACCTGCAAAATCCAGGTCTCTGCCAAAAGGCATCCAATCGACCTAGGTTGAAAAACTTATATAAGGGAAACAATGTTACTCAACATATGCAGTTAAAATCAAAGAAAGTGGTCATGCACTCAAACTGTGCTCGAAGCCTCTTCTCACGACAGCGCCTCTCCCTGTCGTTCCCCCTCTTGGCGGCCTTCGACGGGTCGAATCGCGCCATGTATCGGGGATCATCCGCCAGGGCATCCTTCTTCGGGCGAAGCGAACCCGCAAAACAAGGGAAGTACGACCAGATCCATGCCTGAAAAGTATAAACCATTAGAGCACTTATTATATGTAACTCGCAAGGAGAGGAACATATTTACCATATTAAAGAAACAGGTTACCTGCAATAGTGCAGCACACCCACGTAGGCCCTTAGCCTCGCCTCTCGTGGCCTCCCCTAATCCCCGATAGAGGAAGGCAAGCACTCCTGCTCCCCAAGTTAGTCTCCCAGAGTGCGGCAAATCCCAAACTAGCCCGAACAACGAGAAGTGTACGCGGCTATGGGACTTGTCGATGAAGACCGTCGCACCAAGCAACGTAGCCAAGAAACAAACGGCGAGGTCGTGGTGGCGCTCTTTGGCAGCTGGGGTGTCGCCGGGCCACTGATCCCGACGGTGGACGTGCCTCTGCTCCCACCATGCCGTCAACTCCGGGATGGCCGCTCTGCAAGCCTTCCTATGACTCTTCAGCTGCGCCGCGGTCCAACCAAACATCTGCTGTAGTCGAGGCTCCAGCTGTAGTGGAAGATAGTCAGGGAGAGACTCGCAAGGCAGGCCGTCAATCGGCAGCCCCACCAGAAAAGCGACGTCGTGGATTGTGATGCTCATCTCGCCCCATGGAAAATGGAAAGAGTTCGTCTCCGGCTGCCAGTGCTCAACGAACACAGTCAACAACTGGGCATCCACTCCGTCCCAGTTCAAATCAAGCAGCCCCAGTAAACTAGACTGAGCTGCCTCCTGCACCCATGTCCATGGACCCTCGTAGATGTAGCCCCCGAACGGACGGAGGTGTGTAGCCCGATGATGAATCTAAATTGCTGAAAGGCAGGGTCCGCCCACAACCAGTGAGACCTATGGTGCCTATACGATACCAAAAGATCTCCTGGAGGCAAGTCGCCAGCGGGGAGCTCATCGTCCCCATCACCAGCCTCCTCCTCCTCCTCGCCCCCCCTCCTCCTGAGCCACCACCTCCTCCTCGGGCGCCGCACCCTCTGGCTCCTGAGCCGGCCCCTGCAGGTCCTCCTCCTCGCCCCCTCCCCCTCCGCCTCGCCCCCCCTCCTCCTCACCAGCCACATGAGGATCCTCTGCATCCTCCCCGTCACTGTCATCATCGAGCTCCTCATGCTCGAAACGAACATCCTCCGCAACCTCCTCCCGCGTCTCATCCGCTACAACAGCAGGTGTAAAGCAGGCACCTGCGGCTACGATGACCTCAGCCCAATCATCGTCTCCATGAGCGTGTCCAGAGGTACTGACACCACCC
The DNA here is from genome assembly GCA_963922045.1 of Persicaria maculosa. NCBI lineage: Eukaryota > Viridiplantae > Streptophyta > Magnoliopsida > Caryophyllales > Polygonaceae > Persicaria > Persicaria maculosa. The sequence goes on from OY998260.1 coordinate 36,902,404, forward strand.
ATGGGATCCACAAGCCCAATAGTCATGCAGAAGAACGTACAATCAGTGTCCCTGGTGCCCACATCCTTCGATGTCGGCTGCGTCGTGTCTGTATCAGGCCCGATCGTCGTATCTCTCACGGTCATAGTCTCTTGCTTCGCAAGAGCCATGAGATCTGACACTGTCTGCGAAGACGAGTCAGTGATGATGACCTCTGCCGGATCGATGCTCTCTACATCATGTGAAGGCGCATTCCGGTCTCGCCCGAGAACAATGCGTACGGTCCCGTCATCCCTCCGCATCCGAGAATCCTATTAAGTTGTTTACTAGTTTTTAAATATATTATTTTAAACATCTTATTTTGTAACAATTAGACATTGCATTAATTTTTTTTTATAAATTTATATAGTCATTTCCTATATAATATATTTAATCTTTTTTATAGGATATTGCATCCATCAATTACAGTATACTCCGTATAAGATAAAAGTATTAGTTCTATTTTATTTAGGTTAATCTACATTGCAATTGTCTATTTATTTTATTAGTTTAATATTTTGATGTGATGAGAAATTTTATAACAATTTGTTTATATAATTTCTTGTTTGTATGTTTCTATAATTTCCGTTTAAACATTCTCTTATAGTAGTTATTTTCTACAATTTGTTCATTTTAAACATCCTATTCAATTTTGGACTAATTGTTTAAAATTATTATCTTAATTTATAACGTTTTATAATCTCATCCAATTCAAATAATAAACTTATTCGATATATAATTTCTTTTTTGTATGTTTCTATAATTTCCGTTTAAACATTCTCTTATAGTAGTTATTTTCTACAATTTGTTCATTTTAAACATCCTATTCAATTTTGGACAAATTTTTTAAAATTATTATCTTAATTTATAACGTTTTATAAACTCATCCGATTCAAATAATAAACTTAATTCGACATAAAATGAAACAATCAAACAATAATGGAAAATGAAACATAAAATCCATTTCATACTAACCGATGGAGTACTCGTTAGGGGAGAAACCTCTTGCTTACGCCTCTTCCGGCCAGCACCGGCTCTCCCACCACCGCCACCACCCCCGTCACCGGCGGTCCTCCCGGCGCCACCACCACCCACCCCTCTGCCACCATCTCCTCGGCCGCCGCCTCGCCCTAAGCCCCCATCGCCGCTGCCTACAACCACCCCTCTGCCACCACCTCCTCGGCCACCGCCACCCACGACCATCTCTGCGCCCGCACCCCCACCATCGTCGCCGCCGCCTCGCTCAGATCCTCTATCGCCGCCGCCTCGACCAGAGCCGCTGTCGCCACCGCCTCGCCCAGAGCCGCTGTCGCCTGCGCCTCCCCGACCTCGTCCTCGGGATCTCACCATCGTCACTCTCTCGCTCTGTCACTCTCTCGCTCTGTCACGCGTGTGGAGAAGAAGCACAACGTCGCTTTCGATGTTTTCGGTTATATAAAGGCACAACGTCGAATTTGACATTGCACAACGTTCAATCCAACGTTGCACAACGCTCAATCGAACGTTGTGGTTGACGTTGTCAAATTACAACGTCCGTTTGGACGTTGCACCAGTATTTTTTTTTTTTTGCAAAATTAACTTGTCATTTAAAATTTTTTTGAAATAAATAAATACATTTCGTTATTTTGATAATAAATAAATTTAGTAAATAAATAAATTACTTTACAAAAAAATTACATACAATTTCCGACCCCCATTTTTATATTTTCTTATAAGTTGAGGATTGATATTGTAATGTAGAAAGGGTTTCGACTTTTATAGGCATTGACTCTTTGAAAAACTTTGTCCGCTGCACTCGTGGAACGACATGTGATTCTACGTACTTGAAATTTTTCGGCAAGTAGATTCACTCGTCGTTCGACGATTGCAGCGGACAAAGTTTTTCAAAGAGCCAAGGCCTATAAAAGCCCAAACTCTTCCTTCATTATCAAAGTTGAAATGACAATACATACATTGCCTACAATGATACTAAATACTTCACAAATACAATGCCGACATACATCATGGTAGAACTCGTCCAGCATTTCCGTAATCCTGTTGCCAATGTCGGATTGGTAGGCCTCTCTGACGGAAAACGGTCTTTCGTCCCTCTAACTTGATAACCGGTCCCATTGGACGTTTCTCCATCTTTTAGGAAGGTACTCAGGGGTCTATTGGGGACCAATATTAGGTGGTATATGTAGGAGAGGGATTGTTGTTGTGTGTCCGGGTTGTCGGGGTGGGTTGTTGCTTTTATAGACCCTTCAAAATGCAACGTCGGATCGGACGTTGCCAAATCCTATGCAATGTCGGATCGGACGATGCATTGTGAAGGGCTTAGGGTTCCTACCCTAGCAACCCTATGCATAGGGTTTGCAACGTCGGATCGGACGTTGCATTGTGAAGGGCTTAGGGTTCCTGCCCTAGCAACCCTATGCACAGGGTTTGCAACGTCCAAATTGACGTTGCATAGGGTTAATACCCTACTTTAGGGTTTAGAAACGTCGGAACCGACGTCACAGTGTGCAAGCTTGGATATTGCAACGTTCGATCCGACGTTTTTGTTCTTCCTATTAGTTTCGATTTAAGTGAATATGAAAATAATTCATATTCCGATGTTTTTGTTCTTCCTATTAGATTCGATTCAAGTGAATTCGAAAATGATTCATATTCCGATGTTTTTGTTCTTCCTATTAGCTTCGATTCAAGTGAATATGAAAATGATTCATATTCCGATGTTTTTGTTCTTTCTATTAGTTTCGATTCAAGTGAATATGAAAATGATTCATATTCCGATGTTTTTGTTCTTCCTATTAGTTTCGATTCAAGTGAATATGAAAATGATTCATATTCCGATTTTTTGTTCTTCTATTAGTTTCGATTCAAGTGAATATGAAAATGATTCATATTCCGATGTTTTTGTTCTTCCTATTAGGTTCGATTCAAGTGAATATTCCGATTTTTTGTTCTTCTATTAGTTTCGATTCAAGTGAATATGATTCATATTCCGATTTTTTGTTCTTCTATTAGTTTCGATTCAAGTGAATATGAAAATGAGACGTTCTGATTGTAAAGGGTACAATCCCCAATTAAAACATTCAATCAGACGTTGTAAATGGTACATTCCCCAATTACAGCGTCCAATCAGACGTTATAAAGGGTACATTCCCCAATTACAACGTCCAATCAGACGTTGTAAACCTCACTATGCAACGTCGTATACGACGTTGTGCAGACTGACCCAGAAAACGCGTAATTGACGTCATGTATGGTCCCCCCTCCGATGCCCTTATATCCCTCCGCCATCAAGCCGAATGAATGTCATCCCTTCACCTCACTATTCCAAACAATAGTAATTCGCTTTCATTTGTAGAGAGGAATATGTCATCCTTAGAAAGTGAAGGAGCGATGGAGGTGGCACGAGTTGAAGCTCCCGCACCACGAACTAATGTCGCCCCATAGGTAAAATCCTATGTCTGTATTCTCTGTCTCTATGTTTATATCTGTATCCAGTCTATCCTGAAGTAAAGATGTAAGTAAAATCATGTGCATATATGTTGTTATGTCTTTATCCAGTTTCAAGACTTTACAATTGCGTTTACCGACGCCCGTATTTGGCAAAGCCGTAACGAAATGGTCGACCATTTTAAGCAACTCGGCGTGAGAAACAACATGGTCTTAGTAATCAAGTGATCGTGGTCTAGCGCTGCAAACCGACCGGGTGGCGTGTTGTTAGCGTGCGAGCAATATGGGGTGTTTCGCAGAAGGGGGAAGCAGATTCGCAGCACGCAGAGCAAACTAAGCAACTGTCCGTTCTCCTTAGTCGGTCATGAGGGGGGACCGGGTATGTGGACGATGACCGTGCAAAGTGGAACGCACAACCATCACCTCCCTCACCGATTGAAGGGTCATGCTTACGTGGGAAGGATGACACCAGGGGAGAAAAAAATGTGCAAGTGGATGAAAGACATAGGAACTCCGCCAAAGGCCATCTCGTACGGGCTACGCCAAGTAGATGCGAATAGCGTCACCTCAGCGCGATCACTGGAGAACACCCTCAACAAGCTCGCCGTTGAAGAGAGAGGAAATCGAACAATGACCCAAGATACCCTCCATCGTCTACGAGAAAGGGGCTACTACTACGAATTTAGGAGAAGCCCAAACGATGACAATGTATTGAATGACCTTTTTCTCGCACACCCAGATGGGATTCGTCTCTTTAACAAATACCCGTACGTCATCGTTATGGATAGTACGTACAAGACCAACGCATAAGTACTATATCCTATGTCTTCGTACATTTCTTCCATATAGAGTCTTATGCTAATGTGAGTATGTTGCTGCACTGCGTCCACATGTAGAACGTCGCGCTGTGCAAGATGGTCGGCTTAACGCCAACGGGAAATAACTTTTGCATCGCCTATGCCTTTATGGCACGCGAGGACGAGGACACGTACGCTTGGGTGCTCAACAACCTACGTGTTATTCTTCAGGGTAAGGTACCCGATTCGATCATGACAGATCGGGAGCTGGGCCTTCTCGCTGCACTTAGGGCCGTCTTCCCCGATGTTCAACATCTACTGTGCTGGTTACATGTAACTCGCAAGTGTGAAGAGACCGCTTTAAAGATAACCAAAAATCTGAAACTTTCAGTTCTATTCAAGAATCACGTGTGGGGTTTATTCTCGGCTTCGTCGGAGGAGTCTTTCGAGCGGCGCCGGAGATGGCTTCACGACCAATGGCGCCCCATACCCGAGGTCATGGGGTATCTAGAAACGGTGTGGCTCATCCACCGGACGAGCCTTGTCAGATGTCACACCGATCACGTCCTGAACTTTGGAACGAGGACAAGCAATAGGTACGCATATCGTTTTCGTCGTTACCCTTGTCACTCCTTTACTATATTTCGACATTCGTTCACCTCGAGCACATGATGCATCGTGTAGGGTTGAAGGCGAGCATAAAGTGTTGAAGGAAGCATTACACTCGTCCACAGGTGATTTTTGTGTCGTGGTGGATGCCATTCATCGAGTTAATGAATGTCAAGTGCATGAGCTCTAGACTGCGTTGGAGATAGATCGTTTCAAATGGCCAACTAACGCACACGACGTCCCCTTATTTGAAGAGATTAAGCACGTTGTTTCGAAGAAGTGTTTCGAATATCTCTACGATCATTGGAGGAAATTTGTCGATAGAAAAGTCCCTTCAGAGTGCGTCGACCGGTATTGGAGAATTTGCTATGGGCTGCCGTGTGTGCACGACATTCAGCGTTGTGTTGCTGAAGGAGTTCCAATAATACCTGATGACATCCACCCATTTTGGAGAGATCTGACGTGGGATGAATCTGACAATGCGGCCTTACCCTATGCCATGTCGGCTTCGTACACTGCATCCAATGAAGCCTGTGACCCTGATCTGCACCCACCCGAGCGGGGTAGCATACGTTCAAAGGGCAGACCTAGAGGGAGGAGGAACCCGTGCAGAACGAATCCCTTACGATATGAGGAATATCGGGCCAATTTTGAAAGGGAGGAAGCCAGATCAGGTCGCCGAGGTAGGGACCGACAGTCCGGATTACCGTCTGACGCACAGTACTGGGGTTTTGACTGGGGTCACAACAATGTGGACCCTTTTATGTTGAGGTATATTGCGGCAGCCGTCAACGTTGTAGGAGATGGTCACTGCGGATATCGGGCTTTGGCACAACTGATGTTACGGCCAAGAGAGGCACGGTTTCGAGATATGAAAGGGTTATTGTGCAACCATTTCGAACAAAATCATCAACTTTACGCTGGTTGTTACATGGGAGGGTATTCGGTGCGAGAGTTTGTCAACCTGCAGAGTTACTCAGGCATATTAGGAGGTGACCGAAGATACTGGATCGAGCTGTCGATCATGGGTCTTGTGTTTGCAACCGTCTACCAGGTGCCCCTTGTCGTCTTATCTTGGCACATGCCATTCACATGCCTCCCTATGTACACCGAACAACCAAATGATGCCCCCAACGAGGCCATACTAGGCCTGGCCTGCATCGGGAACCAAGATCATTTCGCAGCGGTGAGTATGATATGTGTTACTCTCACTTCAATTGCATTTCATCCATAAATTACCAAACTTAATATTCTAATATACTTATTGCAGATATGGTTACATCGCAATGCTCCTTTACCTCCTCCAACGCATGAATGGACGGCATACCATCACCCAAGCGTCAACGGATGGGATACTTGCTTCTAAGACCAATTTGATAGATTTAGAGAATTGCGGGTTCAAAAAGGTCGTCCCCTATACCATGTTTAGGAGTCATGACACGATTTTCAGTTATCGTTGCCCTATTACATTGCCAGTCATCCTTGTACGTTTGTTGTTATCAAGATGTAGAAACCATTAAAAAACAATCATTTAAGCAAAACGAACATCAGTTGGCGCCAAATCGAAAATTACAAACATTTTTTAACTTAAAATTTCAGCAAGGATTACAAACATTTTTTAACTTAAAATTTCAGCAAGGGTTCTTATATTAAACGGAACAGCTACCGACGGACTCCTCAGGACTGTTTGGGTATATCTGAATCTGCACCTGCTGGAACGCATATGTCGTCATCTCATCTTGGGCAGGGCGCGCTGCCATATCAACTGCATACTGGGCAAGGCTGCGACAACGCGTGAGAGACACGTCGCCGTAAAAAACGGTCAGCATATCCGTTATATGCTCGGTGACCCGCATATAGTACGACGCAGGGTCGTCGTCACACTCTTTACACCCGAATTGCAACTTTGGTGACCTCTCGAGGATGCAGCAACCCTGTACAGAAAATAGATTGCATCGAAAAAAATGCTTATAGTTCTTGTGCTTGCAGTTGCAAGCATCATATTCAGGTGGACGACGGTGTCTCTCCACTTCAACAATGAAACGGGTCCCATCACGAAACATGCCATGTTTAACAAAGCTATTTGGGTTTGATGCCATGATGTGTGTTTATTGTTTGGTAGGGGATGTGCCTCGGGGAACAAGTGTTGTGGTATTTATGATGGCCTAATTAACAACGTCCGATTAGACGTTGTTATGGGATATCACAACGTCGAATATGACGTTATTACAACGTCAAATATAACGTTGTAATGTGGCCCGCCCAGGCCCACTTTAGAACGTCTAATTTGACGTTGTAAAGTGCTCGACCCGCCACGTCGTCCTCCAATTCACAACGTCGTGTATGGCATATGACAACGTCGGATTAGACGTTGTAACAACGTGACATTCAACGTTGCTGCAAAGTTATATCTGACGTTGTATTAGCAGCGCTAACCGCGGATTTGCGATGTATATAGGGAGACCCAAATTTATTGCCTTCCAGTTGCTGGTTTTGTGTTGTTGTTTGACAAAGGAGAACTGTCCCACGTTCATTTTACTTTTGATAGTTCATGGAATTCGGCTTTTCATTGCTTGTGAATTCCGGGCGAAATCCGGCAACACTTCAACTCAATAAGTCGATCCACGCCGGGATCGAATGTAGTGGCGAAAGAATATACTTTCAAGCCAACTACGAGAGTGGATGCTCTCAACCTATGACGTGATGGTCTCTAGGCGAAAGAAAATACTTTCAAGCCTATGACGAGCCCAAACACTAGGTGAGAGCATGTGAACCCGAGGCCGGGTCTTCTCCATTGCAATGCTTAATTTTACCTGCAAAACAAAGAAAAGAAAAGAGGATAGACTTATACCTGATGATAGCATCCCAAGAAGTTGTATAAGGGGCCCACTTTCGGTGGGTCCCCGGGGGTTTAGATGCGAGTATGTGTTTTTTGTTACACGGGCTTACCTGACACGCGAATCGATTTGTTCGCTATTCAACTTGGGCCGCGCTTTGTTCGCGTGTATGAATTCTACCGTAACCCCATATCTCTTTATGGGAGATCATCCACTTGTTTTTATGATTTAAGGGTTCATAACTGTCCGCGGAGATTCACCTGAAGTGTTTGTTTCGTCGCTTCGTTCAGGATGTGATGCCCTTTCCTTTGTCCTGACTTCTGAATTCCCCGCGGTTTATATGAAGATTCCCCGCGGTTTATATGAAGATTCTGCGGTCGACTTTGATGATTCTTTCAATCTCCTTCCTCTTCCCTTTCCTTCTTTCGTTTATCCAAAAAGCCTCCCCTTATTCTTCTGTTCATTTCCCCTTTTATAGGGATTGGCCAGAGGCCCCCATCACGACACTTGTCACTATTGGGTTGGCACGTGTGGTCATCGTGGGTGGTGGGCATGATGGACATGTGTCATTGTTTTGTGTCCGCGTCCTCCCTATCTTCTGGGTCTTCCTTGGTGTCGTTTCGCTATACCCGGGTCCGAATCTTCGTCTAATCATTTTCGCATGGTTTCATCACAGCTCCTCGGGTCGGGTTGAGCTCTATGAGAGCTTGAGACGATTCGATTTTTACCCGTAGAAATGTGTCTCTCTCTCTTCATCTCTTTGGGGGGTAATTTCGTATTTCCTGTTTTAAACAGAGTTCGTGGGCCTGGTTAAGGATCTCCTCCGGACCATTAAGGTTTTACCACGGCCCATATTGTCTTGAGGGGAACTGAAGAGTCGGTAATTTTCTTATAAATTACCCCGTTCCGTTTTCACTTTTTCACTTCTCATTATTTGTCTGCTTGTAGTGTTTGCTCAGCTTTTCGCTTTTTCAGAGTTTTTCCGTTGGTCTCCTAGCTTTCCGGTTGAGTTTTCCGGTGGTTTCTTCGTTCTTCCAAGGTAATTCTTTGTTTTTGTTCTTGAGTTCTTAATTTCTCCGTGAAATGTTCTTGAGTGTTCTTGCTAAAATTTTTATTTCTTGTCAAAAACTTTAGTTTTTTCCCCCTTAGATCCGTTCGGGTCTTCCCCTTTTATCCCAGTTCTGTTTCTTTGGGTTTTTTGATTTTTCGGTCCGCGTACGGGTTCCTTTTCAGATCAGCTTTTAAATTCCTTCAAGGATGGCTAACTTTGAGGGGAACCCGAATGCGTTGGACGAGTTCGAAAGAGAGGAAGGATGGAGAGAGGGCTTACCCTCGGTTTCAGGAGGGAATCCTCCCGCGGTCGTTTTGGATTCTTCTCCTTCATCATCCGGCGGGAGTTCTGCGTCTGACTCAGAAAGTTCCTCCGACTCTTCCTCTTCCTCCAGCATCTCTTCTCCGGACCGCGTGGGTCCTTTCGGCAACCCTATTAAGGTGAGGAGACGATGGAATCGCTCTGACCCTGATTATTATTCCTCTCCTTTTTTAACTTCTTCTTCTTCGAAGGGGGATGACGTTCATCCAATGGACGTGGAGACTCAAGCTCATTCCGATGCGCGTGCTTCCCTTAGTCCGCGTCCGTCAACCAGTGGTCCCTTACGCCGAGTCTCCCGTCGGGTTTGCAGAGAAGTGTGCAAGGGTTCGCTCGAAGGATGTTCTTAGTGATCTCGATTTCCCGTCTTATTCCCTTGACGACTTAGCTTTTTGTTCTTTCCGGGGAGATTTCTCCCTCCGTGATCCTCAACCTTGTCCTCCTGTCATCTCTGAGAGAGTTCGTCCGCGTTGTTCTCCTAACCAAGAGGTGTGAGGATGCACAACGCTGCTCGATCTTTGAAGCGTCGAGGCCATAGCTCGAATATTTCCATGGCCAGCGGGCGTGGAATTGTGTCTTCCCTCAGAGGGTGGAGGGTGTCTGGATGCTTATGAAGATTGCTTGGTAGTGTATGCAGCGAGTTTATCCCAAGGATTTCGCCTGCCTCTTCACCCTCTGTTTATTGCTTTCTTGTCTGAGTACAATTTGAGCCCCGCGCAAGTTGTACCGAATTGTTGGATGTTCTTCGCTAGCTTTGTGATGCGGTGCTTGGATATTGGAGTGCCTCCGACGAAAGAGCTGATGCTTAGCATCTTTTCTCTGAAGAGAGGGTCCCAAGATCCTCGGTTTTATCAGTGCAACTCCAGTTGCAGTTATATTAAGAGACTTTCCAGCAAACCGAACTGGAAACACAAGTGGTTTCTTATTTGCGACAAAGCCGGCGTTTGTCTTGAGTTTAAGACCGTACCCGGATGGTTCAACGCGGTAAAAAAACCATGGGTTGCGCGTCTTGACAAGTTCAAAGACTCTTTTGTTCATGAGCCTAAGTTACCGTGGCGATCGATGGTTTCAGCTCTTCGACTCGAGATGGCGGGGTTGAGCCTGCCTCATCCGCGATTAGGTGTCTGCCTTAGTCTTTATCATATTTTATTTTTTGTGATTTTCTTGGCGTTCCACACACACATTTTTATCATATTCTATTTTAGAAGACTTGGGAGTTCGCTAGCGGTATTTTATGTCTTCTCTTTTCGTTTTCTTTTTGGCAGACCTAATGGATTTGAGCTCTTTGGCCGATCGACACCACGTTCAAAAAAGTGGCAAGACGAGGAAGAAGAAGTCCGCCAAGCGTGTTCCTCGCCCGCTTCCTGCCTCCCAAGGTGCGGTTGTGGAGGAGGTGGAAAGAGCCAGTGAACCTGTCGCGGAAGCCGAGGTCGTGGTTTCTGATGCCCGCGAGAAACGTCCTTGTCCTTCGGACGCGGGTACTTCTCGCCCTCAAAAGAGGAAGAAAGTTGTGGGCTCATCTCGAGCTTCCGGGACTGGGGAAGAGGAGGCTCTTTTTCTTCAGGGGGATGATGCTTTGCCTGCTTTCCACATTCCTGACTTTGGAGTTGACGAGCTCGTTCGCCTTCGCTGCCCCGATAAATTCGCACGGAACGAACGAGCGTGGGTGCGCCGCTTAGAGTGGGATGAGTTTTCTCTTCAGTTTGAGCATGCAGCCGAGTGGGTGAGTTGTCGTTGGGATCTTTTATTTTTACTTACGTCATCGTTCAATTCCTGTCTTTTTATTTTCACCTTTGTCCTTGCTTCTTCAGGTTAGGAGTTTCCAAGTTGACTCGGAGAGGCGACTGTCTTTCTATGTCGAGGAGCTCTCTAAGAAAGCCTCGGAGATGAAGGTGTTGAATCACAAGTTGAGGACATTGGGCAATACTGTTGGCGATCCCTCTTCGGTGGAAAATTTCCGCTTTGAAGGAGCAAAACTCTTCTCTGTCTTCCGAGCGTGACACGACACTTTCAAGTTCGGACGCTCTTCGCCACCAAGGAGAGGAACTTCAACAGTCTGCAGCGCAACTGAGGGAGAAACTGGAGGCAACTGAAGCACGCTTCAATGATCTTCAAATCGAACACTCCATTGTTGAAGAGGATCGTGCTTTAGTGAGGCAGGAATTGGAGGAGCTTCAGTCTTAGTCTCCTCAGGAGGTTGCGCTTCAGTGGTTGGAATCTTCTGCAGGTCTTAAGTTTTTGACTTCCGAATGGTTCAAAACCGACGCGGGTATTTCCTTCCTTTCTTCGATAGCTAAGCCATGTATTCGATCTCGAGAGGGAGTAGAGCTTTTAAAGGATAAGTGCTTCAGCTATTTTCGAAAGGGGATGTCCGCTGGTATAAACCAGAGTGTCGCCCGCTCGCAGGCTAATCCGGGTGTTCCTTTAGAGAAGTTTGAGGCGAGCTTGTCGGTGGCGGACTGGGGACTGACTCCGGAAGAGATGGCGGGAGAGGAGGACTCGGATGAAGAGGATTTCGATGATGAAGAGGTTGATGCCGCTGTCGATCCTTGAAGCTTGGAAGGATTAGTTTTTTTTTTTATCTTTTCTCGTAACATTTCACTGGCGCGGGCCAGTTTTGTAATTAACTTTTGTTGAAACCAGACAATTTCGCGATCTTTAATGTTCAGACAACGGTTTTTACTGCCTCGTTTTAGGGGCTGTATTTTTGTATATTGTTAACCTTTCGTAGCAAATATTTCCTCTTCTTCTTATTCTTATGTTAATCATTTACTTGGCTCGGCCATTTGTGCTGCAGTCTTTGATTCTGATTTAAAAAAGTTCTTGCCACTTGTCCACCATGCTTGAGTACACCTTTTTCTCTCCCCCCTTTTTAAAACCTATTGGTTCGGGTTTTTTAGTTTATTATGTTTATGGTTGTTCGCTCAATAAGGATTTATGGCGCCTGGGAGTTCTAACCCTTGGACGTTTTTCAAAACTTTGGAATGCATCGACCAACTTTCTTCGCTTGTATGATTTTCTTGATAGTCTTGATTTCAACTGTTTCTCTTTCCCTCTCCTTTTTTAACTTTGAGCCTTTAATTTGTGTCCCTTTTTGGCAGCCCCTTCCGCCTCAGTTTGAGGTGGAGTTCAGATCTTCTCCTCCGCGGAAGGTTCTCTTGTCTTCTTACGCCATTAAGAACCTCCAGGTTGAGGTGAGTAGAGAACTTGACGGTCGCTTATACCTTCGTCGCGGATGGGATAGATTTGTTTCTCATCATGAGTTTGTTGTGGGGTCGTCGATGACTTTTTTCTACATGGATCGCGCTCGTTTTAAAGTTTGTCCGCGACGTGATTTGGAATGTGCCGAAACTGAGCGTTGTACCTCGGCTGTTTCCTCCAGCGACTCATGTTGAACCTCATTTATAAATTAAGAAAATCTATTTGCTGTATGAGTTTAGCTTGCGAATAAAGGAAACGTTTCGCTTTTGAAGTTTTTTTTTTAATGTAGAGACTTGCTCTTTTTATTTAAAAACGACAGCATTACATGATCCCTACATCTTATTAGTTGGAACTTTATTTCGTTCTCTTACATTTTAAAGAGTGGGGTTACAAGGCTCTCATCCTTATAGTCGTTCTTTACCCGCGTCCTTCTACTCCGTTGTAGTCGCAGTCTGGATTTGCGACATAGACCTCGAAGATTGAATCCCCCTGGTACACAAAGATCAGAGCGACTCCAACGCTTATCCTGTTGGCTTCCACAAATCCTGGCCATCCGTCTGTGAACCAGTAAATCCCGTCTGCGTCCACTTCGACTTTGACCTCATGCTCGCGGTTGGATCGAGACCACAAATGCACCATGCGATGGGCATCCTCTTCTAGAAGGACGTACATCAGTGGGAGCCGTAGAGATTGAAGTTGTTCCTCTGTAATGATTACTCTATAAAAAGCTTTGGGGGGATTTTCAAATTCCATCTCTTTGTTTTGCGTATGATATTTTCTTCAAGATTTCACGGGGTTCTTATATTTGCTCAAACATGCCGTGTGTTTAGTTCCTTATTCTGGAGTTTCTCCACGGGGCGTTTTTTAGGCCGCGTGTTTTACTTAGGCCTGAACCTGGCCCGATTTAAAAAATTTTTGTCAGCTGTTTCTGATCGTCAAGTCGTTTCACTGAGCTTGCTTTTGCAGTTCTCGTGACTATACTGCCATCTTGGTTGATGAGCCTATTCTCTCTCTTCAGAGGAATCTTATGCCAGATGGCGTTTATGCGTGTCGCTTCCCCAGCTTTTATAGAGGGTATTTTTCTTCCCTTTTTTGTTATTTCACAACTGCTTACTTTATACTTTAATCGTGTTCATGGCTGTTTCTAGTGCGGGTAGATGGGCTTTCTTTCAACCGATTGACCGTGTTGATCAAATATCCCGTTTGGTAAGCCCTTATTGGAATGCTGGTTTTGTTTGATAGTTTTCATTCTTTACATTCGACCCTTTGTTCTATTTCCATTTTCAGCTCTTGCCTATGAGCTTTGAGGGGGAGTATGCGGATGCTGTTCCGAAGCAAGTTTTCCTTTCATCTCATCTTTTACGTGATTTTCCAGTCCGTGTTTATAAGGGTGATTATGGAATGTACTGGCTTCGTCAAGGATGGGGAGATTTCATCGAGTCTCATGGACTCGCGGTCGGATCTTCTATGGTCTTTATCCACAAAGGAAATGCCCGTTTTGAAATCCAAATCATGGATTTGGAGGACGGGGATGAGATCGTTGGCCACCCTCCTTACGAGGACGCGGGTATTTTGACTAACGGCTCTTACCCGTGACTAGCTCTTCTTGCGACTCATTCGTTCGTAAGCTGAGGGGATTATTTCTGTCGATATGTGGTTTTCTTTTACGCGGGCAATGAATAAAAGTGGTGTCTGTCATCCTTTTTGATTTAATATTGAGATTGTGTCTACGATTCTTCTTGGTTTTCATGCGATTTAGGCCTGTCTTCTCAAGCCATATCTTCTGTAAGTTTTTTACCGTAGTGGTTCTGCTCTTCTTTTGAGGATTCTAAAGGAATCTTTCAAAAGCACGTTCCGTGATCAACCTCTCGTGGAGCCCTATATAAGCGAGGCCTAGCTTAGTTTTTCTTTCCAGCCTTTTCTATTTCAATATGGATGCACCAAGTGAGACTCCCTGGGCTTTTTATTTAGCCCTGGATTTTGAGGATCAGCTGCAAGAACGAGTAAGTTAACTTCTTCTTGCTTCTCTTTTTTTTTTAAAAAAAATTACTCTTTTTCTTATATCTTATTTGTTTTTATCCTCTTTCAGTCGCTCCCTGCTCTTTTTGAGTACGAGACAGGCGTTATAGACCCGACTCAAGTCTTTCTGTCCCTGGGCTCAGCTGTAGATTCCTCAATTCAGATAGTCAAACGAGACTATGGGATATTTTGGCTCGTTGGCGGTTGGAGTGATTTTTTTGCATCTCAAGGGCTAGGAATGGGGACCGTTATGGTTTTCCGCCATCGTGGTGGAGTTCACTTTGATGTTCGCGTGCTTGATGAGGGATCCATTTGTGTGGAGAATGGTTGGGTTGTGTCGCCTCCAAGGCCGGTCATCCTCCCAAATGTGTGACTTCTTTGTTTTTGAACAACGATCCCTTTTATGTTTCGACTCATGTTATTGTACCAAAAAACTTCTATGTAGTTGCTGTAACGTTTGCCCACGTCTTTTTCATTCGTTTATGCTTGTTATGGGATCGATGGATCAAATGTTTCCCTTATGATGCGATTCGTAGTAGTACTCCTCAGAGTTTTTGATTATGTTCATATTATTAAACTCTGTCACCAGTTGATCTGATCTTGAGGAGTCGTGCATCTCGGTCAAAGGAGGGGCATGGAGAAGATTCCAGCATCAACAGACTCTGGTGTTTGTTGGGTCGATTTTTTGGGAGATCAGAAATCACAACCAAAGGAGCGACGCGGAGAAAGCTCCAGCGTTGGAAGATTCTGACGTTTGTTGGCTCGACCTCGAGAGATCAAGAGTCTCAATCAAGGGGGTGACGCGGAGTAAGCTCCAGCGTCAGTAGACTCCGGCGTTCGTTGGCTCGACCTTGAGAGATCAAAAGTCTCAATCAAGGGAGTGACGCGGAGTAAGCTCCAGCGTCAGTAGACTTCGGCGTTCGTTGACTCGACCTTGAGAGATCAAAAGTCTCAATCAAGGGAGTGACGCGGAGTAAGCTCCAGCGTCAGTAGACTCCGGTGTTTGTAGGCTCGACCTTGAGAGATCAAGAGTCTCAATCAAGGGAGTGACGCGGAGTAAGCTCCAGCGTCAGTAGACTCCGGTGTTCGTAGGCTCGACCTTGAGAGATCAAGAGTCTCAATCAAGGGAGTGACGCGGAGTAAGCTCCAGCGTCAGTAGACTCCGGCGTTCGTTGTCTCGACCTTGAGAGATCAAGAGTCTCAATCAAGGGAGTGACGCGGAGTAAGCTCCAGCGTCAGTAGACTCCGGCGTTCGTTGGCTCGACCTTGAGAGATCAAGAGTCTCAATCAAGGGAGTGACGCGGAGTAAGCTCCAGCGTCTTTTTAGGGGAATTTAAGGTCCCTCGTCATTCGTTACTTACAGAAAACACCCGCTAACCGCTCATTCAACTTCCTGCGGGGGCGATTATTTAATCAAAAACAGTGTTTCAAGATTACACAAAGTACTTCTTTAGACAGTCAGCGTTCCAAGTCTTGTTCAGGGTTTCTCCGTTTTCGTTCTTCAACTTGTATGCACCAGTTTGGATGATGTCAGCTACCACGTACGGACCCTCCCAATTGGCATCCAGCTTTCCTCCGGTCTGCACTCGTCGCAAGACTAGGTCTCCTTTCTGGAATTGTCGCGGCCGAACTCGCTGATTGTGGTACCTAGCAGCCCGTCTTTTGTACTCTTCTGCCTTCAACGCTGCCATCATCCTGCGTTCTTCCCTCAAATGCATCTCTACTTCGAGCGCTTCTTCGTTGGACTGTGGTTCGAATCTGACAACGCGGGCCGACGGAATCATTCGCTCAATCGGAATGACTGCATCTACGCCGTAAACCAAAGAGAAAGGTGTCTCCCCTGTCGGCGTCTTCCCGGTCGTCCTGTGAGACCATAGTACTAGAGGAAGGAGTTCCGCCCATCTCCCCTTGACAGTGGCTCCCAATTTCTTCCGTATACCTTCCAAAATTTGCCGATTGGTGACCTCTGCTTGTCCGTTTGTCTGAGGATGTGCTACGGATGAGAATTTGAGATTGATGTGGAGGTCTTCGCAGAAATTGCGGATGGTTTCGCAGTCGAACTGGGATCCGTGATCTGTGATGATCGACTCCGGGACCCCGAAGCGGCACACTAAGTTCTTCCACAGGAATTTCTTCACTTTCTCAGCAGTGATAAGTCCCATCGCTTTTGCTTCTACCCACTTAGTGAAGTAATCCACAATCACGATTACATATTTCAACTGTCCAGGCGCGGTCGGAAATGGTCCCAAGATATCCATCCCCCAAAGCGAGAATGGGCAAGCACCATAGATCTCCTTCATCATTTCCGCGGGCCGATGGATAGCGTTCCCATATTTTTGACACGCGTCACACTTCTTGATGAATCCTTGAACGTCCTGCTTCATCGTTGGCCAGTAGTATCCTGTCCTCATGATCTTGACTGTTAGCGCTCTCCAGCCTTGGTGATGTGCACATATTCCAGAGTGAAGTTCCTGTACAATTACCATTCCTTCTTCAATGGTAACACATGTTAAATCAGGCTGCGTGAAACCTCTCTTGTAAAGTTTTCCATCGCGGACAGTGAATCTTGCTGCTCTTATCTTGATTTGCTTGGCCTCGTGCTTTTCTGTGGGGAGAATTCCCTTCTCCAGGTACTCTGCTATTGGTGTCCTCTAGTCGTTTTCTCCGTCTGTCTCAATGAAGAAAACTTCTTTTACAAGTTCACGACTTTTTCTTCTTTGAACATGAATTCCGCGCCGACCTCGGATGGCATTGCCGCACCTACCCTTGCCAGTGCGTCTGTCTGTTGATTTTCTTCCCTTGAGACTGCCGTTACTGTGAAGTTTAGAAAGGCTCTTTGCAAAGCTTGAACTTTCCTCAAGTAATCTGGCATTAAACCTGTTTTGGCCTCGTATTCCCCTTCTATTTGCTTTGCCAAGACCTCAGAGTCTGTGTAGGCGGTTACTCCTCTTGCTCCTCGCGACAGGGCTATTTCTAACCCTGCTATGAGGGCTTCATACTCAGCTTCGTTGTTTGTTGCTTGGAAGGTGAGTTTATAGGCGTAATTCGCTACCTGCCCTTTAGGAGATATCAAGGCAATCCCAGCTCCACAACCAGCTTGATTGACTGCTCCATCAACTTTCAAGACCCAACTCCCGTCTTCGGATGATGCTCGTTCTTCAAAACTCGTCTCACAGATAAAATCAGCCAGGGTTTGTGCTAGCGCTGCCTTCCGTGGCTTGTATTCGATCTCAAACTCCGACAATTCCACTGCCCACTTCGTCATCCGTCCTGAAAGGCAAGGGGAGTGCAGGATCTGCCTTAAAGGTAGGTTAGTCAAAACTTGAACTGGGTGGTCTTGGAAGTAAGGCCATAGTCTTCTTGCCACGAATACTAGGCACATAATCATTTTCTCGATCGGCTCATATCTTGTTTCAGCATCTTGCAATACCCTGCTAACGTAGTAAACCGGATATTTTTCTTCGCGGGTGAGCACTGCACTGATGGTTGTGCTTCTGACGGCCAAGTAGAGGTGTAGATCTTCAAGTCTTTCTGATCGGTGCAGAGTTGGCAACTTCATCAGGTAATCTTTCATTTCTTCGAAAGCTTGCTGCAGGTCTGGCGTCCATTGGATGGGCCCTTTCTTTTTTAATAGAGCAAAGAAAGGCAGAGATTTATCCGCAAGACAAGAGCAGAATCGGCTGAGATAGTTGACAGCGCCGTTGAGAGCCTGGACTTCCTTGATCGTTCTTGGTGGTTGCATTCTTTGAATCGCTGCAATCTTCTCAGGATTTACATCTATTCCTCGCTGGCTAACCAAGAATCCCAAGAACTTCCCGGAGTCTACGCCGAAAACACATTTTTCCGCGTTCAGATTCAATCCCCCGCGCCTCAGAGAGTCAAAGGTCTCCTGTAGATCAGCCGCGTGATCATCTGCCCTCAAGCTTTTCACCACGATATCATCCACATAGATTGATACGTTCCTTCCAATTTGGGCACGAAAAATCTTGTCAACAGTTCTCTGGAATGTGGCTCCTGCATTTCTCAATCTGAATGGCATGACCTGATAGCAGAAAATCCCCTGATTCGTAATGAAGGTAGTGGCCTTTTTATCGAGTGGGTCCATGCGGATTTGGTTGTATCCTGAATACGCGTCCAGAAAACTGAGGACGGCATTCCCGGCGGTTTCATCAACCAGCTCATCAATGGATGGAAGTGGGTAGCTATCCTTGGGGCAAGATTTGTTGAGATCAGAAAAATCAACACACATACGCCACTTTCCATTAGACTTTCTGACCAGAACCACATTAGACAACAATTTAGAGTCTTCTACCTCCTTAATGAAGCCTGCATCCAATAATTTTTCTGTTTCTTCTTTTGCGGCGAGGGCTTTTTCGGGTGCCATTTTTCTCTTTTTCTGAGCGATCGGTCTGGCGTCATGTTTTATCCTGAATGTGTGCAAGGCGATTGACGGGGGAACTCCCAGCAGATCTCTTGGCGACCATGCAAAGACGTCTCTTGACCTCGCTATAATATCAATGACGCGTTCCTTCTCTTTGGGCCCTAACGCTTGCCCCAAATACACCTTTTCCTCAGGGTTGGGGAATGGAAGGTGAGCCTGTTTCTCTTTAGTGGTCGGAACTTCCCTGGCCACGGGCCTTACCTCTAGTTCTGCTTTAGCACAGGTACCTTCTGGATCGGTCTCTTCCACAAGCTCTTTCCGTGGGTTCTCTCTTTTCCTTTCGGTCGTGCTTGTGACACATTCCTCAATCTGCATCACTTCTTTTTTCTTCCGCAGGGAGGTTAGATAACAGCTTCTACTTTCTGGTTGCTGTCCGCGGACCTCGCCAACTTCTCCTCCTATTACAGGGAACTTGGACAAAAAGTGGTAGATAGAGACCACCATATGGAATTTGTAGAGTGATACCCTCCCTAGCAAGGCATTGTATACTGTTGGGACTCGGACGACGGTGAAAACTATGTTATCCATCCTTCGCCTTGGCGCTGATCCGAGCACCACCGTCAGCTCGATGGTTCCTGCGACTAGTATTTCATCTCCAGAAAAAGCAACCAGCGTTCCTGAATACGGCTTGAGTGCCGTTGCGGAGACTCCAAGTTGCAAAAAGGCCTCCCATGCAAGTATATCAACAGATGACCCTGTGTCAATGAACACCCTCTTGACAGTCTTGGTTGCTATCTGAGCATGTATAACCAGTGGGTCAAAATGAGGCATCCTCACATCTTCCGCGTCTCTTGCTGAGAATATTAGTTCCGCGTGAGGTGTGTGGGCAATTCGCCTGCTCGTTGCGGAGGGTGTTTGCTTCCCTTCCCGTTTGTAATTCTTCCTCTCCTGGTTGCTAGCTCCTGAAAGAGAGGGTCCTCCTACTAGTGTGTCGATGTATCCTTCGGGCTCTGGGATACGTTCGACCGCGGACCTTAGCCTTCCTTCTTGCTCTCGGGGGGCCTGATTTACTGACCCCTGAGGGGGCGGGGGACCATTATGGCGTCCTCGTCGTCATCGGCGCCCCCGGCCCCTCCCTCGATATGGTTGAGGGGCTTCCTCGCGTTCTCTGTACTGGTTGTGATTCCTGTTCTGATGATGAGGATACTCCTCAACTTGCGTGTGACGCTCGACTGGGTGTCGATTGTCCCTTCTGTTCTGGTGGTGCTCGCGATGATGGTGTTCCCGGTCATGATAATCATCCCTCCGCGGCTGATGTGTTCTGTTTCGGTCATTTCCCTCTCTCCGATCATCTCTCTGATGACGATGTCCCTCCCTTCTGTCTGAATTGAGGTGGACCTCGTCATTTTGTCGGTGGTGTCCTGCCGATGGTTGTTTGGGTGGTTTCGCTGCCCCCTTATCCTTTCTGAATTTTCCAGCCAGCTTGCTGAAAAAGCCTTGATGCCCGCCATTTGCTCTTGAGCTTGACGCGGCTGCTTCCTCTGCATCTATTTGTCGTGACACCAGATCTCTTAACTGATCATAATCCCTGGGCTTCTTTCTAAACAGGTAAGTCTTGAAATCGCCTTCCGCTAGATTTCCCATGAGGATGATAGTCGCGGATTCATGATTGAAGTTCGGGATTTGAACAACCACACTGGTGAATCGGGCAAAGAAATGTCCCAGAGTTTCATCTCCTCCTTGCTTGATGGAGTTTAAATCTAACATGGTCTTCTTTCTCGACCGCGCACTCCCAAAGTGGGACTGGAAGATCCGATTTAACTCAGAGAAGCTGCTAACTGAATTCTTTGGTAGGTTAGTGAACCAAGTTAAGGCAATCTTCGTGAGGGTTGACGGGAAAGTTCTACACAGCATGACATCATTGTACTCATTGATTCCCATCGCGGTCATGAAGTGACACAGATGATCTTCTGGGTCCGTGGTCCCATCGTACTTCATAAGATTCACATCCCTCCATCGCTTGGGCACCGGTGCTCGGCAAATGTTCTGAGTGAAAACAGAGGGCAAGGCATCAGGGACGTCGATTTTTATTTGTGTTGAGCCAGACTTGGTGGAAGTGGATACGTCAGTCGAATGCTCTCCTCGTCGATGTTTGTTGGGCCGCATGTCAACCCCTTGCGCACCTTGATGCAAGGGATCGAATCCGTGACCTGACGCTCCGGGTGCTGGGTTCCCATACTGATTCAGATTGATTGCCTCTGTCGCGTTTGGCTGTCCATACGCATCATATTGCTGATCGTGAAAGTGGGTTCTGTGTTGGCCCTGGCATGGGTTTTCATAACCATGGTAGTGCCGCGGCTCATTCATCGGTTGGTACTGGTGTTGAGGATCCGGTACTGGCTGATAATAGTATTGCGGCACGGGGGCCGGTTGATAAAAAGGCTGAGGCTCAGGCGCTTGCTGAAAGTAATAATGTGGCTCTTGCTGTACTCCATGTGGCATGTATACAGGTGGTATGTATTCCGGCGTGTACGCCGGGTAATAAGGGGGCACATACGGTGACGCCCACATGCCTTGTTGTTCCTCCGACTGAAGGACGGATGGGTTGTACATGCTGGTGGCCTCTTGCTCTGGTATTGTGCTTTGGCTCATTCCAAATGGAGCTCTCAACACCGGACAATCAATCGTGACATGACCAAAAGCTCCGCAAAACTCACAATAGCATGCATAATCCATGATAAAAGCACAAACCTGAAATCAAAAACAAAAAGAAAAAAATTAAAAGCAAAAGAATGGCTTAGAAAAATCAATTGAAAATAAACAATCAATACTAACAATAGTCCCCGGCAGCGGCGCCAAAAACTTGATAGAGAATAAACCTATACCCACAAGTGTATGGGGTTTAGTTGTAGTATATCGAGTGTCAAATCACAGAGGCTATGTGCTATCGATTGTAATCTCAAACTGATTAAGCTAAGCCAAGAAAATAAAAAGGAAATATTTTTACGGATGGAGAAAATAACCAACTAATAAGAAACAACTATACAAAAGTGGTATTCAAACATAATAGATACGAGACAAATCTAAGATAAATGATCTCCAAAACCATTATTTAGTAGATTAATATCGATATTCGTATCACATTGTCTGAGTTTGTTGAAGGTAGCTATCTAAGGTACTTACTAATATCATTTTGGTCTCATAATAATTAAGCCAAAATTGGTTATCGATCTCCTTTCAGTCGCAAGAAACCAATTCAAACCCTTTACGCTCTTAGAACCTAGATCTCAATTGCATCAATATCCGCTTTCGCGCTCAATCAAATACAATCTCAACTTAGAGTTTCTACGATAGCTATTATTCCACAAGGAATCTTATAAAGCTTTCACAATAATAAAATTCCAGGTTCAAACCTAAGGTTCGATAGTAAGTTATTGTCTTTCGGCCTCAAACCCTTATCTAGTTGCCCTATTAGTCTCAAATCCTAACAGGAACTCTAATCAATTATGAAATCAATTAGATTAAGTACATTAGGATTGAATCTAACAAGCTCTCAGATAAACAAATATCAATACTAAAACTACCAAACAATCGTTGGGATCACCTAAACCCTAGAACGGAGAAATCAATCAAACATAACATAATAAACGATGAAATAGATTATAGATAGAAATAACATAACATAATAAACGATGAAATAGATTATAGATAGAAATAGATCAAAGTTTAAAATAATATGCAAACCAAAATCTTCGTCCTCGATATCCAGAGTGAAATACCGAAAAGAAGGAAAAGCAAAAACCTAAACTAAGCTACGGCGGAAGCCACGTACAGCACAAGTCCGAACTCCCTTTGTCTTTCACATACGCAGTGTATATATATAAATAAATTTAATGAAATTACAGTTTCAGCCCACGAAATTAAATAATTAAAATTCAACCCACCACTTAATTATAATTAAGTCCACCAAACAACTTCCAAATCTAGCAATTTCCAAACTTGGTCATTCGTTATCTCAGGTCCGATCCAATTATGCTCGAACTCCGTAACAACTCTTAAATTTCCTCAATATTATTCTCAAAATGCCTGAAATAAATAAAAAGTAGGTATAGACTCCGAAAATACAAAATAAAATAAATAAAGCATAAAATATGTCAAATATGCATGAAAATGATCAAAACTAATATGCAAATGCAACCCTAAAATATGACTAAAATAGATGTTATCACATATATCTATCATCTATTTATATCTATCTAAAGATAAAAGTTCCCTAATTTAAATAAATAAAAGAAATAAAATTCCCCTAGGTAAAATAGGAATTTACCAAAGAGGATAGATATTCATCAAAGTAGATAAAAGATCTTCACTTCGTACTTAAGTAATCTCCCATGAATTCGGACTCCAAAAATGCGTTTGATAGCTTCTGTAGGTCACTCGATATCGAGTCAAATAGTCCTTGGGTCGATATTGTTTCAAGGGGTGTAGATGTCAAGTCTTGTGATGTTGTGTCGAGTGATTCTGTCGATGTCGAGTGAAACTAGTCGATATCGAGTCAGTTTCAGTCGATATCGAGTGCACTGTCAACTTTCAGCATTCTGCTCCGTCTTGAAACGCACTTTTCCAGGTCCTCGTTTGTCCGATTGACGAATATGAGTATGCGTTGGAAAGCTCTTTTTGAGGGCTACAACTCTCATGAAGACGTCAGAACTTGATTCAAAATGATGAATGGCGAAAAGTGGCATTTACTCCAGATGCACCATCTTGTGCTCTTCCTTAGCTTCTCCAACGTCTTCATGACTTTCCTTTAAGCTCCAAAGTGTGTCCGATTTCTGCGAAAATTAAACAGAAACTTGTGTAGACCTCCATAATTCACAAATAAACATAAAATACACAAATCTCATACTTTCTCAATATAAAAGTATAAAATATAGACAGAAATTGAAGTAAAAAATAGTATAAAACATGGTAGAATGAGCGCACACAAGGTGGTTGGAGTAGCGGGGTTAGGATATAGAGACCGAGAGGTAGTTGCCCCCTCCGGTCAATCGCCCCTCGTAGGACGGCCTTAGGTAGCTTGATTGTGATTGTATAAATTGGGCCCGAGGGCGATCCCCCTCGAAGGGGATCAAATTATTATTGATGATTGCTTCCATGCTGAGTGATATTATGCTTAGGATAGAGATTTTATTGGCATGTCCTGAATGTGAAACATATGTTGATTAATCTGTGCAAATGGGATAGCGGAAATACTCTTATTCTTATATGGTTGAAGTCCAGTTTGGATGGAACAGCCCCTTCCATTATGTTAACCTCTTTGATGACCCTATCGAGTCCTTCCCCCGGATATCAATGTCCTCCACGGGAAATTGGGTTGGTAAACACATTTTCTTAGGGGGGTCATGTTTGGATATGACGGTTACTTGAGAGAGTATTGACAAATGGTTCTTGATAAAATATCGAGTTTAGAGAGTAAAGTATTTCTGGGGATGTCCTTCTCAACTCTTATGATGATCAACCAATATCGTCGTATCACAAAGAGTTATGCCAGAGTCGTACGGGAGAGAGGGGTGATGAGTCAGTTGGGATAAGTCGATGGTTGCCCTTAGGGATCCCTGTTTGGTTATAATGGTGACTCTCTCTGAAATTGCATATCATAACATAATCTTGTGTTCTCTAGCATGTATCTAGTGAATGACCATTAGTGAAAAGCTATACATGGCATTACATCGATGCTTAGTCACATTGTGTGGGTCTCGTGTTGTACTTTGCAATCCTTCTGTCATGATCTTATGTTGTCACAACATGTCTACTTGGCCTATTGTACTTATTGTGCTAATAATAGATTTAAAGCATGAACCGTATGATATGAATCTGCATGATTGTTGCTCTCTCCTAAATTAGGTTCATGATAGTGTGATCAACTCTTCTTTGTATGAATGCCCTGTAAGATGATCTCCTTAGAATGTTAGTTGATGTTGCCCTTGATTTTATTGGCTATGACCGTAGTTCCATCTGTGCTCACGTGATTTGATGTAATATTTTGATAAATGCATGTCTTGCTCAGGCATCTATTGATTTGAACACATGTCCCCGTATTTTAGTCATAGTGCCCCATTTACTTAGACTCGGATTATACATCGCTACATTTCCTCCCATGCTTCTATATCAGTGGAATATGATTGATTTGATTTCTTGCGTACGTCATGATAATCGATTTAATGCATGTATGTATCGTATGTTATATCGATCCATTAGTATCATGTAGGACCCTTGGTTGTGACTTGTGCGAATTTATACCTTGCCTACATTTTTGCTGATTTTCTCTTGAACTAGGTCCCTAATAGTGTGGTCATTCCCTCGCTACATCCTCTTAAAATGTTTTACTTATCCTGATCTCATTAATGTTGAATTCGATGATCGGTTTGCTGTCCGTGATGGTTAATCCTAGCATGCCTACAAGTTATCACTCGGTGGTGTTTCCCTCTATTACTCTATGATATCCTTTTAAGCTTACATGAATGTATGACTTGACCTCTCGCATGATCACATACCACGCTATATTATGATTTCGCATGTGCATGACATTAGAATGTTAGGTTGAATCTAGTCGAATTGCCTTAACTATATTCATGTTTCGATGTGTGCTATTAGTATATCCTGTGGGGCTTAAGCTTTCCAATATGACTCACTAAATGGATACATGCCGCACTTGCCCTGATACGTGAACATGGTTGTCTTATAATGTGATAGCTATTGTATTATTCTATGTGCCCTATGACGGTTCATTCCTAGCATGCCTATAAATCTATCTCCCTATTACGTTCTCTTTGTTACCCTATAATAATCCCTCATGTTTCATAAACATTATCTTGAACCCATGTAAATCACTTTTGACTATGCCCATGTCCTGTCATTTATCACTAGTATCATACCTATCTACTTGTCTCATGATGTTGTTCCCCTATACCCCATGACATTCTTTTATGCTTTTAATTAAGCATGAATAGTCTGACACTTTGCACAAACACACAAACCACGATAGTTGCAAGATGCTCGCATAATCACCTTATATGTATATGAATATGGTGTATTGCTCTCTTGTAGCATGACATCTTAGGAGCATTATCCTATTTTGCATTATGACATGTGCATGATTCACCAGTCACACTTGCTTGGATCCCTTTTATGTACATTAATGTTGGTTGTGATGGTAGTCTTATTTGAGCCGCTATGACTCCCCATGCTATTATGTGAAGATTACTCGATGCATCTTGTTTCATATATTATAACTTGGCAGGTACTATTAATATAGTGTAAGGTTTATGTCTTGGATATATGACTTGTGATTGCATACTCAGTTTGTATCATCGTTCAGTACTATTTTCATAGGTTGTGATAGCCTTGCTATGTCCCCTTATATGATCCTATGACTATCTAAGCATGATTAGATGTTGCAAATCTAGTTGTCGTGCTATGCCTCAACAACCTTGTATCATGCTTAATATGACTAATGATGTGCTCATGTGTGTGTCTCATATAATTTGTTGGTCTTACCATATGATACTCTTCTGATGCTTCTTTTGTTCTAGTAGTTAGTACCTCGTCTGACTATGCATCCCCTATTATAGTTAAAGTCATGCCCAGGTTCACACGTTATAATTTTGCCTAGGATATATTGTCAATCCATGCTTATATATCTTGTTGAGCACATATAATTGCGAGTCTTGTGTTAATTAGTAATTGGGTGCCACCTTGCATGTTACAGACTACGACATGTAGAAATGCACATATACATGAAATATGATCTGATGTTGAAACTTGTATCTCAGTAATCATCTTTAGATATGCTTATGCCACATCATGACCGATTAGAGTTATGTAGGACATGCCTTCTGATTATTATCTCATTGTGTGATTACATGCCATTCATAACCTATTATATGATCATTATTGTCAGATATGATAGTTACTATGTCGCCCTTACGTGTTCTTGCATGACACTTAGTCTAATTGTTATGATATACCTCGACATGTTGTATTTGACCTCATTTGTTGATGTGTATACCACGCTCATGCATTTGTTCATATATGTAATACTTGCTCTACTTATTAAATCTCGCATGACCATTACTGGTTTCCGCACAAATTGCTTAAAATTTCTAGGTATATCTGTTTCATGGAATGATAGACTACTACTTTGTCTCACATGCACCTCAGTGTAGGACTTGATTGTGTCTTTTGAAATATATACGTATGTCGTTGTTCCCTAAGATAGGTACATATTAGTGTGGATTAATGTGATTGATATGCTTCATGATGAATTCGTGTGTGCTTGTCACAATTTTAACCTCATGGGCTTTCATACGAGCATCGTTGCTATTCTCAGGTAGGCTCTTGTCTCTAGTCTTATCATCTTCAGCTTTGGCTGGTGTTTGTCTCCAAAAGAAAATTGGGTTGTCTGCTCTCGTCACTCCCTTATCTCCACTAACTTGGTAATGAATACTTTGATATGATTCGATGCCTTATAGTTCTCATGCACCATGATGTCTTTTTGTGTTGATGCTCTGAGTTGCTAAGCATGATCTTAATCCCTTTGCCTATAAAATGTGAACTACAAATGATGAAAAACATGAATTGCTTAATAGATAAAGTTAGGATGAAACTTGATAGCTCGACTCGATCATGTCCATATGTTTTGTTCTACAATGATTATTGAGCACACTAGTAAATTGAGACTTTTCGACATTATTGCAATGCCTGATGATGAACTAATGATGATATTGTTATAAATGCTAGTTGATATAATGTAGACCTTATGTGCGATGATTTCCACAATTGCTTCCTCTTTTAGCATATGGGTGAGATTCTCTTGTAAAGTGGTCGGAGGGTGGTGAAAGGATTTTGAGCTGTTAGGCTGATCAATGATGGTACGAGGTAGAGTTGCAGGAAAGAGACGTTATCTTGGGAAGGAGTGAATGAGTTCTAGAACCTATAAGAGGTAATACTTAGTGGTTTTCAGGTGAGCTTCTAGGTGAACCTTAGGTAGGAATGGGGTTAGGATAGGAAGGCTTGACGGTGATCGAGGGATTTTACTAAGGGAGGTGTGGTTAGCAAGATGAGATGGCCAGGATGTTTTGGGCAAGACGGGAAGCGTAAGGAGTGGCCCTTGTGAGTATTAAGGACATAGTATGAGAAGGTACTTCTGTATGAAGCTAGAGATAGGAATTGGGTTTTTAAAGGTGGATTGCTTATTAGAGAGCTTGGTGGGATGAGGAGTGAGATTGGAGTGTCGAAGGGAATTAGGAATTCTTCTAGGAAATATTGTCTGATGTGATGGGTCTAGATGAGGAGCGATCTTGGCTTGAGAGTTCGAGGCAAGGGAGTGGTGATTGCGTTTTATTGTGACTGTTAATGATGTGAAAATTTTCTTGATTATGTGACTTATTAATATGTACTGGCATTATGTTAAATAGAGACCATGATGAACCTGATATGGAATGACATTACATGTTGATATGCAATACTGAGATCTAGTTGGTATTAGCAAGTGTTATCACGATATATTAATACATTGCTATCTTGATATGCTGTTTTAGAAGCATGTTATGACATGAATTATGAGATGATGACGCATTGCTATGTGAATTTATGTGTTAAGTGAAAACCCTTGTTATGACTGGTTCTACTATGATTGCGGTGTTGATATTCGATAGCGAGATTTGACTTGCAATGACGTACTAACTCCATGGTGCATAAGGTGTTGATCTCTTGACATGTGTACTAGTATGATTGCTATGACAGTTCGTCGATGCTTTGCGATGCTTTCCGTATGATGTAGAGATACTTTCATGACTCATAGTATGATGTTGAGACCTTGTTGTTGCTTTTATCATGTTGTGAGGTGCTTCGTATGACTTATGTTATGAGAATATGAAGTTGAGATGCTTTTGGCATATTGAGACTACTTTGGTATTTGCTTTGGGAGACTCGCCAAACGTTATGTGGTTGGAGATATGCGGGCTATATATATATATAGGGATGCGCTCCGGTGAAAACCAAAATTGTGGTAGAAACCCGTGAGGACCGACTTTTTAGCCCTGGTTCACTTGCTTTATAGCCCGGTTATGAATATAACCGATCTATAAAGTAAAAAATTTTAGCCCGGTTTTGAATAAAACCGAGCTATAAAGTCACTATGTAATTTTAAAACATTAGCTTTTTAGCACGATTTTTCGGTTTGACCGAACTATAAAGTCATGTGTTATTTTAAAACTGGAGTTTTTAGCACGGTTTTTAGGTTGAACCGAGTTGTAAAGTCACCGTGTGATTGAGGTTTTTAGCACGGGTTTCAAAAAAACCAAGATATAAAGTAGTCCTCACGGGATTTGAGGTTTTCACCGGAGTCAATCCCTATATATATATATATATATATATATATATATATATATATATGAGTTGATGCATTATGGCTTATGAATTCTATTGAGTTGAGATTGGTAGATTGATTTGACTCCGGAACCTAAGAAGAGAATACGGGAATAGCCCTTCGAGGTGGAGGCCTCCACCTCCCGAGTTTTGGTTGGATTGATGAATGATTGGGGATTTAAAGATTTTGAGCCGTTTTAAGAAAAAGGTAGCTTTGGGATTGGAAAGGTTTTTAGTCTCGAGGACGAGACTTGTTTTTAGAGGTGGATGAATGTAAAGACCGGAATTTTAAATGATTATTTAATTGTCAAAATTGGAAAGTTTCGGAAAACCCGTCCTCAAGCGCATTTCTAAATTTGGAAAGTCTTTGAAATTCATTTCGGCACGTTTGAAAATGTAAGTTTTCGAGTTCAAATTCCACTATTATATTCGGATTTTAAAACTTGGAGTCTTGAAGAGTAGTTTGAAATGAATTTAAACTCGAGTCGGATTTCGGGATAGGTAGTCGGGATTTGAGGTAGGATGAGCAGAATCTCTCTCTCTCACTAGGTGCCATCTCTCTCTCTCTCTCACACACACACACACTCTCTCCCTCTTCCTTCCCACCATCTTAATTGTTTTGTCTTTTTCTTCATTATAACCGTAATGTGCCAAATTGCTCCACTATATAAGGAAGGCTTCAATCCCTAAAAAAACCCACAATATTATCATAAAAATCTGGGCCTCCTACCTCAGCTCTCTCTCTCTATCCACTTACAATTCAAAAATCAAACCCTAAAAGAATCAATCTCTTTTTCCTTTTCAATCCTTCAAACCCTCCTTCAGATCCTATCTTTTGTGTTTCTCTAGCCTCTAAACCTTCCAAATACCCTCTTGTAGATCTCCTCTCAATAATCTAACTCAAAAATCGGAGTCGGAAGGCGAATTCCATCAAAAAGTAAGTTTCTATCCCTGGTCGCGGTCGCGAGTTCATCTTCGCGGCCACGAGGACGAGCTCAGAAGAAGAAACTCATCTTCGCTGCCGCGAGTTCATTTTCGCCGCCGCGAGTTCAGAGCCCAGTTCCGTTTTCAACTCGGGAAAGCACCTCGTTCTCCTTCGTTTTAACTCCTTTGTCCTTCCCGTTTGTTCTCGCTTGTTCCTCCCTCTTTCCTCTACCTTCCATGGTCAAGAAACATCGGATCTAACTCTTTTTGAAGTGGATTCAAGCCCTTTCTTTCCTCCTCCCATGTTTTTAAGCAATGTAAGCTCCTACCCTCCAATCCTGTCATTTTGGATCTAAAACTTCGTGAAGGTCCTCTTATAACCAAGATCGTTCCCTCCTAGGCCTTTTCGAAGCAAAACCTCGTTGAATCGGAGCCAAAGAACCTACCTCTTCCAAGAGTTTCGAAGAAGCCTCAAGAAGACAAGGTAATCCCTCTTCCGCTCTCCCCTCTAGTCCTCATTGGGGTCTTTTGTGCTTCTTTGGTGTCGGTTATGTGTTAGAAATGTTTTGAAACAAGTTCGGTTTAAAATGGTTTTGAATCGAGGAAAAAATGAGCAAAAGTTTTGAATCTCGCCGCGGTGAGACCATGGTCTCCATGGCGAGTTGGAACATAACCAGAGGAAGAAGATGAGTCTTACAGCAATGACCACTGGCTTCGCGGCGGTGAAATCCATCTCTCGTGGCCAGCGGGAACCTCCTTCTCGCGGGGAGAAACTAGGATGATTTCGCGGCCGCGACCGGCTCTCTCGCCGGCGCGAAATCCACCTTGTAGCTTTTCCGAGCTGATCCTTGATCCTTTGGATTAATTTGTTGGTTTTTAGTTTCGGTCCTTTTCAGTCGGATTTTAGTTTGAGGTTGATTTTGGAAAATAAGAATTTTGGAATATTATTTTAATGATTATTTTAATAATTTAACAAGGGAATTTTGATGGAATTTGAAATGTCGGATTGAATACTTGGAGAATGTTTTGAAAGCTTTCATTTCAAGTGTCGGGATTCTTTAAACTTGAGTAAATTATATGGTTGATGCTTGGTTTTGGAAATGAAATTTGGATTGAATAATAAAGGGATTTGAAATATTTGAATGACTTGACTTTTGACGTTTTCTCGATTTGGAACGGTTTGAAATGATTTGAAATGGTTGCACTTTGGATTGGTTTTCGAAGATTCGATGGTGACATGGTCTTGATGTGTGTGTGACTAGTAGCCTTGTAACTTATCGCTTTCTTTATTAATATCATAGGTGATTGTTGATTGAGTGGACTGAGTGGATTCTGCTTTTGCTATATTTGTTGTTCGGCTTTCCAAGTAAGTTCCTTTATGAACTTGCTCAGACTGATCAGATAAACCCTCCTACATGTAGCCGTCTGGCATACTAGGTGTTGCATAAGCATTAAATCATGTCATGTAGTATCCTACTTAGGTTGCATAAATTGATTGAGCATTTGCTTACTTAATGCGTATAAAAAGACAACGACCATTTTCTGTGTTTCCTAGAGTCGATGCTAGGGTGATAGGACAGCCTAGTCCCATCGGGCTTGTCCTCAATCAAGTCTGTATAGAGTCAAGCTTGCGAACTCGATTTGCCATATGAGCATGATGATGAGATTATTGATGCGCACATATACCACTTGCGGGTGGAATTGTTATGCTATAGCCCTAGCTGGCCAGCGTTCGCCCTAACGGAAAGGAGGGCGGAGGTAGGAGAGGGATATGTCACTTGGCATTCTTTGGGCCATTTATCGTATTTTTGCACATTATATCATGATAAGCATGACTTGTGTGTTTAAATTCCGCACTGCATTAGAAGCATCTTTATTAGGTATAGCGTATATGTATGTCTGCTTGTGGGAACAAAATGCGTAAGAGCCTCGGTCTGATCCCTTTCCCTGCATATATTTTTTTTAGGTTTGTTTGCAGATTATGTTTGCTCCGTGCTTCTATGGTGGAGAATTACTTGGGCGATCGCAATCGAAACCCACCTTTTCACCTTGGCTTAAATATTTCGTAAATATGAGATTTCGTGTTTTAGTTTTGACCTGGCCTCGCCATGGCAAGTTGTACTCTATTTCTGTTTTCACCCTTTTCACTCAAAATAAATTTAGCAATGTAGTCCCCTAGGACATGTTAAGGGTACCCATTGACCCTACGGTTGATTTGGGGTTCAAAATCCCTACTTTAAAATGTAATTACTTGAGGTTTGAAACCCTGACCTATACCTGGATTGCAAGATTCAAACGAAGGTATCCATCCTTCGAAACGTAACCCGAATATTTATATTTGGGCCGTTAGACCTTCTAGGGTTTTGGTCGAGAGTTTTGAGCCTTATATAAGACATATTCAGTAGCTTTATTCAATCAACTAATTCCATTCATAAACTAATTATAATTAAGAGAGATGAGAGGATTTAAGTTTAGAGATTCAAGGTACGTTATGCATACCTAGGATTCTTGTGGTTTTGCTATGATTCAAGACTTGATTGGTTAATTGTTAGACTTGATTCACATCTATGCTATAAATCCATTGTTGGTTTCTTGATAGCAAAAAAAGGCATTGATCCAGTGATGTTTCAATTGTCTTTGTAGTGGATGATAACAATTGATCTATGTCGAGTAGATGAAATTAGGGTTAATTGAGTTGTTCCTTTTAAATCCTGATTGTATTGAATTGATGTGCCAATTGGTCTTAAGTACTCGATTCGTTAATGCTATTCTCTAGTGATGCCACATTGAATAAGTGAATTGTATCTTTGCGGAACAATCTAGTTTAGGAAGTCATAAGCTTATGAATAATATTGAATTGAATCAAGGATCAGGTAAACCAACCAATGTTGCGAATTGTATGTGAAACCACACACTCTTCACTTCTATCTTTTATTCGCTCTTACTAACTTTTATCTTAGTTTATTTGCATTATGCATCTTCATTCATATTCCTATTCTATCTTTATTATCATAATTGATAACTACATATTGCATTGAAATACTTGTTTCTTTGTGGGTTCGACCCCTTACTTATCCGCTATACTAGGTTACTAGTTAGTTTATTAGTTTGGGTATTATATTTCTTTGGCGAGGTGAAACCAATGACATTTCTCCTCCGTCAAAAGTGGTGTCGTTGTCGGGGAAGCGAGTTTATTTCTTTGTTTTGTGTGTTTATTGATTTTTATTTATTTTCCATTTCACAATACCCGCTACAAAAACAAATATTGAGGTTATATCAAGACCAGGGAGAATATTTTCTCCATTACTTTAAAAGAGTGCAAGAGTTAGTGGACGAATGTAAATCATTTGGTGTCCATGACAACCCGCGAGATATGGTGCGTTGTGTTTCTGAAGGGGTAAGTTCTGAAATGAGAGAGCGTATCGATTCCATGGGTGTCGATGTCTTTTGCAACCAAGGACTATCAGGAACGTGGGGTCTTTTCTATGACCTGGCTGACGAAACATTGGAGGAAGAATGGAAGGTAGTGGCCGAGCAGAACAAAAAGGATGACGATTCTACAAGACTGGCACCCGTCGATGACCGGCACCCGCCGCCCCCTCCAGAACTAGCATCGTACATGAAGAAACTAAATAAGAAAGAATGGGAGAAAGAATGCAAGAGAATAAAAGAATTTTGGGAGATGTATCTTTTCGCTGACGATGGTTGCAATGAAGAAGAGGATCTAGTGCTTCCTGAAACGGAGTCTCATGAGTCAACACATGAGATTTCATCTATTATACCTTCTTCTCCATCATCCATTATTCCTTCTTCTCCACCATCTATTATGTCTTCTTCTCTTTCACCTGATATGCCTCCTAGTTCACCTGATGCGCCAATGTGTTTTGAGGATCCATTTGTTTTAGTGCCAATGAAGTTATCCCAGTTACTCAGTGAGAGTATCTTTCAATATATTTCAAAGGTGTTAGACTGTATGGAAAAAGGCATCAAAAAGTATCGAAGATGCCACTATATAGATGATACATTACGTCCTAGAGAGTGCACATTTGAGGATAGTAAAATACCTAATATGTGCATATGAGAAAGGGTTGTGTGAACCATGACCATTAGGACTTTGGGAACTTGTGGGCAATTTGGCCAATGAGGAGATAACTACGGAAGACATCTATGAAGAGGAATTCGATTCAAGAACCAAAGCCCTGACATTAATTGAAAGCCCCCTCTCGAGTGACAAAGAAGCAACCAAAGATGAAAAGGAAATCCTAATTCCTATTGAAATGGAATCTCATGATTGCACGCAGAGGATCTATGTGTTTTGGCCCCTGATTCATCTGAAGAACTCATCTCAATCGCGCCTATCAAAGATTCATGTCCAGAGCCGATCTCTGTGGCTTCTAAGAAAGGTAATGAAATCTCTAACACTTTTGTGGATTATGGTGAATATGTAGATCCTTGGGAACATTACTTCTATAAGACACCAGCGGAACTGTGTTGGTGGTCTTACATTCCTTCTAGAGAAGATCAAACTCAGGTAAATAGGGAAGTGTCAAAGCTTCTCTACAAGGTATCCTTAATTGCCAATTTTTTCATGATTAGTGTTCATTCAAATTATGGCTGGGCACAAAAATTTTATTTGTTTTTAAGGGTGTTAACAATGTCTGAATGAGTCTTGAAGGAAGGACGAATATACCATCGAGTCTGTGACGTTAACCAAGGACACTTCTTGGGAGGCAACCCCAAGTAAGTTCTTTCGTTTTCAAGTTTTTCAATTCTTAGTTAAGTTATTTATTCTTTCAAATTCAATAAATTATAGAGTTCCATATAGCTAGATATGTGTTTTGGGAAGACTTGTGAGCTAACCACACATCATAGGTAAGAAAAATTGAGAAAGGAGAGACGCACCCACGTCATAGTCGCTGTTATGCCCAGCACAAAGAGTCGTGTCCGCGGTGTGATGAAGACGCGCCCGCGTCATTTTGCCGCGGTGATTCACCATTTTCGCCGCCGCGAGCGGGAACTCCAACCCTGTTGCTACCGCAAAATCCCTTTTTCACCGCCGCAAAATCAATTTTTCGCCATGGCGACAAGCTCTGCAGAAATTGATTTTGTTCGATGTGTTTGTTAGTTGATTGCAATCACCACCACCATATGATCAAGTAGGTTCCCTTTCCATCACTTGTGATTCTATTTTAAAATTGTGTTGTCTTTATTTGATTTTCATTAAGAAGTTTAAGTGTTGGAGAAAGTTTCATTCATATGTTCATGCATTCATGTTTATCTTTATTTTATTGCATTACCATATATTCATGTTTACTTTTCCGTTATTTTATTTATGCATTAGAAAAAGTAAAAAAAATTGAAAAATGTCAAAAATCCAAAAATATCATGCATTACATATATGTGTTATTCAACTACCTATCTTGCAATGTTTGTTCTCTATTAAATATTTTAGCATTACTATATAAATTCCATAGCATGTTTGGATTGCTTAGCCTTGTCCTATAAAATTTGATTTTCTTGTGAAACATGTTGGGTGGATTTAATTGAGCATGTATCATTTATGTTAGGCATGATTGAAATCCAACAAATACTTGTCCTAGTGAGAATTTTTGGCCTTATAGGGATAACATCTATATTCCCTTTTGCTTTTGTGTGATTTACTCATCTTATACAATTACCTCTTAGTATTGACATGGTTATCTATTTTTGAGACCTATTATATATGTTGTTCATTGCTTGATAAGTTTCAAATGATAGAGGCACCTTTTAGCCACATTTTATCCATGTCTACCCTACATCATATTTTGCTTGAAGCCAATTTGAGCCTTTAGCCTTTTCTTTTGAAGCTCCACAAAATTCATGATTCCTAGCCTATGATAAGCCTGACCCTTCCGCGAATTGGTATTTAGAGTTGGTTATGGATGTTATTTTGAGTTGAGAGAGAAAAGCTATGGTTTGTGCTTATGTTGAGAGGCTTTGAGAGAGATGTAATGTTATGTGATTTATTTTCCCCATATTTGTATTTCATGCATATGACTCAATGAAAGAAGAAAAAAAAAAGAAAAAAAATTGGCCAAAAAAAGAGAAAAAGAGAAAAAAAAAGGGGAAAAAAGGGGAAAAAAAGAAAAAAAACAAAGGCATTCGGAAAAAAAAAAAAGAAGAAAAGAACAAAAAAAAGTGATGAAATAAGAGTCGTGTTTATTGCATATGGGAGTTGGATAAATTTTTATTTGAGAGGTTATTATATTTTGAGAGTTATCATCTTTTGAGTGTTTTTGATGCTTTGAGAGTCTTATGTTATTTTGAGAGATGATACTTATGTATGAGAGAGCTCATTGTTAGGTATTGGAGTTTTGTCATCAGAATGGTTTGCGAAGTATAGAAGTTGTGGTGTTGTTCTTGTTATTTGTTAACCCTTTTTCCCGGATTTTTTGCACCACAAGCCTAAATATTTTCCATGCCTTATGTTCCTACCAAAGCCCCATTACAACCCCGCTGAATGGAGTTTTGTTTGAGGATTTCTATTGAGAAAAGTTCTCTTGATGTTGCTTATTTGCTTTGATGTATCTGGTGGAGAATTTGTGATATAAATGTCAATGCTTATGTAGCTTTTTGTATAATGAATGAGTTGAGAATTGTTCTTTAAAGCCTAAACACATGAAAGCGAGAGAAACACATTTTCCCTGTGAGGTTGGATGGATAAGCATGCGGGCTACCTTGATCATTGATATACATGCTATGATGTTTGTCTACTTTGTTCATGTTTGCACTAAATTGAGATGTTGCTTTTGATGAAGCGAATGCATGATGAATATGTTTGTGGGATGTTTGGTTGATGCTTAGTTTTGATTTGCTTGAGGACAATCAAAAGTTTAAGTGTGGGGGAGTTGGAGTTATGACAATATGTTCGCTTAATTCATGTTTAATTTGCGCTTATTAAGATACATTAAAAATTTATTGTTTAGACATGAAGAAATCTCTATCTCTATGTTCTACTCTATGTTCGCTAGAGGATTAGCGAAGTTTAAGTGTAGGGGAGTTTGATAATGCATATTTTATATAGGCATTATAGGTGGTCTTAGGTGCATTAGAATCTTCATATTGCACGTTTAATTAGCTTATTTGCATTCCTGATCATTTGGTATTCGAAGTTCGGAATCTACTATTTTTAGTGTTTATTTGTAGATCTTAAGATCCGAGCTTGAAAGGTGGAGAAATCATGGAGCAAATGGACTAAGAAGAGCTAAGGAACAAGAACGGAAATGAAGAATATGGAGAAATCCCATCTTGAAGTTTATGATAAGTTGGAATTAGCTTTTGCGATCTGCATGAGAGTTGTAGTCCTTGAAAAGAGCTTTCCAATGCATATTCTTACGCGTCAATCCGATAAACGATGACTCCAGAAAGTGTGTTACAAGTTCAGTCTGTCGAAGTTGTCAAAGCTGAAGAGCGGCGCCCGCCGCTAAATAACCAGCGCCCGCCGATCTCGCTGTTTCTTAATCTGCGAAGATAAGCCGAATCTTATCTTATGGAAATTTTTATCTATTCCTTCTAGGGTTTTGGCCGACGGTTTTGGGCCTTATATGAGACATATTCAGTAGCTTTATTAAATCAACTAATTCCATTCATAAACTAATTACAATTAAGAGAGATGAGAGGATTTAAGTTTAGAGATTCAAGGTACGTTATGCATACCTAGGATTCTTGTGGTTTTGCTATGATTCAAGACTTGGTTGGTTGATTGCGAGACATGATTTATATGTTATTTATAAGTTTATTTATCATCTTGATCTTCATTGATTATATTTGTGATTCTTTCTATGACCGCACATCTAGTTAGAATTCACATCTATGCTATGAATCCGCTGTTGGTTTCTTGATAGCAAAAAAAAAAGGCATTGATCCAGTGATGTTTCAATTGTCTTTGTAGTGGATGATAACAATTGATCTATGTCGAGTAGATGAAATTAGTGTTAATTGAGTTGTTCCTTTTAAATCTTGATTGCATTGATTTGATGTGCCAATTGGTCTTAAGTACACGATTCGTTAATGCTATTCTCTAGTGATGCCACATTGAATAAGTGATAATGCATATCCTAAATAGGCATTATAGGCATTTTTAGGCTAGTTAGGTTGCATTTAGTTAATGAATTAGAGTTAAAGTGCATCTGACGATTATTTTGGAAGAGTTCGGATTTTGCGCGAATTTGTGAGTATTTTTACAGATTAGATTCGAACACTATTGGGATGCATGATCTTGGAGACTTGAAGAAAGAAGAGCAAGGAATTGGAGCTGCCTTAAGCTTCTGGCAGCGGGATGATGCAGCGGGACATATGTTGCGGCCGCAGCATACATGCCGCGGCCGCCGCAAGGAGCTGGAGCGGCGCCTGAATGGAACACGCGTGCAGGTGCCGCGGCCGCCGCATTGGTCATCTGCCGCATTTCGATTAGTGAAACCCTAGTATTTGAGCGATGTCTTCCATGAGGAATCAAACTCATCTGTTCTGCCTACAGTTTGACGCTTTATTTGGATTGATTGTGAGTTTCTACTTCTCGCTCCTTGTTTCCTATATTTGAATGCTTCAACTTCTTTGCGCTTATTGAATTATTGTTTTGTTCTATCTAGCCCGCGCAACTAGTTTGAATCAATTCAATTGCTAGGGTTTTGTAGATTCCTGATTGTGAACCTTAACCCAAGTAGCAAACTTAACCCTTTAGGGTTGATTGAACTAATTGGATAGGTAGGAAGTTGAATGTGTTGTTAAATCCCTCTTTAGGAACTGCAAATACCTTGGCTAATCTCTGAACTTAAAGCTATCAATTGGGTTAAATCCTTCTTTAGGGACTGTTCGATTGATAAGGGTTGCTAGGACTGATTGGACTAGTAACTATATTAGGTCAGGACAAGGGCATTCATAGGAAACTTAATAGGACGAGAAGAAGTTACAAGGATCGCTTCAACCAAATAAAGTGGAAAATTGTAGGTAGAACTACTTCTCTCATTTGTCTAACTCAAAACCATTTACCTTGCCTTTCATAATTTGCTTTGCTTTCATAAACACCCCCAACTGGTTACTAAATCGGCATTTAAATCATACTTGAGCAACAAATATCCCTGTGGATCGACCTCTTACTTAGTGCTATACTAGCTATAGGTTTGAGTTTACTTTGACGGATCAACGACAGGTTTCCCCTTCGTCAAATTTGGCACCGTTGCCGGGGATTTTTATTGGTTCTTGTGTGTTTTTGTGCTGATTTTTGGTGTGGACCGTCTTATATGGTCCATACCCGTGCTACTAATTCTTCTTTTTTGCCATTTGATTCAGAGATCGAAAGAACCATTTCTTCCTTAAGGCAAGAAACTCGTGATCGTTCTCACGGGTTACCTTTTGATCAAGGAAACACTGCAGAGATGGCTAACGAAGCGAACCGCACTCTTAGGGAGCTTTCTGCTCCTGACTTGGCACAGCAACCCCTGGCAATCCAACTCCCTGCGCTAGGGGAAGGAGTCAACTTTGAGATAAAATCTGGGGTGATTCATCTTCTACCCAAGTTCCATGGGTTGAGTGGGGAGGACCCCCACAAGCATCTATCTGAGTTCCATACGGTGGTAGTTGGGATGAAACCTGAGAAAGTTACTGAGGATCAAATCAAGCTGAGAGCCTTCCCCTTCTCTTTGAAGGATGAGGCGAATGAATGGTTCTTCTACCTACCTCCTGGGACTATCTCTACTTGGGCTGAGATGAAGAGAGTCTTTCTGGAGAAGTACTTCCCTGCAACAAAACTTAATGCCTTGAAAAGGGCAATCAGCAGCATTGAGCAGTATGCTACGGAGTCGATTCATGAGTACTTTGAGCGCTTCAAGAAACTCTGCGCTAGCTGCCCATGCCATGGCTTCCCACAGAAGAATTTGGTCTTATTTCTATTCAATGGTCTTACTGATGATGAGCGCAAAACGGTGAATTCCTGTTTTGGGGGAAACATGTTGAATAAAACGCCTGCTGCAGCTTGGAAGGTGTTTAAGGAGCTCTCTGAGGGTTCTAGGCAGTTCAATAAGAACACTCGTGCTAGGGGTGTACTTTCTGTTGATGCTCCTGTGGCTGCGCTTCAGACTGATATGGCAGAGGTGAAGGAGATGATCAAAAAGTTGGTAATCGATAGAACACCTCAACAGTTGAAGCCGTGTGGACTCTGCAATGAATTCACTCATCTCATGGATATGTGCCCACTTCTGCAAGAGCCTAGGATGGATGTGAATGCCATGGGGAATTTCGCTCCACAAAGGCCTAGACAAGGCAATTTTGGCAATCCTAGATACTTCAACAACTATAACAGAGGCTATCAGCAATGTTATGGGAACTACCAAGCCTCTTTCAATCAGCAAGGGGGCAACAAGGAAGGCCCCAACAACAATTTGAACATCGACAAGGAGGCCAGCCGCAAGCGAATGAGGCTAATGAGGATCCTCTGCAGACTTTTTCACGATTAGTCTTGAAGGTTGAGAAACAACAATCGGATCGGATAACCAATCTGGAGAATCAAATAAGTCAACTTATTCAAGCCTTAAGTGCAAAGGAGGCAAACAATGCTGGGAAGCTTCCATCGCAGACGGTTGCAAATCCTAAGGAGAACGTCAACGTTGTAATACTTAGGAGTGGCAAGGAATTGATTGCCACACCTCAAAAGGATGATGGGGGAATAATGGAAGACGAGGTAGAGGCTTTAGAAGATGATGCTGGTGACTGCACAGTGCGGCGGCCGCTGCACACATGCAGCGGCCGCGGCACACCAGAGGAGCAGCGGCCGCAGCACCCTGCTGCGCCCGCAGCCCCTGTCTCAGACGGCACCCACGAAAATGGTATGCCCTTTAGTCCCTCTTCTTCTTCTTCTTTCTCTCCTTCTTCTTCTTCTCCTCCTCCTTCTACCTTACCTCTGGAGACTCCAAAGCCGGTTCCACCCTTTCCGGAAGCCTTGAAGGATACACGAAGGTATGAGAACGATAAAGAGATCTTTGAGACGTTCAGTAAGTGCGAGGTAAACATTCATTTGCTTAATTTGATTAAAAGCATTCCTAGATATGCTAAATTTTTTAAGGAACTTTGCAATATCAAGCGGAACCAGAAGTTGAAAGGTAAGCAAAAGGTAAAGGTAAGCGAACATGTCACTGTTGTGTTTCAGAAGCGTTTGCCTGAGAAGTGTAGTGACCCTGGTATGTTTGCAATTCCATGTGTGATAGGTGATACTAAATTTGACAAATCCATGTTAGATCTAGGAGCATCTATTAATGTCTTGCCTTCTCATGTTTATCATGCTTTGGGATTGGGACCTCTGAATGATACTCGGGTAGTTATTCAACTTGCTGATCGATCTACTATCTACCCGAAAGGGATTGTTGAGGATGTCTTGGTTATGATCGACAACTTGATATTCCCTGCTGACTTCTTTGTGATTGATATGGGTCCTGGTAACAATGAAGGCCCTATTCTATTGGGCAGACCTTTTTTGAAAACTACTAGGACCAAGATAGATGTCTATTCAGGGTCTCTTACTATGGAATTTGATGGTCAAAGAGTTGAATATAATATCTATGATTCCATGAAATTTCCATCTGATGATCCTTCTTTGTGCTTTATGGATGTCATTGATACTATGGCATAAGATTGCTTTGATTTAGAGTGTGTTGATGAGATGGAGGTCGCTTTACATGCCCCTATAGATGAAATTTCTAGAAATTATTCTTTGTCATCTAATTTGTAGGAGGCTGTATTGGCTTTGGACCATCGATCACCCACCTATGTGCCACCAAGGGGAGAACGCATTGAGCTGACCATGCCAAGTGAAAAGCTTCTCCCATCCATCGTCCAGGCGCCTGATATCGACTTGAAACAACTCCCTAGTCATCTTAAATATGCTTTTCTTGGTGAGAATGATACTTTGCCTGTCATTATTTCTAACAGACTCACTTTTGAGCAGGAGGAGCGTTTGGTGACTGTTCTGAAGGAGAATAAGGAGGCATTAAGATGGACGATTGCAGACATTAAGGGCATCGGTCCCACCCTCTGCATGCATAGAATACTTCTGGAGGATGATGATAAGCCATCTAGGCAACCTTAGCGGAGACTCAACCCGCCGATGATGGAAGTGGTGAAGAAGGAGGTGCTGAAGCTCCTTCAGGCAGGTATGATCTTTCCCATATCTGATAGCAAGTGGGTGAGTCCTACTCAGGTTGTTCCTAAGAAGGGGGGTATCACTGTCGTTGAGAATCAGGATGGTGAGTTGGTCCCTAGCAGGGTCCAAACTGGATGGAGGGTCTGTATTGATTATCGTAAGCTAAATGCGGTAACTCGCAAAGACCACTTTCCTTTACCCTTTATTGATCAAATGCTTGAGCGCCTTGCCGGTCGCTCTTTTTTTATTGCTTCTTAGATGGCTACTCAGGCTATTTTCAGGTACCCATAGCACCGGAGGATCAAGAGAAAACGACATTTACATGCCCCTTTGGCACCTTTGCATATCGCAGAATGCCTTTTGGGCTATGTAACGCACCTGGGACCTTCCAACGGTGTATGGTAAGCATATTTTCTGAGTATGTAGAGCATTTCATAGAGGTATTCATGGA
The DNA here is from genome assembly GCA_963922045.1 of Persicaria maculosa. Lineage (NCBI taxonomy): Eukaryota > Viridiplantae > Streptophyta > Magnoliopsida > Caryophyllales > Polygonaceae > Persicaria > Persicaria maculosa. The sequence continues at coordinate 36,945,051 of OY998260.1, forward strand.
TGACTTTACTGTTCATGGAGATGACTTTGATACTTGCTTGCACCATTTGTCACTTGTTCTTAGGCGGTGTGTAGACACCAACTTAGTTCTTAATTCTGAAAAGTGTCATTTTATGGTTGAGCAAGGCATTGTTTTGGGTCATATTGTGTCTAGCAGGGGTCTTGAGGTGGACAAGGCTAAGATTAATGTCATTCAGTCTCTGCCTTACCCCGCCAATGTGCGCGAGATTCGTTCCTTTTTAGGCCATGCAGGGTTCTATCGCAGGTTTATTAAGGATTTTTCTAAGATTTCTGCACCTCTTTGTGATTTACTCAAGAAGGAAGTAGTTTTTGACTATGATGACAGGTGTAGGGCAGCCTTTGATGAGCTAAAAGGTCGCCTGACAAGCGCCCCTATAATTCAGGCACCAATATGGTCTCAATCTTTTGAGATTATGTGCGACGCTAGCGACTATGCAGTGGGTGCTGTTTTGGGACAAAAAGAAGGAAGGAGCTCTCATGTCATCTACTATGCCTCCATGACTCTGAATGGAGCACAAAGGAACTACTTAACCACAGAGAAAGAGCTTCTGGTCGTGGTCTTTGCATTGGAGAAGTTTCGCTCCTATCTCCTAGGAGCTAAGGTAATTGTCTTCACTGATCACGCTGCTCTTCGTTATTTATTAACTAAAAAAGAAGCGAAACCCAGATTGATTCGATGGATCTTGCTCTTGAGCGAGTTTGATATCGAAATCAAAGATAAGAAAGGTGCCGAGAACTTAGTAGCGGACCACCTCAGCAGACTTGTCCAAGGAGAGGACAAGCCGGACGATCAAAGCCCTATTCACGGTGAGTTTTCTGATGACACGCTCTTTTTCTTGAATCATCTTTCTTCTATGCAGCCGCAGGATGTCACGGAGAGTGCAGCGGCTGCAGCACCTATGTCGCGGTCGTCGCAGGGCACTGAAGCAGCGGCCGTAGCACCTATGTCGTGGCTGCATCATGTGGCCAATTCGACACCTTTGCTTTCTTTTGATGAGGTAAGCCCCGATGCCTCTGAATTGCTGATGGGTGTCCATACTCCTCGACCTTGGTTTGCCAATATAGTGAATTTCTTAGTCACGGGAGAATTTCCACCTAAGTTCACGAAAGCTCAGAAGGACAAAATTCGACACGACGCTCGCTTCTATGTTTGGGATGACCCCTACCTTTGGAAACATTGTGCTGATCAGGTAATTAGGAGGTGTCTTCCAGACAATGAGGTACAATCTGTCCTTACTTTTTGTCATGGTCATGAATGTGGAGGCCACTTTGGTCCTCAAAAGACTACTAGGAAGGTTTTAGAAGCAGGTTTCTTTTGGCCTCACTTGTTTAGGGATGCTAATGCCTTCTGTAGATCTTGCGATAGATGTCAAAGGGTTGGGAACATATCTGCCATAAATGAAATGCCACAAAATAAGATCATATTCTGTGAAATTTTTTATGTTTGGGGCATTGATTTTATGGGTCATTTCCCTAGTTCTTTTGGAAATATCTATATTTTGCTTGCGGTGGACTATGTCTCCAAGTGGGTGGAGGCAAAGGCCACCAAAACTGATGATTCCAAAGTTGTTGCAGATTTTCTAAAGGATACCATTTTTCGCAAGATTTGGGGTGCCTAAGGCTCTAATTAGTGACAGAGGGACACATTTCTGCAATGGGACTATCACTGCCTTGTTAAAGAAGTACCATGTCACGCAGAGAGTGTCCACTGCTTATCATCCTCAGACCAATGGTCAAGCTGAGATATCAAATCGGGAAATTAAGACCATTTTGGAGAAAACAGTGGCACCTAACAGAAAGGATTGGACTCTAAGGCTGAACGATGCTCTGTGGGCCTATCGGACGGCCTATAAGACTCCCATTGGTATGTCTCCTTATCGAATTGTGTTCGGTAAGGCTTGTCATCTTCCTGTTGAACTTCAGCATAAGGCACACTGGGCTGTAAAGAATTGCAATATGAGGATGAATGAAGTGGGTGAGTTCGGGAAGCTTCAATTGCAAGAGCTAGAGGAACTTCGCTTGGATGCCTACAACAGTGCACTAATCTATAAGGATAAGACAAGGGCTTGGCATGACAAACATATCATGCGGAAGGAATTAAAGGTAGGAGACAAGGTTCTCCTATATCAATCACGCATGAAACTCTTCCCTGGAAAGCTTCGATCAAAGTGGGAAGGACCATACACGATCTCTAGGATATTCCCTCATGGAGCAATAGAACTCTTTGACCCTAAGTCTCATGAGCTCTTTAAGGCCAATGGTCATAGAGTTAAGCCATACTTTGAGAACATCCCCCCGGAATGACAAGGAGGAGTTGGTGCTTGCTGAACCAACCAATTAGGCCACTCAAGGGCCCTTACGTCGAGCCAACGACTTGAAACAAAGGCGCTTCTCGTAAGGTAACCCGAGGTGAGTTTTTCTTTCCTTTTCATTTAATCACCCTTAGGTAGTTTTTCTTGTTGTTTTGCTTTTGTTTTAGAATTGGGACTAACAACTCATGAAAGAGCGGAATTGGATTCGTGCAAATCGAAGAAGGAGAGGAGTTACAGCACAAATGCAGCGGCCGCAGCTTAATGCCGCGGCCGCCGCATGCAACCCGTAGCAAATTGCTTAATGCAGCGGCCATAGCTTAATGCAGCGGCCGCCGCATGCGACCCGCAGCAACATGTTTCATGCAGCGGCCGCCGCATATATGCAGCGGCCACCGCATATCGAGCCCGTGACCTCTGTCCCTTTTTCTGAGTTCTGAAAAAAAAACCGGAATACCCTTTTTCTTACCCTACCTAGATCTAGCCGTCTCTTTCAAAGTCCCATTACCCTTCTCCTCCTCAAAGTTCCATATCCTCTTCAAAATCCCAACCTTCATCCTCTCCATTGTCACCTTCATCATCTCCATTGTCATCTTCAACCTCCCTCCACCAACCTTCATCCCCTCAATCAACCTTCATCCTCCCCAACCAAACCATCACCTTCTTCCAATCAACCCCAAACCGATCCTCACCGTCGACCTTCACCCCGCGCTGAATCGGGTTTAGATCCAGTTACTCGGGCCACCATTGGTGATCAACCAAAGGAGACAGCGCTGTTGCCTGCCGCGGCCGCCGCCACAAGCAGTGCCCGCCGCCGCCTGCTGCGCCCGCCGCACCTTGCCGCGGCCGCGCATCCTCCGCCGCTGCCAGGTTTGTTGTAGCCTTGTCTTCCGGTTGCTCCACTTTGCTTATTGGTTGCTTGGTGCTCGGTTTTTGGGTGATTTGTGCTATTGATACTTGTGGTTATTTTGGAGGATTGAGTTGGTTTGATTGGTTCTTTTGGATTTGAGCCGTGTGTTGGTTTATTTCTCTGAGTTGTTGATTGTTCCTTATTGCGGGTTTGAAATCTATTGAATATGGTTCGTCAATTGAGAAACTTATCTAGAGGACAGAGGAAGATTTGGGAGAGTTTTGATTTGAAGCGATTCGGGCAAACGAAGTTCTTCGATATTCCTACATTACAGAGGTTGGGGATGTTACAGGTTACCCAGCAGATGCTTACTCGTGGGGTCCTAGGTGCTTTTCTGAATTATAGCACCCCCACTTATCCTGAGTTGGCCAAGGAGTTTCTCGCTATGCTTGAGGTGTCTGATGATCGAGTTCAGTTCCATCTGTTGGACCAGGTTTATTATTGCACTTTTGATCAGTTGAGGGCGGCTGTTGGTATTACTCAGGAGCCCACTGAGGATTGGGCTACTCACGTGCCTGATCAACAGGTACACGATGTTTGGTATGCAGCGACGGGCTCCGCTTTTGATGGACATCGAGGAGAGTATAACTATAAGTTCGTCCATCCCTATTTGCGGTTAGTTCAAAAGGTCCTGGCAATGGCTTTCAGTGGCTAGGGCGATGTGAACAAGGTGCCGGATGGAGACTTACCCTGGTTGTGAAGTTTTTCTCCCCAGTCCGCTATCATTCCGGATTGGGTTGAGATCTTTCTGGACAGCTGCCTGCGGATTCAGAGGAAGACATCAGGCAGAGTGGGGCTAGGAGGCATGATCAGTCTGATCGCCCGACATTTCATTAATCACACTCAGAGCGGCGTCCCTATGTCTGGTGGGTTCACTTACACAGAGGATCAGCTGCAGAGGGCCTATTTTCTTGAGGGCTCAAAGGCGAGTGGTTTTATATGGAAGGCAGGACCAGGGGGAGTCCACAGACTGAGGCTACCTAGGGTCCTTCCTTATGGCCCTACTGATGATGCTTTTTACCTGTTGGCTGATACGAATGATGATGATGATGCTGATGAGGAGGAGGAGCAGGCGGATGCACATGATCACCCTATGCCTGACTCTCATGGGGGTGGTACGCAGTTTGCTGCAGGCCCTTCTGCTGGGCCTAGTTCTTCTTATGATGAGTCCACTTGGCGTGAGGACATGTTTGCACAGATGCACCAGCTTTCGATCCACCAGGGTTCATTTCAGTTCGAGCTCAGCGACTTGGGTCGCAATGTTCGTGATATGGCCTCTTCTATAGAGGACATGAGGAGGCAGCAGGAGTACTACTATAGGTTGGGGTGGCCCCAGTTTCCACCCTACCAACCGCCGCCGCCTCAGTGAGCAGTTAGTTTTCTTTACCCTCACCTCGCGTTTATTTGATTTAGTTTTGTTGTCTTTGATATTTCATTGAGGACAATGAAAGATTTAAGTGTGGGGGAAGGAAATTTAGTGTATATAGGTGAGTTTAGTTTATATAGTGCATTTAGTTAGATCATGTTTAAATTTCTGCACACATTTTTATTTTTGAATCATTTCATATTTACATTTTCTGTTTACTTATGCATTGAAAAAAAAAATTCCAAAAACATCATGCATTGCATCCATATGTGTTATTCAAATACCCATCTGGCTTAGTTTGTTCTCTAATTTAAATTTCAGCATGATCATATAAATCCCATGGAGTTCTGGATGTTTTGGCCTTGTCTATATTCTTTATTTTATATGAAGCATGACCTTGCAAATATAATTGAGCATGTATGATTGAGCTAAAGTATGATTGAAATCCTATGAACATGACCCTTGTGAGAATGTTAGCCTTATTTGGAATCATTTATACTTCTTTTGCTCAATTGTGTGATTTACTCTCCTTGTGTTGCTACCTCTTGACATTGACTTCAGTATCTATTTTTCAAGACCGACTCACATAGTTGTTGCTTGCGGAGTTTATGTTTATAGTTTGAGTCTTTTGTTTGAATTTGTGCATATTTAGGGAAATAAAGTGGCAATGGTTGATACACTTAGTAACCGGGTCTATGCATGACACACATGTGTATGATTCGCGCAAAATAGTGTTGAAAACTACCCACTAAGAAAGGAAGCTTGAGCATTGAGTAACCGGGTTCATTCATGACACCCATGTTTGCAACTCGCGTCAAAAGATGTTCAAGTGGACTTCATTTTAGGAAGTTGAGGTGTTGATAGACCGGGGACATTCATGACAACCATGTTTGCGACTCGCGTAAGGAAAGCACCAAAACAAATAAAAAGAAAAAAAAAGGGGAAAAAGAAGAACAAAAGAAAAAAAAAAGAGTCACATTTTGCTTATTCTTTTTCTTTATTGAGTCACGCAAGTAATGGCAATTCGGTGAAGATTTGGCGATATTGAGGTCAATGTCTATAAGCTTAGTGCATTTTGGATTGAGTTGAGAGTTGTATTTTAAAGCCTAAACACATGAGAGCATGAGTGAAACACATATTTCTGGTGAGGTTGGATGATTTCTACTTATAAGCTTTGATCACTTGTATACATGCTATGACGTTTGTTTGCTTGGTTTGTGGTTGCACTTGCTATAATGTTGCTTTTTGATGAGGTTGAGACTTGAAGGGATTTCCTGTGGGATGCATTGATTTATGTTCACTCTATCATTGCTTGAGGACAAGCAAAGGCTAAGTGTGAGGGAATTTGATAATGCATATCCTAGATAGGCATTATAGGCATTTTTAGGCTAGTTAGGTTTCATTTAGTTAATGAATTAGAGTTAAAGTGCATCTGACGATTATTTTGGAAGAGTTCGGATTTTGCGCAAATTTGTGAGTATTTTTACATATTAGATTCGAACACTATTGGGATGCATGATCTTGGAGACTTGAAGAAAGAAGAGCAAGGAATTGGAGCTGCCTTAAGCTTCTGGCAGTGGGATGATACAGCGGGACATATGCTGCGGCCGCAGCATACATGCCGCGGCCACCGCAAGGAGCTGGAGCGGCGCCTAAATGGAACACGCGTGCAGCGGCCGCGGCACCTATGCTGCGGCCGCCGCATTGGTCATCTGCCGCATTTCGATTAGTGAAACCCTAGTATTTGTTATTTTCATTTTAGGTTCGGCTTAGACTTTTAAAAGGCCGAGAGTTATTTAGTTTAGGGGACTTCATTTTCATTTTGACGTTCATCAAACAATTTAGAGATTGAGCGATGTCTTTCATGAGGAATTAAACTCATCTGTTCTGCCTACAGTTTGACGCTTTATTTGGATTGATTGTGAGTTTCTAATTCTCGCTCCTTGTTTCCTATATTTGAATGCTTCAACTTCTTTGCGCTTATTGAATTATTGTTTTGTTCTATCTAGTCCGCGCAACTAGTTTGAATCAATTCAATTGCTAGGGTTTTGTAGATTCCTGATTGTGAACCTTAACCCAAGTAGCAAACTTATCCCTTTAGGGCTGATTGAACTAATTGGATAGGTAGGAAGTTGAATGTGTTGTTAAATCCCTCTTTAGGGACTGCAAATACCTTGGCTAATCTCTGAACTTAAAGCTATCAATTGGGTTAAATCCTTCTTTAGGGACTGTTCGATTGATAAGGGTTGCTAGGACTGATTGGACTAGTAACTATATTAGGTCGGGACAAGGACATTCATAGGAAACTTAATAGGACGAGAAGAAGTTTCAAGGATCGCTTCAACCAAATAAAGTGGAAAATTGTAGGTAGAACTACTTCTCTCATTTGTCTAACTCAAAACCATTTACCTTGCCTTTCATAATTTGCTTTGCTTTCATAAACACCCCCAACTGGTTACTAAATCGGCATTTAAATCATACTTGAGCAACAAATATACATGTGGATTGACCTCTTACTTAGTGCTATACTAGCTATAGGTTTGAGTTTACTTTGACGGATCAACGACAGGTTTTCCCTCCGTCAATAAGTGAATTGTATCTTTACAGAACAATCTAGTTTAGGAAGTCGGAATAAGCATATGAATAATATTGAATTGAGTCAAGGATCAAGTAAACCAACCAATGTTCCGAATTGTATGCGAAACCACATACTCTTCCCTTCTATCTTTTATTCGCTCTAACTAACTTTTATCTTACTTTATTTGCATTATCCATCTTCATTCATATTCCTATTCTATCTTTATTATCATAATTGATAAATACATATTGCATTGAAATACTTGTTTCTATGTGGGTTCGACCCCTTACTTATTCATTATACTATGTTATTATTTAGTTTGTTAGTTTGAGTATTATATTTCTTTGGCCGAGGTGAAACCAACGACATTTCTCCTCCGTCACTCCTTGAGAACCTCGAAGAACAAGTATACCTCGCCGATTGGAAGACGGCAGAGATGAGAATTCAGAGGTACCTCTTGTCCACCGAATCAGACCCTGATGATGGAGTAGACTCAGAATCGGTCGGGACATCCGTGGATGGTGAAGTTGTGGATAGCGAACGACAATCCGACGACGACGAATAGCCGAATAGGTAAGCGGGGTTCATACATAAGGTAAAAGAACTAAGTGAACTTTGATTCTTCTCCCCCGGGAGGAAACGTAGGCAATTGGAAAACCGATTCAAGCCCTTCTTCCCCTTTATTTCTCAACTCAAACGTAAATAAACCGAAAATCGAAATCAAAATGATGTTTGAATTGTGACGAAAAAATACCAAATTTATTGTTTTCTTTCAAATTTTCTTTCTTGAAATGTTTTGCAAAAATATCAGAAATAATAGTTATTGTTTTTGATATTTTTGTAAAACATTTCAAGAAATGAAATTCGAAAGAAAACAATAAATTTGGTGTTTTTTTCGTCATAATTAAAATATCATTTTAATTTTGATTTTCGGTTTATTTACGTGTAATGAAAATCATACGTAAACGGTAAACACGAAATGGTATTACAGAACACGATAAAACATCGCAAAATCCGTTCAATCCTTTCTTGAACTTGTTGGAAATAATGCTTAAATAAAGGTTTTATAAAAGGGTTTTATTTTCACCATTCTTATCCTAGTTAAAAAGAAAAAGAGAAAAAAATATTTTTAACTAGTTTTGAGGATTTTCCCAACTAAGTAGGTTGGTGGGAGAGGAGGGGTCTCACACACGTTCTCCTCATCTTAAACAGGTTTTTTAGATTTTAAGAAAAGACGTGTGTTTCCCATCTCTTCTTCATCCTCTCTGTGAAAAAGAAAACATGTTCTGAGTTCCGGAAAAGATTCCAAACCTCCTATGGCGAGTGCACGCAATTGGAGGTGATGTGTAACCTTGGGGGCGATGCCAGAAGCTGACTTGCACCTTGGTCGGGGCGAAATCGCTTCTAAGGCAGTGGGTTCGGATATATACCATGCCACAACAATTTGTGTTTTTCAGATGAGTTTTCTACTTTGATTTTCAATGAGTTTGATGAGGAATCAATTGATGGTTTTTACTAACAATTTAGAAGCCATTTTATGTTTGTTAGTAGATTACCGGTTGATGAAAAGAATTGGAGCGAACCGTAAGATGTTAGGGTTTCTGCCAAAGGAACGGCGACAGGGTTCTAGCCATCGCCCCACGTCTATCGCCGACCCTAATTGGCGAATGACTGTAGCTGCAGGAGAGTGAGATCGAGAGGAGGACCAAAACTGCCAGTGTTGCACTCGGATCCTCCTTCCCAATGAGCGGCTTATCTGGGGTTATTCGTCGGCACTAGACCCGTCTTTCATAGAGGATCGCAGAGTTCAACAATTGAGCGGTTGAACTTCGCCGGCACTTTCGCAATCGATAGTTGCTTGCTGAACGCTCATTCAGGAGACCGTGGATGAGGAAGTGGGTTGGGGCTTGGCCTCATGCGTAATTGCGTACAACATTAATTAGTTTCTCCTCAGCCGAGAAATACAAAACCACGATCACCGGTAGTTCAATCCACCGCTTAAATTCTGAGAGGTTTGTTTCCTTTGTTATTGATTTGATATAAAGATTCAATCTGGCTCCCGAATCGATTATGCCGAAGAAAGCAAAGCAAAGAATCAGGGAACTCGGCGGCGGAGATGAGTGGCGGATATGCTCTTGATTTCTTCTACTATCCTCAACGCTTTGGTTGCATCGCCGGATCCACCTTCGATCCAGGTGAATGCTACACCGCAGTCATATATCATATGGCGTCTGATCGAAGCATTCAATTTCAGGTTCAACATCTTTGCTGGTTCACAGTTGGATATAAGAGGGGACAAACTCGGTAGTTCAAGGCATCCATTGCAATGGCAATAATGGCATGGTGGGGTGAGGGCGTGAGGCAGTCCTCGTACAGTTTCGACATGAGTTAATTAATTAACCTTGGTTTGAGTATATTAATTACTAATAATCATGTGTGAATTGATCCATAGTCTATATCTTTGTGCGCTTTGAGCTTTGAGCATATATATGGCTCATCATCTATTCCGTCATTTAGTTGATCGGATCATTGCTTTGAAATATATACGAGGATCATTACTTGATTAGTTGACTCGGCCTATTAGATCGTGAGTTGTGACGATATCTCTATGCTATCTTCAATTCAATGACGGGAATATATATATATATATATATATATATATATATATATATATATATATATATACTCAACACCGGCTTAATTACCTTGTAAATTCCAGCATGACCGTACGTGTGAAATTTTTGGTGGATTACTACATGTTGACAACAGCATGCTTTCATGTGCAATATGTGGGAATTTATATTTTATGTTGTGGTCTAATTGTATAAATCCTAGTAATAACTTGTGTGGTTTCATGATGTGATTGGATGCGGAGCGACATCCCGAAGCGACGTTGAGATGTCAGTAGCCAAAATCATTTGCTATGGTTGCTAGAGGCAAGAGGTAAAGATGCTCAGTTGTGGTAATGTACCGAGAGATCGAGTAGTCACTCTGGTTTTACAAAGAGTCATTCGTGTTGGCCTATTTTGTCAATTGGGCATGAGCTGAGCAAGGTGATGATTGAGACGTTCATGATCTTTTAAGCTTGAAATTAATTTGGTAAGCAATCCTTGCTTCACTTATTACTTTTACCTAAACAAAATGTTTGTACATTGGTTGAGCTCATGTGCATATGCTAATCATGATATTATATTAGGATCTATGAAGTTGTTTCTTGGAGAGAATCCTACAAATCCTCCTAATCTCTAACTTGGTTGACTGATATAAACGTGATGATACCTGCTCAAATTTGTGCTTGTGTAGCATGATTCCATATGCCAACTAATGTTTTGTTTGTGGGTAATTCATTTTATTTCGATGATGATGCGTAATCTTGGATTTGTGTACATTTGTGCATGAGATGCTGGTGCAAGAGAAGCTTGAGAATTTGTGATAGTTGCTGGCCGCTGAGACATTTGGACTCAACCGGACCTATCAGTGTCGCTTCTGATGGAGTCACATCGGGACTTGGGTTGCGAAAGCTGGTTAAATTGCAAGGGTTGGTTGAGAAAGGATACAACAATCGGTAATGGTGTTGAACCGGTTACATTATCTGACCTAGTTCATGTGAAGGTCAGGTTTCGGGAAGGGGCATGGTCTTAACAGGCAAATTCATGTTGAGCTATTCCCAAATTGGGAACGCACAAGTACTCACGAGCTGGTAAGCTTGTACTAAGGTTAGCAATTAATGCTTTGGCTAATTAATTTTACCAATGGGCAAATGCATATATGTTTAGTTGCGTACATTTGCATTGTGATTATATTATAATCATCCATTTTGGTAATTGGCAAGCTAGCATTAAAATATAGCCTTGCATGTGATGGGATTATCATTGGATTTATTAATTATATTCAAGTGAATATTGTTAGAGTAATTTCCATATGATTGAACCAGACATGTATGCTAATTAACTACAAGCTCATTGTAGAAAGTCATCTCTTTCATTCCATTATATATCTTTGGACATTGATAATGATTTAGAACCAATAGAGGTAGGAAATAAGATACCACACGTGAGAAGTTAGACAAAACCCCATATAAGGTTTGGAAATGACTTAGAGTCAAACTAGAGTATATGAAAAATGGGGGGTGTTTGACTAAAGTTGTTGTCTTTTCCTTTAACTGAGATGACATTGGATCTAAAATAGTTGATGATGTATGTGCTTGTTGGTTATGATGAGAACAATCGTGTTGCTTATGTGCTTGGATGATAGAAATATGTGTGAATATCATGATGTTGAGTTATTAGCGATGTTTACTTTTAAGTAAAATTATAATAGTATTCATGCCTATGTGCTCATGTTTGCATCTTTATCTTTACTTGATTCAAAGGTCAAGCTTGAACCTAGTGAGTCTAGGAGGAGTAAATGAGATATAACTGAAACTAGATGTGAGCTTAAGTTTGAGACGACTTTGTTGGATGAACTCGTTGATGTGACCAAAGTGATGTGCCTCTTATTCATGTTCTTAAGTTAGAAGATGTTTTTAGAACACATAAAGAGGTTATCAGTTCAACTTATGCTAGTTTCTTCTAAAAGATGCTATAGACCATGAATTGGAATCTATTATGTGTATCCCTTCTTGGGAACTAGTTGACTTGCCTAGAGGTATCAAAACCATTAAGTGTAATTGGATCTCTAAAAGAAATTTTAGAACAGATGGTTCTATTATAAGGTTTAAGGCATGAATAGTGGTTAAATGATTCATACAAATATGAAATTGATTTTGTTAATGCATATTCTCAAATGATTATGATTGTCATTTACATTTTTTATTTGCTTTTGCATCTAATTATAAATCGGCAGTGCATCAATGGATGTTAAAATGTAGTTTAAATGACAATCTAGAGGAAAGAGATATATGGAACAAACTACGGGCTTGTGGTTCCAAGAAAAGAGAATTTTGTGTTCACTTAAGAAATCAATATATGGCTTTAACCAAGCACATTTGAAATGTTATGAGAATCTTACCAAAACTATGTTGAAGTTTTTGGTTTTGTGTATATAATGCATGTTTTTTTATACCAAGATGTATTACATTGGTCACGTGCCTTTATATGTATATGAGATATTGAAATTTGGCACTAGCATGCATGTGATAAATAAAACTGAAAATTTGTTTCCTCTTGCTTTGAGATGAAATATATGGGTGAAGTTGATGTGTATCTAAGTGTTAAAGAACTAGAAAAGGGAAACTGCTTCATTCCATTATGTAGAGAAATGTTGAGAAGGTTTGATAACTTTATCGTTGTGCCAGTATGATCGAACATTGTAATTATGATGATGTTATAGCTCCACTAGTGGTTTTATTTTGACATTATGTGATGGTGCTATATTATGAAAATCATCAAAATTGTCATGTTTGCTAGATCGAATATGAAATATAAGATCATAGTTTTAGATTTAGCTGGACAAGAGATTAAGTGGTTGAGAATGTTACTGGCTTAATTGTAAAGACCGGGAATTTTTTAAAAATTATTATTTTGGAAAGTAATTAATTATATTTGATTAGAATTGGAAATTCGGAAAATATTTTGAAAATTTCGTCCTCGAGCAACGCGTTGTATTCTTAATCTTTTCGAAGTAGATTTCGGCATCGTTTAAAATTTGGGTTGTAGCAGATTTTAATCCCGTTTTCGAGTTTGATTATCAATAAGATTATATTAATTCCCGTAATGAATTAAAATTTGATTTAAATTGTCTAGTGTCGGGGTTGCGTTTTGGTGAGCGGGATTGAAGTCGGGCGAGCGGGTTTCGAATCTATTTCCGCTATTTTAAATTCTTTTGTGGGGGACCCATTTCATTTATTTTATTTTTCCTTTTCTCTTATTTCTCTCTCTCTCTCCCGGATTTCTGTCCAAAGGTGAATTGGTCCCCTCCCTCTCTTTGTATTCTTCCCCTATACAGCTCACTCTCCTCTAATTGCACAGCCTCTCTTCTGATTTCTGAAACCTATAACCCTCACCCTCTCTCCTTATCTTCTCCTCTCTTTTCCTTCAAACCAAAACCCACCACGGAACCACCATCTCACCACCTCACCACTTCCTCCTCCTTCATCCTTCCTTCCACAGTAGCAACTCCATCACCCACGTCTTCATCGTCGCCATTGAAGCCGAGCTCACCTGGGCTTCCCCTGTTTCACCACCGAAGGTGAAGCCAGGCCACCGAGCAGCTGCACCTCCACCTCCCTCCTTCTCTCCCGTTGAGCAGCCGCCCAACAGCACCATCTCTGGCGTCCAAGGTGAGCTAGAGCCTCCCAGGAGAGCCTCGAAGTCGCCAAGCAGCCACTCCTTCCTCCGCCTCCTCTGTTAGTCCCCATGAGGTCGGTAAGCCTCCTCCCTTTGATTCCGACTTGATTCCCTCATAAAGGCGCACCTTTATGAACATCCATGTTCGACCCAGGCCCTCGGATCTCCCTCCATCCTCGTCGGGCTCGGAGCGCCTCTTTGAAACCGGAGTTCTTCCTCGGAGTCGCGGCTATAAGTGACTCTTTTCCCCTCCTTTTCTTTGCATCGTTTCTTCGATTTGGGGTGGGTCTTGGTCGGAATTTTTCGTAGATCTCCGGGGTAAAATCTCGAGCCAAAAAGCTGCCGGCAGGCCTGAGTCTCCTTCTTCCCTCTCTTTCGTTTTCCGTCGGCGAACGGAGCTCTGTCTGAGCTTGAGGAAGGCTCCTCCTTTCCTTTGTTTTGGGTTGGGCCGGGTCAGATGTTTCACATCCGGGTTATATCGTTTGCCAAAACGGATCCTTCCTTCCCTCTTTCTTCTATTTGTTTTCCGGGTTGGGCCTCAACTCTTGAATCCGGGTTGAGCTTTAGTGGGTTGTTGGGCCTTTTTCTTTCTCTTCTGGTGGGATCTAGGCTGGGCTGTGGATCCGAGTCCTCTTCCGGGTCGGCTCTTCCTTTCTTTTCTCTTGGGCTCGGATCTGGGCGGGTCTCCTTCTTTTCTTTGTGTTGGGTTGCTGGGCCGGGTCATGATTTCGGTTTGGGCTTTTGGGTGAGTTTTCAAAAAAGGGTTTTGTGTTTATGTTATACATACATATATTATGTGTTATGTTAGTTATATATATGTATGTTATTTTATATATTATTTCTGGTTTTAGGAATATATATATATATATTCTGAAAATATTAATATATTATTTTACATGGTTATAAAAGTGAGATTATTTGGAATATGTAATTGAGTGGGGTTTTAATATGTGATGTTAGGAAATTTGAGATAATTTATTGACTTTGATTTATAAATATGATGAGTAAAGATGATTTAATTTTGGTGTTGTATTTTTTTAGCTAAATATTATTTGAGAAGAGTTATTTCATATAAGGTTTTATAAAGGTGAATTTTAAAATGATGGTTTTAAATAAAGTAAGTTATGCCGGAATTATTTTAATAGTATAAATTTGCAAGTTGACTAAGAGTTAATGTTTTGTAAATGGGGTTTTTAAAGATGGATTTATTTTGGAAATGGTTATCAATGTATTAAATTAGTTGAATGTTAAAGTCAAGTTTTTGGAATAAAATGCCGGAAATTATTTCTATAATGTGATTTTGAGAGATTGGTTTTAAGGTTAAATGTTTAATGTCGGAATTTGGCCAAGTATAATTTGAGAAATTATTTTGAATATGAGTTGACTTAATTTGGGATTTAAGAGTTTGGAAAATATGGTTGGTCTGATTTTATCAGTGGGTTGATTGGAAGAATGATTTTGGTCGATTTGATCGTATCGGAAAGGTTTTGGAAAAGGGTTTTACTATCGGTTGGTTTTAAGGATGTTGAGAACTTGGGTTTCGTGTGTATAAATGTTGGTCCGGTAGCTTATGGAAATGGCTTGATGATAGGTGTATATTGCTTTTAGATTGCTTTGGACTTGCATTTGGGCCCTTGCTTGTGTTATCTTGTTGTTCTGCATCTTCAGGTAAGTATCCTACGGGACTTACTCAGTAACCTGGACCTCCTGCCTGATGTGTCATGTGATGTGTAGTTTTGTTGCATATTAAAGCATGTCATGTAGTATCATGCTAGGATTGCATTGAACTGAGCATGTGGTTACTATGTGTGTTTGAATACAGAACGGCCGTTATCTGTGATAGTCCTAGAGTCTTTGCTAGAGTCATAGGGTAGCCCAGCCCCATCGGGTGCCCTGAGTCTATCGAGTCGATATGAGCATGATATGATAGCTCAGCAACATCGGGCAAGCGATGATATGATATGATATGATATGATATGATATGATATGATATGATATGATATGATATGATATGATATGATATGATATGATATGATATGATATGATATGATATGATATGATATGATATGATATGATATGATGATGCCGTGGTTTGTGCACCACCACGAGGAAATTGCTATGCTATAGCACTGAACTGGCCAGTCTCTGCACTAACGGGAAGGGGTGCAGAGGTAGGAGAGGGATATGCCACTTGGCATTGTCTTGGGCCCTTTACAGTTTTTCCGCATATTATAAATGTCAAAGCATGCTTATGTGATTTAAATGTTGTACTGCATTAGTCATCTTTTATTTAGGTATAGGCATGTTATGTGGCCTCAGTGCGGTCAGAGGACCCGCAGGCGATTACCGGGCCTGACTTCGTGGATAGTGTTAGGTACCGCTTTTGTTTGCTCCCTGCTTCTGTGACGGGGAATCTCTTGGCGAACCGAAGAACCTGGCTAATATTCTAACTTGATAAAATGGCAATCACCCACTATATTTTGGTTTTGACCCGGCTCTGCCGTGGCACTTGCATCTAAACTTTGCTTCCGCTTTACTTTCATTTGAATTGAATTTCCGCGACTTCGATTGCTTGGGGTTCGAAATCCCCGCTATGAATACTGATCTTTAGAGGTTTGAAACCTCGAACCGTACCTGAATTGCAACATTCGAACGAAGGTATCAAACCTTCGAAATGTAACCCGGGTATTTATATCCGGGCCGTTACATTAATTACCTTCGTGGGGGCATGAAGCTCTATCTAATTCTCTACATTGTGACTCACATTTGCTATTTGTGTAGCTAGTAGCAATACATAGAATGGTAAGAAGAGACATATGCAGATTTGACATGAAGTTGTGAGACAACTGATTGCGAATGGTGTCATCTATTTGGAGAATGTCAGGTCCGAGAGGAAGTTGATGGTCTATTCACTATTGGCAAAAGGGCTTAAAAAGAGACTAGCCCTTGAGTTGTCTAAAGGAATGAGATTCAAACCCATATGAGGGGAGATATACACCACTTTTCATTCCTATGATAGGTGTATTGTGAAAGGTTGAGTCATGTACTCTTAATGAGTCCATAGCCCAGAGTTGGGTGGTCCTATTGAGAAGGACTTGATGGATTCACCGATTATAGAAGAGGATGAGCGCAAGGCTCTTAATGGTTCCATAGCCCTAATAAGGGTGGTATATGTGAGATAGATATGATGGAGCTACCTACGAGAGTGTGAAGGGGTTGGTCACCTTCTATGGAAGACTAGAGTGGTCTTTCTAGAGCACTCTTCAGCACCCAATGTATGAGATGACCACATACATATTTGAGGATCTTATCACGGAATCACCAGGATCATGGTTGAGGTATGTGTTGTTCAGATCACCTCTCGTGCCTAGTAGTTCAAGACTTGTTCACTTCTATGACAAGGGAGGCACTCAACTTCACTATGTGTTGGTTCAAGACTTGTTCACCAACATTTAAGTATCTTCTCCATAAAACCAACTCAGAACGTTGTTTTCAAAGCTGTTTTAGAAAACCTATTTTCTCGCATTTGGGAGGGATTGTTGGAAATAATGCTTAAATAAAGGTTTTATAAAAGGGTTTTATTTTCACCATTCTTATCCAAGTTAAAAAGAAAAAGAGAAAAAAATATTTTTAACTAGTTTTGAGGATTTTCCCAACTAAGTAGGTTGGTGGGAGAGGAGGGGTCTCACACACGTTCTCTTCATCTTAAACAGATTTTTTAGGTTTTAAGAAAAGACGTGTGTTTCCCCTCTCTTCTTCACCCTCTCTGTGAAAAAAAAAATCGCTTCTTGCACCTTGGTCGGGGCGAAATCGCTTCTAAGGCAGTGGGTTCGGATATATAGCATGCCACAGTAATTTGTGTTTTTCAGATGAGTTTTCTACTTTAGGCCCCGTTTGGTATGAGTGCTGGAATCGGAATGGGAATGGGAATCGGAATGGAATCAGAAAATGGTAATGACTCATTACTGGAGCTGGTTGTTTGGTATGTTGTCGGAATGAACCATTTCTGAAATAATAATAATAATAATAATAATAATAATAATAATAATAATAATAATTATTATTATTATTATTATTATTATTATTATTATTAAAAAATTAAATTAAATTAAAAATTAAAACAGTGATAAAAGTAATAATATTAATAGAAATATATTATTATATAAAAAAATATAATATAATATATATTAAATAATAAAATATTGATAAAAAATAATGTTATTAATAGAAATATATTATTATTATTAAAAATAATAATATAATATATATTAAATAATAAAGTATTGATGATAATAATAATATAAGTATAAATATAATAAAATATTGATAAAAATAATAATATTAACAGAAATATATTATTATTAAAATTAAAAATATATTATATTATATATTAAATAACAAAATATTAATAATAATAATATATGTATAAATATAATATAATATAATTAATAATAATAATATAAAACTAATATATATAATAATAAAATATTGATAAAAATAATAATATTGATAGAAATATATTATTATTATTATTATTAAAAATAAAAATATAATATAATATAATATATATATATATTTAATAATAAAGTATTGATGATAATAATAATAATATAAATATAAATATAATATAATATAATTAATAATAATAATAATAATAATAATAATAATAATAAGCTTCAAAATTGGGAATGAAGGATTACCTAATATTTTGATGGGAATGAAATGGGCTACAAAATTGGGAATGGACGATTCCCGGGAATCATTACGATTCCAAGTTTTAATCATACCAAACACTTAAATCGGAAATCATTCATTACGATTCCCAGTTTTGATTCCCAGGAATGGATACCAAACAAGCCCTTAATTTTCAATGAGTTTGATCAATTTTAGGAATCAGATTGTTTTTACTAACAGAACTCCCCTGTGACGGCTACGAGGTCAAATTCTGTGAGTTCGCTTCAATTAGGGTCTGAATTTCGCATCTCAACCCGGTGGGTAGGGTTTGGGGAATGAGAATCTGGATGATAGGGGGCTTGAGATTCGATGTCGCACCTTCAATTGCGTCTGTCAATTCAGACTCGAAAGGTGAATATGTAAACCGAGCCAAGACAAAAACGAAAAATAATCGCAATAAGAGAGCCTGCCCGTGCTTTAATACAATGCCCATCACATATTTACATGAACGAAAAACAAAATATCTTCTTCATCGGGTGAAGGAAACGGAAACATTTTCATTTTCAAAACTGGTTTTAGTGTTTGCTGAAATTGGATACCCCATTCCCCAAGTTCACAGTTGTTTCTGGCGATTTAATTCCAAGTGTATATATGATGAGTCTTGGATTTCGATTCACCCAGATTTCCCCCCTTTGCAGTCCCAACTTCGCCCCGCCATTTTCCAAAACGAGGAACCATAGACTGTATATCTGTAATTCGTCGTCACTGGAAACAGCAAAGGGAGAGGTTAAGTTCACCGAAGAGGAGTCGCGCTTGATCGAAGCTCTGCTCGGCATTCAAGGCCGTGGTCGCTCTGCTTCTTCTCGACAGCTCCAAGTAGGACTTGTTTCCTTCAATCCGCTTTCAAATTGGGATCTTTTTTTCCCCCCACTTAAATTCAGCTCTGT
Source organism: Persicaria maculosa (assembly GCA_963922045.1). Lineage (NCBI taxonomy): Eukaryota > Viridiplantae > Streptophyta > Magnoliopsida > Caryophyllales > Polygonaceae > Persicaria > Persicaria maculosa. The sequence continues at coordinate 36,964,142 of OY998260.1, forward strand.
TTGTTTCTGAATGGCGCAGGACGTCGAGCGTGCAGTCTCCGCTCTCGAGAATAAAAAGGGAGTCCCCGCTCCTGTTCGTGATTCCCATCGCTCTTTTTTATTTTCTTGAATTCTCAGTCCAAATGCTATTGATTGACTGATTCTGCTATGTACAGACCTCTTCTAGCCTGATTGAAGGAAGCTGGCAATTGACATTTACGACAAGACCTGGAACAGCATCTCCAATTCAGGTCCAATTTTTTAGCTCATTATTTTTGCTTGTTTCCCAATGTGAAATCGATCATCATCCAATCATCCATAACATGTGTCTATGATTTGGATCTGTTAGAGAACGTTCGTCGGAGTGGATGGCTTTAGTGTGTTTCAAGAGGTGTACCTCCGGACCAATGATCCGCGTGTTTCTAACATTGTCAAGTTCTCGGATGTAGTTGGTGAGCTCAAAGTTGAGGTGTGTTCGGTCTTAAAGTTGACATCTTTTAGTTATTGAGTTTCAAAAGAAACTAGACAACATCAGATCTTCTTGTAGGAGAAGTTGATAGACTTGTGAATTGTGATGTGATATGGGTTTAACTACATTATGTGTTCTTCAACCTTATTAAAAATAGAAAGTTGCATAATGTGATGGTCTTGTACAAATTGAAATAGCGCTTGCGAGTTTACATGTGTTGGAATCACACGAATACACGGGGTCATCAACAAGGGTCAAGTATTCATCGCATAACTTCTTAATTGTGCGATGACTGAACCTGATCTTCCGTTTCATTCCATGAGTTCTGAGCTCTGTCTGTGCTTGTGCACCATTTGCAACTTTTGAGCTCTGTGATCATATATTCAACACAGGCTGTAGCTTCCATTGAAGATGGGAAACGAATTTGTTTCCGATTTGATAGAGCAGCCTTTTCATTCAAGTTCTTGCCCTTCAAGGTTCCATATCCAGTTCCATTTAGACTTCTCGGAGATGAAGCAAAAGGTTGGTTAGACACTACATATTTGTCGCCTTCTGGAAACATCCGCATCTCCAGAGGAAACAAGGTACATCCTCAAATTATTTTTTCTTTCTTTCAGTTGGATGAAAGAAAGCAAGGATTAAGGATTCATCTGTATTGTAGTGCAGGGCACCACATTCATACTGCAGAAGGAAACCGAGCCAAGGCAACGATTGCTTTCAGTTGTTGCAACAGGAAATGGCGTAAAAGAGGTTGGCTTCCTACATATATACCATCTTCTAATTCCCTTACACGTGATTCAAGTCCTTTATCCATGACCTGTTCAGGTGATTGATGAGTTTATTTCACGAAATAAAAATACCGAGACTGGAGACAACTTTGATCTTTTAGAAGGAGAATGGAAGATGATTTGGAGCTCACAGGTTATTTCAGTTATACTGTATAGTTTTGATAATGCCATTTTCTGCCTCACTGCATAGTTCTGTTCATACCCCTTTGACCATGTACTGCAGATGGAGACGGACAGCTGGTTGGAGAATGCGGGCAATGGTCTTATGGGCACACAGGTTATATGAGAATGAAAGTCGAATATTCTACATAGGTATCTTGATTGAATGAATACATTAGCTTCACTAGGAAGGATTTCTTTATGAAGGTGATCAAGAAAGACGGGCAGGTGAAATTTCTGGTGGATATCTTGCTTGGCTTCAAATTCTCCATGACCGGAAACCTGCTGTATGTCTTCTTTGTTGTCGTAGTGACAACATTTTTCAGATTAAGTTAGTTCATATGATTTTATACTTACATATAACCTGATGAGGTTTGATTTAAAACCAATTGACAATGAGAAGATTGGTCCTTCAACCTTATACTACCCGAAAGGATTTACATAACTCATTGTACTTGATTTAACGAGCAGGAAGTCTGGAGAAAAAATATATGACGTGAAGATGGATGATGCAGCAATCGTATTCAGTTCCTTTGGCCTTCCGATAGAGATGGAAAGTGGATTCAAGATGGAAATACTGTAAGCTAATTGAATACATTGTCAGTCGGTCACGTGTGTTTCATTGATTGTGTAAATCAAGCGGTGATGCTCCTATGAATTTCAGGTATAGTGATGGAAGGCTCAGGATCACGAGAGGATATAATGAAATCGTTTTCGTTCACCTGCGTGTGGATGGCTAGTAAAGGATATACACAGGTTCACAATTGCTGTTACATCACTCAAAGCATAACGTGTGTAAAGAGTACTAGTGAAGATGAATTGAGACGTTCATTTTACTAGTGAAGCCACTCCATTCTATTCCCTGGTGTACTTGCCAATTATAAACATGAAACAATACAAGATCCATTTGTAGTCTAACATTGCTTGATTTGCTTCGGCTTGCTATACGCATGGTTAGATATCGTCAAATGTATGGTGGTTTCACTGACTTCCGATGTTGGCACTTTTTTTTGCCTGAAGAAAGCTTGTTGACACCGGCTTTCTGTGTTAGTAAAATGTCCGTCTAATTTGCCGACACAGGAAGTCGGTATCAACCAGTTTTTTTCAGGCAAAAAAAGTTTGATGACACCGAAAGTCAATGAATGTCTGTGCATTTGACGAAAATTTGGCCGTGCATATAGTAGCCCCATCTAGGGTTCAATTAATCAATCAATCCATTTTCAGCAAAGTCAATAGGTGGCGGATCATTTAGCTTATCTAGGTTTATCTTTTAGTTTAGAGATTCATGTATTGTTTTGCACTTTTAATTTGCTGTTTCTGTTACTCGTTTAGGCTTTATGTTATTTGTTCCCCTTTCTAAATCTAGCTATCCAATATCCATACAATAACACGAATAGGGTCCTTAACCCTATTCCCCTTTCACGTTGCATCTCTCACGAAAAGAAAACCTATTTTTTTCTTTAATCCATTATTTATTTAGTTATTTTTTTTGTTTAAAAAAATGAGATTTGTAAAGGAGACGAAGAGAGGATAGAGGATTTGGGTTGATCAAATCAATCAACCCCACTGCTCAAATTTTCTTAAAAATAGATGGATAAATAAACTAAGGCCGTGTTTGAAAGCGAGTTTTGGTAGGTTATGTTAGGTTATTTTTTTTTCACAACTGATTTAGGGAATAGGGGTATTTGGGAGTGGCTTCTCGTGGAGCTTCCGGAGTTGGAGTTGCAGGTTTTTTTCTCCAATTTCAGAAGATGGGGGAGGCAAGCTTCGGGAGTTTCTTCAATCAGGTTTCTGAAATTTGTTCTTTTTTGCCTTTGAATATCCTTCGTTCTTCGCTGCTGGTCACCACCCGTCTCTCGCCTGATTCGCCGCTCCGGGGAAGGGAAAGTGAATGTCGACGCCGGAGAGATGGACGCAGCAGACGATGAGACCCACTCTCTATCCCCCTCAGAGCTGCTACAGCTCGCCGAGCACCACCTCCGCCTCCGCAACTACTCCCTCAGCAGCCAATACGCCCTCGAATCTCTCCATTCCGACGCCTCTGACATACCCCTTCGCCATTGCTCCTCCCTTATTGTTGCCGTCTCAGATGTCCTATTCGCATCCTCTCAAACCCTAGGCTCGGGCTCCTCCCCTAACTGCTACTCAGTTCTCGGCGTCGACACCTTCTGCGCAGACACGGACTCAATCCGCTCCAAATTCAAGTCCCTGCACCTTCTCCTGGATCCTCTCAGGCCCGAATTCCCCATCGCCAATGAAGCCATGAAGTCCGCTTGGGGAAGTGAAATCCGGTGAGATTTTGCAATTGAACGTTTTTGAGGATGAGGGTGGGTAGATAGGGGTAAAAATTAAGGGCATTTTGGTCATTTTCCTTATAAATACATCTCCTACACCTCATACCAATCAAACACCAATCAGCTTTTTTACAAGGTTATTTTCAAAATAAAAACCTCCAACTCCCACACCTCCATAATACCCAAAATAAACTCCAACCCCTAAAAAATACCCAACCCCTAAAAAACCTTCCATTTGCCAAACACGCGCTAAATGCCTCAAAAAGATGGGATAAATAAACTAAATGCCGACGATGATTCCCAAGCAAATCCAATCGTCATCAAATATCATCTGCACTGCTTCCAAAGTGACTATGCAGGCTACCTTTAGCTCTGCTCACTCGTAGTAAGATGAGACCAGTCATATGATTTGAGTACAAATGTCTCCAAGCAAGATGAAGAGAAAGAAGTACATGATTGATGCTGAAAAACAGAATTACAAATTTACAAAGATAAAAATAGTTGTGGTAGTCTAACTTGGAATTACTGACGACGATTCCCACATGAGTGGCCGCAACTACTGTGTAAGGGGAACTAGTGTAGCTTTATACATTTACTATTTAACACGAGGCATACATTCCGAGAGTTGGAGTCCTCCGTGCCATCCTATGAGTCAGCAGGGTTGAAGCGTAAACTCCTGAGTCTTCTCTCTGAATCTGCTCTTTCTCTCTGCGCACTCAGGTATGTCATCTTCTCTTATCCATCACACTAACCATCTGAAAGTTAGGATATAGGGAGACAATAAGAATGGAGAAACAGCGTTACTATCGGGACTAGGTAAAAAAGAACAAAGGTTCCTCACCCTTTTGAAAAATTTGCCGCCCTTCTTTCCCACTCCGGTACCAGAAAGACTAGATGACAGGAGGGATTTGGAATCCGGTCGCCATTTCAACTCCTTGAGGTCAGAAAACAAGATTGCGAGTGAAGGAGTAATTTCTCCTGCTTTAATGTTGTTGCATGATACTACTTCAAGGCTCTCGAGCTCCTTCCAAGTCTGTACGACAGAATCTAACCCTTCAACGGTCAAAGACGAACACCCTTCCAGAGATAAGGACTTTACCCTCCTGGAACAAAAAAGGATACATCCAGTTGTCCATCAGCCAATTTTAGTTAGCTATTATGTTCAGTGTCAGTATAAGCTAGAGATATGTACATTTTAGTCTCTTGCGTCATATAAGGGAAAAACAGCGGACATGCCTCGAACCAAGAAGACTAATGAAGACGAATAAGCTAGAATACAATGCACAAGTTCCAAGCAACAAAATTTATGTTTTTTTAGTTGATAGGTCATGCAGGATAAACACCTGTTCCTACAATTCATCTCTGCATCTAATGTTTTCCATCCTTTCATCTCATTAAGACACTACACTAGCCAAATCAGAGACAATAATAAATCCAAACAGACAACCACCCGAATACGAATTTTGAAATTGCTGCAATGCCCAACGACCCCTTCCCCACCCCAGAAAGGAATGGGCAGCGAGCATCAATCACCTATTAAACATTGACCAAACATGTATATCCTTCTCAAATGGAAAGCATAAAAATGTATATGATAACAAGGAGAAAGAAGTTCATACCCGCAAAAACTAGCCAAACCAAATGCTTCATCTTCCAAGCCCCAACAGTCATGAAAAGAGATAGCCCTAACCCATTCACACACTATAAACAAAGCCTTCAAGCTCTGGAGACTCCGCACTTGGCACTGCTCCAAGAACACGTCTTCAAGAGTAGGGCAGGCACCTAAATGCTCATCTGCACCTGGACAGGAATCAATCTCATCACAGGATTGAAGCTTCAAAGTCTTCAGATTTTCACAATACGAAAGGGCTGATAACCACCCACCATCCATCCTATGGTTACAAATCGTTAACTCCTCCAACATTTGACAGCACTGCCCAATAGCCTTAACCCCATCATAGCTACCCTCACAACCATTGAGCTCAAGCTTCAATAATCTCCTACACCCCTGCGCTAATATCGTCAACCCAATGTCTGACACCACAGAGCCATACAAGCCATTGACACACCCCACCAATTTCAGGATCTGCAAGTTCTGAAAAGCCGAAAGCGCTCTCATCAGCATATCATTGCAACAGTGTATCTCCAACTCCATGAGCGTCAAACACTCATCCGCCACAGCCCTCAACCCCTCTTCACTCGCATTGATCAGCGCCAATTTCCTCAGATTAGGACAACCAGTTGCTAGCCCGTTCAAACCCTGGTCAATCTTCTCCGAATCAATCAGAGCTTCCCTACGAATAAATCCATTATCGTACCTGAGCTCCGAATCTATATGAACCGACACCAACCTGTGAGACAAAACAACAACCGAACTCCAATCGCTCCTAAAACAAGCACGAACGAGACTCACCTCGGTCAAATTCGGGAACCGGGCGGTCAACCTGCCGGATTCAACGAACTCCCAATCAACCACAGAGAGAGACCGAACAAGACGGCCTTGAAGCGCTTGCCACCGCTTGCAGACAAGCGCATTAGAGGGGTGCTGCGAGGGTGGGAGCTTGGAGAGGATGAGAGAGAGAGTCTCGTCAGCGAGGAGAGAGAAAGGATCTCCGGTGACGCCATTGGCAACCTCAACAGCTAGGGTTTTGTTGGGGGTCCGAGATTGGAGCTGCATCTTGTGAACGGCGTGCTTGAGGTGCTGGTCCTTGAACCAGTCGGACAAGCTCGGCCGGCGCTTCCTCACCGGTACTTCCTGGGAATTGAGGCCCGGGGTGTTGCAATGTTCCTCCGGCATACCCGGTGGTGGATTTGGGGGCTAGGGTTAGGGTTTCGAATCTGAGAGGACGCTTAGATTTGGATTGAATTTATTTTGTTTTCAAAATTTATCTTTTTTTTTTGAATGAGAAAATCAGGTAGGTTGGGAGCTAGCACCGCTTATCTTGGTGTTAAGCTGAAGTCCTCGGCTGTCTCTCTCGCTCACTGTTTCCAACGGCCTGATTTTTGTGATTAAAATATGTGGGGCGATCAAATTTTATACGGAGTATTTATATATCTGCTTTTTTAATTTATATTTTTTAGAGCTTTAATTGAAAATATTACAAAAAAAAAATTTAATTATTTTATTATAGTATTTTTTAAAATTAAATTTCTAGAGTTTATTTTTTTTAATAAAAGTATATCTCATTTAAAATTATTAATTTATAGACCATTTATTTTTAGTATAATACAATAAGGGTTTAGTTTTCATTTGTCATTTATAGTTTTCCTCTTCAAATTTCTCCACCGTGAAACCGCAATGTTTCCTTCATTTTTTTTGTTTGTTTCTTCCTAATTTTTAAAAATTTTATCTGAAATCTCCTCCATATACCACACAAGAGGTTGCCAATGTTCAATAGTAGATAAACTTTTGTCCCCAAACCAGAAATAAATCTAAGAAGGTGTTTTTATTTTATTGTATGAAACAGTGAAAGAAAAGTATTCTTTAAAAAATATTAAAAGTAACAATAAAAAATAATACTCTCTCCATTCGACAAAAAATATCGTTTACTATTTACACAATTTTTTAAATAATAACAGATATATAAAATATAAACTTTTCTTAATATTTTTAATGTAATAACAATTATATAAAATATAATTCTATATTTACTAATAAATATGCAATTATAAGCCACATATTTACTAAACAAAGGGATTATTGTTTAGATTATGTTTACTCCAACTTTCGTTTTTTCCATTTTAAAGAATTTGTATTTAATTTTTTTCCTAAAAATTTAGAAAATGTTTTAGATTAAGTGAATCATTTTAGGATATGTCAAGTGGCATATCCCTCTCCTACATCTGCCCATTTCCCGTTAGTGCACACACTAGTCAGTCCGATACTATAACATATCATATCTCATCATAGCATATATCTCATCATATCGTATATCGTACTCATATCATATCGTATCTCATGATTAATGAATGACTCGAAAAGGACAACACCCGATGAAGCTGGGCTGTCCTATGACCCTAGCAACGACTCTAGGACTCGCAGATAACGACCATTCTGTTTCAAACGCATAGAGAAGAAGGATGCCCATTCATAAGTGCAAGTTCTAAGCATGATACTACGTGGCATGTGATATGTAACACCTACATACTATATGACACATTAGGCATGAGGTCCGGTCACAGAGTAAGCTCCCGTAGGAAACTTACCTGAAAAGCCAAACATCAAAAGTAACAACAGATAGCAGAAGTCCAAGCAATCACTAAGCACCTAGCATATATGAATAATAAAAGATGCAATAAGTTAAACAATCTCACCTACTACATAGAGAAGCACACTCAAAAGCATTTCCAAAATCATCCGATAGGTCAAAACAGTCGAAACACGAGAAAACATCCGAAAGCCGAGAGATCCAAAAAGGTTAACCATTTCTTATCAATTCCTCATAACTCATCATCCATAATCTGTCCAACATCTCAATCTCAGTCCAAGGTCCAATCCAGTCATATAACAGTCCATCGGTTCAATCAGTCACAAGGCAAGGTCCAATGTCAAGTTTAGTTAAACAGTCCAAGAAGTCTGGTAAAAGAGGTCCAAAGGTCCAATACGTCAGATTAGTTCGTTAAACAACTTTTGTGAAATACAGTCAATGCAAGGTCATTCTCAAGTCGTCAAGTCCAATTAATTAGTCAAAGTCATCGTTTAAAGGAATCCCGACTTCTCGATTTTTAAACACAAAGCCTTTCAAGAATTTCTAACACCCAAAGCATTTTCAACACATTTAAAACACATTTTATTTCTTTTAAACCATATTATAAAATATTATAATAATCCGTTAAAACAATTTCTTTTAAAATCCATATGTTAAAATCAACAACGACAATAACCCAACATAGATTGGTTCAACCCAAAACCGAACCACCGGTCCAAAGAAATCAAGGGAGCCGGCCTCGGCCAAGGCACAAGGCTATTTTTGCCGCGGCAAAGTGGCTGCTCGCCGTGGCGAAACTCTCCCTTTGGCTCCAGCGAAAGAGAGGTCCTCGCTGTCCACGAGAGACCCCTTTTTCCGCGGCGAAATGGCCGCTCGCCACGGCAAAAGGCCTCCTTCTTCGTCTTTGGTTCCAGTTCTTACTCGCCGCGACGACCATGGTTTCTCCGCGACGAGATTCAAATATTTTAGCTCGCTTTTGCCTTGAATCAACTCCGTTCTTTCCCAAATTAATCCTCGACACTGTGCTAGCCTCCCCGACCACAAACAACATAAAATGACACAAACGCAGACCAAAGGGGAGAGCGGAAGAGGAATTACCCAAGGTTCTTCGAGAGAGTCTTCGAGAGCTTCGATGGTGGTCCTCTAAGCTTCAAATCGATGAGTGAGATAACCGACCGAGCCTAGAAAAGACAATAAATGTCCTCTTTTATTAAGGTTTGAGACCAAAACGAACAAAAACAAGTGAAACAAAGTTACCTTTGGAAAAATAAGGGAAGGAGGGAGTGAGGGCTCCATCTTGTGCTTCCACGGGTTGGATCAAGCTCTTCTCGGCCTTGGAAGGTAGGGGAGTTAGTAAAGGTTCACCTTTAAGTGGTTTGGAAGAGAAAGGAAGCAAGGGATGGGAGAACAAAAGCGATTACCGCAAAGACGACGAACAGGGCACCTCCTAGGTTCTTCCTCGCGGCGGAGACGGGGAACTCGCAGTGGCGAGATGGTCTTGCAGCTTCTGTTTTTCTCTGATTTGGCGTCGATGGTGGCTCCTCTTCACTTTTTCTCGAAAGGGAGATGATAGGAGGTGGATTTGGTGGTGCTTGAGCTTGAAGAAAAACAAAACAAAGGGTTTTGGAGGTGGTTTGAAGATTAGATGATGGAGGAAAGAGGATGAGGTGAGGGTTTTCTTCTTCAATTCAAAATGAGAGAGAGAATGTCTAGGGTTTATGGTTTTCATATTTTGGGAGTGACGGTGAGTTAGGGTTTTGGGATTTGTGCTCTATTTATAGAGGAAATAAGTGGGTTTTATGAGAGTTTTTTGACAAGAGGACAAAATAGTGAAGGTGGGAGTGAGAGAGAGAGAGAGAGATGGTCCCGCAAGGTCCGACTTCGAATCCCGACAATCTAACCCGAATTCTGACTCGGAAAATTCAAACAAAATTTCAAATTATTTTAAAATGACCAACTAAACTGCAAGTCTTCAAATCTGAATCTCGGGAGCATAATAAATCCGTCGAAATCGAAATTTTAAAAGGATGCCGAAATTATTTTCCAAGGATTTTTCAAAATAGCAAGTTGCTCGAGGACAAGTTTCTCAAAAACTTTCTGAATCGGGTAATAATATTATTTAATAAATTTCGGTCTTTACATTCATCCACCTCTTAAACCAAGTCTCGTCCCTGAGACTAAAACCTTCAAAACCAAGTATAGACTTTCAACTTTCAAAACCATTTCAAAGCATTTAAAAGCCTAAGTCACTCTTTTTCAAAACCGTTCAAAATCCTTCAAATCTAAGTTAGTCAAGCAAATCTCAGAATTCAAGAGGTGGATGATAAGGGTATCTCATATTCTCTTCCTAGTTTCCAGTCTCAAAATCAGTGTCAATTCTGTCAATCTCAAGTCATATCATGAATCATAAGCCATAACTCATCAAAAGCGCATAATCTCATATACCAAATAGCCAAATCAACTCTCGAGACTATATCATACGATAAATCACATCATGTATATCAACATCATGCTAAGAGTCACGTCAAATATATCAACACACATCAAGAGGGTCCATCATCGGCCATATCATATCAGCATGAAATCTGCACAGAACTACCATCCATAAGCACATCAAGCATAGAGATAACCACCAACCCAAAAATAAAGGAACTAGACAAGACTCACCACTATCTCACGATATAAGGAATACTCAATACATTCGTTCATATATAAATAAGTGTCGTTTGATTTTTGGCATGTTTTTTAAGAAACTAAAAACTATATAAAATATTAAATTTTTAATTAAATTTTTTATATAATTTTATAATTATTAGTTATAAGTTTAAAATTCTTATAAAAAGTAATTAAAAAGTTAATATTTTATAAAAATTTTAGTTCCTTAAAGAAATGTAGAAAAGTCAAACGACAATTATTTATGAACGGATGGAGTATAGTGTAACAAATATCATACTATACGGATGAAATATTCGGTGGTAAACTCAATAAATCACAATTTAATTTAAAATATATAGATTATATTAATGTTAATTTTATCTATATCAATATCAATATCAATATCCATCAATCAATATATATAATACTAAAATAGTATATTAATGTTAATTTGTATGTATATTGAGTAATATATATATATACACACACAATATGCTTGAAACAAATATTGTATAGTCATAATATTTTTAAATGATGAAGCTTTTTTGTGTATACTATAGACGGAAGTGGTTTTTCCAACGATGAAATGAACACCTAGATCTTAATAAATAAATAAATTATAAAATAAACAGGGTATTAAAAGTTTTTGACATATGTATGATATATTTATAAAAAATAGATTTAACCATTTTTTTTATCTAGATTAAAAAATTTTTGCATTCTAAAAAACATAATACAATTGAAAACTATATATTTAGTTTATATGGAGTAGTAATTTATATTAATTAAAAGATATTTTATATAATATAATTTATTAAAAAATTGCACAATGGGCGAATAATAAAACTAGTTTATTGATATAGTAAAATTGAACATTAATTCAAACAACTTTTTTAAAAAAACTATATATTTTTCATTAACAACATATTTAATAAATAAAATTTCAATTTAAATAGTAAAAGTGAACATTAATTCCATATCATTTGACAGATTTATTGACGATCATTTCTCTAATTCTCGCAATATAATTTTAGAATATTATATTAATATATTTATGTGTACGGAACGAGATTTAAACTAGTATAATATATATCGATATTAAATATGCATATGAATATGACATTGGAAAACTACACAGTTTTAACATTTAATCAATTAAAGTTATCCATAATAGAATTAATAAAAAACTTTTTTTGTTCAGTAATAAATTTTTAATAAAAAAAACTTCATAATAAATTAATATATTATTATGTACAAATTTTATATAACTATCAAAACACTAGTACATAATAGAATTTTACATTTTATATTTAACCAAATTTTTAATTGATAAAGGAATATGAAAATACTTTTGTAGCAAACTACGTTTAATTTTATACCTTAAATTTACCCTTTTTAACTTAATATAAATTGAAATAATTCAAGAAAAATCACTTCCCTTACCGAAACTTCCTCTATTACAAAGATTTGGTGTAAAGATTTGGGTGTTAATTAAGGTGGCAAATCCTTTTTATTCTACCGCCTAAATACGCTTGAACGCTAATATATGTCCCACCCTCACTAACCTTATTCCCAAATTTCAATTGTGACTGTACCGGTGGTAATCGAGAACCCATTGACGGTGATGCCTCTCATCCAAGGTCAAGGCCATTGATTTTCAAAAAGTTTCCCATTTCAGAATCGTCTAGTGTCGGATTCAACCACATTCAGGTACACTTCCTCTCCCTTTGTTTTGTTTGTCTGTGATTGGATTTTGCAATTGGGTTCCATAAGTGCTCTTATGTTTACATTAGTTGAATTTCCCATGTTCTGTCCCTTCTTAGGTTTTGTGGATGCTAGAACTTTTCATTGTATTACTTTTTTTTTGAGATCAAAGCCTTCCATCATTCCATTTCATCTAAAATAATTGGCACAACATTGTCTGGCAAACATTGTAAATCAAAGAACAAAGTTGAGCTTGTGCAGTTAAGAGAAGCCATAGATGCGCTACCCTATTCCCCTCCCGCCTCACATGAGACCACACTACTGCGCTAAACTCCCTGTAGTCCTGAATGATCTGTTGTAAGATCGAGCCCAGCGTCCCTCGTCCAGGTTCTCTCCTCCCGAGCTTCATAGCCAATGCAAAGCAGTCCGTTTCGAACTGAGCATGACGAATCCCCCTCTCCTTCGCGAACTCAGCAGCCCATATGATTGCTTCCGCCTCCGCAATCTCGATGTTGGAGGTAGGTTGAACAACTCGATGCCCTACTGCTGTGAAGACTCCTTCCTGGTCTCGCTGCAGAAATCCGATTGCAGTCCTTTACAATTGAACTTAGTCATCACCTCTGCTGGTCTTGACCATGCCCGAGATTCAGAAACTTCCTCCCGCCTAGCCCGAACCGCTGTATGATCGGTGTACTTTCTGTGATTTACTAGTGTTATTATTGCCTTCCTCGAAATCTCCTCCGGATGGACAAGCTTGCCGTTGAAAATCATAGCGTTTCTCGCTAGCCAAATCTTCCATAACATCACCACCCAAGTCTGTCTTTCCACCCTTGTCCCTACTGTGAACACCACCATCATACTATCAAAGACTGAACTAGCTCCCCTCCAATACCTGGTTGTGCTTGGTACACTCCCCCATTCTTTCTTTGCATGCCATATATGGTTAAATTTGTATGGTTTTTGTATGTGTTGGCATTTGATATTTTTTTTTGGGGGGGAGGGGGAGGTTGAATTTGTACGCACAAAGTCATTTAATGTATCAACTTATATTTTACTTGTGAAAAATGTTCAATATCTTTTGAATTCTTTTGAGTCATGTTAACTATTTTATTTTATGTTTTTTCTAGACCCATGGAAGGAACAAGATCTCAATCTAAGGGCAAATCTACACAAAAGGCCATGGACAAACAATCTAACACCCATGGAAACAAAAAACGCTCACATTTTTTCGTATCCAATACAGCTAAGGCCATTGCTAGTAAGCATCATATATGAATTATTTACTTGAGAAACTCGAGCATTTATACAATTAGAGATATATATATATATACACTTCGCACTATGTACTTATTGACTACTAAACTTTATGTGCATACACAGATGCTATTGTGCCAAAAAGAACACGAATCCAACCAACCGCACCTGAACCCGTACATCTCCCAAGATCGGAGAAAATCATTGAAAGTAAGAATTCTCAATCCTTCACTTATATCTCTTTTCTTGTAAAAACTATATATTATTAAAGTTTGTTTTATTTGAGCTATTCTATTAGATTATTATGATTAATTAAACCTAAAATGTCTATTACAGATCCATCTATGAATGTTCGAGTTGACACCCAACCTTCAAACCCTGAAGGGACAGAAGACACACATGTGGAGATGGCGATCAACGATAATTCTTCACCAAATAGTGTTGAAACATCATCTGCTGTTGCTGGTATATGTTACTTTAAATTATGATATTTTGCACTTTAATTTATAACTTTTAAATTAAATGTGCATATTTATGAATATACTTGTTTTTTTACCATCAATGATATTTCCACAGCAGCTAGTACAAAGGAATCTGCGGGTGCTACTAGGATAAGTTAATTTCAATTAAGAAATGTTGCGCTTCATTTATAACTTTTAAATGTACATATTTATTAAAGTACATATTTGTGTGCAACAGAACTAAAAATAAATGTGCGTAGGAAGAGTCGAGGAGTGAAGGCAGAGAAGGTATTTGCGCAACTTGGTACTAAAATACTCGTCACGCTGAAATTGGAAAATGGTTGATGTACATATTCGTACCTCTTTTTAATGCATCTTTTGACTTCTTATTTCGTGCGATTTCCAAAGAAAAGGTTCAAAATAATATAAACTTGTGTAAGAATGGGCTAACGTGCAAGAAATAGAGTCTGCACAAGTTTTGATCTAATTATGTAGGAATTCGAGCGAAATCGGAGTCAAAACGGAGAAGCCAAGGAAAGCTGAGAAGAGGTCGAAATCGACTACAGATACATCAACACAGAACTGAGTGTTGAGACAGATAACAACACAGTAGAAGAAAAGCACTCGATATCGATCTCCATACATCGATATCGACCCGAACCCAAGAATCGAGTGAAGTTGAGCTTGTCGAGCAGAAACAGAGAGGTCGAAATCGACCTTCCTGGTCGACATCGACCATACTTCGACACAAGATAGACACGCTTTTCGAGATGCGGATTGGCTATTCTATCTTCAAGGTGCACGGATTATCTTATAGATATTAGATAGATTGCAGCTGGATTTAATTACTTTTTACCTTAGAGATTTATCAAGTTGTTTAGATTTTTATCAAAATAAAAGACCTATCCTAATTGTTTGGATAGAGTTCATGGTTTAGATAGAAGTTACAATCCTTGGATAGCAAGGGTTAATAGCCTATAAATAAAGCCCTAAGGGGCTGGCATTCGATCACCCATCAACACATTCAGTTTACATACAATAGAGTTAGGAAGAAGCTTTAGGGTTTGGCGTTTGCGAGAGCCGACGTTGAGTTGTAAAGTTTCGAAGTTTTAATGCAAGCTTTCTCTTTTACATCAATGATGAGTTCCATGATGAGGTGCGATTAGTCTCCCTAAGCTCTTAGGGTCGGGGTGAGCCCGACGTTAGCCATGCGTGCCTGAGGTAAGTGTTAGATGTTGATATCGTTGTGTCTATATCATCTCCTACGATACCATGTTTAGTCCTAATCGAAAGAAAAGGGAGTCATGCTAACAACTTGAGTTATAAACATAAAATTTGTAGAGACAATTAGGTTTATTTTCAAGAGTAATCCTAAGAGTTGGTGTACAGCGAAAGCTCGTCCCTCGGGTGAAATAGCGCAATTGTCCGTCTTATTTGCCTTATCGCATGCATTGGTTAACGTTGTGGTAAAGCCTAATCCTAGGAGTTGCTTTTTATATAGTTTATATTCATCGAAACATTGTCTTTACTCTGTTTATCGCTCCTCATTCATCCTTAAGTCTTCGGCCTTTCTTTGCCGACAAGAAGCTAACAACTTTGCAGGAGAAGACATCGATATCGATCCCAGACGTCGATATCGACCACTGTGTTCGTCGACAGTTTTCTCAGTCGACGACGATCATCCCTGCACGAGTTACTGAGATCGACATCGACCCTCCAACCTCAATATCGACCATACTATATCGACTGGCAGTCTTCTGAGCCAGTCGATTTCTGGAACTGACATCGATATCGACCTACCCTAGTCGATATCGACTGCTTGTTTTTGCCTCTACAGGTTTTCTGTTGCAGAAAGGATCGAAAGCCAAGGTCGACATCGAGCACCAAGGTCGAGATCGAGGCTTCTGGTCGACCAAAGACGTGAGCTTTTCAACGCTACTAGGATCCCGCTGACACACCTCCTCGTGGATCGATCCTGACTACCCTTCCACTACAACGGGAGGAAGTCTTGTAATTATTTGCATAAGCTAGGAGTCGGTTTACATTTATATATATCTTTATATTTGTATTTAAGAACTCGATTTCCTTCTACTATCAATGGTAGGTAAAGCAGGAAATATGCAAGGATGGTTTCATCTGAGATTGGATTCATCGCTAGGAACCATATACCCCTCAATGTCAAAAAGTGGAGTAAGGTTACTCCTGAAGTTAAAGCAGTCTTGGAAAAAGGATTGAGTGTGAGTACTATAATTTAAAGTCTTATTTTTTCAATAATTCCATTTAAAAATATGCAAATGAAAATGGTACATTGTCATGATAGTTAATTTTCTTATTTTATAGCCTTTGTTTCATAACCAATTGTATTATATATCACATACTTATATTGAAGTCTTTTTATTGACACTTTGCTCCTATTTCAAAATAGGTTTGACATTGACTTGTCGCTTCCCTGAGTGAAAAGATACGTGCACCACACATTTGGAGTAGCATTTAGTAACTTTTGTACCCAACTGAAAAAGAAATTTCAGAATTTTCCAAATGTCGAGGATCGAAGCCAAAAAGAATAAACCTAGTGAGGTGAAGACTGCTATAGAGTGGGAGTATCTGTGTAATTATTTCTCAAGTGAAGCGTTTCAGGTATTTATAGGAAACTATGTGTGAATCTATTTATATGAAATTTCTTATTGCAGTTCACATGGCTCATCTAACTTTGTTTTAATTACCTGCAGAAAAAGTCCGAACAAAATATTATCAATAGATCAAAACTTAAGTATCATCATAAGGCTGGATCTCGTTCTTTTCTCTTACATGTAGAATCTACGGTAAGTTATATTCTTGTGAATACTTCTTATATCATAAACATTATTTTTTTTCATATTGTTATTACAAATTATTTTACATATTCATCAAACCATTTTAAACACTATCTTTTTTAGTTAGGATTTCGTAGAATTTTTTTTCCTTATTATAATTTTTTCTTATGTTCTAGGCACCAACTACAGGTTTGCAACTAGATGCAATTGACCAATTTATGATTCAATATAAGAGCAAGAAAAAAGGCTGGGATTTGGGAGCAAAAGAGAAATGGGTATGTATTCATTTTGTCTATTCTATTAGAACAAAAAGAAATGAGATTTGTAGAGTTTGATGAAATAAAATTAAAATGAGGTGCGATTTGTCTATTCTATTCATAAAAAAGAACTCTTTATATTGCCAAGAATTAGTAATTGAGTATGATAATGCTCATATATGGAAAATAATTTGTTAACTATGACCCTTATGTTCAATTCGTTGTGGCGCTGATAATCGAAAGTTGAAGTTAGTTATGATAAGATTTGATGCAAATTATTTTCCTTATTTTGAAAATCTGCACTATTATATATGTATTTTAAAGTTTGATATGTATTTAATGCATTAATCATTTATAGGATGAAATGGTGTTGATGCGTTCTGAGGCAACTAATGAAGATGGAACTTGCTCCATGACTGCGGAAGAGATCGTCGAAAAAGTTCTCGAGACAAAGTCAGGCTACATCAAAGGTTCTAGTTTTGGACCGCAACCTATAACCACATGATTTTCCAAATTTGAAATGCACGAGGTATATGAGAAGAACAAAGAGCCGGAACATACAATTCAAGCTCAGAGTCAAGAGATAAAGGATCTAAATGAAAGGTCTACAAAGTTTGAAGAATTCATGGCCCAATTCAAAGACCAAATGGCTGATGTTTAGTATATTTTATCCTAAAACCTCCTATTTAATAAGATTGTTATCTTGGATTTTATTTATTTGATTTACCACTTTTAGACCGATCGATATAGAACATATAATATTATGTTTGCCCATATAAATTTCTATTGCATTTATATTACAATATCTATGTTGTTTCTAATTTGTATGTTCTTGAATATTTGCATCGATGAAGATATTATTTCGCCATAACCTACATTACGGGAGGAAAGTCATTTCATAAAAAAAACATTTTCTATACCGACAAAGTGACATGGTCATTGATAATTGCCTTCAACGAGAGAACTTTTTGTTGCTTCATTGATATATATAACGATGAAAAATATATTCTCTCGCCATTGAATGTTTTTGGTGAGGATTTTTTTTCCGCATTATCATATATTATTTGATGAAATATATTTCATCGCTAAAACGATTCCTATAACGATAGATTCAACTTCATTGTGATAGCATGCTTATAGTAACAAACAATTTCCTCCCCAATTAACTTTTTAATGTTCAAAATTTTGTAATTATAATCCATCATTCGCGAGGAAACTACTATATTAGCGATGAGTTTTATGTCATCGCTAAAGATATTTAACGACTATTATCGATTCTTTCAACATTTTTGACGATGAAATTATTATTTTTAGTGACGAAAATATATGTTGCGAAATAATATCGAGCCAAGTTGATATCATTATTAACGAGAAAATATACAATTTTGCGAGGAATTAAAGTTTCTCACCATGTACCTTTAATGGCTACAATGGAATCCTTTGACTTCTTTCGCGACAAATATAATTACCTATTATGACGAATTTAATAGTCACTAACGACTTACAACGACAAATATTGACTTCGTCGCCAAACGTTTTGTTTGCGACGATTTCATTTTTCCACACTAGACTCTTTTGTGATGATGTTTCAATGACCACTTGAAAAGGAAGCATATTTTTTCGCTAAATATGTTTAGTGACAAAATATCACTTTACAACAAGGAAAAAATTCTTAGCTAAAAGCTAGTGACTTCTGTTGTATTGGTAAATAAGACGGACAATTGCGCTATCTTCCCCGAGGGACAAGCTTTCGCCGTACACCAACGATTAGGAATACTCTTGCAAATAAACCTAATTGTCTCTACCAATTTTATGTTTATATCTCAAGTTGTTAACATGAATCCCTTTTCTTGCGATAAGGACTAAACACAAAATTGTAAGAGATGATCAAGACACAACGATATCAACATCAAGTACTTACCTCAAGCACGCATGGCTAACGTCGGGCTCACCCCGACCCTAAGAGCTTGGGGAACTACTCGCTCTTCATCGCAACAAATATCTTGAATGGAAAGGTAGAAACTTGCATTAAAAGAAACTTTGAAACTTTACAACTCAACGTCGGCTTTCGCAAACGCCAAACCCTAAAGCTTCTCGTACTTTCTAACTCTATTGCTATTGATTGTTCTGTTGTTGAACGTGGAATGAGTAAAAAGCAGCCCCCTAGGGCTTTATTTATAGCCTACTAATCCTTTCTAGCCAAGGAAAGTAGTTCTAATCCTACTAAACCTTGTATTTAAAATTCTATCATATCATAGATAGGATGAGACATTATTATGGTAAATAATAAATATCATAGGGTAAAAAGGAAACAACCCTTAGGACATAATCTATCTAAAATATATGTTAAAACCGTGGCCACAAAGTAGATCTTCAAATCGGATTGCTCAAACCGCATCCAATCCGTGTGAATATTCTACTCGATATCGACATGGTTACTCGATATCGAGTGCTTCATTTCTACCCGATCTGTCTTCACTTCACTCGATCTCTGGTGGTTTGTCGATGTCGATATGTCCACTTGACATGAAGTTGTGTCAAGTGCTCTTCAGTATCTCTAGGTTGTCTTGGCTCAACACATGGTGTCTACGTCGATATGTGTGGTCGATCTCTAGTGCAGGACTCGATCTCGACTGCCTTTCTGCTTCACTTGGCTTCTCGTTTTGACTTCGATTCCGCTTCAATTCGTACACATTTAAACCAAAACTTGTGCAGCCTCTATTTCTTGCGTTAGCTCATTCTGCATAAATTCTCATTATTCTTAATCTATAATCAAGGAATCGAATGGAATATGAAGTCAAAATATGCAATTAAAATGACTATAAATATGTATATCAAAACACCCCATACTTAGAATTGCTTGTCCTCAAGCAATAACGAAGCAATAACCAATACCTACAACACATCCTTCAAGTTTTCGCCCTTGTCAAAAGCAACATCATAGGTGGTAGCAAAGCAAAGCAAGTGAATTTGACGTCATCACACATATATGAGCAACCCATAGGCATAGGCAATTTTAAATCCAACCTCACAGGGATAATGTGTTTGCACTTAACTCTCAATGCGTTTAGGCTATGAAGATCAACTCTCAACTCAATCCATATACAAACTTATAAACATTGCAATTTATAATAATCCACTTCGCAACCAATTATGTAAATGCAACAAGAACCATCAGGAGGACTTTCGCTCAATGGTCTTCGAAGAAGACTCCATTCGGCGGGGTTGTAATGGGGCTTGGTAAGGAAATAAATGGTATGGAATTATTTGGCTATGTGGTGCTTTAAAAAAATTGGGAATCAAGACTCCTAAACTTCAACACAACTCAACTAAACCATATCTCCCAAAATAATGCACTTTCCAACCTTACTTTCTCATGCAGAACTTCAACCTTTCTTTCAAACCTAATAAACCTCTCAAAAATATAAATCTTGCAAAAAATAAAAGAACTAAGGAATAGTTGGCTCATGCACTAAATATAAATAGCTTTTTTTCTTTTTCTTTTTCGAATTGTTTTTGAACGAAAATTAATAAAATAAATAATATGTGCATTTATATGGTGAGCCAAAAATCCTTTTACAATATGCAAACATATACCAACCCATAATTCTTCTTTACCCAAAACTAAACATATGCACTTTCTTTCCACGAGACATTATTCTAACCATTCTATGTCTCAATTCCCAAATGGGGGTCAGGCTCAATTTGGCTATGGATAATTTTGTGGAGTTCACAATATAAGACTCATTCTAATGTTTTGGCTTCAAGCATAGATAATGCAGGATAAGTAAAGAGAGGATAAACATGGCTTAAAAGATGCCTCCATCATTTAATTCTCATAAACATAAACATATATATGTATTAGTTTTGAATAACTATCACAACATTTAGAGATGCATAGGAAGAATAAATACACTTAAGAAAGCAGAGGGATTTTTAATGTTCTCCCTATAGGCCAAAATTCTCACTAGGACAATTTTGTTGGATTTTGTTTTTAGCCTAGGATCATATGTGCTCAATTTCATCACAAGTTCACAGTCTAGATAAAAAATAATTTTAAGGACTTAGGCTAAACCATCCAAATATGGCATAGGATTTACATGATCAAGTCAGCTATTGATTTTTCATCATTGGACATCTAAGTAGGGCCTAAAACAAAGTAAATATGCTTTTTTTTTGTTTTTTTTTTACGTTTTCTAATTTTTTTTTGGATTTTTGCATTTTTATGAACTAAAAAACTAAGAACTAAGAAAATAAACTTAAACATGAATGCAAAACAGGAAAACCAAATAAGACACGTTTGATCCCCACCCCATAGTTAAAATATACAGTGTCCTCATTGTATTAAAAGAAAAACAAGGGTGAAGAGAGAAACCCACAGAGCAACCTACGGATGAGGTCGATTTCAGGTTAAGTCGATGCCAGTAGTCGATGTCGAGTAAGAATGTCGATGTCGACTGCATCTGTGTGTTGGAAGAAGTCGAAGTCGAGGGTCACCATGATGAGGTCGATATCGAGTGCATTGTATTGCTCCTAAGTGATCGATATCGATCACAGGAGAAGGCTCGACCCTAGGCACTCGATGTCGACTGGCCTAGCCGATCTCGAGTGCTCCCAGGACAACCACAAGAAAATCCAAAGGGGCAAGCAGGCACATTGCCGCTGTCAATCTAAGAAGCAGACGTCAATTGCACGAGCCGCGGAGCAAAGGAGAAAAAATACAAAGGAAAAATTAATAAACATGAAATGAATCACCTACAATTGATGTAAATAAGATATTACAACATTGTTTTTGGAAAAAAATATCGATGTTAATGTGAAACTTTTTATTTCTCTACATATCTTTAGATAGCTAAAAATGCAAAATAACAATGTTTTAACATTAGGTGAATCAATCAAAATGTAATTATATTCATGCATTTAAGTCGACATTACAAAGAGAAACTATGTTATAAATCATTATAGACATCGGTTTATAACCGATGTGGTAAAGTTTGATTTTTAACGCCACCCACTAACATGTCGAATTTTTGTTTATTAACATCAGTTTATAACCGATGTCTATGAACAGAATTATAGTAGTGTATGGGCTTTGGACGATGTTAATCCTCGGGTGTATTGCTATAGACCATAGTGAGATATTAGTACTAACATAGTAATCCTTGAGCTTGATGGAATGTTGGTATGCAGCGGTACTTGTATACCTTTAATTTAATAATGCTTGGTAGTTAGCACAAGTATGATGTGATTTATCTGATTGTTATGACATGCAACTTCTGTGATGAGATATGATGAATCCTACTATGTGTGATGATATAGTAGATGTGTTACGGTATGTAATCGTTATTTATGCGATTATGATATGCTAAAGAATGTGTGGTATGATTTCTATGATACATGATACCTTGAGTTCGGAATGTTAGAAATAATAGAACTTGACCTGATAAAATTTAATTATGACTTGGAACCTAGGAAGAGAATATGAGATTAGCCCCTAGAGGTGGATGGTAGGATGATTTAGAGGATTGGAAATGCTTTTGACTAACACAGGATTTTGAAGGATTTGGAATGAAGCTTTAAAAAGGGCTAACTTGAATTTTGAGAAAACTAACGCAAACCGGGCTTTCATCATAACGCTCCACGAAGTGGATACAAGCATTCTATAGGTGCACTTGTAGATTGCTTGCTAAGACCTAGCTGAGACGCTATGATGCTTTTTGAGTTATATATGATATGACCGAGAAGTCGAAGTAAGCATGTGATAAGGGTCCATATCACATTCTCGCTATGACCGATTGGGGATATTATGATCATGACAAAGATACTATGAGGATTTCGTAGGTGCACTTATGAGGTACTTATGGGATCAATGGCATGATCCTTGGACTAACCTATTTCAAAACTTCATCCCCTTGATTTAAAATGATTTTAGTCTCGAGAGCGAGACTTGTTTTTAGAGGTGGATGATGTAAAGGCTCGGATTTCCAAATCCTAATTTTCGGAAAAAGGAAATTAAGAATGAATTTAAAGTTGGAATTTGAAGGGAAAACTCATTAATTCGGATTTAAAACTCATGGAAAGGATTTCCGACCTAAAATAAAAATTTGAAAACTAACTTGGCATGGCGACATTGATTCTCAGATTTTCAAAATCTAATAGCGCGAGAGAGAGCGGAAATTGGGAAACTAACGTCGGAAACTAATTTTGGGACTAACCTCGGGATTCGAACTTGCAACGTCAAAATGAAGACTCTCGCCCTCACTCCCTCTAGGCTCTAGCCCTAGTCGACATTCCCACACACCCTAACCCATCTTGGAGCCAAAATTTGGAGCCATGAGCCAATTTAAAATTGGTCAAAGATGCCATTTCCGCATTTAGAGAAACACCCACAAATGCTTTCTCCTTCAACCCATGCTTGCCTCCCATTTTTGGGTAATGAGACAACACAACTTGCATCTCTCTTGACTCCATCCGAACAGCCCCTTTATGCACCCTTCTCCCTAATAAAAATCAGATTCATTGGCCTCTCTTACTCACCATACAAATTAAAACACAATCCTAACCAAGAAACACAAAAACCTTATCCTTTCACTCTCTCTTCTCCCTCCTTTCTCCCATGTCATGTGAAACAAGAGCCCAAGACTCCTCTTTTCCCAGCTGAGCACAATCCCAAACACCACCATGACAGCCCCAACAACATCCTCCCTCCTCCTTCCTTTCATTAAAACGCCAAGGACCAAACCAAGCTCTCTAGATCACTTCCTCCATGTTTGTGTTCAAGGAAGGCCAAGCTATCTCCTTTCCCCCTCTCTTCTTCAATGGCCAGCAACAGCAGCTCCACAGTCACCTCCTTGACGTTCTTCAAGCATCGAAATAAGCTCAACAGCCTTAAGAAGCCCCGAGAAGTCCTAGACGACCCAAACTCATTGTTTTCGGTTTTTGGAGAGGTAAAGGCTCGTTTTTCCCACTTTTCACCTCCTACTAACTCAAAGTTCACACCTTGAATACTCTCTAACAATCCTAGACATCCTCGTGCAAGAACGAGCCCAATCAAAGCCCGGATGAAGATTCTAGAGCAAACCGAAGGAAAAGAAGAAAACTTGGGTGAGTATCCTCATTCTCCCGATTTTTCTTGTGTTTTATGTGTACTAACATGGGTTTTGACGTTGGGAAAAGGTTAGGTTAGAGTTAGAAAGGCGAACCATAACAAACGAGGCCAAACGAGCTAAAAATCAGTAGCTTCAGGCCAAACTCACCGCCGCGAGTAAGAACTCGCGACCGCGAGTTAGAACATGGCATCAGGGTTCCATCTCACCGCGGGGAGTGGCCCCTGTCGCCACGGTGAATGACATCCCAGGGGAGCCCTTGAAGACTCTCCAGCGTCACCACAACAAAAGCCTTCCGCGGGGGCGAGAGCCCATCTCGTGGGGGCGACTTGACCCTCTCGCGGCCGTGACACCCCAGTCTCGCAGGGTGTTCGCTGGGCCTTTTTCGCGGCAGTGAAATCCATTTTCACCGCGGCAAAACACCCTTAGCTGCATTGGTTTATCTTGCTAACATGGGGTCTTGGACGAACATTTTCAAAAGCCGAATTTGACATTTTGGAGGATTTAAAATGATTGACTTGATGACTTAAACTCGGGTTTTGTAAAATGAACTTGACGAGTATTTAAAGGTCAGAAGTCCTAACTATTTAACTCAAATTTTGAAATGGTTTTGAGACTAACCTAGGGATTTGGTGTATTCGTTGACTAACTAGCATGATGATGTGATGGTGTGACTAGAAAAGGAGATTTAATTTCCTACACAAAACATTGAAAAAAGGCCTAAAGAAGTCATATACGTGGAGAAGGAGGAGCAAGGAATCTCGTATTTTGAAACACCGTTAACTGGCGCCTGTCGCGTTGAACGGCGCTCGCCGCCCCTTTTAGATGTTGATCCGATTGTTGATCCTCGTCTTACCATAAAGCAATCTTCGAAACAATGGTCCCCTGAGGTTTCTAAACCTGAACCACCCTTTTCCCATGCCTTGAGAGCTGATAGGAAGTGGGAAGATGAGCAAATCTTATATGATACGTTTGCACATTGTGAGATAAATATTCCAATTTTGAATTTAATTAAATCTATACCTCACTATGCTAAATTTTTGAAGGAGTTATGCACTATGAAAAGAAAGCAAAGGTTGAGGAAAAATGAAAAGGTAAGTTTAAATGAAAATGTGTCTGCCATGTTACAAAAGAGATTGCCTGAGAAATGTGGAGACCCAGGTATGTTCACTATCCCATGTGTGATTGGAAACATGTTAGCTGGTAATCGAGTCTAATATGAAATATTAATCAAACCGAATCCTAGTCCACGCAAATAAAATACAAGACTTCCTTCCGCTGTAGTAGTAGGGAATCAGGATCGATCCTCAAGGAGGCGGGTCAGCAGTTTCCTGAATAGTCTTTAGACTTCCTGTGTATGTCGACCAGTAGCCTCGATATCGACCAGTTATGTCTATATCGATAGGGGTTGTCGATTCCTAGTGTCTGTGTCGATCTGTGAAACCTACAGAGAAGAACAGAGAACAAAGGCACTCGATATCGACTGCTTGTGTCGATCTCGAGTGGGTCAGCGTGCTTCGGTCGACTTAGAAGACTGCTGTCTAGGGTTCCCTCGATGCAGTGCACTCGATATCGACTGGGTAGGTCGAGATTGAGTTGCTTCACAGACGGTAAACAGAAAGTAACGAACGAACAAAAATAATAAAGAAAGTAAATAAAAGATAATATTTTTGGGTTTTTGTTTTATATAACTAAAAGCTCCTAAGGTAGGGATTCACCGCGACAATAACCATGCATGCATTATTACTTTAATCACATAAAAGATTAAGCTTTTATCATCACCAATTAGGAATAGAGGCTTTCGCATAAACGCCTAATTGTTTCTACCTTTTCATAATTAGCGTTTAGTCAACTTTTATAGGCAAAACCTAATTACTATCCAAATTCATATATATAATCCACTTTCGCTTCATATAGGGTAAATAAGGAATGATCCTAAATTCACATGAAGGATTGAGTGCGGGGTAGAAGATGAAATCGCATAATCAAATAAGGAACTCAAGCATACTTACATGGCTATTGTCGGGCTCACCCCGACCCTAGAAGTAGGACGACTACTCACTCTTCATTGGGCAAAACATCATTGCATAAAAGAAAGAACTTTGCATTAAACTTGAAAAGGAAACTAATCGTACAACCACCGCTTCTCTCTATCTCTCTCCTACTCTCGCCTTTCTCATTCTCTTTGCTTGTGATCGAATGATCGTTGATTGGTTGAATGGTTATTGAATAACCCTTGCTAGCCAAGGATTGGAGTCCTAATCCTACTACGATTGGTAAAGGTAAATTCTATCTAAACTAAATTATATCCTAAAATAAAATATTAAAATAGGTAATATTCCCTAACATGCTTGGAATATACCTCTAAGATAGATGATCTTGGTAGATGATTGATATCTTCGTGGCTAAGAAAAATCTTTCAAAGATCCAGCCCAATCCGCGTCTCTTACGCGTCTGTTGCTCTAGTCGATATCGAGTGGACATGTTGATATCAAGTGCATTATATCGAGTTGACTTAATTCATTGTGGTCAACATTGCTCTGGTCTCGATCCTGCTCTTTTCTCCTCAGTCGACCTCGGGTGGTTTGGTCGATATCGAGTCTCTATGTCGAGATCGAGTGGTTATCTCGAGATCGAGTCTTTTCTACTCGAGATCAAGCTCTTTTTTGATGTCTTGTCTTTATTCCAAAATGCTCCGTTTTCTGCGAAATCAAACCAAAACTTATGTAGACCTCTATATCTTGCAAATGAACTCAAACTACATAAATTCACTACTTTCCCAACTCGAAAGTATAAAATATGCATAAAAACGTAATATATGTAAGCATGAAATATGGTGAAATATACGCACATCAAAACACTTGATTTACTAGAGCTCCATTGGATTTAGGTGCTTCAATCAATGTGATGTCTTGTGGCTTATATATTTTTTTGGGTCTAAATGCTATGATAAAAAGAGGTGTGACAGTACAACTACCTGATCGATCTCAGATCAAGCCTAAAGGAGTTGTTGAGGATGTTTTAGTGAAAGTTGATGAATTAATATTTCCTGTTGATTTCTTTACATTAGATATGGAACAAGGAACACCAGATACTTCAATTATCTTAGGAAGACCATTCCTCCGAATTGCTAAGACAAAGATTGATTGTTGTGAAGGTTCCCTAACCGTGGAGTTTGACGGTAGAAAGATTGAGTTTTCTATTTATGATCCTATAAAACTTTCTCATGAGAATTCTTTGGATGCTCTTAATTCTAATAATATTGAGTGCAAGGATGAATCTAAAGAGTTTTTAAAAGTTCCTAAGGGAAAAGATTTACTTAATGTTGAATCTTCAAACAATTTGAACTCTTTTTGTAGGGAAAGAAGAGCTTAAGATGGAATTTGAATGTGTGATTAGTCCACTTGAACCTATTTTTCTACCCTATGAAAATTTAATTTCTAAGAAAGTGGAGGTGTTTGCAATTTTAGGACAACCTTCAGGAGGGATTCAAGTTAAGGAGAAGAAATTGATGGAGGAAATAGATGAATGTTTAGACAGGGCATTACATCTTCCCAAGGTGCCATCACTTGTCAAGAAAAGAGCAAGTGTGGAGGACCCTGGTGGAGTCACTTGATCCAAGGAGAGCAACACATCGAGCGAAAGACGTGAAATAAAGGCACTTCTTGGGAGGCAACCCAAGGTAAGTACATAGTTTATTTCATTTTTGCAATTGTTTTTCAATTCAATAAAGTAGTACAAGTCTATTTTCTGCATTGTTACAAGATCTTGGGTGAGAACTAACTTGTAGGAAAGTTTGAACGAAGAAAAAGAATAGAAGTAAAACACCGATAGACCGGGGCCCGCCGCCCCGTCGATGTGGGACGCGGATTCTATTTTTGAAAGGGCACGAGATCTTTAGGATTCTATCTATCTTATATCTTTTTTCCTTACCGTTTTCTATCTAGACACTTTCCATCTTCTATCTTTTACACTTTCTCAAACTTTTTCCCCAAACAACACAAGAAACCCTAAGACCCTCTCACTCAAATCCAAATTTCAAATCCTGAAACCCTTGAGTTCAATCAAAAAGCCTAATTTTTACTATACACCATCAACCATCCATAACATCTTCATCCCCAAATCCAGAATTCAATCAACTACTACCCTTCATCCATCAATTCTAAACCCAAATTCTAAGCTTCAATCAAATCCAAGTTCTTTCCACCACCGCTACCATCTTTTTCACACAAGAAGGCTTTGTAACCAAGTTGTGCACTTAAAGAAGTCAATTGGAAGGAGTTTCAACGTCCGAACAGTGATGTTTGAAATTCAGATTTTGAGATCACCGTTTAACGGCGCTTGTCACTCCAAAACCGGTGCCCACCATCGTTGTAGAGAGGCCGTTTTTCTTGATTCTATGTGAGTTCTCTTGTGTTCTTTTTCGATCTTAAGCACTATGTCTTTGGTTCATAGCATGGTGCAACCATCATACTTAACTGACGAGCAGGAGAATCACTGGATCAACCTTGGAAGTAGGGATTATCACTCAACGGTTTTCTTTGATGTGGAAACATTGCATTGTTTTGGTTTATTTGAGCATGTTTCCGAGCTTCTTAGAAAAGGTGGGTTGGGTGACTTTGTTGAATGTAGCGCAGCCACATACCCAACCTTGGTGAGAGAGTTCCTGGCCGGCCACCCTAGATTATTGCTATGAGAAGGAGATTCACTTTTGTTTGTGAGGAAAGGAATTCCTAGTGACTAAGGATATCATTGCTCAAACTTTTGGAGTCACCAAGAAGTGTTCTAGTTCTTGGACCTCGATGACAGTGGACCCTCTTACACATGAAACTTGGGTAGTAGCCACAGATCGCCCATTTAGGTATAAGGGGGACTATTTTGACTACATGATCACTCACCTTGCGTTGAGACTGTGCTATAGAGTGTTGAGTCTTACATCCTTTGGTTTGGTTGACCCTAAATTGGGTTCTTTGAGGGGATGATTGTATACCTATTATCTAATCCCTGAAGCTATGAGAACTCCAGATTGGGTTCAATTGTTCTTAGAGAAGTGTATGGAGATGATCAACAATGCAAATGAGCGCGTAAATCGCACTATCACTTTTGGAGGTTTGATAGCATTGATTGCTCATCATCTCGATGTTCATCTTCATGGAGTGCAGCCCCTGTGTGAGAGATTTGTCTTGATGGAGTGCTTCTTGGAGCCGCACTCGGCGCATGGTTGGTTGGCGGAGAGGAACTTGACTTGTTTTTGAAACCTCTTAAGTTAGTCCTTTATGAATTGATCTTTGAAATCGGGATCTATCTCTTGGGATGGCTCATATAAGGAAATCGATGGGGCGGGCCTTAAGTCAGAGGCCGTAGGAGTCCCATAAGTGTTATCAAATTCCATCAACCTCTCTATGGTATCCTAAGCATGTTGTGGTGGGAGCTTTAGATACCCATATGAGGTGTAGGTGTTGATTATCTCCTTGGTTGCCACATCAAGAGCGTTGTAGATGATTTATTGAATGACATATGGTGGTTGCCCATGTGTAGAACAGGAGCTTAATACCTCTTTGAACCGTTCCCACACTTGCGCCAATGTCTCATTAGGCTTTTGCTCGAAAGCCATGATCTTTTGGCGTATCACCGCCATCTTGGATGGAGGGAAGAACTTGTTGAGGAATGCATCCTTGACTTCATTCCATGTGTGAAGCGATTGTGAGGTTAGGTTCTCCAACCATTGTAATGATTTCCATGCGAGAGACGAACGTAATGCCTTTAGTTTAACATATTCTAAGTTAGGTCCATCGGCAATTGTATCAAAAAGGTCTAAGAAAGTAGTAATATGTGCCAAAGAGCACTCATTAGGTTTCCCTTTAAAAGTTTGTCTCCTAATTTCGGTTAGGAAACTTGTTTTAATTTCAAAATTAGAAAAAGGGATAAGAATAGCTGATTCGGGCACGATTAGCATTGGATGCATGTATTGCTTTGCCGTTTGAGGGAGTTGATTAAGTTGGGCTTCCTATTGCCTCTTTGCTTGCTCCTTTCTATCGGCGTGTGCCATTTGTGCCGCTTTTCTAGTGGTAAGATCTTCAATTTGTTTCCTAAGATGCTCGATCTCTTGAGCTTGGGTTTCTTGATTAGCCATGATTCTTTGAAACCTCGATTGAAGATGGAGAAATCACTCAGGGTCGTCTAAACCTTTCAATTTAGGCGTGCGATCAGCGCGTCGCATAAACTATAAAACAACACTAAAAAAGAACATTAGATGAACTACTTAGGGCCCGAATGACCGCGTCCCCGGCAACGGAGGCAAAATTTTAAGTAGGGGACAATTGATATAAAATATAAATAATATAGTCATCCCTAGCCTCTCAAATAAATTCAAGACTCCCCCACCGTAATGGAAGGGTCAGGATCGATCCACAAGGAAGCGTGTCAGTGGATCCAAAGTAATTCGCACAAACGTTCTACAGAAGTCGACCAGAAGCTCTCGATGTTGATTGGTACAGTCGATCTCGCGTGAAGCTGTCGATCTCGAGTATTGTTCTTGCACAGACAAAAGGCAAAAGCAATCGACGTCGACTAGGGTAGTTGATGTCGAGTCAGTCACAGAGCTCGATTGACACAAAAAACCATCGATCGATCTAGGGCAGTCGATCTCGACCTATTCAGTCGATATCGACCACTCCAACAGAAACCAAATTTGTCGGCAAAGAAGGTCGAAGAATGTAAGGTTGAGAAGGATGATGTGAACAGAAAATCCAGAGTTTAAAGCAATGATTTAAGAAGGTTCTAAATATAATAAAAAAAGCTTCTAAGGCTAGGGATCACCACAAGATTAACCACACATGCATAAGATAGAGTAAGACAAACCATTATGCTATCACATTAAAGGAACAAGTTTTTGCCGTTACCAACAACTAGATATATTCTCGCAAATAAACGTAATTGTCTCTATCGATTTTATGTTTATAATCCAAGTTGTTTGCATGAATTCATTTTCTTTTGATAAGGGCTAAACAAAAAAAGGTAGGAGATGATCAAGACATAACAAATATCAACATCAAACTCAATCAAGCATGCATGGCAAACGTCGGGTTTACCCCGACCCTAAGAGCAAAGCGACTACTCGCTCATAGTAGAAGAGAACATGATTGAATAAAATAAAAACTTAACTTTCATAAAAGAACAAACTTGAAGTCTTCACAATCCCGACGTCGGCTCTCGCAAGCACCAAAACCCTAAAGCTTCCTAAAACCTAAAACTCTATTGCTATTGATTGTATTGTGTTTGGTTAGATGATTCCTAAACTCAGCCCCCAAGGGCTTTATTTATAGCATACCACTCCTAGCTAGCCTAGGAGAGGAGTTCTAATCCTAGTAAAAGAGGTTTATATAAAATTTTATCTAATATTGAAAAAGGATGAAACATTAATGGGTACATAATAAAAATCCTAGGGTAAATAGGAAATACCCATAGGAATAAAATCTATCTAGGAAATAATAGAAAATGTGGCTTTATATCTTCTCCTCGGACTAGCATTGCTCGAATGCGTCTGTTGTTGTCAACAAGACCAGTTGACGTCGACCACTTCACTCGATGTCAAGCGCTATGCTTCCTGCTTGATCTCGTCTCTTCACTTCAACTCGGTCGATGTCGAGCAACTTAGTCGATCTCAAGTCATGTCGAGTACTCTTCTAGTAGGTGGTCATTCTCTCGTTTGGTACCTAGTTTCTGGGCGATTTTCTCCAGTCGATATCGAGATCGACTGCTCTATTTTGATTCTTAGCCTCTCGTTTCGACTTCGATTTCGCTCCAATTTCTGCACAATTAAACCAAAACTTTTGTAGACCTGTATTTCTTTTAAATATGCACATATTACACAAATTCAAAGCATTCCCAAACTATAATGCAAATATAAGATAGAAATTGGCATAAAAGATAGGCATAAAACATGGTCATTTTAGCGGACATCATTTATGTTTATGCATTGAGGACAATGCTTCATTTATGTGTGAGGGGAGTGGTTTATGTTAGTTAGTTGAGTTCATGTTTATGTTTTTAGTTTCATGTTTTGTTTTAAGTTGTTTGAATTATATTTAATTTGATTTTGTTGTTCCATTTTTATGTTTAGTTTTCTTACTAAAGACAAATATATATATATATATATATATATATATATATATATATATAAATAATTGAAAAATGTCAAAAACCCCAAAAATATCATGCATTGCATACATATGTGTTATTCAAATACCCATCTAGCTTATTTTGTCCTCTATTTCATTTTGACATGATTATATAAATCCCATGGAATTCTGGATGATTTGACCTTATCTTGGAAATTTATTTTATGAGATATGACTTAGCATATGTAATTGAGCATGTATGATCTAAGTTTCTAGGCATGATTGAGATCCAACAAGAATTGTCCTAGTGAGAATTTTTAGCCTTATAAGGGATTGCAACTATATTTTCCCTTTCACTTTTGTTGTGTGATTTACTCTTTCTATGCATCTATCTATGAGTATTGACATGATTATCTATTTTTGATGTTGATTATATACATGATCATTGCTTATAAGTTGCATATGATAGAGGCATATTTCTTAGCAGATTTTATCCATACCTACACAATGTTATGTCTATGTTTGAAGCCAATTTGAGTCTTTAGCCATTTTCTTTGAAGCTCCAAAAAATTCATGTTTCCTAGCATATGATAAGCCTTACCCATCCGGGAATTAGGATTTGGAGTTGGTTAAGGATGATATTTTGGGTTTAGAGGAAAAGCTAAAGTGAGTGCATATTGTCATGGTTTTGAGTGAGATGTAATGTTATGTGCTTATGGTCCTTATATTTGTAATTTATGTTTATGGCTCAAGAAAAGAAAAGAAAAAAAATTTCGAAAAGAAAAGAAAAAAAAAAGAAAAACCAAAAAAGAAAAAAGAAAGAAAAAGTTATAAAATAAGAGCCATATTTATTCATTTGCATACGAGAGCTGGGTAAATGTTTGGTTGAGATTTTTAGAGTTTATATACTTTTAGAGCTTAATGTTAATATTTTTTAGAGTTATGTTCTTTTGAGAGCTTTATGTTATTTTTGAGTTGTTTTGAGTTATGTTGAAAGTTTTAGGAATCTTAGTTCCCGGAATTGAAAGCACCACATGACCAAATACAATTCAGTGCTCTTATGTTCTACCAAGCCTCATTACAACCCCACCGAATGGAGTCTTTTTTGAAGATTTCCATTGAGCAAAAGTCCTCTTGATGTTGCTTGTTTGCTTTGATGTATCAGATGGAAATATTGTGATATAAGTGTCAATATTCAGGTTGATGTTTGCATATGGAGTTGAGTTGAGTGTATGCTTAAAAGCCTAAATTTGTTTTTAGATCTTCCACTAATTGTCATTGACAAATTTCTTTCCTAATCAATTAGAGATACAATTTTTAATGGAGATTAGAGATACAATTAATTCTAAACAACTAAAATAATTGTACTCGAGGAGTGTAGCTTAGTTGTACGGAGAATTCACATCATAGTTTTATTTTATTTTGTGGGTAAAGTTATATGACAACTGAAGACTCCACCTTGATTGTAAGACCTTGAGCAACTAACCTGTAGGTCATACCAAATGATGATGAAAGACAAAACAAAGCCTTGGTTTCAAGGTCTTGAAACCATGGTCTATCCTTCTGCATTTAAACCTCTTTATGCAACGTTATTGTCTAAAGTATATTTTATATAAGAGACTATTTCCAGGACTTTTGCAGAACTTGTTGTTTTGGGTTCGCCCATATACAGATGGGCTTATGGGCCTTATATTTTGGGCCTGCTTTGGTATATCTATTTCATATATATTCTTGCATGCTATTGACTAACCCGTTTAGGAAAGTGGATCACATGAAATCGACCCAAGAATCAAATCCAGGATTGTTGATCTCCAAGGAGCATATCATGGATTGAAGCATTTGGAAAGAACTGATTTGGGAGGAATTCAAACTTCAATGGATTTCCCTCCCCATCCTTGGTGAGAAGAACAACTATATATAGACGAATCCAAGAAGACGATCGACACTCAGCAAGCAACCTCTTACAACGATCAAGTCTTCCTAAGCATTCATCGTCCACAGTTTCTCTCCTTGTCTTAAAAGTTTAGCGTGTTGTTTTTAGTTGAGAGAAACACAAGAGCTTATTGTACAAGTCATTCATTTTACATTAAGAGTTCGTATACTCGATCTAAGACATACTCCTATGTGTGGTGAGGGCTTTTATTTCTCTTGTAAGGTTGAGTGCTAGAATAGAAGCGGTGAGGATTTGTATAGAAGAAGGAAGTTCTTCTAGGAAGTTCTAGGCTCAAGGAAAGTGAAATAAGAAGTGTTGAATCCTACGGGTTGGTAACCCTAGGCGAGGACGTAGACCAAGTTGGTACCAAACCTCGTTAACAATTCGTGTGTTCATTTATTTATTCCGCATTTACTTATATCACTTGTTTTTTACTTAGTCAAGATCTGATAGTCATATCAAGGTCTTGACAAATTGCTTGAAAATTCTCAAAAGATATTTTTTTGGAAAAATCGAGCATACTCTATTCATCCCCCCTTCTAGAGTATTATTCATCACCTCATAGACTCTTTAATTGGTATCAGAGCTTGGTTCATTATTTGATCTAACAATCTTTCGCATTTTTATAATGTCTACCATAGGTGATGAAGGTTTTGCCCAAGGGAGATCTACCAACAGACCCCCACTATTCTGTGGCAACAACTCCGTCCATTGGAGATCTTTGATGCAGATGTTTATCATCGATCAAGATCTTGAGTTATAGGATCTGGTTAAGAAGGGTCGACACATTCCAAAGAAGACTAATGAGACTGGAAAAGAAGTTGACAAAGCTGAAGACGAATATACTCAAACAGATATGGAGAATGTCGCAAAGAATTTTAAAGCTATGAATTTGTTATATTGTGGACTTGATGCTAATGAATTTAATCGTGTTTCCTCTTGCAATAGTGCCAAGGAGATTTGGGACAAGCTGGTGGTCATATACGAAGGCACTGTTCAAGTTAAGGCAAGCAAGATCAACATCTTTCTTCGACAATATGAGCTTTTCAAGATGAATCCTGATGAATCAGTGAAGGAAATGTTTACAAGATTCACTCAAATTGTGAATAAGCTCAACTCACTTAGAAAAACCTTCTCCAATACAGAGAAGGTAAGGAAGGTTCTCAGGAGTCTCCCTAAAACCAAGTAGGGTCCTAAGGTTACTGCAATTGAGGAAACTCAAGACCTTACCACACTGCCATTAGATGACTTACATGGAAAACTCATTACACATGAGATGATATTAAATGAAGAAGATGGAGAAGTTCCTTCAACTACAAAGAATCTTGCACTCAAAGCAAAGAAAGAAGAAGTACAAACCGATGATGATGAAAGTGATGATGATGAGGATGACCCTTTTGCTCTCATCACTAGAGGACTAGCACGAATACTAAAGATGAAGAAACAGTTCTCCAATCGAGACAATGCTGGATCATCCATGTTCAAAGGTAAGTCCTCTAACCCATCTAAAAAGCCGAAAGTACTAACATGCTTTGAATGTGGTGAATTAGATTATCTTGTAAAGGAATATCCTTTGAAGAACAGGAACAAATTCAAGAAGAGCGAGCGAGCAAAGAAAGAGAGCTATGCTAGCCACATGGAGTGACTTAGATTCCTCAAGTGACTCAAATACAGAAGGAGATCAGGCAAATCTTTGTCTAACCACTGAGCATGAGGAAACTAAAAGTCAAGACCTTGAGAAAGTGGTAAGAAGCTTGATATCTAGCCCTCCTGACATTTTATCTGAGTTTTTAAGAAATATGATTTCTAATGAAGAGGCTTACAACAGTGAAATCAACATCTTCAAAGAAAAGCTGAAAGATCAACAGAAATGCATAAGTGAAATGTCGCTGGAAATGAAAAATCTTAAATCTTCTCAGTCAGCTCTTGACATTAAAGTCAAGACCTTGACATCAGAGAATTCTGATCTCAAGCAAAACCTATCCTCTCGAAAGCTTTGTAATGATGATTTAGAGAAAGAGAAGGTTAAGCTAACTGAAAAGTGCAAAGACCAGCAGGCATCACTCATACAATTCACGAGATCTAAAGCCAATCTCGATAAGATGTTAGGTGAACAACAACTATCAATTAATAGAAGTGGTATTGGATACAATAAAAATTTTCCAAAGAAACCCAGTACCACTTTTGTTAAAGCAAAAGGTAATTGGTGCTCACCTACTTGTTTTTACTGTTGTCAGAAAGGGCAAGTGAAGGAAACCTGTCCATATAGACGAAGAGATCCTCACATCATCAAAAATACATTTCCAGTACGTTTAAACAAACAGATAAGACAAGTTTGGGTTCCTAAAGGGACCAGACTACCCAACCTGGTATCCCCATTATGAATCTAAATCTATGTATTAGTCTAGCCGGAAGGGTTGATGTTTGTTTTGCAGGATATCACCAAGACCAATGAGCCAAGATCGATTATGGATAGGGGATGCTCTCGGCACATGAGTGGATGCTTTAGGGTCGGGGTGAGCTCGACGATAGCAATGTAGGGTAAGTACATCAAATGTATGATTTTTATGCGATTCCGTCTTCTATCATTTGCATGATCCTTTGCGAAAGTTGAGGAGATTCATTATTTGCATTATTGAAGCGAAAGCCAATCATATTGTGAAATTGGATTACTCATGAATTGGATAGTAACTCTTAGGAATTATGCGAGAGCCTCTAATCACCTAAAAGTTTGTAACGAGAGTTATTTGACGGAAAGACATTAAATTTCATAACTTTAGCATCATACTTGCATGAATAACGTTGTGGCATGAATCCCCGACCTTGGAAGCCTTTAGTTTATTGAAGTCATATAAAAAGTTTGAATTTTTATTTCTTTCCATCTTTCCTACATCATTCTACGCTCTTCGGACTTCTTTTCTGACATTAGGTTACGTTTACAGTTTCTGTTGTTGACATCGAAATCGACGGGCAAGGTCGATATCGAGCACTAACATCGATATCGAGGTCTATCTCGAAGTCCACTGCTTTGCTTTTGTCTTCTGCAGGAAACTACTGGAAATCGACCAGAACTGAGGTCGATATCGACCAGACACATCGATATCGAGTGCCTCTTGGAGTCGAAACCTTGATCATGATTGCAACTAAGGAAGTGCTGACATACCTCCTCGTGGATTCGATCCTGAATTACTCTACTACTACATAGGGAGGGATTCTTGGATTTTATTTGCTTGAACAGGGAGTTGGCTTAGTTGTGATATTTATTTGATATTTTGTTTAAGCGAATCAACCTCCCCCTTTGCGAACAAATTGGCGCCGTTGCCGGGGAGGCAATCAATCGCCACCTAAGTTTTCTCACGATCTTTTCTTAGTGCTTATTTTGCAGGTTTATGCGATGCTCTGATCGCGAACCTATCCTGGAAAGCATAGTTGAGCCTGAATGTTTCTTCCATCTTCGCAACATAGCTATTCAAATCATGGCGGATAACGAGACACAGGCTGAGACCATTGAGCGGTTGAGGAAAGAAATTGAGGACCATAATGCTACAATCGCTGCTGAAAGGGCCGCCGCTGCTGCAGAGCGAGCCCATGCTGATAGGCAGGAGTATGCGCGCAGACAAGCCCAAGAGCGGCTCAATCCATATCCACAGACGACGATGCAATATATGCATCCGCCGCTACATGTTCCTGAATCCGCTATTTTAATTCTTCGTTCTAACTATGAAATAAAAATAAACTTCCTATCTGAGATTAAAAGAAACACTTTTGAATGAAGACCTAATGAATGCCCTATGCAACATATCTCTACTTTCATGGACTTATGTGAAACTATTGCTGATGGTGTGAATTTAGAGTATGTTAGACTAAAGTCTTTTCGATGGTCTTTGGGAGGGAAGGCATTGCAATGGCTAGAGATTTTGGCTCCACGCTCGCTGAGGACATGGGTTGAGGTGAAGGATGCGTTCCTAAACAAGTTCTTTCCTCCATCCAAAATGGCGATGCTGCGACAAAGAATCACTGCTTTCAAACAAAAGCCAGGTGAAACATTGGCACAGGCGTGGGAGCGCTTTAAAGACTTGCTAAGATCATGCCCGACGCATAGGCAACTTCCATATGTCATCCAGGAGATCTTCTACAACTTCCTTGATGCACCGAATAAGGAGAGAATTAATTCATACACCTCCTATCGGTACATTGAGCTCACACCAACGGAGGCCTAGGAGACGATTGAGAGGCTCGTCAATTTTGACAACACGTATGGGACTGCTGCGGCCTATGACTCAAGGCCTGCCCTACCTATGCCACTTTATGAGCCTCCAAAGGAGATAGATCCTGATGTGCGGCAACAATTCCAAAATGATCAGACACACCGCCTTCAAAAGCAAGTCAGGTTCCTGAGCAACAATCACCCTTGTCAGGAATGTGGTTCATAAGGCATAACACTAATGCCTGCCCACATCTTGAGCAAGTATCTATGGCAGAACAACATGAGGAAGCCAAGTGGATGAGAGGCCCCTATAGAGGGGGCAATCATCAGTATTGGGGAGATCAACGATTCTATCAACAAAGGGATCCCCCACCATATAGAGCAGCAGGGCTCCCTGAGAGGGAAACAAGGAAGGATGACCTGCAGATCATTCTTGATGTGATGCGGAGGAACCATGCTGAGTTCAAATAAGCCAACAACTCCATTCATACTCACTACAGGGCATCAACTCTAGGCTTGGGGTAATAGACGTTTGGAAGCGCAACATGGAGACCCAAATGGGTCAGTTGGCGGAGCAAATACCCAAACCGTCAGGAGCATTGCCTGGATCAACTGTGCCCAACCAAAAGGGCAAAACCACTGGATACATAGCGGCCATGAACTTAAGGAGTGGGTGTCAATTGTAAATGCCCGAGCAAAAAGCGGAGGAGAAGGAGCCAGAACAGACGTCGATATCGACCCCTCTATCGATATCGACCAAGGTGATGTCGATGTCGACCCTTCTGTACTTGATGTCGACAATGCTTCTGAATCACCACAGAAATCGGCTCCTCCAGTCGATATCGACCCCCATCCAGTCGATGTCGACTTAACTCCAACTGTAGGGAAGAAGAAGGTGTTGCCATTCCCATCAAAGAAGGTGATTAAGGACCCGAAGGAAAAGAAGTTACAGCGGTTCGTGAAGATGCTTCAAGGTCTTAATGTCTCAATACCATTCACAGAAGTGCTTCATGAGATGCCATCATATGTGAGGTTCTTTAAGGACATATTGGGTAAGAAGTGATCAATTGCTGAGATCGCAAAGGAGTGCAACAGATTGGATTTACCACAGAAGCGGGTGGACCTAGGTAAGTTTTCTATCGCTATAGGCTAAGTTCGATATCGCTTTAATGCTTTAGTTGATTGGGGCACTAGCGTTAGCATGATGCCACTAACCATATGGCATAAGATAAAGATAGGTGCCCTGGAGCCTGTGGATGCAAAGTTATACATGGCGAACAATACGGTAGTGATTCCAACAGGGATGGTAGATGATGTTCCAGTGCAAGTAGGTAAGTTCTTTGTCCCTACTGATTTCTTAGTTGTTGATATGGCAGAGGACCCTGCTTGTCCCATTATTTTAGGTAGGCCATTCCTAGCAACCGTCGATGCCAACATAAACATGAGGAAAGGATTGCTCTCATTCACCATCAGTGACGAAGTGATAGAGTACGCCTTCAACAAGACGGTGAGGAACAATGAAGGGCCAATGGAGATAAAGGCTATCAATGGTGTCTACATCACATGCGGGGAAGCAAAGGTAAGGAGTATGACACCGGAAGAGCTTGAAAAGAGGGCCATAGAAGCCCAAGTGGAGGAAGTCATGGCAATCTTGAACAAAGAAGCCAGAAAGAACATCGGAATCGACCCAAGTAAGTCGATATCGACTAACAAAATTCAAGATTTTGTGCCAGGTTATAAGTATGATGTCGACGGAGGAGATGAAACATCAAAATCGGGCACAAAGGTCGATATCGACCACAACCCAATGCTGAAATCGACCACCACAGAAGCTGAGAAAGGAGCAAAGACCACAATATCGATATCTGAAGGTCGAAATCGACCCGATCATATCGAGCAGAACAACTCTAAATTGACTGAACCTCCAGGAGCACAACAGAGCTCGATATCGACTACTGATGATCGATGTCGACCTGAGCCACAGACAGAAGAAAAGGTAAGAAAAGGTACAGATTCCTCTTTTTCCATCTCAATAAAAGATTTATCATTATTTGGAAGAGGTTTGCCTTGGCATGTGCGCTTGTGTAGGGTATCCTATGATGATTCGAGCCATTATGAAGTAGAAGATAAGGTGTTTGTCTCCAAATCAAAAGACCATTGGTTCCCGAGTAGATTCAAAGACAAAAAGATGGGACCATTCACGGTAAATCAGATCCATCCAAGCGGAATGCAGTTGAGAGACAAGAAAGGAGTTCTATTTAAGGCCCAAGCCACATGGGCTCTGCAGATGCCGCCTTGAGAGCTTAAAAGAAGAAGTCGGCCTAGCGACTTTAAAGTCTAGAGCTTGAAACAAACACAATTAATTTTTGGTTTTGGACTTCTTTTGGTTTTGTTTTGAGACTTTACATTATGCATTATTATGTTTGGTTTTAGTTTATATTTTCTAACAAGTTGCGAGCAAGAAGGATACCAAAAAC
Source organism: Persicaria maculosa (assembly GCA_963922045.1). Taxonomy (NCBI): domain Eukaryota; kingdom Viridiplantae; phylum Streptophyta; class Magnoliopsida; order Caryophyllales; family Polygonaceae; genus Persicaria; species Persicaria maculosa. The sequence continues at coordinate 37,005,026 of OY998260.1, forward strand.
AAACATCGAAATCAAGATAGTAGCTCGATATCGACCTTAAGGTCGATTCCGAGAGGCTTGTGGTCGAGGCCGGATCACCCTGAAGCTCAGAACTAAGTAGAAATCGATGAAACTAGCCGATTTCGATGTTAAAGGTCGATATCGACCACCACTGCAGACACCTTCGACTCCTGAAATTTGTGAAGTTTTAGTAAGTTTCTTTCTTAACCCTAGTTCTAATACAGTGAGGACACTGTAATCTTTAAGTATGGGGTGGGGGAAAGGCTTACTTGCATATTTTAGCATATCTTCGCATATTTTTAGCATATTTTGAAATTTGTCATAAGTTTTTGCATATTTTAGTTACATGGTTATGCATATTTTTCATACTTAGTTAATTTAGATGTCTTTATCTTTAAGCATATTTACCTTTAAGCATATCATACATAGTTTATGCATGTTTTTTATTTCAAAAAAAAATAACCCCCATAAAAAATTGAAAGATAAAGAAAAGAGTCATGGAAGCAAAAATAAGGAACTCGACGATGCAAAATTAGATTCATTAGAGATATAACATGAAATTGCCTAGTTAAGGGAAGTCAAAATGAAGTGCGATTTTTTATAGAAAACCATGAAGGAGAGGTAAAATTTGAAGTTGCTTTTGACATGTGCATGATAAGATGATGGAGAACTTTATGAAAATTTCCATACATGTGCTTAAAAGTCACATATCCTAAGCCTTACCTATGCATATTTGCAAAAGTCACAAGCCATATATGAGCCTTATTACATATTATCATTATTGCTCCACATACATTACATATTGCCCATTTTTTATACCTTATACCCTATCCGGGGACAAGTTTGAGAATGGATGTCATCTTTGGAGTTGTTATATGGAGTTTGTGCATATATTGAAGGTGTTGGCAGGAATGAAACAAAATTTTGAAATATGGAAAATTTAATGAGCGAGAAAAAATTCGATCACCTCAGAAGATAAAGGTAGGTCGACCCTGCTCGTTGAGATGTTAGTTCAGCAAGATGGGACACAAGGTGAGGAGTCCGAAGTACTAAGTATCCGGGGCCATTCATGATACCCATGTTTGCGACTCGCAAGAAGGCAATACTAAGGTTAGAGAGGTAAAAGCATTATAGTGAAAAAAGCATTAAGCGGTGAGTGAAAGGTGAGAGATATTATGAAGAAGGAATGTGGAATGTTTTGGAAAGAAAGTTTTATTTCCCCGGATTTAACACCACATGGCCATATATTAGCCCACCTTTAGCCTTTTACCAATCTACTTCTCTATAGCTTGAAAAGGTCCTCTTGATTATTAATGATATGTTGCGAAATTGGTTTTTATGCATATAAACCTCCTTTTATGAGAATTATGTTGCTTTTATTCACAGGCATGGATTTGGTTGACATTAGCACCTTTTTGAGGATGACAATTGATTGTAGGGACATATGAGAATGAATCTATGATGTTGAGGGTTTACTTTCTTCCCCTGAATGACCATTAAAAGTATTGCTTGGGGACAAGCAAGCTTAAGTATGGGGTGTTTGATGTGCGCGCAAATTGCCATATTTTCTATGCACATTTATGTTCATTTTTATCGTTATTTGCATGCATATTAGTGGGAAAACATAAGATGAGTGTAGTTTATGCATTATTGTCAAATATAGAGGTCTGCACGAGTTTTTATGTGATTTCGTAGAAATCAAGACGAATATAGACAGATTAGGACGAGAGAAGAAGAGCGGAAAAAGAACTCGAAGTCTACTGAAGAGGTCGAAATCGATGATGAACCTCGACATCGAGTGAAACAGAGCACCAAGAATCCAGCAGAGGAGAACAGAGCATGTCGACACAGAAGAGGTCGATATCGATGTCTGATGGTCGATATCGAGTGGCCTAAATCGAGCATATTGATAGAAGTCGAGTGCCAATCCGAGGAAGAGAAGGATTGCTTGAGATAAGATAAAGGGAGGTCGATATCGGTGTTGGCTGCAGAAAGATTCGACTCAGTTTTTGATAGAATTCTATCCGAAGCGTGCATGTTTATTCTAAAGTCAAGATCTTCTATCTTCTACTACCGGACTTTATCCTATATGAGTTTTACCATGAAGTTTTTAGTTTTTACCTTTATTAAGTTTTATCTTATAGAATAAAGAGAGGTTTTCAACCCACTTCTAGGGTCGGGGTGAGCTCGACGATCGCAATGTAGGGTAAGTGCATCAAAGGTATGATTTTTATGTGATTCTGTCTTCTATCCTATGCATGATCCTTTACAAAAGTTGAGGAGATTCATTATTTGCATTATTGAACGAAAGCCAATCATATTGTGAACTTGGATTACTCATGAATTGGATAGTAACTCTTATGAATTATGCGAGAGCCTTTAATCACCTAAAAGTTGGTAACGAGAGTTATTTGACGGAAAGACATTAAATTTCATAACTTTAGCATCATACTTGCTTGAATATCATTGTGGCATGAATCCCTGACCTTGGAAGCCTTTAGTTTATTGAAGTCATATAAAAAGTTTGAATTTTTATTTCTGTCCATCTTTCCTACATCATTCTACGCTCTTCGGACTTCTATTCCGAAATTAGGTTACATTTACAGTTTCTGTTGTTGACATCAAAATCGACTGGCAAGGTCGATATCGAGCACTAACATCTATATCGAGGTCTATCTCGACGTTGACTGCTTTGCTTTTGTCTTATGCAGGAAACTACTGGAAATCGACCAGAACTGAGGTCGATATCGACCAGACACATTGATATCGAGTGTCTCCTGGAGTCAAAAGCTTGATCGTGATTGCAACTAAGGAAGCGCTGACATACCTCCTCGTGGATTCAATCCTGAATTACACTACTACTACATCGGGAGGTATTCTTGTATTTTATTTGCTTTAACAGGGAGTTGGCTTAGTTGTGATATTTATTTGATATTTTGTTTAAGCGAATCAACCTCCCCCTTTGCGAACAAACACTCATGAGTTGCTCTCCATTGTGAACCGCAAGTTGGATTAGATGCTGCTTCTCAACGCTCTCACCTTCACTGCTACTGGTTCCATCATGCCTTTGGATCAAGAAGCTGTTGAGCACACCCGGGAGAAGACAAGGAACATTATTCTCAACTGTGAAAGGCTGGTGAAGAATAAGCCCATCCTGCGTCCAACTCAAACTGAGCCCACCATCCTGACAGTAGAAGAATATGGAGTTGTGAAGAAGTACAGGGACGTGGAACGACAGAGGCAGATCGCCCAAATGATGAAAGATAAGATCACCAAGGAATCCATGGAGAGATGGCAAGAAAAGGCTCAGGACAGCGTTCGAAGGAAATACATTGGCCCATACAAGTAGTACCCGACCTTTGGTGACTGGCATGATAAGGACACAATCACTGAGAAGATTCTGACGAAGACCTTCTATAGGAAGAAGAAGAAGTCTACTGATGGTGCATCCTTCGGCCTTGATACCCCACCTTCCTCTCTTCTGTTTAAAACTTTTGGTTTTTGGTCTTTGAACTTTTGGTGACTTTTTGAACTCGTACGTATCTCTACCCCTTTTGTTGGAAGATAATAAGGGGGAGAAGAATGATTTAGCTGCTGGTTTTGTGTTTTTTGGTTTTTAGTTGGTTTAAAACTTGGGTCTAAACATTTTATGCATCCTATGTCATATATATATATATATATATTTGTTGTTATATCTATTGCTATTGGCTTGCTATGGTTTAAATCATGTTTTGTCATCCATCAAAGGGGAGATTGAAGACTCCAACTTAATTGTAAGACCTTGAGCAACTAACCTGCAGGTCATACCAAAGGATGATGAAAGACAAAATAAAGCCCTGGTTTCAAGGTCTTTAAACCAAGGTCTATCCTTCTGCATTTAAACCTCTTTATGCAACGTTATTGTCCGAAGTATATTTTATATATGAGACTATTTGCATTACTTTTGCAGGACTTGTTGTTTTGGGTTGGCCCACATACAGATGGGCTTATGGGCCTTATATTTTGGGCCTGCTTTGGTATATCTATTTCATATATATTCTTGCCTACTATTGACTAACCCGTTTAGGAAAGTGGATCACATGAAATCGGCCCAAGAATCAAATCCAGGATTGTTGATCTCCAAGGAGCATATAATGGATTGAAGCATTTGGAAAGAACTGATTTGGGAGGAATTCAAACTTCAACGGCTTTCCCTCCCTATCCTTGAGGATAAGACCAGCTATATATAAACGAATGCAAGAAGACGATCGACACTCAACAAGCAACCTCTTACAGCGATCAAGTCTTCTTAAGCATTTTTTTATAGGAGAAAATCGAGTTCTTAAACAAATATATGAAATATAAATGCCAATCGAATCCTAGCCTTTGCAAATAATTACAAGACTTCCTCCCGTTGCAGTAGGAGGGTAGTCAGGATCGATCCACGAGGAAGCAGGTCAGCAGGATCCTAGTTGATGTGCGCGCAAATTGTCATATTTTCTATGCACATTTAAGTCCATTTTTATCATCATTTGCATACATATTAGTGGGAAATCATAATATTAGTATAGTTTACGCGTAATTGTCAAATATATGGGTCTACACGAGTTTCTATGTGGTTTTGCAGAAACAAGACAAAAATGGACAGATTTGGAAGAGCGGAAAAAGAACTCGAACTCTTCTGAAGAGGTCAAAATCAACTATGAACCTCGACATTGAGTGCAATAGAGCAGGTAGGAATCGAGCAGAGGAGAACAGAGCATGTCGACACAGACAGAGGTCGATATCGATGTCCCATGGTCGATATCGAGTGGCCTAGATCGAGCTTATTGATAGAGGTCGAGTGCCAGTCCGAGGAGAAGAAGGAGTGCTCGAGATAGAGATAAAGAGGGGTCGATATCGATGACCAAGGTCGATATCGATGTTGCCAACAGAAGAAGTCCGACTCAGATTTTGATAGAATTCTATATGAAGCTTGCACGTTTATCCTAAAGTCGAGATCTTCTATGTTCTATACTAGACTTATCTTTTAGATGTTTTACCGTGGAGTTTTTAGTTTTTACTTTATTAAGTTTTATCTTAGAGAATAAAGATAGAGTTTCGAATCCTTGGCTAGCAAGATTTGAGATCTATAACTAGAGGTCGTTAGGGATGAGTTCATGCATTCAATTTCAGATCCAAGCAATTAGTTTTTTTACAATATAGAACGCAAAGATTTAGGAGAGAGAGAGAAAGGCCAAGTGAGTTGGGTGTGAAGCGAGAGCGGAGATTTGGCTTGGTTCGGTTGTAACTTTCTCTTTAGTTTAATCAAAGTAGTTTCTTTTCAATGATGATGATGAGTTCCATGATGAGACGCGAGTAGTCAACCCACTTCTAGGGTCGGGGTGAGCCCGACGATAGCAATGTAGGGTAAGTGCGTCAAAGGTATGATTTTTATGCGATTCCGTCTTCTATCCTATGCATGATCCTTTGCGAAAGTTAGGGAGATTCATTATTTGCATTATTGAAGCGAAAGCCAATCATATTGTGAATTACTTTTGAACGTGGATTACTTTTGAATTGGATAGTAACTCTTAGGAATTATGCGAGAGCCTCTAATCACCTAAGTGTTGGTAACGAAAATTATTTGACGGAAAGACATAAAATTTCATAACCTTAGCATCATACTTGCATTGTTATGATATCGTTGTGGAGATAATCCCCGCTTTTGGAAGCTTTTTATTTATTGAATTTGATAAAAAGTTTAAGTTTTTATTTCTGTCCATCTTTCCTATATCATCCTAAGCTCTTCGGACTACTTTTTCGACGCATAGGTTACGAATTAAAGTTTCTGTAACAGACATCGACATCGACTGTAAAGTTCAATATCGAGCACTAACATCGATATCGAGGTCTCTCTCGACGTTGACTGTGTTTGCTTTTGTCTTCTGCAGGAAACCACTGGAAATCGACCAGAACTGAGGTCGATATCGACTAGACACCTCGATATCGAGTGTCTCCTAAGGTCGAAAGCTAGATCGTGATTGCAACTAAGGAAGCGCTGACATACCTCCTCGTGGATTCGATCTTGAATTACCCTACCACTGCATCGGGAGGGATTCTTGTATTTATTTGCTTGAACATGGAGTTAGCATAGTTGTGATATATATTTGAATATTTGAATCGCACCTCCCCTAAACGAATTGAACAAATTGGCGCAATTGCCGGGGGGCAATCGATCGCCACCTGAGTTTTCTCACGATCTTTTCTTTTAGTGCTTATTTTGCAGGTTTATGCGATGCTCAGATCACAAACCTATCCTTAAAAGCATAGACGAGCCTGAACGTTTCTTCCATCTTCGCAACAAAGCTATTCAAAACATGGCGGACAACGAGACGCAGGCTGAGACCATAGAGTGGTTGAGGAAAGAAATTGAGGACCATAATGCAACAATCACCGCTGAGAGGGCCGCCGCTGCTGCAGAGCGAGCCGATGCTGATAGGGAGGAGAATGCGCACAGACAAGCCCAAGAGCGGCTCAATCAGTATCCACAGACGGTGATGCAATACATGCATCCGCCGCTACATGTTCCTGAATCCACTATACTTATTCCTCCTTCCAATTATGAAATAAAAATAAACTTCCTATATGAAATTAAAAGAAACACCTTTGAAGGAAGACCTAATGAATGCCCACTGCAACATATCTCTACTTTTATGGACTTATGTGAAACTATAGCTGATGGTGCAAATTTAGTGTATGTGAGACTAAAATCTTTTCGATGGTCTTTGGCAGGGAAGGCATTGGAATGGCTAGAAAGTTTGCCTCCACGCTCGCTGAGGACATGGGCAGAGGTGAAGGATGCATTCCTAAATAAGTTCTTTCCTCCATCTAAGACGGCGATGATACGGCAAAGGATCACGGCTTTCAAACAAAAGCCAAGTGAAACACTAGCACATGCGTGGGAGCGATTTAAGGACTTGCTGAGATCATGCCCGACGCATGGGCAACTTCCATATGTCATCCAGGAGATCTTCTACAATTCCCTTGATGCACCGAATAAGGAGAGGATCAATTCATATACCTCCTATCGGTACATTGCGCTCAAACCAACGGAGGCCTGGGAGACGATTGAGAGGCTGGTAAACTTTGATAACACATATGGGACTGCTGCGGCCTATGACTCAAGGCTTGCCCCCATCGATGCCACTTTATGAGCCTCCAAAGGAGATAGACCCTGATGTGCGGCAACAATTCCAAAACGATCAGACAAGCCGCCTTCAAAAGCCAGTCAGGTTCCTGAGCAACAATCAACCTTGTCAAGAATGTGGTTCAATAAGGCATAACACTAGTGCCTGCCCACATCTTGAGCAAGTATCTATGGCAGAACAACATGAGGAAGCCAAGTGGACGAGAGGCCCCTATGGAGGGGGCAATCAACAGTATTGGGGAAAACAACGATTCTATCAACAAAGGGATCCCCCACCATATAGAGCACCAGGGCTCCCTGAGAGGGAAACAAGGAAGGATGACCTACAGATCATTCTTGATGAGATGCGGAGGAACCATGCTGAGTCCAAATAAGCCAACAACTCCATTCATACTCAGCTGCAGGGCATCAACTCTAGACTTGGGGAGATCGACGTTTGGAAGCGCAGCATGGAGAAGGCCCAATCAAATATCCAAACCGTCAAGAGCATTGCCTGGATCAACTGTGCCCAATAAAAAGGGCAAAACTACTGGACACATAGTGGCAATGAATCTAAGAAGTGGGCGTCAAGTACAAACGCCTGAGAAAAAAGCTGAGGAGAAGGCCCCAGAAGGAATGTCGATATCGACCCCCCTGTCGATATCGACCAAGGTGACATCGATGTCAACCCTACTGCAGTCGATGTCAACACTGTTGTTAAGTCACCACAGAAATCGACTCCTCCAGTCAATGTCGACCCCCATCCAGTCGATGTCGACCTAACTCCAGCCGTAGAGAATAAGAAGGTGTTTCCATTCCCATCAAAGAAGGTGATTAAGGACCCGGCGGAAAAGAAATTACAGCGGTTCGTGAAGATGCTTCAAGGACTCAATGTCTCAATACCATTCACCGAAGCACTTCATGAGATGCCATCTTATGTGAGGTTCCTTAAGAACATACTGTGTAAGAAGTGATCGCTTTCTGAGATCGCAGAGGAGTGCAACAGATTAGAGCTACCACAGAAGTGGGCGGACGCAGGTAAGTTTTCTATCGCTATAGGCTTAGGTCGATATCGCTTTAATGCTTTAGTTGATTTGGGCGCTAGCGTTAGCATGACGCCACTAACCATATGGCACAAGGTAAAGATAGGTCCTCTGGAGCCCGTGGATGCAAAGTTATACATGGCGAATAATATTGTAATGATTCCAACAGGGATGGTAACTGATGTGCCAGTACAAGTAGGTAAATTCTTTGTCCTTGCTGATTTCTTAGTTGTTGATATAGCAGCAAGGACAAAGAACTCAGCAGGGATAAAGAACTTACCTACTTGCACTGGCACATCGTCTACCATCCCTATTGGAATTACTACCGTATTGTTCGCCATGTATAGTTTTGCATCCACAGGCTCCAAGGGACCTATCTTTACCTTGTTCCATATGGTTAGTGGCATCATGCTAACGCTAGCGACCAAATCAACTAAAGCATTAAAGAAATATCGACCTAAGCCTATAGCGATAGAAAACTTACCTGGGTCCGCCCGCTTCTCCGGTAGCTCCAATCTGTTGCACTCCTCTGCGATCTCAGCAATTGATCGCTTCTTACCAAATATGTCCTTAAGGAACCTCACATATAATGGCATCTCATGAAGTGCTTCGGTCAATGGAATTGAGACATTAAGTCCTTGAAGCGTCTTCACGAATCGCTGAAACTTCTTTTCCGCCGGGTCCTTAATCACCTTCTTTGATGGGAATGGCAACACCTTCTTCTTTCTTGCGGCTGGAGTTAGGTTGACATCAACTGGTGGTTGATATCGACTAGAAGAGTCAATTTCTGTGGTGATTCAGCAGCAGTGTCGACATCGACTACAGGAGGGTCGACATCGGTATCACCATGGTCGATATCGACTGGGGGGTCGATATCGACGTCTGTTCTGGGGCCTTCTCCTCCGCTTTTTGCTCGAGCGTTTGCAATTGACGCCCACTCCTTAAGTTCATGGCCGCTATGTGTCCAGTAGTTTTGCCTTTTTGATTGGGCACAGTTGATCCAGGTAGCGATCCTGACAGTTTGGGTATTGATTCAGCCAATTGACCCATTTGGGTATCCATGTTCTGCTTCCAAACGTCGATCTCCCCAAGCCTAGAATTGATGCCCTACAGCTGAGTATGGACGGAGTTATTTGCTTATTGGAACTCAGTGTGGTTCCTCTGCATCTCATCAAGAATGATCTGCATGTCATCCTTCCTTGGTTCGCGCTCAAGGTGTCCTGGTGCTCTATATGGGGGGAATCTCTTTGTTGATGTGATTGATAGAACCGTTGATCTCCCCAATACTGCTGATTTCCCCCTCCATAGGGGCCTCTCATCCACTTAGCTTCCTCATGTTGTTCCGCCATAGATACTTGCTCAAGATGTGGGCAGACACTAGTGTTGTGCCTTGTTGAGCCACATTCCTAACAAGGTTGATTGTTGCTCAGGAACCTTACTTGATTTTGAAGGCGGCGCATTTGATCGTTGTGGAATTGTTGCCATACATCAGGATCAGTCTCATTTGGAGGTTCATAAAGTGGCATAGATGTGGCAGGCCTTGAGTCATAGGCCGCAGCAATCCCATATGTGTTATCAAAGTTAACCAGCCTCTCAATCGTCTCCCAGGCCTCTGTTGGTGTGAGCTCAATGTACCGATAGGAGGTATATGAGTTGATTCTTTCCTTATTTGGCCCATCGAGGGAGTTGTAGAAGATCTCCTGGATGACATATGGAAGTTGCCCATGCGTCGGGCATGATCTCAGCAAGTCCTTAAATCGCTCCCACACCTGTGCCAACGTCTCACTAGGCTTTTGTTTGAAAGCCGTGATCCTTTGTCGCAGCATCGCTGTTTTAGATGGAGGAAATAATTTGTTTAGGAATGCATCCTTCACCTCTGCCCATGTCCTCAGTGAGCGTGGAGCCAAACTCTCTAACCATTGCAATGCCTTCCCTGCCAAAGACCATCGAAAGGATTTTAGTCTCACATACTCTAAATTCACACCATCAGCAATAGTTTCACATAAATCCATGAAAGTAGAGATATGTTGCACGGGGCATTCATTAAGTCTTCCTTCAAAAGTGTTTTTTTCTATCTCAGATAGGAAGTTAATCTTTATTTCATAATTTGGAGGAATTAAAATAGCGGATTCAGGAACATGTAGCGGCAGATGCATGTATTGCACCGCCGTTTGTGGATACTGATTGAGCCGCTCTTGGGCTTGTTTACGTGCATCCTCCTCCCTATCAGAGCGGGCTCGCTCTACAGCAGTGGCGGCCCTCTCAGCAGCAATTGTAGCATTATGGTCCTCTATTTCCTTCCTCAATCGCTCAATGGTCTCAGTCTGTGTCTCGTTATCCGCCATGATTTGAATAGCTTTGTTGCGAAAATGGACGAAACGTTCAGGCTCATCAATGCTTTCCAGGATAGGTTCGCGATCAAGGCATCACATAAACCTGCAAAATAAGCACTAAAAGAAAAATCATGAGAAAACTTAGTTGGCGATTGATTGCCTCCCCGGCAACGACGCCAATTTTTTCGTAAGGGGGAGGTGATTCGCTCAGATATAAAATATTCAAATAAAACTAAGCTAACTCCCTTATCCAAGCAAATAAAATACAAGAATCCCTCCTGATGTAGTGGTAGGGTAATTCAGGATCGAATCCACAAGAAGGTATGTCAGCGCTTCCTAAGCTGCAATCACGATCAAGTTTCAACTCCAGAAGATAGTCGATATCGAGCTGTCTGGTCGATATCGACCTCAGTTCTGGTCGATTTCCAGTAATTTTCTTGGAGAAGACAAAAGCAAAGCAGTCAACGTCGAGATGGAACCTCGATATCGATGTTAGTGCTCGATATTGACCTTGTCAGTCGATTTCGATGTCAGCAACAGCAACTGTAAACGTAACCTAATGTGTCGGAAAAGTAGTCCAAAGGGCGTAGAATGGAGAGAGAAGTATGGACAGAAATAAAAACACAAATTTTTATATGAATTCAATAAACTAAAGGCTTCCAAGGTCGGGGATTCATGCCACAACGATATTCATGCAAGTATGATGCTAAAGTTATGAACTTTAATGTCCTTCCATCAAATAACTTTCATTACCAACTTTTAGGTGATTAGAGGCTCTCGCATAAAACCTAAGAGTTACTATCAAATTTTATGTTTAATCCACATTCACAATATGATTGGCTTTCGCTTCAATAATGCAAATAATGAATCTCCTAAACTTTCGCAAAGGATCATGCAAAGGATAGAAGACAGAATCGCATAAAAATCATACCTTTGATGCAATTACCCTACATTGCTATCGTCGGGCTCACCCCGACCCTAGAATTGGGTTGACTACTCGTGCTTCATCATTGAACTCATCATCATCATGTAAAAGAAACTACTTTGTATTGAAATTTGCTAAAGAAAGAAAGTTTACTCCGAACAAAGCCACTTCGCTCTCGCTTAACCACCCTACTCGGTCTCTCTCTCTCTCTACTAAATCTCTGCGTTGTATGACTAAAACTTTTGCTGGAATTGAATGATTAAACTCAGCCCTAAGGCCTCTAATTATAGATCTCAAACCTCGCTATCCAAGGATTCGAAACTCTATCTTTATTCTCTAAGATAAAACTTAATAAAGTAGAAACTAAAATTACTTGGGTAAATATCATAAACTGATAAGTTTGGTGTAGATGGATAGAAGATCTCGACTTTAGGATTATCTCGAATGCTTCAGATAGAATTCTATCAACAACAGAGTCGAGTCTTTTTTGCAGCTACATCAATATTGACCTTCAGACCTCGATATCGACCTTCTCTATCTCTGTCTCGAGCTGTCCTTCTCGTCCTCGGCTTGGCACTCGACTTCTATCTTTTATTTCGATTCAGGCCACTCGATCTCGACCTTCAGACATCGATATCGACCTCTTTTATGTCGACATGCCCTGTTTCCCCTCTGCTCGATTTCTAGTACTCTGTTTCACTCGATGTCGAGGTTCATCATCGATTTCGACCTCTCAGTACACTTCGAGTTCTTTTCCTGCTCTTTTTCTCTTGTCCAAATCTGTCCATTTTTCATCTCGATTTCTGCAAAATCACATAAAAACTCTTGTAGACCTCTATATTTGACAATTATGCATAAACTACACTAATCTTATGATTTCCCCACTAATATGCATGCAAATAACGTCAAAATGGACATAAATGTGCATAGAAAATATGGCAATTTGCGCACACATCAGTAGGGATCCTTCAAGCTTGTGCCTTCTCCTGGATCATCTAGGTCTTTTTTGATAGTAGATAAGTTGGGCAATCAAGGCTTCTTCTTTGTTAGGTTTTTCTTCATTGGGCGCTTTCCTTCTCTTTCTTGACATAACTTTTGCAAGATGGGCAAACCATGCAGATTTGACCCTCCCATTAGTTGAATTATCAGTTATGGACAGAGGAGGGTTACAGATCATACCTGGGCTTACCTGTTCGGGCCCGAAACAGAACTCTTCGGGCTTAGGATCAGTCGATTTCGACAGAGAAGGGTCGATATCGAGTGCAGGTGTCGATGTCGACAAGTGAAGGTCGATGTCGACGTGAGGGACCCCATGCTTAAGCTCTTGGAAATCCTCTGGCTTACTCGATATCGAGATGGTATGGTCGATATCGAGCATTTCAGTCGATATCGACCGGTTCCAATCGATGTCGACTCTTCTGGCTGTTTCCGTCCTCGCCAACAAGAATTTGCAAAGTTTCTCCTTAGCCGATGAGAGGAAAACTTGTTCCAACTGCTTTTGTTTTGCTTATTGTAGGGTTAAAGCTAAACTCCACGACCTTGTTGCCAATTGTGAATGTAAGGGTGCCATTCCTCACATTGATGTTGGCATACGCTGTTGCTAAGAATGGCCTACCAAGGATGATAGGTACAATAGGATCCTCCGGCATGTCCAACACGATGAAGTCTGTGGGTATGAAGAACTTTCCCACCTTGACAGGGACATCATCCACAACCCCAGTTGGTCTCACAAAGGAGTTGTCCGCCATGTAAAGCTTCATGTCGACGGGTTCCAATGCTCCTACGCCCACTTGCTACCATATTGATAGGGGCATCAAACTAACACTAGCCCCAAGATCACAAAGGGCTTTGAATTGATGCTTACCAACCCCTACCGTCACTGCGAACTTGCTTGGATCACCGCGCTTCTCAGGGAACTCAATTGAATTGCATTTGCCAGCGATCTCTAGGATGGACCTCTTTTGGGACAAGATGTCCTTCAGGAACCTCATATATGCAGGCATCTCATTGAGCGCTTCCGTGAGTGGTATGTTGAGATTTAGACCTTGTATATAGGATCTTCACGAAGCGTCTGAACTTGGTGTCTCCTGGATCTCGCAGCGCCTTGGAAGGAAAGGGTAGAGTTTTGGATGGCTTTGGAGGCAAAGAGGTCGATTTCTGCTTTCTGGACAGGTCGACATCGACGTTAGGGTGGTCGATATCGATTGGTTTAGTCGACTTCAGGGGAGTCTGAAGCTGTAGTCGATTTCCAAAGGGGTCGACATCTGTAGGGTGGTTGATATCGACCTTGTCACTCGATATCGAGTGCCTCTCTGGCTCCGTTCTATGCTTCGTAGTGGGCTCGACATCGACTGTGGGTTCGACGTCAACAGGGCCCTCGATATCGACCTGGGGGTAGACATCGTCTGCGTCTCCAGTGACTTCTCCTTCGCTCATTGGCTCGGGCAATGTGCATCCACTCCTTAGATTGATAGCGGCTATATGCCTGGCTTGCCCCCTTGGATTTTCTTGTGGTTGTCCAGGGAGTTTGCCGGGTGGCTTTGGGATATGAGCCGCCAGTTGACCCAGTTGGGTGTCAATCGTCTTTTTTCAAGTATCCATCTCCCCCATTCGGGCGTTGAGGCCCTGAAGTTGGTTCTGGATAGCGCTCCTAGATTGTTGATTTGCAGCCTGGTTCCTCCTCAATTCCTCAAGAATGAGTTGGACATCATCTCGTCGTGGTTCTCTCTCCGGATGGCTTGGAACTCTATAAGGCGGAGGATCGCTAGGGTTGTATTGGGGTGGTTGATTTCCCCTGTTTTGGTACCCCTGGCGATTGGGATTCCTCATATAGCGTGCCTCTTGGTGAGTCTCCTCTAGTTGTACTTGCTCCGTATGGGGGCATTCAGTGGTGATATGCCTGACGGAGCCACATTCGGCGCAGGGTCGGTTGGCGGAGAGGAATTCGACTTGTTTTTGTAACCTCCTGATTTGATCGTGCATGAATTGATCTCTGACGTCGGGATCAATCTCCTTGGAGGGCTCATAGAGTGGCATAGATGGGGTAGGCCTTGAGTCGGAGGCCACATGAGTCCCATAGGTGTTGTCAAATTCGACCAACCTCTCTATAGTATCCCAAGCTTGTTGTGGTAGGAGCTCGAGATACCCATAGGCGGTATAGGTGTTGATCCTCTCCTTAGTTTCTACGTCCAGGGTGTTGTAGATGATCTCCTGGATGACGTAGGGTGGTTGCCCATGCGTAGGGCAAGACCTCAGCAGCGGGCTTTTGTTTAAAAGTCGTGATCTTCTGGCGCATCATCACGGTCTTTGATGGTGGGAAGAATTTGTTGAGGAGGGCATCCTTGACCTCGTCCCACGTGCGGAGCAATCTGAGGGCTAGGATCTCCAACCATGCTAGAGCTTTCCCTGCGAGAGACCAACGAAAAGCCTTTAGTTTTACATATTCAAGGCTTTGTCCATCTGCAATAGTATCACACAAATTGAGGAATAGAGATATATGATCTAGAGGACAATCGTTAGGTTTCCCCTCAAACTGACGTCGCCTAATCTCAGTTAAGAAACTAGGTTTAATCTCAAAAGTAGAAGGAGGGATAAGAATCGCCGATTCAGGCACTGAGAGCATAGGGTGCATGAATTGCTTGGCATTCTGAGGGAGGGCGTTGATTTGGGCTTCTATTTGCCTCATGGCCTCCTCCTCCTCCCTATCTGCACGCTATTTGAGTGCCGCCTCTCTAGTCGTGAAGTCCTCGACTTGCTTTCTTAGTTGCTCAATTAGCTCAGCCTGGGTCTCGTTGTCTGCCATGATTCTTTGAGCTTGAACCCTTAGATGGAGATAGCGTTCAGGTTCATCTACTCCTTCGAATTCAGGTGGGCGATCAGCACGTCGCATACACCTGCAAACCAAAACTAGATAAAAACATGAGATAGACTACTAGGGCGCGATTGATTGCCTCCCCGGCAACGGAGCCAATTTGTTGATAGGAGGAAATCGAGTTCTCAACTAACGATGCGCTGACATACCTCCTCGTGAAGTCGAAAGCTAGATCGTGATTGCAACTAAGGAAGCGTTGACATACCTCCTCGTGGATTCGATCCTGAATTACCCTACCACTGCATCCGGAGGGATTGTTGTATTTGTTTGCTTGAACAGGGAGTTAGCATAGTTGTGATATATATTTGAATATTTGAATCGCACCTCCCCTAAACGAACACTAGTAGCGTTGGAAAGCTCTCATCTTTGGTCGACCAGAAGCCTCGATCTCGACCTAAGTGCTCGATGTCGACCTTGGCTGTTGATTCTTTCTGCAACAGAAAACCTGGAGAGACAAAAACAAGCAGTCGATATCGACTGGGAAGGTCGATATCGATGTTAGTGCAGAAATTGAATGGCTCAGAAGACGTCCAGTCGACACAGGGGTGGTCGATATTGAGTATGGGACTCGAAATCGACCTCAACAACAGGAACAAAAGAGATCGACGTCGACACAGAAGACCGTCGACGAAGGCACAGTGGTCGATATCGATGATAGAGGTCGATATCGATGTTATTCCTGCAAAGTTGTTAGCTTTTGTCGGCGAAGAAAGGCCGAAAAAATAAGGATGAATAAGGAACGATGATCAGAATAAAAACAGTGTTTTTATGTGAATATATATAAAAAGCAACTCCTAGGGTTAGGGTTTACCACAACGTTAACCAATGCATGCGATAAGGTAAATAAGACGGACAATTGAGCTATTTTACCCGAGGGACAAGCTTTCACTGTACACCAACTCTTAGGATTACTCTTGCAAATAAACCTAATTGTCTCTACCAATTTTATGTTTATAACTCAAGTTGTTAGCATGAATCCCTTTTTCTTTTGATAAGAACTAAACATAGAATCGTAGGAGATGATATAGACACAACGATATCAACATCAAATAGTTAACTTAGGCACGCATGGCTAACACCGGGCTCACTCTGACCCTAGAAGCTTTGGGAAACTACTCGCACCTCATCGCAGGAAACATCATTGCTATAAAAAGGGAAACTTTCATTAATAACTCCTAAACTTTACAACTCAACGTCGGCTCTCGCAATAGCCAAACCCTAAAGCTTCTCTCTAACTCTAACTCTATTTCTGTCTGATTGCCTGTGTAATTGAATATTTAAAAACAGCCCCCTAGGGCTTTATTTATAGGCTACTAATCCTTGCTAGCCAAGGATTGTATCTTCTATCTAAACTATAAACTCTATCCAAACAAGTAGGATATATATTTTATTTAAGGTAAATATAGAAAATACTTAATAATCCTTTAAGGTAAAAACAAATATTCCCAGGTCGAAATCTATCTAAATCTATAGATAATCCGTGGCTCTTGAAGATAAAATGGCAATCCGCATATCGAAAAGCGCGTTCAACCCGTGTCGAAGTCTATTCAATATTGACTAGATAGGTCGATTTTGACCTCTTCATTTATGCTCGACGGGCTCTGCTTCCACTCGTTTTCTGGGACTGGATCGATATCGATGTCAAGTGATCGATATCGAGTGCTTTTCTTCTGTTAGATGATGGTCTATTTCGACACTGAGGGTCTGTGTCGATGTCTGTAGTCGATATTGACCATAGAGGTCGATTTCGACCTCTTCTCAGCTTCACTTGGTTTCTTCGTTTTGACTCCGATTTCGCACGAATTCCTACATAATTAGATCAAAACTTGTGCAGACTCTATTTCTTGCACGTTAGCTCATTCTACATAAATTTACATTATTTTCAACATTTTATTTGGGAATAGAATAGAATATGAAGTCAAAAGATGCAATAAAAAGAGGTACAAATATGTACATCAACATTCATTGTCCACAGTTTCTCTCATTGTCTTAAAAGTTTAGCGTGCTGTTTTTAGTTGAGAGAAACACAAGAGCTTATTGTATAAGTAATTCATTTTACACTAAGAGTTCGTATACTTGATCTACGACACACTCCTGTGTGTGGTGAGGGCTTTTATTTCTCTTGTAAGGTTGAGTGTTAGAATAGAAGCGGTGAGACTTTGTATAAAAGAATGGAAGTTCTTCTAGGAAGTTCTAGGCTTAAGGAAAGTGAAATAAGAAGTGTTGAATCCTACGGGTTCGCAACCCTAGGCGGGGGCGTTGGCCAAGTTGGTGCCGAACCTCGTTAACAATTCGTTTTTTCATTTATTTATTCCGCATTTACTTATATCGCTTGATTTTTACTTAGTCAAGATCTGATAGTCATATCAAGGTCTTGACAAGTTGCTTGCAAATTCTCAAAAGATATTGTTTTGAAAAAATCGAGCATACTCTATTCATCCCCCCTTCTAGAGTATTATTCATCGCCTCATAGGCTCTTCAACATCTACTCCCTCCGTTCGGAAATAAATGATGTTTGACTTTTCTGCACGCAGTTTTAGGAGCTAAAAACTATATAAAATCTTATTTATTTTAATTAATTTTTTTCACAATTTAATACTTATTACTAATAGATATTAAACTATGAAAAAAATTAATTAAAATAAATAAGATTTTATATAGTTTTTACCTCCTCAAACTACATGCACAAAAGTCAAACATCATTTATTTCCGAACGGAGGGAGTATACTATATCTGGTTTTCTATCCTATGCCCCAAGGGCATGGGATAACAAGCTCAATCGGGAAAGATTTTTCAAATTTAAATTATTTTTAGCTTTTCTTAAAATTGATTTCCTAGGGTCGCTTATTTTTTTGGTAGGAAATCTTTCCCGATTAAGGTTCTTATCCTATGCCCTTAGGGCATAGGATAGAAAGACCGATATTATATAGATTCCAACCAGACTATATCACCATTCAACCAACCATAAATTTTTTCTCGAAAAATATTTAAGACAATATAATGTCTATAAAAATCAAGTGTTTATAGATGTGAATTAAGGTTGGCATAATATTAATGCATATATATCCACATGTTGTCTTCATTTCCCTAGCATTTCCTCTTTTAACTAAGTATCCCGACTTCTTTAAACATTAAAAAAAAATTATTCTCTTCAAAATGTAACTATGTTTATAGTTTTTTTATTTATTTAATTTTTTTTTTTAAGGAAGTGTGTGCTTGAAAGTATTAAAGGTCCCCCAGACCATTGCCGGAGCCAATGCCAACCTGCAACCATGGAGAGGAACCATCAACCATGTTCACATCTTTAAGCTCACTCAGCTTCGCTATCTTAACCATACTATCCGCTTCGTCATCTACATTGATCCGCGACAACTCGAAAGTATTGATATTATTATTATCTGTATCATTGTTCTTCTTATCGACATTAGTTCTCCGATTGTTCTCCCCGTTCTGGTGGGGGCGAACCTCCTCCTTATGGGCGCCTCCCCATGGCTGCAAGAAGAACTCGGTTGAGACCTTGAGGCTCAACAAATTCGAAGCAGGTAGGTTAAGATCAAGAGGCGCTTGCTCGGTTTGTACCGATCCAACGTGGCGGTCACGAAGCTGCTGGAACCGGGCGAGTGTGGATGCGTTGGTTGAGCTAGGGGTAATCCAGTGGAACCTCTTGTGCCCTCCAAGCGCTTGCCCCGACGAGAAAACCCGGTGGCATATCGAGCACTCGTGCACCTTCGCCTTCCCCCTGGATACTGGGCGGTCGTTTAGCGGTTGGAGAAAGCCCTCGTCGGTTAAGCTCCGATCACTTTCGATGTGGTCTTGTCGTGCAGCGAAGCAACCCTTGACCTTTTTGTGGCTCGCCCTGTGCCCGCCTAACGCCTGGTGCGAATTGAACACCTTTTTGCATGCCTTGCACTCAAACAACCCAGACTTATTGTTGTTGTTATTATTGTCGCCCTTGGCCTTGCCATAGGGTGGCGGTGGGGCCCGCGTGGCAACGAAGTTAATCAGCTGTCGCTCCTCGGCGCCCTTGCTAGCGGACATTGAGGAGTCGTTCAACTGATCAGCCACGATCACGGGCTCCACCGCCGCATTGGACAACATCATTAGGCAGTTGGCGAGGTCTTCCTCCTCAGTTGGAGGGAAGCCCTCCACCTTGGCCCTGCACGTCCTCCTACGCTTCGATGAGCTGCTGCCACGAACCCTTCCCACGGACTCATCGTCGGAACTTGGGGACGACACGGGCGACTCGGCGTCGCCCTCCGAGCCGCACATACGGTGCTCCAGGAAGGACTTCCATGACAAGAACTCCTTCCCGCAATTTTCGCAAGCACGACAGGTTCGCATCCGGTTAGGGTTCGTCCGAAGCGCGTACATGCGCTTTTTGTCGGCGTCTGGGGACGTGTCGACGATGTTCTCCTGATCCCAATCACTGGCAGGGTCATCGTCATCTTCGAAATCGACCCCGTCGTCCCCTATCCCATGAGCTCGCATGTGGCCCCCCAACGCCCTCCCGCATATGAAGCCCTTCTTGCAGATCTTACAGAAATGCTTAAAATTATTCGAAGGTGATTCCGAAACAAAGGCCATTGCAAAGAAGACGCGGAAGGTATGCAATCGTAGGTATGTACGTACGGAATAAAACGAAAACAGAAACAAAAACGGAAAAACGATGGATATGATCGAACAAGTTGTATGGCGTAGAAATGTAAGGATGAATGGAGTTGTTTTATTTGGTAATTTGGGAAGGCTAGTTTTTAGTAGGGAGTGTTTGATTGTTAAGGGAGAGTGAAACTGAGGGAGGGAGTAATTAAGGTGACACGTGGAAAAGGAGTGGGAGGTTAAGACTTGTTCTTATAAACCTGAAATCCTTTTTCTGTACGGTGCCTGCCGTCGTCCGTACGTTGCTCCATTGGTGGAGGTTGTCTTCATTGTTTTCTCCTCCTAATTAGTTTGTGTTGTCGAGTGTTTTTCGTTTCTCCATCCATCAAACTAATTTTTTTTATTTTTTTTTACAGTAGGTAAAGAGTTGGATGTACTACCGACATTTATGATCATCTAAAACGATTATGTTCTAGAACTCACAACAAGAACTGAAAATAAAATTACAACTCAACTGAGATTTCGCAAGAAAATCAGCTGCATCATTCGCTTCTCTATAGCAATGCTGGAATATGATGATTTAAAAATCTTCGCTTAATGAACGGATTTCTTACACTATTTGCGCAGCCTCCCATGATATGTTGTTCACTTGATTAATGGCATTGACAACGATTGCGCAATCACTTTCGATTATGGCTTTCCGTATCCTAAGCTCCGCTACCAGTCTTATACCTGCATATACTGCAAACGCTTCTGCTAGGATAACAGAACTCATCCTAACATTACATTTCTATATCCGAGTAACTTGACCATAATTATTCCTCATAATGCACCTAATCTGAGGTTGACAACCAATTTTCACCGAAGCATCTACATTAATCTTAACGACATTTTTTGGGGGACATTTCCAAATCATTGTATCAAGAGGCCTAATACGTTTTGGTAATTTGGTTTTCACCTGTTCTTTACTCCAGCATGAAAACTTATCAATAGTTTGAGTTAAAGCATTGTTAATACCCTTATCAGAACTATTGTGAAAAATAATTCTATTTCGCAGCTCCCAAATAGAATGCCATAAATGGCACATGTCTTTAAAATCTATATTAAGAGCCCTAGTATTTAGAATATTTTCTGAGACATCACTTGTTAAATTTGGTATAATAAAACCTTTTTTCAACTTAACACCCAGATTTTGAATATGGGATCTGGTAATCTGACAATTAAACAATACATGATTTGTATCTTATATATTAGAATTACAAAGAGAACAAGTACTGAGAACTCTATTTATATATCTATTTAGACGAACAGTAGTAGGTAAGATATCTAAAATAATTTTCCAAATGAAATTTTTAATATTCGGAGCAATATTATGTTTCCAAATCCAGTCTGCTGAGATTTTTTTTGTATTCCTTGTATTCAAGAGAGATGATGTGGATTTAACCGAAAAGTTCCCATTATTACTATAAATCCAAATTAATTTGTCAGGAATATCAGTTGGTGGAATATGGATATTAGTAATCATATGAACAATATGAGAGGGAAATATAGTATTTAATTTGTCAATATCCCAAGAATTCGTATTTGTAAATAAATCACACAGTTTTAAATTAGGCACGATCATTCCTAAAGCTCTCTAGGTATTGTGCATTTACCCAAATGTCAGATCATACATTGATAGTTTTCCCATTACCAACTAGCCATAGCAATCCTTTAGAGAATAGATCTCTGATATTAAGAAGTCATCCAAATTGGCAGGAAGTTTTGAATCTTCCTCTTTCCATTAATGATTCTTTCAAGAGATATTTATCCGTGATTACCTTTGACCAAATATTATCAGAATTTGCGATAATTCTCCAAAGTAACTTCATGTGCATATCAATATTAATTTGCTCAGCTGATTTAAAGCCTAACCCCCTCCCCCATCTTTTTTAGGAGTACACACATGTTCCCAGCTGATTAAAGGATGATAATTATCAAATTGAAGTTTATTCTAAAAGAAATTTTTGTTTATCTAATCAAGTTTTTGTAGAATTCCTTTTGGAAGAAGAAATGATTGCATTATATAATTTGTTTTAGAATTTAGGTTTGCCTGAATGAGAACCGATCAACCAGCTTGAGAGAGAGTATTCGACTTCCACTTTGACAACTGTTTTTAAGGATTATGATTGCCTCATCATACAAGACATTACAAACTCTACCACTAATAAGTAGTATACTAAGGTATTTTTCCATTGTTTTAGTAATAGGAATATTACTGAGCTTTACTAAAAGGAATATTTTTAGAAACTTGTAACGAACTTTTATTGTACTTTATAGATAGTCTACACATATTGGAAAAAGTATTTAAGAGATTTTTAATCGTATGAAGACTTAACTCATCAGCACGTCCGAAAATGAGCGTATCATCTGCAAAAGAGAGGAATGGAATAAGATCATTGTTGTTTATAAGTTTGATTACAACCAAGGGGTCACATTCCAATGATTCTTGTTGCAATATTCTTCCTAATATCTCCATACCTAATACAAAAATATAAGGTGCAAGAGGATCTCCTTGTCGTATTCCCCTAAAAGTTTGAAATATACGGCCAGGCAAGTTATTAACTAAAACTGAAAAACTAGTTTTAGTAAGACAGGTCATAACCCAATTAATCCATTTAGAGTCAAAACCAAATTTGTTTTGTATAATTCGTATAAAATTCCAACTGATTTTGTCATACGCCTTATCCATATCTAGTTTTAACGCCATCCATCCAAATTTGCCCCTTTTTGTTATGAAAAGAGTGGAAAACTTCATGAGCTATTAATATGTTATCTTGAATATTTCTTCATTGTACAAAAGCTCCTTGATATGGATTAATAATACGTGGTAAAATAGGTTTCAAACGATTAGCCAATAATTTCGAAATAACCTTGTAAATAGTATTACACAGACTAATCGGACGATAATAGTTAATGTTAATAGGTATATCAAGTTTTGGAATAAGCACAATGAAAGTTGTATTTACTTCATTGAGAAGAAAACCAGAATGAAAAAATGATTTAACTGCTTTGCATACTAAACTACCCACAATGTTCCAATATTTTTTATAAAATTCTGGTGGAAAACCATCGGGACCTAGAGACTTGTCATCTGTCATTGAAAATAGGGTATCCTTGATCTCTTTATCTGAAAAAGGGTGTGTTAGAGCTAAGTTTTCAGAATCAGTAATGGTATGATCTATTAAATTTAGAAAATATGGATTACTACTAATCGGTGTATTATTTGAAATGATCTTTCAACTATTTAGTTGTAATTTCATCTCTAATTTGATCCTCATCCTCAATCACTAAACCATTTTTATTTGTAAAATTACGAGTAATATTTTTTGAATTTCTAATTTTAGATATTGACTAGTAATATTTGGTATTCTTGTCTCCAAACCTAAGGAAGTTGGATTTAGCTCGTTGTTTCCATAAAGTATTATTAAAGTCCATGAGAGCTTCGCGCTTACCCAACAATCTATTACGTTTACTATTCATAATATCAGTTGAATTCCCAATAATTTGTTGTGTTTGTAGTGGCAGGAGCTGATCTTCAATATCTTTTATCTACCTGAAATTGTTATTTGGATGAGACTTACACCGGTTTTTTTGTATTTTTCTTAAGTAGTTTCTATTTTTTAATAGTGTAAACATAAATAACCCATGAAGCTAATTCTGCCAAGTTGATTTAACTAGTCTGTTGTAGTTATCATTACTAGTCCAAGACATTTCAAATTTAAAAGGCGAACCAGCCGTAATTTTTGTCATTCCTACTGAAATAGATATTAAAGAATGATCAGAAGTTGTAAACGGATGATTGTGAACTGCTAAATTTGGGAACTGTGTTGAGATGTCTGTATGAACCATAACTCTATTTAAACGTTCATAGATATTATCAATAGGAGTTTGTCTTTTCCTCCAGGTAATTGGACTTCCTGTATAAGGGACCGTATGAACGTCTAATTCTTCCGCAATCTGATGAATTCGCATAAATCTATTAGCATGCGGAATTACTCCACCAATTTTCTCATATACTGATTCAATTTCATTGAAATCTCTCATTATCATACATGGGAGATCGTGTTGATGAATAACTATGAATAGCTCATTCTAGAAACTATTTTTATCTACTTGATTAGAAGGTGCATAAATAAAAGTAAGAATAAATCTAAAGTTATCAATTTTAACAAGATATATAATATACTTATCATATATAGATATTTGTTGAATTGATTCTGCAAATTTTGAAGTCTTAAAGAAGATCCAAAAACCACCTTTTGTACCATTTGAAGCACTATGATGGGCATTATTAAACCTTGATTGCGTATAGAGGGATTGAGCTGGTTGTTCAGTTGCCTTTGTTTTCACAAGTACTAAAATATCCAAATTATTTCGTTTTCGAATATAAGCTAGGTCTTGGCAAAGGTTAGATTTCCTCACACCTCTTAGATTCCAGTATGCGATGTTCATCATTTAAACTTATTTATGACTATTGCGCGCGGGCAATTGTTATTTGGTATAACACTTATTCGTAGCTTGCAGTTGATCATGGGCTCATTATTGTGTTTATTTACACTTTCGACAAACAAACAAACAATTGTGTACATCAGAAGAACAAATACAACATTTGGACATATTCAATCCAAAGCCATAAGGGAAGCCATCTAAAATCACGGAGAGCGTCCACTTTGCTGCTTAACCCAATAGCCGTAGTCTCGTGACAGTTGCTTCAAAAGAAGAGGAACAAAGCGATCCAAGAGCGCTCCCATCACTCTGCACGACAAAAAAATGATCGAATTGATCAACACGCGCAATCAATCTAATAGTTTTTCTCTCAACGCAGCAAACACATGCAATCAAACCCCAACAGTACTTGGTATTCAAATTACTAACATATTTCCTGGGCCTTCGACAACAAACACAAGCAGCAAGATGAATGGCAAGTTATCAATCTGCACATGTAAAGCAAACAGTGCATCTGTTTAGTAGAAGTAAGGAGTTTTATTGTACAAGAACCAAAGGGAATTTACGATTCCGCGAAACTGAACATAGGAATTTGAGCAGTAAAACAGGAAACGAACCTTGAGTTTGATATTCAACTTGACATCAACATACAGAAATGATTCTGGATTATCTTTCTCCCATGTAATGATGTTTGTCATCGAGGCTGCAAGTTTAAACCATATGAAGATATTGGATTTGAATAATATTATGCGGTTTCAAGCGGATTCCTATGACAACTTTTTTTTTTCTGCTGATGAAAATTTTGAATTGTTCATAAATAATAAACAAAAGCAACCACCAATTTAGAGGATATACCAAGGAAATGATAACAATTAACAACAGTCCTTTTATGCAATTTCAAGATGTTTGTTTCGACTTTCCATTGTATCAAAACCTTCAATCTGCAACTATTTTCAAAATCAGCTTTTTCAATATATAACTTGCCTAGGAACAAAAAAAATGAGTGAATGTACAGATGCATATCAACATGATCTTAATAAATTTGATTGATAAGCAGATGAAGTGACGACTCTTAAACCAATGGCCAAGAACAAGCAGCTCCCACGGGAAAGAGAAGACCATAACCTTTGGAGCATGGCTTTCTCTAGTTATGATTATTTGTTCACCGGTATCCAATGACATCGCATTCCCTCCTGTGACCACTGTGGTAGAATGCGGGACGTCCCTATGATCGTGAAATATAGGAGAAATAGAAGCCATCAATCTATTTTGCTTTTCTAATTTTTTTTAATAAATCAAACTTAATTTTATGCAACACTAACTATACAAGAGTACAACTGATAAAGCTATGACAATCATCTGAGTAGGAATCCATGTTCATTCAAGATGTACTTTTACTTATTTTGTTTCCAAAATTAAGAGTTAAGATAATGATACAATAGCCCTAATGCCATTCGAAATAGCAGAGACCTAAATAGGCGTGACCCTCCCAACACAATTAGCTCCACTAAAAAAAACATATTATACATATCATTCCTCAATTACAACCATTAAAAAAACATATCTGCTATTTTCAAACAGTGATGTTTCTTGGATAATAGCTATGCAAGTTATGGTTTTTCACTTCCTTTCTACTTATATTGTCTCCAAAATTAATCATAAAGCATTTATCAAATTGAAACCCTAAAGAGCAGAAAGATTATAGCATTACATGAACCATGTAATTTCACTTAAAAATGGTAGCAGAAATTGGGCTTTCTTAATTAACCATGTATGAAACCATTAAGCCAAAATTACATGTTTAAGTTAACCTAAATGAGCTGTAATTTCAGTCATCAAGGTTAAATCAAAGCGGAAACTCTACAAATCAAGCATGTAAACTGACACTAACAAAGCTCTATACCTGTTCAAATGATTCCTCGTCGAATTGTAGCTGAAGAAATTAAATTGAAAAAAAAAAGATACTCTATCTACCATATCTAACCTATAACACTAATTTCAGCTCGAATCTAGTAATCCAGATCTGGAAAGCACAAAAGAAGGAAAAAAATCCCAAATTAACTCGGTAAGTCATACTTGGAACCACTTGATCCAATGAAGAAAGTAAACAACAATGTTCTAATTGACTCCACTACACACTACATAACAACTTTGAACAACTGCAGTTGCACAACTAATGCGAGTAGAAACTCAAACACGGCAAGGTAAGTTGGTGCTTATCACAAGTGGACAAAATCAGAAAATGTATACTTACGGGCTTGACAGAGATTTTAAAAATGGCTCATATAAGTGGATGTGCTGAGAAGATCAGTCTGTACTGTAGGTTTCGTATCTTCAGGCATATCAACCTATTACGACCATCTCATCATCTCCTTCGATGAGATCATAAACATCACATGGCTCATTTGGCAATCCAGGATACGTTTGCTGATTTGATCTTCCCTAGAGATCCTCACGGGGATTTTTTTTCCTTATCGCTACCCAAAACAGCTTCCACGAACCATCTGAAATAAGAATCACACTTGCAACACCTTCCACGATCTGGAAAAAATCCAAAATAAGGAATCGATTTGAATGAACGAAATGTTTTTAAATCATAAGCTAAACATATCTACTTGCCTTCGACATTTTTTGTTTGTCAATACGGAGGTCGGGATAACAGACTAACTGATTACAATGTGGACATCTCCACAAGGGATTGTGAGAGTGCATCTCAACATACTTGTCGTGATCAAAACACTACAACAGAAAAAAAGGTCAAATATAGTCATAAGACATGGGTACTTGGATTGACATGTACCTCGTCAAACAAAAACAGATAAACCAAGAACCTCAACAAACAGCAAAGTAGACATTAGTAACGAGCAAGCATGGAAGAAGAGCTTCTATATATGAGGAAAGTTAACTTGAAAACTTCTCAATAATTAATGTGTGGTCAAAACACAATCACTAAAGAGCACATGATATTCCCAAACATGCAATTCCCAAAGTCACATAAAACACGCAAATAAGAATCTCAATGTCAAGTGGTACAACGCATCGAAGCAGAACAAAGGAATATGAGGTGAAAGACAAGAATATATCAACTCAAGGAGAAGCCAGAGGATACCAATTAAAGAAACAAATCAGATAAAAAAAACCTAGAAATGTTCTACGTATCTTAATGTAGCAGCATCTATGGACATGTCTAGGTATCATATCAGGAAAGTAGAAATCAGTCACAGAAGATGTTTGCACAGTTTTACTTTAGCAGGTTTGTTAATGCGAGAAAAGTTGTTAATAGAAAAGGAGTATGTTCAGCAAATATATGCATTTTGTATGAATTTTGAGAATGCAATAATATCAATGATTATAAAACCAACACATGCATGATAAGGATATATCATATATGGCCTTATGGAGTTCCTTTATTTAAGATTGTATGTATATCCATTCCACTGCAAGAGGATAAAAAATTAATCATAAAATACATTTACCAGTTCTTTGAGAATTCCTAATGAAGCAGTATAAAAAAATTTAACTTTCTCATAGTTTTAATTTACACTACATTCATTTTCCTATACAATCCACATTCCAAATGATCCATCTAAACTAAAATTGACAAAAAATAAAAGATCTATACATTTATAAAATTGCAATTGCAACTTCGAGATCAAATTTACTTGATCAAGCTCTAAATGTAACGGCCCGAATATAAATACTCGGGTTACGTTTCGAAGGTCGGATCCCTTCGTTCGGATCTTGCAATTCAGGTACGGGTCAGTCCGGTTCTTCGCTTTTGCCTAGGAGGATTCCCGTCATAGAAGCATGGAGCAAGCAAGGGGCAAGTACCTATCACTAACCACGAAGTCAGGCCCAGAGACGCCTACGGGCCCTAAAGACCGCGCTGAGGCCATATAATATGCTTATACTTAGAATAAAGGATGGTCTAATGCAGTACATAATTTAAATCACACTAGCATGCTCCTAGTTCAAATAATGTGCAGAAAACTGTAAAGGCGCCTAAAGAATGCCAAGTGGCATATCCCCATATCTATGTATTTCTCGTACCCACTCCGAGGTAGGGCGCTCGGCCTCAGCCGAACCGTAATAGATATATTCCCGTACCCACACCGAGGTAGGGTGCTCGATCTATGCCGAACCATAATAGATATATTCCCGTACCCACTCCGAGGTAGGGCGCTCGGTCTATGCCGAACCGTATCAGAGATATATATAGATCATACTCATCGACTCGATCAGGGATCGAAACGGTATAAAACACGAATGCCCCCATGACCCTAGCAAAGAATCTAAGACTCACAGATAACGGCCGTTCTGTTCTCAAACACACAAAGTAACCGATTGCTCATCCATAAGTGCAATCCAAGCATGATACTACATGGCATGCTTTAATGCTTATGCAACACCTATATACTATATGACACATCAGGTAGGAGGTCCCAGTTACTGAGTAAGCTCCCTTAGGAAACTTACCTAGAGGCGCGCAGAATCCAAGCAATAATCAGCAATAGCAAGCAATCCAATCATGTCACAAATCACCTAGCATATAATATAAGATGTGCATAAGTCTACGTCTAAGTCACACAAGGTGCCCCTAACTATCGTACATAACTTCACATAACCATATAATATCATATCTTAACATTTCATCCTTATCATCTCAACTCATCTCATCATCTTCCTTATTCATTTCCATCAATCAACTCATATCATCTTAATCCTTCCATTTTATCTTAACTGTCCTATTTCATCATATCTCATCTTATATATCATCATATAGCATCTTCTATATCATCTCAACAAATGTCATCACATAATATCATGTAACATCTCATCATGCTTCATAATTCAATTCAAGATTCTAACAGGTCAAATCATGCTTCAATTCACATAAATCCATATCATAACATAGCTTCACATATCTCATTTCAGATTATTCCATCTTATCTCATTATGCTCATTTCATGTTCATCTCATCTCAACATATAATACCTCATAATCTCAAAACACTTGATCATTTCAACTCATCATTATACCATATACCCATCAGTTAGAATCAGGCACCACTATTATTATATATAAGTCATATTCATACTCTAAGGTATATTCATACTCAAATCATCACATCATATAACATATCATAACAATATCAACATATCATAATTTATATACACACAAGGTAGACAAGTAAATCAATTCCCAAGTTTTTCCCAAACCCTTAAGTCTCAAAATAAGTCAACGCAATCAACAAAGAATTCCTTTAAATCTTACTTAGCCAAATCCCGACATGAAGCATTTGAATCCTTAAACCAATTTCCCAAAATTATACTATTAAAAATAATCCCGGCATATCGGTTTTAAAACAGAAATCCTTTTGAGGAACATTTTCAAAATACAAGTTTAAGGCTCAATCTCTATTTAAAACGTTTTCTCAAGTCATAAAAAATCCATTCATAAAACATTGCTCTTTAATCAACTGATATTATTATTTTATCAAAATAAATCTGACAAGGTTAGGATATTTCCAAAAATCTCGCTTTTTAAGTAATTAAAACAATTCCAACAAACCTATTTTTCCAAATTCTCTTTATGAATCCAAGGCTCATAATATAATAGCTTTAAATTTCAATAATAATATAATAGTACTTTACATTCCATTTATTTAATAATTACATATTTAAATTATATATATCAAGGTAAGTCTTAAACCTTATAATCACTTTAACACATTTTAAAACACATTTCAAAATCACAATATAACACATAATATATCCCAATAATCTATTTCTAAAACACTATATAATATATTTATATATAAATACTTTACAGAAATTATAATTTATATTCATAAATCAGAAAAATATAATACTAATAATAGTTATTATTTAACAAACCACTAACAATTATATATTGTTCAACAAAATAACTAATTAAAACAAGCAAAACATAACCCAATAAAACAAACAAGCCCAACCCGAAGCTAAGCCCAACCCGGATTCACATGCCCAGACCCGGCCCAAACCCAACCAAATTCGGATCCAAACACACCCACCTCAACTGAATCGGTTTTGTTTTAATTAAAAGAATTAACCGGACCAATGAAATAAAACAGGAAACCCAACCCAAAACTTACTGTTCATCATCCCCTTTCATGTCTCCTCTGCCCGCTCCCAACCTCTCGCTCTTGCTTTCACTCCTATCTCTCTCTCTCTCTCTCTCTCCCACATGCTCTTCCCGACAGCGAATAACAGGAAAAAAAATACAACGAATCCACGAAGAAAGGAAAGGAGAAGTGGAGCTCACCGAGGGTCGTGCGGCTTCGTCGGAGAGGATTCGAGCTCGTCGGAGACTCGGGCAGCGCTTTCTCGGCCTGGGTCAAAGGTGGGAGGTCAAAAGGAGAAGCTTTCGAGGTTTATGAAGCGAAAAGGGAGCGAAACCCTTACCGGGGTTGTGAATAGAAACAGGGGAGGAGAGAGAGCTCGACGGCGCGTTGGTGGCTCCGGGGCTGAACGTCGGCTGCTCCAGGGGGTGTCATCGGTGGTTCCAGGGCTCCTGGGCTGATCAGCTTGGTAAATGAAATAAGGGCTCGAAGGTGGGGCTGCTGGGTACTCGGTACTTGGAGCTCGAAAACAAGGGTTGCTCATGTGCGCTTGGGGCTGCGCTCGGGTGTACTTGGACGTCGGAGATGGTGAGGGTGGTGGTGAGACTGAGGTATGGTGGTGCTGTCGAGATTGGAGGAGGGTAGGGGAAGAGGAAAGACAAAACAGAAATGAAAAGGGTAGATGGAAATGATAGAAATGGGTCACTATTGTTGTTTGGAAAGAAGGAAGAAGAAATGGGAATGGCATAGTGGTGTGTTTGAAATCACAGATGCAGAGAGAGGGGTCCTATTTCTGAACCAGAATAAGGGAGGGGACCTGCTGAAGGTGGCGTGGGTGGTGTTTGGATCCAATGCCAAAGAGGGGGAGATAGCATGTGAGAAAGATGTGTGAAGGGTGTGGGTGTTTGTTCATTTTGGGAAAGAAGACAATATGTAGGAAAGAGGTGAGTTGTGTGGTTTGATGGGGTTCATCTAATGGGATGAAGATGCTCTCTCTAAAGAATCAAATTGAAACACCAGAATTAAAACTCGCTCGCTCCAACCAATCCCGACTCAATCGAAAATTTAATCGAAATTTCTAATCTGAAATAATAAACCTCGTTGATCAATAAAATAATTGAATAGAACTTCGGAAAATATTTTCAAGTCTGGAACTAAAATTAGCGGAATAAAATCCGCTTTTTAATCTAATTGAAAATTATGCCAGAATTCGCTCCAAAAGACTTAAAATAAAGTTATTCTGCTCGAGGACGGAATTATTAAAATTTTCCGAAATCTTATAATTCAAATTCCAATTAAGTCAATATTAAATTGAAATTAATTCTTAATTTATAAAATAATATTTCAAAATCCCGAGTCTTTACACTAAAGGTTAAGATTTTGCATCTATTTACCTGAATAGGTTCTGCATCTATTCACCCTTCCTATGAGAAAAACAACTCTTTCTCCCAGAAATTCAGTGATCACTGGCTCAAATCACTGAATCTCCATCCAGAAACATGAATGACAACAATATACTCAACGCAAACAGGTCGGAAGCTAATTAAAAATTAATTCTTCAAAAAATATCCTAGAGCCGGAAAAGCTTGTCTTCCAGGAACTCCAATCTACAATTTCTAATCCAGTCCATCAAATTAAGCTACCGAAAAGCATCTCAGAGACAAAATTTCTATAAAACTCAAACCAAAGCAAGAGCATGTGATAGATAGAATCATATTTAGACATTTGGTGAATCGAAAGAGACCTGGGAGGTGGTGATCCGAGAGGCGTGGGAAAGGATCGAGATCTCATGAAACAAAGAATTTCTCAGTTCGCTGGAAAGCAGAAATCAACGGCGGAGACATGGCGGGAGCGACATCAGTTTCATCATGGGAGGCGATGATGTAGGAAACAATAGAGAATCAAAGACTCAAAGAGTAGCAAGATATATGGAAACGGCAACCCACCTAAAGGAGGAATAGTGCCCTGAGGGACACCATAGAAGGAGGTACACCCATCCTCGGTGCAGACCTCACCCTGGAGGCGGAACTCCAGGCCCCTGCGTATGATAGCCAGGCAATTTAGGGTTAGACGGAATGGGAGTGAACTGCGGGGCTGAGATTGGAGCAGGAGCGCTGGCGGGGTGGAATGAGGGCATAGTAGACGGCGGGAAGCACGCTACGGAGGATCCAATTGAAGGATGTGGGATTGTGGGGCGTATGGATTGACAAGAGACGGATTAGGGAGACGAAAGGCCATGGAGGCAATTTCGCAACTGAAGTCTGAAGATGGGAAGGCAAAATAGAAGAGTGATTGAGGCAGAAACCAGGATGAAGGAAATACCAATAAAACCCCTAAATTTGACGATGAAATAAGAAAGAAAGGAAGGACAAATAAGTAAATATACTTGATGAACAGTAAAAGCAAACTTGAGCTTTTATATACTAAGATACATACCAGCTTTGTGAGCATTTCTAATACATAAGACAAACCTGGATGCCTACTTCTAATAACGCTTATTATACTAATTTTAATAGTTGAAAATTTGATCTCGTAAATTACTTGGTTGAGGAAGCGCAAAATGTATAACCTCATAGAATGAATATTATAAATAGGTTCATGATCAATATTGTTTAATCTATTTGTAATCATTCCATCCATGTTATTTGACACTAGTTTAAATTGATTATAATGACGAGTGAATCTATTAATCAAACTATGACCAATATTGTTAAGAAAATAATTATAGATATCATAGTTGTTGGGATCTTGCAAATCTCTCCAAAACTGTTTCCACCGATGCAACTCAATATGTGTCAAACTAACCAAAAGGGGTGCTAATCTCTCCAAAATTTTAATAGTTGAAAATATAACCATCCATCAAACTAATTGTATTAAAAAGGACAAACTAAATTAAATACTCCAACATTTTGGTGTTGATGTGCGCTCAAATTGCCATATTTTTCATCTACTTTTACTTCAATTTTTGTCGATATTTGCATGCATATTGGTTGGGAAAGCACAAAATTAGTGTAGTTTATGTTTAATTTCCAATTAGAGAGGTCTACACGAGTTCTTGTGTTATTTCGCAGAAATTGAGGCAAAATCGGAGCGATTTGGAGAAGAGAAGAAAAGCTGGAAAATTACTCGAAGTCTACTGAGGAGTTGAAATCGAATAAAAGACTCGACATGGAGTGCAATTTATGACCAGAAATCGAGCTAGAAGAAGAACAATGCAACCCGATACAGACTGGTTGATATCGACTAAAGCCGGCCGATATCGAGTGCCCCAAATCGAGTAAAGTGATAGAAGAGAAGTGGTCGATATCGAGTGCCCCAAATCGAATAGAGCTGGCTCGAGATAGAAGAGAAGTGGTCGATATCGACTGAAGCTAGTCGATATTGAGTGACGCTGCAGACAGATCCAACAGTTTTGATAAAATCTTATCCGAAGAGCATTACTTCTACATTAAGTCGGAATCTTTTATCTTATTTATCAGACTTGTTATCCTTTAGGGTGAATTCATATTTACCTAAAGTGATTTTATTTATTTACTTTTGTTAGTTTTATCTTAAGAATAAGATAGATTTTTCTCTCCTTGGATAGCGAGGTTTTGAAATCTATAATTAGAGCCATTAGGGCTGAGTTTTTCATTCATTCAATCACATAAAATCGCAGAGAAATTTCAGTTTAGGAGAGAGAGAGGAGGCCGAGTGGAGTAGAGAGAAGCGATAGTGGAAGTTTGCTTTGTTCAGTTGTAATCTTTCGACGATTTCAATTCAAGTTGTTTATTTTCCAATGATAATAATGATGTCTATGGTTTTGAAGCCCGAGTAGTTCCTCTACTTCTAGGGTCTGGGTGAGCTTGACGGTAGCCATGTAAGTTTATGCATCAAAGGAATGATTTTTATGTGATTCCGCCTTCTATCCTATATGCATGATTCTTCTACCAAAGTAGTAGGCGATCCTTATTTGCATTATTGAAGCGAAAGCCATCTTATTGTGAATTTGGACTAATTATGAAATTGGATAGTAACACTTAGGGTTTATGCGACACATCTCTACTTTTATGGACTTATGTGAAACAATTAGTGATGGTGTAAATTTAGAGTATGTGAGACTAAAATCCTTTCGATGGTCTTTGGCAGGGAAGGCATTACAATGGCTTGAGAGTTTGGCTCCACGCTCACTGAGGACATGGGCAGAGGTGAAGGACGCATTCCTAAACAAATTCTTTCCTCCCTTTAAAACGGCGATGCTGCGACAAAGGATCACGACTTTCAAACAAAAGCCATGTGAAACATTGGCACAAGCGTGGGAGCGATTTAAGGACTTGCTGAATCATGCCCAACGCATGGGCAACTTCCATATGTCATCTAGGAGATATTCTACAATTCCCTTGATGCGCCGAATAAGGAGAGGATCAATTCATATACCTCATATCGGTACATTGAGTTTTCACCAACGGAGGCTTGGGAGACGATTGAGAGGCTCGTGAACTTTGATAACACCTATAGGATTGCTACGGCCTATGACTCAAGGCCTGCCCCATCGATGCCATTATATGAGCCTCCAAGGGAGATAAATCCAGATGTGCAGGAACAATTCCACAACGATCAGACACGCCGCCTTCAAAAGCAAGTTAGGTTCCTGAGCAACAATCAACCTTGCCAGGAATGTGGTTCAACAAGGCACAATACTAGTGCCTATCCACATACTGAGCAAGTATCCATGGCGGAACAACATGAGGAAGCCAAGTGGATGAGAGGCTCCTATGGAGGGGGCAATCAACCATATTGGGGCGATCAAAGGTTCTATCAACAAAGGGATCCCCTACCATATAGAGCACCAGGGCACCCTGAGCGGGAAACAAGGAAGGATGACCTGCAGATCATTTTTGATGAGATGCGAAGGAACCACGCTGAGTTCAAACAAGCAAATAACTCCATCCATTCTCCGCTGCAGGGCATCAATTCTAGGCTTGGGGAGATCAACGTTTGGAAGCGCAACATGGAGACCCAAATGGGTCAATTGGCGGAAACAATACCCAAAGCGTCAGGATCATTCCCTGGATCAATTGTGCCCAATCAAAAGGGCAAAACTACTGGATACATAGCGACGATAAATCTAAGGAGTGGGCGTCGAGTTCAAACGCCCGAGCAAAAAGTGGAGGAGAAGGCCCCAGAAGGAACATCGATATCGACCCCCCAGTCGATATCGACCACGGTGACGTCCATGTCGACCCCCCTGTCGATGTCGACCCTGATGTGGAGTCACCACAGAAATCGACTCCTCCATTCAATGTCGACCCCCATCCTGTTGATGTCGACCTAACTCCAGCCGCAGGGAATAAGAAGGTGTTGCCATTCCCAAAAAGGAAGATGATTAAGGACCCAACGGAAAAGAAGTTCCAGCGGTTCGTGAAGATGCTTCAAGGACTCAATGTCTCAATACCATTCACAGAAGCACTTCATGAGATGCCGTCCTATGTAAGGTTCCATAAAGACATATTGGGTAAGAAGCGATCGCTTTCTGAGATCGCAGAGGAGTGCAATAGACTGGAGCTACCACAAAAGCGGGCGGACCCAGGTAAGTTTTCTATCGCTATAGGCATAGGTCGATTCAAATTTAATGCTTTAATTGATTTGGGCGCTAGCATTAGCATGATGCCACTAACCATATGGCACAAGGTAAAGATAGGTCCTTTGGAGCCCATGGATGCAAAGTTATACATGGCAAATAATACGGTAGTGATTCCAATAGGGTTGGTAACTGATGTGCCAGTACAAGTAGGTAAATTCTTTGTCCCTGTTGATTTCTTAGTTGTTGATATAGCGGAGGACCCTTCTTGTCCCATTATTTTAGGTAGGCCATTCCTAGCAACCGTCGATGACAATATCAGCGTGAAGAAAGGTCGATAAGTATGGGTTCGACGGAGGAGAAGGAACCTGGAAATCGAGCATAAAGGTCGATATCGACCATGAATCGAAGCCAAAATAGACTGCCATAGAAGCTGAGAAAGGAGGAACAAAGACAACCTCGATATCGATCTCTAAGGGTCGAAATCGACCTGTTCATATCGAGCAGAAAGCCTCCAAATCGACCGAACCTCCAGGAGCAGAACAGAGCTCGATATCGACCACTGAATATCGATGTTGACCTGAGCCACGGACATAGAAGAAGGTAAGTCAAGGTACGGATTCCTCCTGTTCCATCTCAATTAAAGATTTATCATTATTTGGAAGAGGTGTGCCTTGGCATGTGCACTTGTGTAGGGTATCCGATGATGATTCGAGCCAATATGAGATAGGAGACAAGGTGTATGTCGCCAAATCAAAGGACCAATGGTTCCCTACTAGATTCAAAGATAAGATGATGGGATCTTTCACGGTGAATCAAATCCATCCAGGCGGAATGCAGCTACGTGACAAGAAAGGAGTGTTGTTTGAGGCCCAAGCCACATGGGCTCTGCAGATGCCGCCTTGAGAGCACAAAAGGAAGAAGTCGGCCTAGCAACTTTAAAGTCTAGAGCTTGTAACAGGCACTTAGTTTTTGGTTTTGGACAGTTTTTACTTTGTATTACTTTGCATTGTTTTTGTTTGGTTTTAGTTACAAGTTGCAGGAAAGAGGAAAGAAAGAGCACAGAACAGACATCGAAATCGATGTTACGGATCGATATCGACCTTAAGGTCGATTAAGATGGGCTCTTGGTCGAGGCCGGATCACCCTGAAGCTTGAGCCAGAAATCGATGATAGATGTCGATTCCGATGTGAAAGGTCGATATCGACCATCCCTGCAGTCTTCTTCGACTCCTGAAATTTGTGATGGTTTAGTAAGTTTTCATCTTAACCCTAGTTTTAATACAGTGAGGACACTGTAAACTTTAAGTATGGGGTAGGGGAAAGGCTTACTTGCATATTTTGAAATTTTTCATAAGTTATTGTATACTTTAGTTACATTGTTCATGCATATTACATAATATTTTAGATTTTCATATTTATCTTTAAGCATGCATCATATAGTTTATATTTTCGAAAAAAAGAGAAAAATGACCCCCATAAAAAAATGAAAATAAAGAAAAGAGTCATGAAAGTATAAAAAAGAGCTCTACGATGCAAAATTAGATTCATTAGAGATATAACATGAAATTGCCTAGTTAAGGGAAGTCCCAATGAAGTGCAAAAAGAAAAAAATAAAGGAGGTAAAAAAAAAATTTTTGAAGTTGCTTTTGACATGTGCATGATAAGACGATGAAGGACTTTTAGAAACTTCCATACATGTTACAAAAGTTCATATTCTAGCCTTACTATGCATATTTGCAAAAGTCACAAGCCATACATGAGCCTTACTATATCATCATCATTATTGCTCCACATATATTATATATTGCCCATTTTATACCTTATACCCTATCCGGGGACAAGTTTGAGAATGGATGTCATCTTTGGAGTTATTATATGGAGTTGTGCATATTATCGAAGTTGTTGGCAGGGATGAAAAAATTCTTGAAATATGGAAAATTTAATGAATGGGAAAAAATCTGATCACCTTAGGAGATAAAGGTAGATCGACCCTGCTCGTTGAGATGTTAGTTCAGCGAGATGGGACACAGGGTGAGGAGTCCGAAGTACTAAGTATCTGAAACCATTCATGACACCCATGTTTGTGAGTCGCGAGAAGGCAGTGCTAAGGTTAGAGAGGTAAAAGCATTATAATTGAAAAAAGTATTGAGCGATGAGTGAAAGGTGAGATATGATGAAGAAGGAATGTGGAATGAATGTTTTAGAAAGAAAGTTGTATTTCCCCGGATTTAACACCACATGGCAAAAAATTAGCCAACCTTTATCCTTTTACCAATCCACTTCTCACAAGCTTGCAAAAGTCCTCTTGATTATTAATGCTATGTCGCTGAAATTGTTTTTTTTGCATATAAACCTCCTTTTGTGAGTATGATGTTGCTTTTATTCACAGGCATGGAATTGTTGACATTAGTACCTTTTCGAGGATGGCAATTGATTGTAGGGACATATGAAAAATGAATCTATGATTTTGAGGGTTTACTTTCTTCCCCTGAATGACAATTAAAGGTATTGCTTGGGGACAAGCAAGCTTAAGTATGGGGTGTTTGATGTGCACGCAAATTGCCATATTTTCTATGCACATTTAAGTCCATTTTATCATTCATTTGCATGCATATTAGTGGGAAAACATGAGATTAGTGTAGTTTATGCGTTATTGTCAAATATATGGGTATGCACGAGTTTCTATGTGATTTCGCAGAAAACAGGACAAAAATGGACAGATTTGGAAGAGCGGAAAAAGAACTCGAAGTCTTCTGAAGAGGTCGAAATCGAATGAAGAACCTCGATATCGAGTGCAGCAGAGAGGCAGGAATTGAGCAAGAGGAAGAACAGAGCATGTCGACACAGACAAGGTCGATATCGATGTCTTGTGGTCGATATCGAGTGCCTAGATTGAGCTTATTGATAGAAGTCGAGTGACAATCCTAGTAGAAGAAGGAGAGCTCGAGATAAGATAAAAGAGAGGTCGATATCGATGTCCTTAGGTCGATATCAATGTTGTTCATCAAAGAAGTCC
The DNA here is from genome assembly GCA_963922045.1 of Persicaria maculosa. Lineage (NCBI taxonomy): Eukaryota > Viridiplantae > Streptophyta > Magnoliopsida > Caryophyllales > Polygonaceae > Persicaria > Persicaria maculosa. Next base: position 37,044,111 of record OY998260.1, read on the forward strand.
GACTCAGATTTTGATAGAATTCTATCCGAAGCTTGCACGTCTATCCTAATGTCGAGATTTCCTATCTTCAACGTCAGAGCTATCACTTGAGCTGTTTTACCATGGAGTTTTTAGTTTTACTTCATTTAAAGTTTTATATTAGAGAATAAAGATAAAGTTTCGAGTCTTTGGATAGCAAAGTTCGATATCTATATCTAGAGGTCGTTAGGGCTGAGTTTAAGCATTCAATTTCGGTTATTCAAATCCAAGCACAACAAGTTTTAGTAGTTTATCACAGAGAATTTGTAGAGAGAGCGAGTGGAGGCCGAGTTGAGGTTGGTGGAAGCGAGAGCGGAATTGGCTTGGTTCAGTTGTAATTTCTTTCTTTTCCAATACATAGTAGTTTTCTTTTCAATGATGATGATGAGTTGCATGATGAGAAGCGAGTAGTCAACCCACTTCTAGGGTCGGGGTGAGCCCGACGATAGCAACGTAGGGTAAGTGCATAAAAGGTATGACTTTTATGCGATTCCGTCTTCTATCCTATGCATGATCCTTTGCGAAAGTTAGGGAGATTCATTATTTGCATTATTGAAGCGAAAGCCAATCATATTGTGAACTTGAATTACTCATGAATTGGATAGTAACTCCTAGTAATTATGCGAGAGCCTCTAATCACCTAAGTGTTGGTAATGAAAGTTATTTGACGGAAAGACACTAAATTTCATAACTTTAGCACCATACTTTCATTGTTATCGTTGTCGCATTAATTCCCAACTTTGGAAGCTTTTAATTAATTGAATTTGATATAAATTTTAAGTTTTGATTTTTGACCATCTTTCTACAACCATTCTAAGTTCTTCGAACACTTTTTCAACTCATAGATTATGCAAAACAGTTTCTGTAATAGACATCAGAATCGACTGTCAAAGGTCGATATCGAGGACTAACGTCGATATCGAGGTCTGTCTCGACGTCGATTTGGTTTGCTTTTATCTTGTGCAGGAATCCAGTGGAAATCGACCAGAACCGAGGTCGATATCGACCAGAGACATCGATATCTAGTGTCTTTTGAGGTCGAAAGCTTTATCGTGATTACAACAAGGGAAGCGCTGACATACCTCCTCGTGGATTCAATCCTGAATTACCCTACCACTACATTGGGAGAGATTCTTGTATTATCTGATTGATAAGGGAGTTAGCATAGTTGTGAATTATATTTGAATATTTGAATCGAACCTCCCGTTCATCAAACATGTAGCTAGACGATTGCCCCCTTGGGATTGGCCTCAGGTTAGCATAGAAGTGATCCGACTTACCTTAGAATATTGGCCGCCAGTTGATCCAATTGGGTCTCTACGCTCTTTCTCCACATGTCTATCTCGCCAAGCCATGAATTTATGCCATGTAGTTGTGTGTGGATGGCATTATTTGATTACTTATTTTCGGCTTGGTTCCTCCTCATTTTGTCTAGGATGAGTTGTACGTAATCCCTTCTTTCCCTCTCCAGATGGCCAGGTTCTCTATAAAGCGGGGGGTCCCTTTGATAATGTTGTGGTTGATGGTATCCCCAGTTTCCTTGGTCAGATCCATAGTTAGGGCCCCTCATGAACTTCGCCTCTTCGTGGGTCTTTGCCATTTACACTTGCTCTGAGTAGAGGCAAGCAGTTGTGTTATGCTTCTGTGACCCACATTCTAAACAAGCTTGATTGTTAGTTGAAAATCTAACTTGCTTTTGTAGACGCTTTACCTGGTTCTTCATAAATTGATCCTTCACCTCAGGATCCACCTCCTTCGATGGTACGTATAATGGCATGGATGGGTTGTCCTCTCATCGGGGTCCACAGGAGTCCCATATGTGTTGTCAAACTCTACAATCCTTTCGATTGTCTCTCAAGCTTGATGTGGTATGAGCTCGAGATAGTGTTAGGTGGTGTAGGTGTTGATCCTCTCTCTAGTTGTAACATCCAGGGAAATATAGATTATCTCCTGGATCACATAAGGCGGATACCCATGAGTAGGGTAAGATCTCAATAGGTCTTCGTAGCACTCCCAGACTTGGCTAGTGTTTCTCTTGGCTTTTGCTTGAAGGACATGATATTTTGACAAATCTGCGTTGTCTTCGATGGTGGAAAGAACTTTTTTAGGAATAGATCTCTAAGTTCACCCCATGTCCGGATGGATCGTGGGGGCAAGCTTTCCAACCAATGTGGAGCCTTTCATCCAAGCGACCATCTAAAAGCTTTGAAGCGCACATATTCTAGGTTAACACCGTCATCAATGGTGTCACATAAGTCAATATAAGTAGTAATATATGCCATAGGGCATTCGGATCCCTTTCCCTCGAAAGTATGTCTCCTAATCTCCGTTATAGAACTAGTTTTAATCTCAAAGGATACAACAGGGAGGATGATAGGAGACTGGTGGGATGAAATGTCGTTAGGTTTCACCTCGCCAAAGATAATAATAACCCAAACTGACAAACTAACTAGTAAACTGGTATAACAGATAAGTAAAGGGTCGAACCCATAGAGAAACAAGTATTTCGATGCAATGTGTATTTATCAATTATGACAATAAAGATAGAATAGGAATATGAATGAAGATAGATAATGCAACTAAACTAATATAAAGATATGAATAGGAACAAAGAGAAGATAAAAGATAAGAGTGTGGTTTCACCTATATTTCACAACATTGGTTGATTTACTTGATCCTTGAGGTGATTTCAATATTACTAAAGAATATCATTAACGATTTGAGTACTTAAGACCAATTGGCATATCAATTTAATGCAATTAGGAAACAAAGGAATAACCCATTCAGCCCTAATAACATCTACAAGACATAGATCAATTGTTATCATCCACTACAAAGACATAGAAATATCACTAGATCAATGACTTCGTTTTCTATCGATAAACTAACAATGAATTCATAGAATAGATGCAATTCCTAACTAGATGGCCAGTCATAGAAAGAAACACAACTATAATCAATAAAGAACAAGATGATAAATAAACTAATGAATAACATAGAAATCAAGTCTCAGAATCAATCAACAAAGTCTTGAATCATAGGAAAACCACAAGAATTCTAAGTATGCATAACGTATCTTGAATCTCTAAACATCCAACCTCTCATCTCTCTTAATTAGTTTATGAATGGAATAATTTAGATGCTCTAAAAATACTGAGAACTATGTCTAATATAAGGCGAAACACCGTCGGCCAAAACCCAAAAAAGAATAGATAAAAGTTTCCATAAGATAAGATTCGGCTGATCTTCGCAGATTCGAAAACAGCGAGACCGGTGGGCACTGGTTATTTAGCGGCGGGTGCCACTCTTCAGCTTTGACAACTTCGAGAGACTGAACTTGTAATGCACTTTCTAGAGTCATCGTTTGTCCGATTGACGCATATGCATTGGAAAGCTCTTTCAAAGAACTACAATTCTCATGAAGACCTTAGAAACTAATTCCAACCTCTCTGAACCTTAAAGATGGGAATTCTCCATGTTCTTCATTTCCGCTCTTGTTCCTTAGCTCCTCTTAGTCCATTTGCTCCATGCTTTCTCCACCTTTCGAGTCCGGATCATAAGATCTACAAATAAACACTAAAAACCATAGATTTTGAACTTTGAATAACAAATGATCAAGAATGCAAATAAGCTAATTAAACATGCAATATGAACACAATAATGCACCTAAGACCACCTATAATGCCTATATAAAATATGCATTATCAAACTCCCCCACACTTAAGCTTAGCTAGTCCTCTAGCGAACATAGAGTAGAGCATAGAGATATAGATTTCTACATGTCTAAACAAAATTTTTTTAATATATCATAACAAGTGCAAATTAAACATGAATGAAGCAAACAAATTGTCATAACTCCAACTCCCCTACACTTAAGCCTTTGCTTGTCCTCGAGCAAAACAAAACATAGTAATAACCAAACATCCCACAAACATATTCATCATGCATTCGCCTTATCAAAAGCAACATCAAATTTAAATGAACATAAGATCAAGTGAATAAACATCATAGCATGTATTTAGCGATCAAAGCATAGAAATAGAAATCATCCAACCTTACCAGGAATAGGTGTTTTACTCATGCTCTCATGTGTTTAGGCTTCTAGGTTCAACTCTCAAATCAATCCAAAATGCAAGTAAGCTCATAGAAATTGACAACAATATCACCAAATCTTCAACTAAATGCCATCACTTGCGGAAAAACAATAAAAATAAGCAATTTGGCTCTAGATCTCTTTTTTTTTTCTTTCTTCTCTCTCACTTTTTTTTTCAGCCTTGGTGTATTCCTTACGCGAGTCACAAACATGGGTGTCATGAATGGCTCCGATCTATCAACATCTCAACTTACCTGAATAAAGTCCTTTTGAACATCTTGTAACGCGAGTTGCAAACATGGGTGTCATGAAAGAACTCAATTACTCAATGATCAAGCTTCCTTTCTTAGTGGATAACTTTTGACACCGTTTTGCGTGAATCATACCCATGGGTGTCAAGCTTAGATCCGGTTACTGAGTGTCCCAACCATTGCCACTTTACTTCACTCTAAACTCAGTAAGTGTAACGACCCGAAATTTTAAAATATTATTTTATGACTTATGATTAAAATTAAGTATTAAATTTCTGAGATTTCAAAAATTTTGAAAATCTCCGTCCTCGATCAAAATAATTTTTTTTATCATAATTCAAATCAAATTCCGGCGTATATCCGATTTTAAAGAAATAAATATTGTTTTGAACCTGTCAAGGCGAGTATGATAAATTTTATGACATATTTAAATTGAATAAGATTGATTGAGTTGAATTTTGTTAAATTGTGTTAATATTTCTAAAACATAAATAGCGGATTCTTTTTTTAATTTCTCGTAATATTGTGTAACCTTAATTAAGTGGGTATATATACCCTTTTTCCATCACTCCAGCCGGCCCTAGGTCCTGTTCACCTCCTCCTCTACCTCTTTCATCCGCCTATGTTCATAGCTCTCTCTACCTCCATTTTTTTTCGGATCTAAGAACTCAAGGCCCCCATGGCCTCCCCTCTCACTCGTTCAGTCCCGCTCTCCCTCATTCTCCCTCAGAGTCGGACTCTTCTCTCTAACCTTGGTCTGTCCCTCGCCGCTGGTAGCCATCCTCGAGTCGTGGGTGTGTCGCCGAATCTGGAGCCTGAAGCACCCATGGCTTCCGCCCTCACATCTCCTCTCTCACGCTCTTCGATTCACCTTCAAGCTCCCCCCTTCCATGGCTGCCCTTCGTCCTCTCACTCTCTTCCCCGCCACCGATGCTAGTTCATACCTTCTTGCCCTCTTCAGACCCAGCAACACCAACGACCTCGGAGCTCCTGTCAACCACGCTTCCGCTCCTCTGTTCGCTTCTTCCAGCTGGAGGGAGAATCCACCATCGAAACCTTGAAATCTGACGCCAAGGTCGGTAAGGAGCTCTAATGACGAGAGATGAGGAGGTGAAGGCTCACCCTAGGTCACCGACGCTGCCATCTCCGTCCACTCCTCAGCCTTCCCTTGTTCGTGCGGACGCCTCCAACAGCAAGGACAGGGATCAGCGGGGTGCCTTGCTTCCCGATTCGACACCACGAGCCCTCATGTCACCAAAGGGCCAGCCCCAAACTCTATCTCTTCCGATCCGAGCCCTCCCGACCCTTGCAAGATTAGGGTATAAATTCCAGGGCTCTTCACCCTTAATGCCTATGTTAATTTAAGAGTTTTTTTATTTGGAATTGGAATTGGATTTGGGATGGGTATAAAAGCTTGGATATTTGATTTATTTATTTATTTTCCTAAATTGTTTCAAATGCGAACTGTGCTCTGTGCCCTTATGCTCGTTGAGTTATGTTAGGTAAATTGGACGTGTTTAACTTAATGGAATTAAACGTTTAGTCAATTGGAGTGTGAGCATTGAGTCAACTAATTTGACATAATGACTGCGATTATTAAAATGTTAAAAGAGGATATATATATATATATATATATATATATATATATGTATGTATGTATATGTATGTGTGTGTGTGTGTATATATATATATATAATGTGTCTTGATAACTTGTAATGCTTATAAACTTAATTGTGGTGACTCATGAGTTGTGACATTATTTGATTATATTTAAATTTGACTAGGTTATCTAAGCTATAGAATGAGAATTCCATAATATTCCTTGTAGATAGATGACTTTGGGTATGATTGAATTTAACGAGTGATGAGAGTTCTATTTGGTAATAACTAGACAATGAATATGTTGGCTTGTGAGTGTGGGATATTAATTATTATAAGGGTGAGTCTTTCTTAATAAGTGTATTATAGCTTGAGACATGGTAATATGAAGTCTTGTATTGTCTACATAGAGTAAACAGGTAAAGAGATTATATATGTCTTGACTTGTTAAGTAGTTAAAGAATTACTACCTTAATCTTATGCTCTTATGCCTCTAAGCTTGCTTGTAACTCATGTTGTTGAAGTAAATTCTTATAATTGAAATTAGAAATGATTTCGGGAAATATCAACTGACCCTAGGATGCTAGTGTACTTCATGAGCAAAATCTTATAAGAATAGCGAAGATGCGGTCACGCGTATAAGGTTATATAAAAGTCTTCTTGGGAACTTGTTATACTTGTAAGCTTGTTGTTATGCTTTTTAAGTTAAGAAATTGGTTAATAAATTGTGTTAGCTATTCGACATGAGTATAGATGAGTTGTTGGTTGTTATTTGCTTATAGAATTATATTTATTGACTAAATCTTTTCGGCTAGGGATAATGATCCTTTAAGTTATATCTATATTAATAAGATCTTATTGTGATAATGATAAATCCTTACTAGGTTATAATCATGTGTTTAATAGCCAATACCTTGAGATATGATTTAATAACTTGTCTTGCTAAGCAAAGTTGAGATCTTAGATAAAGAGATACGTTGAGGATTTATTATGTTTTAATCTTGATTGTGTGGTCTTCGAACTTTCATTGATTGATTTGGTGATAATTGAATTCGTAAAGGATTTTAAAAATGTTGAATTATCGTGGCTTGGTCCTTAAATATGAATGAATATATGATACTTGAGAAAATGATTTGATGAAAGAGATTCTTGTCAACTTACCTTGGTTACTCGTTGAGCATGATTTATTATGTGAGTTTTGATAAATAAGACTTGTTGATCATTGGTTTTGGGAACCTGTGGTTGTATTGAGTAATCGAGTATTTGATAATCGATGGTTACTTGAGAAAATGGTTAAGGAAACCCTGAACTTGATATGAAGTAAGATGTTTTGAGTGATGATATTGGTAAGAATTTGAGATAAGTTTCATACTTGATGAGAACAAGGTTACTTGAGGATGATGGTTATGATGAGAATGCGAGGTTGCTTGAATAAAATATTGTTAGTCTTGTGTTGACTTGAAAGCATGCTTGTGCGTTGAGTAAATGTGTATTGATGAGTTGTTCCTTGCTTATTACTTGCTAGTGTGATTGGATGGTTCTCTGAATGACTTGTTGCTGATGGATAATTCTCTGAGTGGCTCGTTTACCAGCTAATTGGATGTGAAGACTCCAGGTAAGTTTCCTACGGGAGCTTACTCAGTAACCAGGACCTCATGCTTGATGTGTCATATAGTATGTAGGTGTTGCATCTGCATAAAAGCATGCCATCTAGTATCATGCTTAAGACTTGCACTTATGAATGAGCATCCCTATTCTTTATGCGTTTGAAAAAAGAACGGCCGTTATCTGTGAGTCATTAGAGTCGTTGCTAGGGTCATTGGGGCATTCATGTTTCATATCGTTTTGGTCCCAGTAGAGTCTTATATTATGATATGGCTGCGGCGGTGACCGAGCGTCCTACCTCGGAGTTGGGTACGGACATATGATGGCTGCGGCACCGATCGAGCGTCCTACCTCGGAGTTGGGTACGGACATGTATGACCCCGGAGTGGGCACAGATTGGGAGATTGGGGATATGCCACATGGCATTCTATGTGGATCCATTTAATCGATTTCTGCATATATATAAACTGTCAGCATGCTTGTGTGCTTTAAATTCCGTACTACACTAGAACATCCTTTAGTTTAGGTATAGGCGTATTATATGTCCTCAGCGAGGTCTTTAGGGCCCGCATACGTCTCTTGGCCTGACTTCGTGGATTGTTTCAGGTACCCGCTCCCTTCTGCACTCTGAATGCTTCTATGGCGGGGTTTTCTCATGGGACGAGTGTTAAGAAGATTTCGTACAACCTTGACTTTATAAATATTTTGGTTTAGTTGGACATTTAGAAGCAATGTATATTTATATTGATTTAAACTCGTTTTGTCTCTTATGAGTTTTTGACTAGTTGAGTTAGGACAGGATTATAACTTGAAGAGAATAAATAAACATCTCGTACTTGGATTGCTAAGATCTGGAAGAGGGATATTTCTTCCCTCTAAACGTAACCCGGGTTTCATAATCTGGGCCGTTACAAAGTTTGTATCAGAGCCAGGTTGTGCAATCCGAGTACAAATGAGTTGTAAAACAATTAGTGATTTTGAGTTTCGAAAATAAAATGGCCCAAAGGTTTCACGAGTTTTGAATGTTTTCAAAGGGCAAAATGATTTTAATATGGATAATTAAGATAACCACCTTGAGTAGTGAGAATCTGGACTTGATTGGGTAGTCATGGCGAAAGCTATCCCTTACGGATATAGATTGGGATTGATAAAGACCATTAGCCTTATACTTTATAGATGGGCATGGGGGGGCATATGTAAAATCTTGTTTGACTAATCCGTGAACTTGATTTTAGGGATATGTACATTTGGGAAGAAGTTTTGGTGACTCATGTGTGTTTTCTTGATGACTTGGCATGATATTTGTTTATATGAGTTTCCCTTGTTATGGCATCTGACGTAATTCTTACAACATGCTTTGATCTTGTTATGCGCATTTAATGTATGGTACTTGACGACTTGGATGGGAGAATTGTTGTCATTCTTGATGCATTTGACTTATACATATTTGGTTGCTACGTATATCACTTATTATGGAAATTGTTGGTGCCTTTTGGCCTTGGTTTGATGAGGACATGAGAGGAGGTTATGAGGATTTACATTGTTATGATTGATGATTCGTATTGGTTAGTGGAAGCTTATGAGCTCAGGCTTGAGAATCTTACATTAGTTGATGGGAAAACTTACGGTTTGAGAACTGAGAAGTTAAGTTTGTTGATTTGAGAGCCATGATATTTTGACTATAAGAGTTCATAGTGACTTGATATGAAATACTTATGAAATTCCGATTCTTGAAATAAATTGTTGATTCTTGCCTAGCGATAATGTTTTCACAATGTCTACACAAGTATTTTACAAGGACGCTTGTAAAGTACTTGGTCGAATCTAGTGAGAACATTGTGACGATTTTGTGATACTTGTACAAGTATTTCATGGGGACGCCTATGGAATACTTGTAGGTATCAAAAAATCCATCGCTTATGTGCCTACTTGAGATGTTTTTGCATGATATTGTTCTATGATCTATTTACTGATATCTTAGATGATGAATTCTAATGATATTGCTCTCTTATGCGAAACTTGTTAAAAAGAGGATCATGTGTGTACAACTCGACTAAAATGCATGTGAATAAATGAATAGACATGAAATGCTTATTCATAAAATAGTATTTATGTTATTGGTATGACATTGTCCCTCCTACCCTCGACGTGTTATCGTTCATATGTTGTGACTTTAGGAGATTTTGTGAAGTTATGTCATGCACCTCTATCTTGTTTCTATGAACGATGATGGTTAACTATGATGTATTACTAATGTGGCTACTTGTTATCCTATAATTGTCTGACTTGCATAATTGATAACTTACATGTCTCCTATTCCAATAAGATAAATTCTTGCTTGTTTATTTGGTCAGGGAAGGAGACTTGTACAACTTGGCCTTTATAGGTTGAAATGAGGAATAGATGTAACTTGCTTAGTAATGAAGACAAGAATGATCTCTAAAACGTAGACTTTAAATCTTGATTAAAGGGTTTCCTCCTCTCTAAGAGAAGAGACTTTATATTCAAGCTAACTTGGTAATGGTGAGATTCGTTAAGATAGCAAGTTGACCTATTGATTGACTTCTTTGAATTCTTGGTGAAGTTTTATTTGCGATCTTTGGGAACCTCGATAAATTTCCATGACAACTCCTTGTTTCTCTTCGTTACTCTTCTTTTACCTAACCGCTCTGGTTCCTTCTCAATTCCTTTCATGTTGGTCACCTATGTTCCAAAACTTATGGGTCGAACCTATTACGGACTGGAATATAAGTTAGAGTATTGTTTGTCTTGAGGGAGTACAATACCAAAAGGGGGTCTTGATGAATGATTCTTAGGAATCTGTTGGATGTCCTCTTTTGTACGGAGAGATCTTTTGAAATCTTTGTTCAGTCGGGGGATTCATTTGAAGGTTTTCATTATGGTTGGTGTTTACCCAAAAGTATATTGTTTCCCTAAGAAATAACTAGGCTTCTTTTCAGAAGAGGGATGGAGTCAGTGGGATGGGTCGATGTTTCACTGGGAAATTTCTATTTGGTTATGATGGTAGTCTTGTTTGTGTTTCTACATTTTGATGTATTATCATGTGTATACTTGTTCTATTTGGATCTATGTTGATATGTATATCTATCATCTTGCACTTGATTCATCCATGCATTATACACATTATCTTAGGATCGTATCACACTCCATAGTACTTCTTTTGTATTTCTCTGACATTATTATATAATTAGTTTGACTTCGGATGTATTGTCATGATAGCCCCTGTACATGTATATCATATAATTATGTACCCGTGTCTTATTTGGTGTTACTAGTGTCATATAGGATTTATAACTTGTGAACTACGTGACCTTATTCTCTATCTATACTATTATTTGTCACGCTTAATCACATATTCATGATAGTCACCTCATTCTTCTTTTGTTACCGCATGTCCTTTTGGATGTTTAAGAATGTTAGGTATAATTGAATTAGTATGTTGTGCCTGTATACCTCATCTGTATCACGCCTTTATTATTTCTATCGCAGGTTCGTGTTAAACTTCTCATCTTTTTGTATGTTCTCGTCACATGATCATTGATCTTTGTTTGCTTATACTTATTAAACGATGTTGATGTAGCTATGTTACGATTTTATGCCTTATGTGGTTAACGTCTTGTTTAGCTATGTACCTCTTATCATTGTCTCTTCTTAATCTATGCTACAACTCTATGATTTTCATGCTTTAAGGACCTCACACGTCGCATGACCACCCACTACTGTAGCTATATAAATTCATGTGATGATCCTTGGATAAAGACAACGTGTTATTCTCTTGTAATATGCTACCCTTGGAAACAATTATTTGATTTTGACGGTAGCCACACTTAAGCATCCATGACTTGATATGAGATTACATCTAGTTGCTTGTAACATTTATGCCTTGTTGACATGTATGTGCACATCCTGACGTTGTGTAAATTGAGATAGTCGCTACTGTATCATGGTCGCATTACTTCCTCCTCACATATCTCTCATGCTCCTAGTAGGTTTTCGCATGATCATTTTGGCCTATTATGCATTGTTGTAATATATGTCGTTACATGCTACCTATGTGCCCTCCTACTGTGTTGTGTGTTACTAGTACCCCTCATATGATCTCTACTTTCAAAGAAATGATTATTGAGTTTTATGCCCTAAGTGATTGACTACTATAACTACATGACCCATGATAGCTCGGTCGTGCCTTTTCCATCTGCATCTTAGTTGGTATGCATATCTATGACATTATACTCTATATATCTATGCTTAGTCCCCATCGATTTAGACTTACAACGTTCTCGATTATACTTCACCTATATTCATGTTGTGTGGTTATATAGTTGTTTTGTCTAGTAGTGAATCGCCATGTTAGTGGTTAGACCATACCTCCGCATGCTTACACCTTGCCATGTTATTAAATACCATTTGGTAATTTAGTATTTGAGAATATGCTTACATGATTAGTGCACTCTCTATATTACATATACGATCATTCCTATGATATGATTAGTCCGACTCATTATGCAACATCTTGTTAGTTGTTAAAGTATGATTTCGTGCATTTACTTACCGTCATGTGTTAGTGATAACATGTAGAAATTTCGCATCACTAATGTGGTATATGATCAATTGCACTGTTTACGTTATTTGTATGGTCACTTATGTAATAGGGTTTTGATAATATACCTATCCTGCATATTTGCCCTTGTTACATGATTTTATGAGATTATGATTGCTTACACATTTTGAATATCATCATTAGAGCTATCTTGTTACCTTTTGACACCATCATACTCTATTTTATTCGGATAGAAGCCATGCATAGGCCATAATATTGCACATGCTTACTTTTACCCGCCACATGATGTGTTCCTATACTCGTTATGCATTAATAGTTAAGCCTAGTATGCTCGCACGAGCACCCCTATGGTTTAAAATGCACTTGCATGTATATGCACCACATTTTGATTAGAGATTATGGATACTATATTATCTCCCATGTTGAGGTTATGATGGTATGAAATGTATGTTGATGTATGTCTTGGTGACACATGCATGGAGCACACAATTTACACTTGTCCTTTGCCAGTGAACTATATGATATTTCTTTTGTGACGTTTAAGACATGTTGATGTTATTCTTTACCTGTTATGTTTTGTTTCCTTACACCATAGTGGCATAGAGGATCCTCTCACGCATGTACAGAATCTATTTAGTATATTCGGGTGATAGATTGTAGATCTTCCTTAAATGAGTGCGGTACCTTAATATCATTTCTTTGTCATTATATGTGTGATATTCATTGTTAATAATGATTTGACTTAATGATAGTATGTATATCGATAATGCTCTCATGATGATAGGTTGTTTATCTTGTACCTTGCCACATGATATGACACTAGTGCTAGGATCGAATCATCATTGCCTCTTGAGATAGGTTCATGTTAGTGTGCAACATTACCACGTGTGTGTATTATGACATGATATGTTACATGATGATTTGAGTGATACGATCATAATCTTAAGGGTTTCTCATGGGCATCGGCAAAATTCTCACGTTTTGTCTTACCAGATACTATCCGAGTCTATCTTCGTGTCCAAAGTTAGGCAAATTGTCCCTTAATATTTCTTTCCTTCGGTTATAACTTAGGTCTTGCGTCATCCTTGTATAATCTTATGTGGTGTGATCAAGAGTGGGTCGTTTAGTTTGGCCAGAGTGGCGCAGCGGAAACGTAGTGGGTCAACCTGTTGACTTTTACGATGCTGATTTATGCTTTCCCTTCTGAGTGCACCTATTATTTATGATGATTGTGTTCATCTCTAATAGATAAAATATGCAACCTTCTGTGATTATATGGTATGCTAATGATGTGATCTGCTGATGATGAATTCTGACATAATGATATTTAAGATATGTTAATATTTGAGATTGATGTTGAGACTGATCATGAGAAATGAACTTAGGAAGTGGAATATGGGACTAGCCCTTAGAGGTGGACAAACTGCTTGTTGAATCCTTAAAAATCTGGTTGACTTACATAGGAGGAGTTGACTCGAGTTTTCGAAATGTTTTGTTGCTCTTAGAAGAATTTTAGTCTCGAGGACGAGACTTGTTTTTAGAGGTGGATGGTGTAACGACCCGAAATTTTAAAATATTATTTTATGACTTTTGATTAAAATTAAGTATTAAATTTCTGAGATTTCGAAAATTTTGAAAATCTCCATCCTCAATCAAAATAATTTTTTTTATCATGATTCAAATCAAATTTCGGCGTATATCCGATTTCGAAGAAATAAATATTGTTTTGAACTTGTCAAGGCTAGTATGATAAATTTTATGGCATATTTAAATTGAATAAGATTGATTGAGTTGAATTTTGTTAAATTGTGTTAATATTTCGAAAACATAAATAACGGTTTCTTTTTATAATTTCTCGTAATATTGTGTAACCCTAATTAAGTGGGTATATATACCCTTTTTCCATCACTCCAGCCGGCCCTAGGTCCTGTTCACCTCCTCCTCTACCTCTTTCATCCGCCTCTGTTCATAGCTCTCTCTACCTCCATTTTTTTTCGGATCTAAGAACTCAAGGCCTCCACGCCTGAAGCACCCATGGCTTCCGCCCTCACATCTCCTCTCTCATGCTCTTCGATTCACCTTCAATCTCCCCCCTTCCATGGCTGCCCTTCGTCCTCTCACTCTCTTCCCCGCCATCGATGCTAGTTCACACCTTCTTGCCCTCTTCAGACCCAGCAACACCGACGAGAGAGGGGGAATCCACCATCGAAACCTTGAAATCTGTCCGCTTCTTCTAGCAGTAGGGAGAATCCACCATCGAAACCTTGAAATCTGACGCCAAGGTCAGTAAGGAGCTCCAATGACGAGAGAGGGGGATGCCTCCAAAAGCAAGGGCAGGGATCAGCGGGGTGCCTTGCTTCCTGATTCGACACCACGAGCCCTCATGTCACCAACGGGTCAGCCCCGAACTCTATCTCTTCCGATCCGAGCCCTCCCGACCCTTGCAAGATTAGGGTATAAATTTCAGGCCTCTTCACCCTTAATGCCTATGTTAATTTAAGATTTTGTTGATTTGGAATTGGATTTGGATTTGGGATGGGTATAAAAGCTTGGATCTTTGATTTATTTATTTATTTGGCTAAATTGTTTCAAATGCGAACTGTTCTCCGTGCCCTTATGCTCGTTGATTTATGTTAGGTAAATTGGACGTGTTTAACTTAATGGAATTAAACGTTTAGTCAGTTGGAGTGTGAGCATTGAGTTAACTAATTTGACATAATGACTGCGATTATTAAAATGTTATAAGAGGATATATATATATATATATATAAGAGGATATATATATATATATATATATATATATATATATATATATATATATGTGTGTGTGTGTGTGTGTGTGTGTGTGTGTGTGTGTGTGTGTGTATGTATGTATATATATATAAGGTGTCTTGATAACTTGTAATGTTTATAAACTTAATTGTGGTGACTCATGAGATGTGACATTATTTGATTATATTTAAATTTGACTAGGTTATCTAAGCTATAGAATGAGAATTCCATAATATTCCTTGTAGATAGATGACTTTGGGTATGATTGAATTTAACGAGTGATTAGATATCTATTTGGTAATAACTAGACAATGAATATGTTGGCTTGTGAGTGTGGGATATTAATAATTATAAGGGTGAGCCTTGCTTAATAAGTGTGTTATAACTTGAGACATGGTAATATGAAGTCTTGTATTGTCTACGTAGAGTAAAAAGGTAAAGAGATTATATATGTCTTGACTTGTTAAGTAGTTAAAGAATTACTACCTTAATCTTATGCTCTTATGCCTCTATGCTTGCTTGTAACTCTTGTTGTTGAAGTAAATTCTTATAATTGAAATTAGAAATGATTTTGTGAAATATCAACTTACCCTAGGATGCTAGTGTACTTCACGAGCAAAATCTTATAAGAATAGCGAAGATGCGGTCACGCGTATAAGGTTATATAAAAGGCATCTTGGGAACTTGTTATACTTGTAAGCTTTTTGTTATGCTTTTTAAGTTAAGAAATTGGTTAATATTTTGTGTTATCTATTCGACATGAGTATAGATGAGTTGTTGGTTGTTATTTGCTTATAGAATTATATTTATTGACTAAATTTTTTTGGCTAGGGATAATGATCCTTTAAGTTATATCTATATTAATAAGATCTTATTGTGATAATGATAAATCCTTACTAGGTTACAATCATGTGTTTAATAACCAATACCTTGAGACATGATTTAATAACATGTCTTGATAAGCAAATTTGAGATCTTAGATAAAGAGATACCTTGAGGATTTATTATGTTTTAATCTTGATTGTGTTGACTTCGAACTTTCATTGATTGATTTGGTGATAATTGAATTCATAAAGGATTTTAGAAATGTTGACTTATCGTGGCTTGGTCCTTAAATATGAATGAATGTATGATACTTGAGAAAATGATTTGATAAAAGAGATTCTTGTCAACTTACCTTGGTTACTCGTTGAGCATGATTTATTATGTGAGTTTTGATAAATAAGACTTGTTGATCATTGGTTTTGGGAACCTATGGTTTTATTGAGTAATTGAGTATTTGATAATCAATGGTTACTTGAGAAAATGGTTAAGGAAACCCTGAACTTGATATGAAGTAAGATGTTTTGAGTGATGATATTGGTAAGAATTTGAGATAAGTTTCATACTTGATGAGAACAAGGTTACTTGAGGATGATGGTTATGATGAGAATGCGAGGTTGCTTGAATAAAATATTGTTAGTCTTGTGTTGACTTGAAAGCATGCTTGTGCGTTGAGTAAATGTGTATTGATGAGTTGTTCCTTGCTTATTACTTGCTAGTGTGATTGCATGGTTATCTGAATGACTTGTTGCTGATGGATGATTCTCTGTGTGGCTCGTTTACCGGCTAATTGGATGTGAAGACTCCAGGTAAGTTTCCTACGGGAGCTTACTCAATAACCAGGACCTCATGCCTGATGTGTCACATAGTATGTAGGTGTTGCATCTGCATAAAAGCATGCCATTTAGTATCATGCTTAGGACTTGCACTTATGAATGAGCATCCCTATTCTTTATGCGTTTGAAAAGAGAACAGACGTTATCTGTGAGTCCTTAGAGTCGTTGCCAGGGTCATAGGGGCATTCGTATTTCATATCGTTTTGGTCCCAGTCGAGTCTTATATTATGATATGGCTGCGGCGGTGACCGAGCGTCCTACATCGGAGTTGGGTACGGACATACGACGGCTGCGGCACCGATCGAGCGTCCTACCTTGGAGTTGGGTACGGACATGTATGACCCCGGAGTGTGCACAGATTGGGAGATTGGGGATATGCCACTTGGCATTCTCTGTGGATCCATTTAATCGTTTTCTGCATATATATAAAATGTCAGCATGCTTGTGTGATTTAAATTCCGTACTGCACTAGAACATCCTTTATTTTAGGTATAGGCGTATTATATGTCCTCAACGAGGTCTTTAGGGCCCGCATATGTCTCTTGGCCTGTCATCGTGGATAGTTTCAGGTACCCGCTCCCTTTTTCTTGCTGATTGCTTCTATGGCGGGGTTTTCTCATGAGACGAGTGTTAAGAAGATTTCGTACAACCTTGACTTTATAAATGTTTTTGTTTAGTTGGACATTTAGAAGCAATGTATATTTATATTGATTTAAACTCGTTTTGTCTCTTTTGAGTTTTTGACTAGTTGAGTTAGGACGGGATTATAACTTGAAGAGAATAAATAAAAATATCGTACTTGGATTGCTAAGATCTGGCAGAGGAATATTTCTTCCCTCTAAACATAACCCGGGTTTCATAATCTGGGCCAAAACAGTAAGCAACTAAAGCCAAATATAAACATAAAAGCATAAAATTCCACAAGCAACAAACATGTGAGTCGGTCTTGACCATAGATAATGAAGTCAATATCAAGAGATAGAAACACAAGGAGAGTAAATCACACATATAAGCAAAAGGAACTGTATGATTCCAATAAGGCTAAAACAATCTCACAAGGGTCATGTTTTGATGGATTTCAATCATACTCAAGCTTAGTCATACATGCTCAATTACATCACCAAATCATGCTTTATAAGAAAAACATTTCAAGGCGATAAGGATAAACAATCCAAACATGCTATGGAATATATGTGATCATGCTAAAATATATAATAGAGGACAGATATTGCAAGATGGGTAGTTGAATAACACATATATGCATTCAATGATATTTTTGGGTTTCAACATTTTAACTTTTTTTTCTGCAATAAGCCAATGGAAAAGTAAACATGAATATATTAATGCATGAAAATAACATAAACATGAATGTATGAACATATAAATGCAAGAAATTAATGGAACATAAACATGAAAGCATGAATCTAAGAATGCAACTTTCCCCCACACTTAAACTTTTCATCATCCTTAAATGCATATCAAATAGAGACAACAAAATTTAAAAATAAAATCACGAGGGAAAAGGAACCTACTTGATCATGGCGGTGGTGGCTACAATCATCGGACAAATAAGCATTGGAGCATTTAGTGCAGCGGCGGGCTCCGGTATTGCAGAACCGTGAATCCGAGTATGAACGTTAATGTTTCGACGTCAAAACTCCTCCCAAATTGCTCTTTGAAGATCAGAACTTGGTTTCAAAGTCTTCTTTTGATGATAGGGGTGGTGATTGGTATGATAAAGAATCGAATTTCTTGGACGAAGGGTTGTGATAAATGTGGATGATGGATGAGAAAAAAGAATGGCTTTTGATTGAAACTCAAGACTTAGGTTATGGAATTTAGATTCTAGTGGGATAATTAGGGTTCTTGTATTTTACTTGAGACAAAGGCTTTGATTGATCATGAAATAGGGAATGGAAAATATATGATACTCGGAATAGGAAAGGAGATCATATATAAAATAGAAAATAATTAATTAGATAAAAAGAAAAATATAATAAATATAATATATTTAGATAGATAGATATATTATATAGATATATTATATAGATAAATTATATATAGATAAATCTAAATATGCAGGGTTTTTTTGGTAAGTGTCCATAATTTGGGCAAAAATTAAGCCCTAGGACAAAAGAGGGGATAAATTAGGAGAGTGTCCAAAATTTCCAAATTTTGGCCCTACTGTTTTAATCCTTCTTTTTCCTCTTCTGCCTCTCGCGTCCTCTCGCCTCTCGATCTCACTGGTTGCCGGCCTGCCGACATTGAAGACTCCTCCGGCGCTCTTCCTCTCGGGCTCTCCTCCGGCATCCGCCCCAACCAATCCCCGTTGTTCCTCCTCCGGCATCCGCCGCCGCCGTCGCTTGACCTCCTCTCTGTCCGATCTCATCCGCAAGTAGTCGTAGATCTCGCCGAAGAGCATCTCGGCATCAACCGTTCAACCCTAAACCCAAGCCTTCTACCTGCTCAATCACGTTCTACATCTCTCAAGGATGGTTTTCGTGCAAAAACCCCTCTCAAATTTATACAAAATCGCTAACCGCCATTGTCGGACACCTTGGAGCTTCGTGAAACAGCCGCTTAGCAGCCACTGTTCAAGCACTCATCTCGGTGTGTCAGATCATCCTTCGACAAAATCAACAGAACGATGCTGAAGTAGAGATTGCACTCGTTAGTATGATAGGTCATACGCGTAATACAGAGCTCTGTGTAAGGAGAACGAGCCGTCGGAAGATCGCCAAAAAACATTGTTGAAGCTGCTCGAGTTGCTGTCGAGATGGGGGAAGAAGAAGAGTAATTACGCCAAACCTCCCAGACTTTCTGTTTTTTATAAATTATGCCCCTGTGTTAGTTTCTAAAATTTTAGAAATTATCCCGTAGTTTTAGATGTTGTTCTAACTCACGTAATCTCCGTTAAAAAATTAAAAATTTAACTACTGTTGTCACCATAATAAAAATAAAAATTATAGATACTGTCACCACTATAAAAACATGGTCATAGACCCTGTAATCAAAGGGAAATCATATGATAAGGGAAACACAAACCCTATAGGGGCTAATGAGAAGCCAAAATAAATGTGGTGACAGTTCTCCTCTAATACATGAATGGGTAAGAGGGTCATAGACACTGTAATGAAAATAAAAACAGTGTCATAGCCACTGTCACCACTATAAAAACAAAGTCATAGACACTGTAATCAAAAGTAAAACCCTATAGACGTTGTAACCAAAATAAAAACACATTTATAGACACTATCACCACTATGAAAAAGGTTCATAGACACTGTAATCAAAGGAAAACCCTAGGAAAAGGGAAGCACAAACCCTATAGGGGCTAATGAGAAACCGATATTCATGTGGTGACAGTTCTCCTCTAATATATGAATAGGTAAGATGGACATAGACGCTGTAACCATTGTTAAAACAGGGTCATAGAACCTGTAATCACTATAAAAAAATGGACAAAAACATTGTAACCACTATTAAAATAAGATCATAGACACTTGTAACCAAAAGGAAAACCCTATGATTAGGGAAGCACAAACCCTAAAAGGGCTAATGAGAAGCCAAAAGAACATGTGATGTACAGTATGGTTTAGGGTTTAGGGTGGCCATAAACCCTAAACCCTAAAATGTTAAGTACGTCGTTAAGAGATGATTGTTGTCACCAAATGGGCTAATGAGAAGCCAAAAGACATTAGGTGGACAGTTCTCCTTCAATATATGAATGGCTAAGAGAGTCATAGACTAACGGCCCAGATATAAATATCCGGGATACGTTTCGAAGGTCAGATACCTTCGTTCGGATGTTGCAATTCAGGTACGGGTCGAGGTTTCAAACCTCTAATCAGTCGAAGTCTCAGAAATACAAATTAAACGAAAGTAAAGCGGAAGTACGGTTTATATACAAAAGCCACGGCAAAGCCAGATAAAAACCAAAACAAAGTGGGTGATTGCCATTTGTCAAGTTAGAATAATTTAGCCGTATTCTTCGATTCGCCAAGAGTTTCCCCGTCACAGAAGCATGGAGCAACAAGAGCGGTACCTAACACTATCCACGAAGTCAGGCCTGGTGATCGCCTGCGGGTCCTCTGACCGCGCTGAGGCCACATAACATGCCTATGCCTAAATAAAAGATGACTAATGCGGTACAAGATTTAAATCACACTATCATGCCCCTAGTATATATATAATATGCAGAAAAGAACTGTAAAGGGCCCAAGACAATGCCAAGTGGCATATCCCTCTCCTACCTCTGCACCCCTTCCCGTTAGTGCGGAGACTGGCCAGTTCGGGCTATAGCATAGCACTCTCTTCGTGGTGGTGCACTCACCACGGTATCATCATATCATATCATATCTCATCATCATATCATATCTCATCATCATACCATATCTCATCATCATATCATAAATCATGCTCATGCCCGATGGTGCTGGGCTAATCATATCATATCAAATCATCTCATCTCTTGCCCGATAGTGCTGGGCTATCATATCATGCTCATATCGACTCGATAGACTCAGGGCAACCGATGGGGCTAGGCTACCCTATGACCCTAGCAAAGACTCTAGGACTATCACAGATAACGGCCGTTCTGTATTCAAACACACAAAGTAAACACATGCTCAGTTCAATGCAATCCTAGCATGATACTACATGGGATGCTTTAATATGCAACAAAACTACACATTACATGACACATCAGGCAGGAGGTCCAGGTTACTGAGTAAGTCCCGTAGGATACTTACCTGTTGATGCAGCACAACAAGATAACACAAGCAAGGGCCCAAATGCAAGTCCAAAGCAATCCAAAAGTAATACACACCTATCATCAAGTCATTTCCATAAGCTACCAGACCAACATTCATACACACGAACCCAAGTTCTCAACATTCTAAAAACCGACCGATAGTAAAACCGTTTTCCAAAATCTTCCCGATACGATCAAATCGACCAAAATCATTCTTCAATTAAACCCATTGATAAAATCATACCAACCATATTTTCAAACTCATAAATCCCAATTTAAGTCAACTCATAATCAAAATGATGTCTCAACTCATACTTGGCCAAATTCCGACATTAAACATTTAACTTTAAAACCAACTCTCTCCAAAGCACATTATAGAAATCATTCCGGCATGTTTCTTATTTCAAAACATTATATAAATAATTCTCAATACTAAATCATCAAAATAATTCTAAGCTCACAAATAATACTTATAAATCAAAACCAACAACTCAATTTAAAATTCCCCACTCTCATATTTAAATCCTCATGAAATGCATCAATTAAATAATCCAATCAATATTATTTTAAAACAATAAACAATATAAGACGATTAATTTCCAGAATTTATAATTATAACCCATCCCAAAATAATAATAATATTCTAATAATTCACACTACTATCCATATCTTAAAATCACCCTTATAAAACATATCATATAATAATCCATCTCAAATAACACTACCTTTAAACCATATAAAATAATATATTAATATTTTCATAATATATATTTATCTCACAAAATCCCATAAATATAATAATAATAATAATAACTAATAATAATTTAACAATTATAATAACCATAAAATAAAACACAACATAGCCAAAATAAATACCCAAACAAATTTTTAACCCAGCCCAACCGATGACCCGGATCCGGCCCATACCCGAAAGCCCAACCCGGACCCCAAAACCAAGACTCAACCCAGCCTATTTTTTTTAAGTGAACCGAAATAAGAAAGGAGAGATTGAACCGGAAAAAAGAGAAAGGAAAAGAGGTGAACCGGGTTCTGAACCCATCTTCAACCTTGGATCTGTTCAACAGCGGAGGAGCACGAAAAAGAAAAGAAAGAAGAGGGAGGTGTCGCCGGGGCTCCATTTCCTATCCCGACTCAATCCCAGTTGTTCAAAAACCCTCCCCGACCACGACCCACACGAAAGGACAGAAATGCAGCAAGAAGAGGAGGAGTAACGAGGCCTCACTGAGGGGGTCGAAATCTTCACCGGGGATGCTCGCCGGGCGTGATTTGGCTCAGTCGCCGGGGAAGGAACTTCTGTGTAGGTCTTTAAGACGAAACAGGGGAGGAGAAGCGGTGGGAGGAGGCTCGGCGTCTGCTCCTGCTGGCGGCTCCGGGGCTCCACTCGGACGCCTGGGACGCCGGGGATGGCAGCTGCTGCTGCTTGATGGAGAGAAGAAGAGAAGTGGGGCTGTGGTGCTCGGAGGTTCTCTTCGAAAAAACAGGGGAGCTTGAGGTGGTGGTGCCCTTCGCGATTGGAGACAGATGGGTGGAGTGGAGGTGGCTAGAGATGGTAGCGTCGAGGAGGAGCTCAGGGGGGGGGGAGAGAGGGTGGCTCTGGAGGTGGCGTTTGAGAGGTTGTTTCGAAAATGGGGGTGAAAACGGGGGGTTTTAGGGCTGGATTTTGTGAGATTCCGGGGTGCATCAGAGGGTTTTCTGCAGAGCTAAAAGAGAGGAAGATGAATGCAACAGGAGGGGAGTTTGTGTGGGTGCAAAGAGCAATTGAAAGGGAGAGGGAGGAGAGGCTGAGGGAGGCCTGAAGTTCTGGTGTGCAGGGCAATGTTTGAAGGATAGGACAAAAAATCACTGTGTGTGCTGGTGTGAAGTGCAGCAGGGGGTGAGGGCGGGGGGGGGACCGCAGGGGAGAGAGAGAGAGAGAGAGAGAGAGAGAGAGAGAGAGAGAGAGAGAGAGAGAGAGAGAGAGAGAGAGAGAGAGGGAGAGAGAGAGATAAAAGAAAAGGGAAAGAAATTAATATATATGTGGTCCCAACAATACCAATTCAAATTAGCGGAAAGACTCAAAACCCGCTCGCCCGATCGAATCCCGACTAAATCAAATTTAATCAAAATTTAATTCAATTTCAAGATAATCGGAATTAAATAAATTTCAATCAAAACTCGGAGCTTACATTAATTTTCATTAATACCCGAACTCGAAGGCGGAAATCAAATCCCTTCAAAATTCTAATTTAAAATGATGCCAGAAGAATTTTAAATTTTGAACTCGTGCTCGAGGACGATTTTCTCCGCTTTTACAAATTGGAATAAATACTAACATATTTATATAATATAATATATATAAAATATATATTCAGTCTTTACATTTATCCACCTCTAAAAACAAGTCTCATCCCCGAGACTAAAATCATTTTAAAGCAACGGGAAGGAGTGTGAAATCGGTGAGTCCGAGGACCATGTCCAAGGATCTTGTAATCATCTCGGTTGCGTCTTCCGGGATTCTCACAACATCCTAGTCACAGTCGTGACATCCCCAAATGGGTCTTGTCGAGTGTGTAATAAGCGCCCCTATCACATCCTCGCTTCGACCTTTCAGAAGTATCACAACTCTAAAAGCATTATAGCGTCCGACTAGGTCTTAGCAAGCAATCTATAAGCGCCCCTATAAAATGCTTGTATCCACTTCGTGAGACGTCATAATGTAAATCCATTTCGTAAATTCTCAAAGCGCTTTGTAAAGGGAAAGGTTGTCATCCAAATCATTGAAACTCTCAATTTCTTTAAAACCCCAAGTTGGCCATTTTTAAAACCGCTCGAAATCTTCAAATCCGATGTTTAATCAAGCAACTTTACACCAAAAACAAGTCAATTCCTTTCAAATCAAGATTCCGTAAAATCTCCCAAACACCAAAACAGCTTCTCGCATACCAATCAATCAAATTCAGAAGGTAGGAGGTGGAGTCATCCACCTCTAAGGGCTAATCCCATATTCTCTTCCTAGTTTCCAGAATCTTTTATCATCATCCTCAACTCAACATGCACGTAAGTAAATCAACTCATCGACTCATAACATCATCAACCACTTCTCATATGGCAATCTCAACATCAATCATGATAATCTCAACCAATCGACATCTCAACTGTGTAACATGATTACCCATAAAATAAATCATACCATCCTTTCAAAACACGCCAAAAGCAATAACAAAGTCTTCATGTCGTACCATGAGCCATAAAGTATATCTACCTCATACCGAAGGCATCACAAGTGCATCATCGAATTCTCATAAATCACGCAAGCACACATGTCAAGAGATCAAAGAGGTTAGGTGTCATGGAGTCAGTACACTACTTCTAGTCAAATCTCACGATCGCATCTCAACATCGCACACTAGTGGAACCAGTCATAACAAGGGATCTCATGTAAAGCATAAATTCACATAGTCATCATATCCAATCTCTATCCAGCATTATCATAACATATTATCACATCAATCCAACAAAATCATGCTATTAAGATTCAACCAAAAAGGAAAGATCAACATCAAAATGTCATCATGCTTTCCAGACATCATCTTAGCTCATCACAATGTCATATAACGATTAATAGCAGTCATGCACCCTCATCTTATATATACACATAAGTCATACCTATGCTCCAAGTCATATTCATCACTTACCTATTCATAATCAGGCTTATTAACCATATAGGATAACACCATGCTTTCACATAACAACGTATCATCATCTCATGATTCATTCAACACATTATAACATGCTTTTAGAACAACATAATAGGATAGCAATGGATCATTATATCATGTTCATAGTTGCCACTACCAATTTTAACTCAGTATTGCATATCAACATGTAATATCATGCCATACAGGTTTATCATGGTTGTTATCTAACGTCATGCCAGTACATATTAATAAATAACATAATCAAGAAGACCCTCACATCATACCAATCACTCAATTTCCTTAACCGCTCTCTAACCATTCTACCAAGGGACCTCACTCACATGTTTCAAGAAGAAGCAATCATTAACATTATTACACAGAATGACTACATCATATCAATCAGCAATTATCAGTAGCATCAGTAGCTCATCATTAAGCATTGCAACTGTGTTTTTAAAGTCTCAATCTACTGTCATGCTCAATAAGTATTGCAAAACATCATATATGAACCTAACCAAGTCAAGCTAGCACATCTCGTCATAACCACATCTAATAAACAATTCAGATTCTCAGCATTTGCAGTTCACATTATAGGCAAGGAATTTAGAACATGCTTGGCATCTCAGAGTAGCATCACATTAAGTCATCAAGGCACATTAGGATTGTAAGGCATCGAATCATATCATCATAGTCAACAGACAATCAAGCAACAGTCATCACATCAACAAGCAACTTTCAACATCAAGTCAGTGCAATATCATCATCAACAAGCTTAGAAAGGGTTAGCAATTCGAATAGAGGACGCTCTCACCTGCAAGTCATATCGTACTCAACAATCGTAATCCTCGAAGCGAGCTCGTTCCGTCGACATTATCGATCCTGAGGCCCGTGGGTTATGGGCCCACGCTTCTGCTGCGCTACTCTATCGCTATTTGACTTCCCGATCCCTTTTTCCATGCGGTCGCTCATCCAATGTAACGCGTAGGAGTTCAAGTTAGCGGAGATAGGGGAGTGACAAGGGTGGACGACCCAATGTTTCTTTCGGAGACGGAATAGACCAAAGCTAAAGACGACATGACTAGAGACAAGACTCCGACTCGGAAATAGTAACGATGCCCTTAAGAAAGTCTATTAGGTTATGATTGTGACAGCACGCACGAATTCATTATGGAGCATATCAATCAAATCGATCCACACTAACATGTACCTATCTCGGGGGCAACATTCGTATTTATATCAAAGACACAATCAAGTCCTACGCTGATGTTTGTGAAACAAGCTAACATCCTAGTATTCCATGGATGCAGATGAGTCTAGTAATCTAGGCAAGTTATGCGGAGCCAACAATAATCATGCACGATTCGAAGTCACGCGGGATTTAATGAAGATAACGAGCATCATGTATATGAACAATGTAGGAACATGGTATACACATCAATAATTGAGTCCAAATATATCATGGCAAGGTATGTTATAACAATCAGATGAAGCGTCATACGAGAACACATAAGAGTAGCATAGTACGTATCACATATATGAACAGTGCACGAGTTTGGTGTATGCATCATACAAGATCATATAAGGGCACATAGTAACTACCTCATCTGACACAATGATCATATACTAGGTCAAGCATGGCACGTAATCATATGACGAGATACATTT
This sequence comes from Persicaria maculosa, assembly GCA_963922045.1. NCBI lineage: Eukaryota > Viridiplantae > Streptophyta > Magnoliopsida > Caryophyllales > Polygonaceae > Persicaria > Persicaria maculosa. The sequence continues at coordinate 37,070,805 of OY998260.1, forward strand.
AGAGAGCATAGGTCCTACATGATATTAGTGGTACATAATGTGATACAAGCATAGACAAGAGTCATTAAGAGGAGTTCAACATATTATTCACGAAACATGAGGCATCATCAGAAGTAACAAGAAGAACATCATGGGTGTTAGATTATAATAATGTTAAGAACGAGCCATCATAGAGTACATATATGGTACAATAGTTGTCGCATCATAGAATAAGTACAATACGTGATCATTTAGCGGGTCATATTGGAAATCATAAGACTTACGGAATACCAGTAGCACACATCGAACAGGAGTACAATTAAAGTAATTCAACTAGGTTCATTCCGATATTCATGTGTCATGTATTTGCAAAATCAGGATATAGAGTGGTGTGCTATCATCGAATTTTACATCAATCTAATCGGTTAAGTAAAGCATTTACGAGGATAGAAAGAGGGAGAATCACACTATCAAGGACCTAGTTCAAGAGAGAATGGACAATAATGCAAGCAGGGCATAAATGTGCATAAGTCATAACCAAAGATTCTATATGTTACTAATGGCTCACATAACATATGATACATTCATGCACTAGATTGATTAATACGACGGTATGTAAGAGTTCAATCAATCACATCTCAACGACATAGTAACATGAGCGGAAATGTAACGAGCTATAGAGCAAGGCTAGGTAACGGGGCAACATGACTAGAATATGGGGACATGAGTTCAAATTAATGTATATTGGGATACGACATGCATTTATCAAGACTCATTCACACTATCATGTACCTAATCCAAGGGAAGCAACAATCATATAGACTCATATCATGTGGTTCATGCTCTCAATCAATCATCAACAAGATCAATACGATAGATCAAGTAGACATGCTATAACGACATCTAACCATGATAGAACACGAGACCTAAGTAATGTGACTAGTATGGGTACAAGATGTCATACAACCACGAATTTACATTAAGGATCATCATCATAACAGGTACTGAGGATTACATAGCATATTAGGCATGTTGACATGAAATTATAACATGTATCCATCAAGTGAGGGACTCACTCTATCATGATACTAGAACCGAACGATCACACTATCATGAACCTATTCACAGGAAGGACATCAATTAGACGACATCTTAGCTTATGACATATTTATTCGTGCCCTGGTATGACAATGCAATATACTAAGTAAATCATGTCGGGATGATATGGAGATGCTAAATGTAGCTCGAACCCATACAATAGTCATTATGAACATTAAGGCACCTAAGCACAATTTCAACTAAGGGTCAAACTGTTGATCAAGGAGTAATGCATATAGAATCACACAATCATGGACAGAGCAATCAAGATAACCCGATAGAGGTCCACAAGGGCAATATTTACTCTTCCTAACTGACTCAGCACTCATCTTTTCCCCTGAGACTCGGATATGACTTTTATGGCAAGATGACACCGGTCGATCGTCATAAGAATCAAGAAAGACAACCTCGGAAACACTTACTTTCTAACTTGGAATTACATCAAAAGCCAACTTTCAATACTCTCCCCAAGCAACACTCATATCCAACCATGATTTCCGAAACAATATGTTTACCCACCCGATTTCCCGTGAAGGAGACCGATATTCGAAGGGAGGACTCGATTGAACTATCAAAGGTTTCATAAGGAAAGGGGCGGTTCCACAAAACTGAGCTTAACCATGTAAGAAGAAGAAGGGTACTCCCGCTATCCCGTTCGCACAGATCATCCAATATTCACTCAATAATTAGGTCATACCAATCAAATCTTTAGCATATCAAGCACTCAATCATAGAATAAGTCAATGATAATTATAACGATCCCCTTGGAATCTCCAGACCCAGCTGTAAAGAACAAGCTAGTATTTCGCCTACCCATTCACGACTACATCCAATAGGGATGGTCTAGCGCCTTTCCTACCCACTCGATCCCTTATTAGTTGGTTCTCCTCTTTTATCATAAGCCAAGTTCATATTTAGTTCAATTGAGTTAGGCATATTAAGTTCATTTTGCCCCATTAAAACGCATTCAAATCTATTGAAATCCATGGGCGGTTTTCCAAAACTTACACTCGACCCTTGCGTACCCGAATTGCACAACCTCGCTCTGATACCAACTTTGTAACGGCCCGGATATAAATATCCAGGATACGTTTCGAAGGTCGGATACCTTCGTTCGGATGTTGCAATTCAGGTACGGGTCGAGGTTTCAAACCTCTAATCAGTCGAAGTCTCAGAAATACAAATTGAACGAAAGTAAAGCGAAAGTACGGTTTATATACAAAAGCCACAGCATAGCCAGATCAAAACCAAAACAAAGTGGGTGATTGCCATTTGTCAAGTTAGAATATATTAGTCGGATTCTTCGATTCGCCAAGAGATTTCCCCGTCACAGAAGCATAGAGCAACAAGAGCGGTACCTAACACTATCCACGAAGTCAGGCCTGGTGATCGCCTGCGGGTCCTCTGACCGCGCTGAGGCCACATAACATGCCTATGCCTAAATAAAAGATGACTAATGTGGTACAAGATTTAAATTACACTATCATGCCCCTAGTATATATATAATATGCAGAAAAGAACTGTAAAGGGCCCAAGACAATGCCAAGTGGCATATCCCTCTCCTACCTCTGCACCCCTTCCCGTTAGTGCAGAGACTAGCCAGTTCGGGCTATAGCATAGCACTCTCTTCGTGGTGGTGCACTCACCACGGTATCACCATATCATATCATATCTCATCATCATACCATATCTCATCATCATATCATAAATCATGCTCATGCCCGATGGTGCTGGGCTAATCATATCATATCAAATCATCTCATCTCTTGCCCGATAGTGCTGGGCTATCATATCATGCTCATATCGACTCGATAGACTCAGGGCAACCGATGGGGCTAGGCTACCCTATGACCCTAGCAAAGACTCTAGGACTATCACAGATAACGGCCGTTCTGTATTCAAACACACAAAGTAAACACATGCTCAGTTCAATGCAATCCTAGCATGATACTACATGGGATGCTTTAATATGCAACAAAACTACACATTACATGACACATCAGGCAGGAGGTCCAGGTTACTGAGTAAGTCCCGTAGGATACTTACCTGTTGATGCAGCACAACAAGATAACACAAGCAAGGGCCCAAATGCAAGTCCAAAGCAATCCAAAAGTAATACACACCTATCATCAAGTCATTTCCATAAGCTACCAGACCAACATTCATACACACGAACCCAAGTTCTCAACATTCTAAAAACCGACCGATAGTAAAACCGTTTTCCAAAATCTTCCCGATACGATCAAATCGACCAAAATCATTCTTCAATTAAACCCATTGATAAAATCATACCAACCATATTTTCAAACTCATAAATCCCAATTTAAGTCAACTCATAATCAAAATGATGTCTCAACTCATACTTGGCCAAATTCCGACATTAAACATTTAACTTTAAAACCAACTCTCTCCAAAGCACATTATAGAAATCATTCCGGCATGTTTCTTATTTCAAAACATTATATAAATAATTCTCAATACTAAATCATCAAAATAATTCTAAGCTCACAAATAATACTTATAAATCAAAACCAACAACTCAATTTAAAATTCCCCACTCTCATATTTAAATCCTCATGAAATGCATCAATTAAATAATCCAATCAATATTATTTTAAAACAATAAACAATATAAGACGATTAATTTCCAGAATTTATAATTATAACCCATCCCAAAATAATAATAATATTCTAATAATTCACACTTACTATCCATATCTTAAAATCACCCTTATAAAACATATCATATAATAATCCATCTCAAATAACACTACCTTTAAACCATGTAAAATCATATATTAATATTTTTAGAATATATATTTATCTCACAAAATCCCATAAATATAATAATAATAATAATAATAATAATAATAATAATAATAATAATAATAATAATAATAATAATAATAATAACTAATAATAATTTAACAATTATAATAACCATAAAATAAAACACAACATAGCCAAAATAAATACCCAAACAATTTTTTAACCCAGCTCAACCGATGACCCGGATCCGGCCCATACCCGAAAGCCCAACCCGGACCCCAAAACCAAGACTCAACCCAGCCTATTTTTTTTAAGTGAACCAAAAAAAGAAAGGAGAGATTGAACCGGAAAAAAGAGAAAGGAAAATAGGTGAACCGGGTTCTGAACCCATCTTCAACCTTGGATCTGTTCAACAACGGAGGAGCACGAAGAAGAAAAGAAAGAAGAGGGAGGTGTCGTCGGGGCTCCATTTCCTATCCCGACTCAATCCCAGTTGTTCAAAAACCCTCCCCGACTACGACCCACACGAAAGGACAGAAACGCAGCAAGAAGAGGAGGAGTAACGAGGCCTCACCGAGGGGGTCGAAATCTTCACCGGGGATGCTCGTCGGGCGCGATTTGGCTCAGTTGCCGGGGAAGGAACTTATGTGTAGGTCTTGAAGACGAAACAGGGGAGGAGAAGCGGTGGGAGGAGGCTCGGCGTCTGCTCCTGCTGGCGGCTCCGGGGCTCCACTCGGACGCTTGGGACGCCGGGGATGGCAGCTGCTGCTGCTTGTTGGAGAGAGGAAGAGATGTGGGGCTGTGGTGCTCGGATGTTCTCTTCGAAAAAACAGGGGAGCTTGAGGTGGTGGTGCCCTTCGCGATTGGAGACGGATGGGTGGAGTAGAGGTGGCTAGAGATGGTAGCGTCGAGGAGGAGCTCAGGGGGGGAGAGAGGGTGGCTCTGGAGGTGGCGTTTGAGAGGTTGTTTCGAAAATGGGGGTGAAAACGGGGGGTTTTGGGGCTGGATTTTGTGAGATTTCAGGGTGCATCAGAGGGTTTTCTGCAGAGCTAAGAGAGAGGAAGAGGAATGCAACAGGAGGGGAGTTTGTGTGGGTGCAAAGAGCAATTGAAAGGGAGAGGGAGGAGAGGCTGAGGGAGGCCTGAAGTTCGGGTGTGCAGGGAAATGTTTGAAGGATAGGACAAAGAAATCACTGTGTGATCTGGTGTGAAGTGCAGCAGGGGGTGAGGACGGGGGGGGGGACCGCAGGGGAGAGAGAGAGAGAGAGAGAGAGAGAGAGAGAGAGAGAGAGAGAGAGAGAGAGAGAGAGAGAGAGATAAAAGAAAAGGGAAAGAAATTAATATATATGTGGTCCCAACAATACCAATTCAAATTAGCGGAAAGACTCAAAACCCGCTCGCCCGATCGAATCCCGACTAAATCAAATTTAATCAAAATTTTATTCAATTTCAAGATAATCGGAATTAAATAAATTTCAATCAAAAACTCGGAGCTTACATTAATTTTCATTAATACCCGAACTCGAAGGCGGAAATCAAATCCCGTCAAAATTCTAATTTAAAATGATGCCGGAAGGATTTTAAATTTTGAACTCGTGCTCAAGGACGATTTTCTCCGCTTTTACAAATTGGAATAAATACTAATATATTTAAATAATATAATATATATAAAATATATATTCAGTCTTTACAGACACTGTAACCACTATGAAAACAGGATAATAAACAATGTCACCACTATAAATGGGTCATAGACACTGTCACCACTATGAAAAAAAGGTCATAGACATTGTAATCAAAGGAAACCTTATAGACGTTGTAACCAAAATGAAAAACAGGGTTATAGACACTGTCACAACTATGAAAAAATGGTCAAAGACACTGTAATCAAAGGAAAACCCTACGACAAGGGAGGCACAAACCCTATAGGGGCTAATGAGGAGCCAAAATACATGTGGTGACAGTTCTCCTCTAATAAATGAATGGGTAAGGGGATCATAGACGCTGTAATCAAAATAAAAACAGGTTCATAGACACTGTCACCACTACAAAAACAAGATCATATACATTGTAACCAAACGAAAATCCAGCAATAAAAACATGTGGTGACAGTGTCACCAAAGAAATATCGTATGACAAGGAGGGCTAATTATGTTCAAAATATATTATTATTATTATTATTGTTATTATTATTATTATTATTATTATTATTATTATTATTATTATTAAAACTAAAGAGAATATAAGGAGTACTTGTCAAAATACATGTGGTTACAGGGTCATAGACACTATCACCACTATAAAAACAAGGTCATAGGCACTGTAACCAATGGAAAACACTAGGACAAGGGAATAGGGGCTAATGAGAAGTCAAAATACATGTGGTGACAGTTCTCTTCTAATATATGAATGGGTAAGAGGGTCATAGACGTTGTAATCAAAATAAAAATAGGGTCATATACACTGTCACCACTACAAAAACAAGGTCATAGACATTGTCATCGCTCAATTCGGGATTAGAAATAAGAAGATGAATTTTAATCCCAACTCCTTTAAAATTATATAACACTAAAACCAAAATTTATAAATTCTAACTTAATCAAATAAGCTTAGATGGAATTAAATTACCAAAATTTATAAATTCTAACTTAATTAAATAATGAAACAAGCCTAGATGGAATTAGAAATAAAAAGATGAATTTTAATCCCCTGTAGCACTATCCCCAACCCACCCCTCACATTGATCCCCTTTTGTAACTTAGGCCCCGTTTGGTATAAATGTAGTAATTGGAATGGGAATGGAAATCGGAATCAGAATCAAAAATCAGAATAAACGATTACCTAAGCGTGTTGTTTGGCATGATATCGGAATGAGAAATTCCCAAATTCAACATAAACACCCAAAAATTCAAAGTACCAATTTAAGAGCAAATCAATTCAATTTCTCAAATTAAGAATAAAAACTAACCAATTCAACCTACAAAGTCAGAAATTAATCACAAAATTAAACAAATTGCAAATCTAAAACTTCAAACCCTAACCAATCTAGGGGACGATGCAACATCGTCATTTTCACTGTTTCCGACGACGGCGGATGACGGAGATGATGGCCGGTGAAGGGGGAGATCTGGTCGCGGGGGAGAGGGAGAGAGAGAGAGAGAGAGAGAGAGAGAGAGAGAGAGAGAGAGAGAGAGAGAGAGAGAGAGAGAGCACCAGGAGATCTCGACGGAGATGAAGGGGGGAGAAGACGGGGATCTGGTTAGGAGGACGGCAGCATGGAGAACGACAGCGATAGAGCAGATCTCGACAATGGTGGCAGTGGCGACAATGGGCGGTGGTGTTAGCAGCATCGCCAACAGATCTGGACGTGGCGACGGCGACGTTGGACGATGGTGGTAGCGGCTGTAACGGCGTTGGACGGTGGTGATAGCGGGAGCGACAACGTTGGACGGTGGTGGTAACGGTGACGACGAGATGAGGAGGGGTGCGACTTCGAATCGCAGTCGAAGAAGCGGCGCAAGATGAGGGAAGCTTGGAACGGGAAGCGGGGGAGGAGATCTGAATGGTTGAAGAAGGGGAAGGGGTTAAATTAAAACAGGGGCAAACTTGGTATTACGAAAATATTTTGGACATTTACTAGCAAAGGTAAAACCCTAGGACAAATTGTAAATGGCCCAAAGGCCATGCATGAGATAAATAAACCTAACTATAGATAGACATATGTCTTAGATATATAGATAGATAGAAATAAAGCAATATCAATATCATAAACAATTAGAAATAGAGGCATAACTCCCCAACCCTAATTGCATACAATCGATATAGCGCAATTGTCAATATCTCATACACACCCAATCGATGATTTCATGGGATCGATTGATTGTGTTTCCTATTTAGATTCAATGAAATCGCAAGAAATAATCAAACCTTAGCAAGAGAGAAAATTACGTCAAGCTAGCTAATCAAGAGGGAATATATGCAATCAATCAATTGAAGAACAAATATATTGAAATAATCAAACATAGAATAGATAGATAGAAATATAAAAGATATAAATGTGGATATAGATAGAAAATATAAATTTAAGGATGGATATAACCTCCCGTTCCATGTTACCAAAAATAAAAAACGCGTCACTAGCAACAACGGCGGGCGCCGATTTAGAGGTGGCGGGCGCTGGTACTGCAGAACATCCAATCCGTAATTTTGATCGATCAAATTTGCATACTAGTGAGTTCTCACAAAAAGCCATACCAATATACAGCAAATAGAATAGTCCTACTTTATTTAAATGAAAAACTAATGCGAAAATTAAATAATATTACCTATTTAACTTGGGTTGCCTCTTAAGTAGCGTCCTTGGTTTACGTGTAACGGCCCAGATTATAAATCCGGGTTACGTTTAGAGGGAAGAATTATCCCTCTGTCGAATCTTGCAATCCAAGTACGAGCTGCTTATTTATCAAATTCAAGTTATAACCCTGTTTATGTCTTAAGAATTTAATGAAGAAAAAGGGGATTTCAAACCCTCGAGACAGTCAAAAGAGATAAAACAAGAACCTGTCCTAATTCAACTAGTCAAAAACTCAAAAGAGATAAAACGAGTTTAAATCAATATAAATACATGTTTCGAAATGACAGACTTAACCAAAACATTTGTAAAGTCAAGCTACAATAGGTGAAGTCTTCTTAACACTCTCGTCCCGTGAGAAAACCCCGCCATAGAAGCAAATCAGCAAGCAAAAGGGAGCGGGTACCTGAAACTATACCACAAGTCAAGGTCGAGCCACTCATGCGGGACCGGAAGTCCTCGCTGAGGTCATATAATACGCCTATACCTAGAATAAAGGATGACTAATGCAGTACAAAATTTAAATCACACTATCATGCCCCTAGTAGATATATATAATGCAGAAAAGAACTGTAAAGGGCCCAGGACAATGCCAAGTAGCATATCCCTCTCCTACCTCTGCACCCCTTCCCGTTAGTGCAGAGACTGGCCAGTTCGGTGCTATAGCATAGCCATTTCCTCATGGTGGTGCACTTCACCACGGTATCATCATATCATATCTCATCATCATATCATAAATCATGCTCATGCCCGATGGTGCTAGGCTATCATATCATATCATATCATATCATCTCATCTCTTGCCCGATGGTGCTGGGCTATCATATCATGCTCATATCGACTCGATAGACTCAGGGCACCCGATGGGGCTGGGCTACCCTATGACCCTAGTAAAGACTCTAGGACTATCACAGATAACGGCCGTTCTGTTTCAAACGCATAAAGAATAGGGATTCTCATTCATAAGTGCAAGTCCTAAATATGATACTACATGGCATGCTTTTATGCATATGCAACACCTACATACTATATAACACATCACGCATGAGGTCCAATCACTTGAGCAAGCCCCGAAGGACTTACCTCAAGTCTTCACATCCAATTAGCCAGCAAACAAGCCACTCAAAGAATCATCCATCAGCAAATAAGCCACCAGAGAATCATCGAATCACACTAGCAGGTAATAAGCAAGGAATAATTCATCAATACATATTTAATCAACACACAAGCAGACTTCCAAGTCAACACAAGACTAAGTACTATTTTATTCAGGTAATCTGGCATTTTCCTCAAAACCGATTAATATCACCTGTATTTTCATATCCCACTTAATTAAGAGTTATAGAGTCATAACACTATTATTCTATGGATCACAATTTAAGCATTACTCATATACCTTCCTTTACCCCAAAACCTTAACAGAACTCAAGCAAGATCTCATTTATCGATTCACTTCTCAAGGATTCATTCATAGTCAGAGAGCAACCAAAATAAGTTTACTTATGGAAACCACTTCAGTGAGGTCCAATTAATAAGGCACCACAATCAAGTTCATCATTGTAACAAGTCTAATGAGGGGAGTAAGATAAGTTGGCATCTAAGATATCATTTATAAATCCATGTTGAAATAGAACTCTAAAACGTTCATACTTAAAACGAAGCTCGAGATTATTAATCATTTACTCAAGTTAAACCATAAACTCTAAGAATCTCAAAGAGAGTCAACAAGGTCTCTTTCATCAAGTTGCTTATTCAAGGATCACATATTCATCCGTATTCGAAAGTAAACAAGGATAAATCAATATTCTTGAACACTCTTTATAAGGTCAAACTCATGAAGTACCATAATACTTATAAGATAATAAGTTCTCAAGACATCTCTCATATCCTTTTAATAATTGAAGTCAGTCTTACTAACATCTATACAACAAATCCTATATCCCTTTCATCTTAGCAACTTAGGCAAAGTCACCTAAACAAATTAGTTATACTATTCCTTATAAAATTTTATCAATCAATCTAGTAATATAAGTCAAAGTGACAAGTTTCTATCTCCGGGTAGCAACTCGGTAATCACTTATTTTTTAATCAACCGACACATCACCTAACGATCAAACACTACACAAAATATTTACTATTAAGTAGTTTCTTTAAGAGTAAAACGAATTCTATTTATTTTAAGAAATCCTTAAAAACCTCCTAGGGATTTATTAAAAACTACCGTTTTCGAGTCACTATAGAGAATCATAAAATCATTCACATCCAAAGGGAAAGGCAAGTGTATATTCATAGTCAATGATTCATATTTAACCGCTTCACCAAAAATCACATATACTAAACTAATCTTATTTTATTTTATTCAATTAACCTTTTAATGAGAATAAATATGATGAACATAACAATCAAGCAACTATTTCATTTTCATTCTTCCAAAACAGTTTCACAACATGTACTCAACTCATTTGAAACCAAATCCCAACTCAAATTAAGATTAACAAAGGTACCCAACCAAGAATCAAGGCTTAAGAGATTATACCCTTCCCGACATGGATCGATCGAGAGGAGGTTTTTGTGGTGTGGGGCAGAGACAGGACCCGCAACGGCTTAAGGAAGTGTTGTTGCTAGGCTCACTGGTTTCGGCATCGGAATCGGAGTCGTTGGCCTAGTCCGAAGAGGTTGGAGTCGACAAGCAAGGGACGGACGACGTCGGATCTCAAGGCCAGGCCATCCCCGGTCTTCTTCCTCGCTATCGAAGCTCCTGCCGCCTCTGCATTCATTTTCGTTGCCGGATTCGCGGCTCCGGCTTGAAGGAATGTTCGGCGATGGGGAATCACGGCGGGGACGACAGAAAATGGGGAGAAGGATAGGCGTCGACTTCTGGTGGCTTTGAGTTCATCGTCGATGCGGGCTCCAGGTTGAGGGACTCCGGCGAGAGGACCCGACCCTGACCTCCACAGATCTAGCCGCAAGGGGTCTTGCGAGAGGTCCCGAGTTCAAAATCGCAGGCAAAAGAGAGTGTTAGATGAGGGAGTGAGGAATCCGAGAGAGAGATGAGAGATGAGGGCAGGAGTGAAAGAAGAAGGCCATGGGAAGCTGCTGAGCGGGAGGGAGATCCGAATGAAGAGGGTGAACAGGGGCGGCGTGGGTTTGATTGAAGGGAAGAGGGAAGTAAGAATGTATATATACCCCTCAACTAGGGTTAAATTAGTTTATGAAAATTCTCAAAATTATCCCACTATTTCAGATTGTTTACACACTACCACATTAAGTTATGAAATTCAACCCTCAAATTTTGCTTACCTTAAACTTGACCTAAAATTGACCGTACTCGCCCTAATATATTCAAAATAATAATCATCTCTTCACTCGAAATCTAATATTTATAAAATCATTTGATCGATGACGGAGATTTTTTTTTTAAATTTCGAAATCTCATAGATTTAATATTCAGATTAAATTATAATTCAAAAAAATAATATTTTAAAATTTGAGTCTTTACATTCATCCACCTCTAAAAACAAGTCTCGTCCTCGAGACTAAAATCCTTTTTAAACGCAACAAAACATTTCAAAGACTCAAGTCAGTTACCCCTATGTTAGTCAACCAGAATTTCAAGGATTCAGGAAGCGATTTATCCACCTCTAAGGACTAATCCCATATTCCACTTCCTAAGTTCATTTATCAACATCAAACTCAAGTATCACATATTCAAAACATCATCATAGCAAGATTTACCATCACATTATATTTCAGCATTTCAGGCTTAAGGTATCAACATATCGGAATTCACCATACTACGAAATCCCATTATCAGCAGATCACATCATCAGTAGAACATATAATCATAGAAATCTGCACATTGCTATTAATCAGAAATGAACACAATCATCATACTTACACATCCACACCAACCAAAAACGGCACAATCCAGCATCATGACGAGCACGACATCGGCAAATGAAATGTGCAACTCTAATTAATCTAGACGATCCACTCCTTATCACATCATAGACAGATATACAAGGGTGACGCGAGGCTTAAGCTGAATTCAAGGAAAGAGACACTAAGGGACAATTCGACTAACTCTTGACATGAAGATAGACTCGTATAGTATCTGATAAGACTGAACAGGGGAATTTCGCCGATGCCCATGAGAAACCCTTAAGATTATGACCGTATCACTCAAATCATCATGTAACACATCATGTCATAAAACACACACGGGGTAATCTTGCACACTAACATGAACCTATCTCAAGAGGCAATGATGATTCCATCCTAGCACTAGTGTCATATCATGTGGCAAGGTACAAGATAAACAACCGATTGTTATGAGAGCATTATCGATATACATACTATTATCAAGTCAAATCATCATTAACAAGGAATATCACACATATAATGACAAAGAAATGCTATGAAGGTACCGCACTCATTTAAGGCAGATCTACAATCTATCACCCGAATATACTAAATAGATTCCGTACGTGCGTGAGAGGATCCTATATGCCACTATGGTGTAAGGAAACTAAACATAACAGGTAAAGAATAACATCAACATGTCTTAAAAGTCACGAAAGAATATGATATAGTTCACCGGAAAAGACAAGTGTAAGTGTGTGCTTCATGTATTTGTGTCACCAAGGAATATATCAACACATATTTCATACCACTATAAGCTCAACATGGTAGAGAGTATAGTATCAACAATTTTTAATCAAAATAGGGTGCATAAACATACAAATGCAATTTAAACTATAGGGGTGGACGTGTGAGCATACGAGACTTAAAACTATTAATCCATAACGAGTATAGAAACTCATCATGTGGCAAATAAAAGTAAGCATGTGCAATATTATGGCCTATGCATGGCTGCTATCCGAATAAAATAGAGTATGATGGTGTCAAAATTTAACAAGATAGCTCAAATGATGATATTCAAACTGTGTAAGCAATCATAATCTCATAAAATCACATAACAAGGGCAAATATGCAAGATAGGTATACTATCAAAAACCTATTACATAAGGGACCATACAAATAACGTAAATAGTGCAAAGAATCACATACCACATCAGCGATGCGAACTTTCTACATGTTATCACTAACACATGACGATGGGTAAATGCACGAAATCATACTTTAACAACTAACAAGATGTTGCATAATGCGTCGAACGAATCATATCATAGGAATGATCATATAAGTAATATAGAGAGTGCAATAATCATGTAAGCATATTCTCCAATGCTAAATTACCAAATAGTATTTAATAACATGGCAATGTGTAAGCATGCAGAGGTATGGTCTAACCACTAACATGGCGATTCACAACCAGACAAAACAACTATATACCCATACAACACGATTATAGGTGAAGTATAATCGAGAACGATGTAAGTCTAAACCGGTGGGGACTAAGCATGGATATATAGAGTATAATGCCATAGATATGCATACCAACTAAGATACAGATAGAAAAGGCACGGTCGAGCTATCATGAGTCATGCAGTAATCGTCATCAACCAATGTTTTGATTAGGACATGAAACCAAATAATTATTTATTCGAAAGTAGAGATCACATAAAGAGTAGCACGCAACATAGTAGGAGTGCACATAAGGAGCATGAACAACATACATGACAATAACACATAATAAGCCAAAATGAGCAGTGAAAACACACCAGGAGCATAAGAGGGATGTAAAAGAAAATAATATGACCATGAGACAATAGTAGCTACCTAAGGTTACACGAAACGTCGTGATATGCATATACATGTAAACAAGGCATGAATATTTCAAGTAACTAAATACAATGTCATATCAAGTAATGGATGCTCAAGCGTGACTATCATCAAACTTAGATACTGTTTTCCAAGCACGGTATACTATAAGAGGATGACACGTTGTAAATTTTGAGAGATCGTCATATAATTTTATACAGCTATCGTGGTGTGTGGGCATGCGATGTGTAAGGTCTTTAAAGCATGAAAGTCATAGAGTTATAGCATAGATTAAGAAGAGACAATGATAAGAGGTACATAGCTAAACAAGACGTTAACCACATAAGGCATAAAATTATAACATAGCTAAATCAACATCATTTAATAAGTATAAGCAGGCAAGATCAATGATCATGTGATGAGAACATACAAAAGGATGGCAAGTTTAACACGAACCCGCGATAGAAATAACAAAGGACAGGCAGTAACAAAAGAAGAACGAGAAGACTATCATGAATATGTGATTAAGGGTGACAAACAATAGTATAGATGGAGAATAAGGTCACGTAGTTCACAAGTCATAGATCCTATATGACACTAGTAACACCAAATAAGACACGGGTACATAAACATATGATATACATGTACAGGGCTATCATGGCAATACATCCGAAGTCAAACTAATCATATAATAGTGTGAGAGAAACACAAAAGAAGTACTAGGGAGTGTGATAAGATCCTAAGATAGTGTGCATAATGCATGGATGAATCGAGTGCAAGATGATAGATATACATATCAACATAGATCCAAATAGAACAAGTATATACACGATAATACATCAAAATATAGAACACAACGAGACTACCATCATAACCTAATAGAAGTTTCTCACGGCAACATTAACTCATCTCCACTGACTCCATACCCCATTCTGAAAGGAAGCCTAGTTGTTTCTTTGAGAGATAATACACTCTTGGGTGAACATCAACCATAAGGAGACCTTCAAACGAATTTCCCGAATGAACAAGGACTTCAAAAGATCTCCAGGTACCAAAAGACGACATCCAAGAGATTTCTAATAATCACTCATCAAGACCCCCCTTTTGGTATTGTACTCCCTCAAGACAATCAACACTCTAACTTATATACCAGTTCGCAACAAGTTAGACTATTAAGGCTTGGAATACAAGTGACCAACATGGAAGGAATTTAGAAGAAACCAGAGCGGAAAGGCAAGAGAAGAGTGTTGAAGAGAGACAAGGAGTCATCATGGAAATACATCATAGTTAACCATCATCGTTCACAAAACAAGATAGAGTCGCATGGCATAACTTCACAAAATTTCATAAAATCACAACATATGAGCGATAACACGTCGAGGGTAGGAGGGACAATGTCATACCAATCACATAAATCCTATGTTATGATTAAGCAATTCATGTCTATTCATTGATTCACATGCATTTTAGTCGAGTTGTACACACATGATCCTCTTTTGAACAAATTTCGCATAAGAGAGCAACATCATTAGAATTCATCATCTAAGATATCACTAAATAGATCATAGAACAATATCATGCAAAAACATCTCAAGTAAGCACATAAGCGATGCATTTTGTGATACCTACAAGTATTTCATAGGCGTCCCCATGAAATACTTGTACTAGTATCACAAAATCGTCCCAATGTTCTCACTAGATTCGACCAAGTACTTTACAAGCGTCCTTGCAAAATACTTGTGTCGACTTTGTGAAAACATTATCGCTAAGCAAGAATCAACAATTTATATCAAGAATCTGAATTTCATAAGTATTTTATATCAAGTCACTATGAACTCTTATAGTCAAAATATCATGGCTCTCAAATCAACAAACATAACTTCCCAATTCTCAAACCATAAGTTTTCTCATCAACTAGAGTAAGATTCTCAAGCATGAGCTCATAAGCTTCCAACTAACCAATACGAAACATCCGTCATAACCATGTAAATCCTTATAATCTCATTTCATGTCCTCATCAACCAAGGCCAAAAGGCACCAATAATTTCCATTATAGTGATGTATGTAGCAAAACAAATATGTATAAGTCAAACACATCAAGAATGGTGACAATTGTCCAATCCAAGCCATCAAGTACCATACATTATATGCGCATGATAAGATCAAAGCATGTTATAAGAATCACGTCAAATGTCATAACGAGGGAAACTAATATAAACAAATATCATATCAAGTCATCAAGAATAACACACATGAATCACCAAACTTCTCCCCAAAATGTACATATCCCTAAAATCAAGTTCACGAATTACTCAAACAAGATTTTATATATGCCCCCCATGCCCATCAATAAAGTATAAAGCTAATGGTCTCTATCAATCCCAATCTATATCCGTAAGGGATAGTTATCGCCATGACTACCCAATTAAGTCCAGATTCTCGCTTCTCAAGGTGGTTATCTTACTTATCCATATTAAATCCATTTTGCCTTTTGAAAACATTCAAACCTCGTGAAAACCTTTGGGCCATTTTATTTTCAAAACTCAAAATCACCAATTGTTTTACAACTCATTTGTACTCAGGTTGCACAACCTGGCTCTGATACCAACTTTGTAACGGCCCAGATTATAAATCCGGGTTACGTTTAGAGGGAAGAATTATCCCTCTGTCAGATCTTGCAATCCAAGTACGAGCTGCTTATTTATCAAATTCAAGTTATAACCCTGTTTATGTCTTAAGAATTTAATGAAGAAAAAGGGGATTTCAAACCCTCGAGACAGTCAAAAGAGATAAAACAAGAACCTGTCCTAATTCAACTAGTCAAAAACTCAAAAGAGATAAAACGAGTTTAAATCAATATAAATACAACATGTTTCGAAATGACAGACTTAACCAAAACATTTGTAAAGTCAAGCTACAATAGGTGAAGTCTTCTTAACACTCTCGTCCCATGAGAAAACCCCGCCATAGAAGCAAATCAGCAAGCAAAAAGGAGCGGGTACCTGAAACTATACCACAAGTCAAGGTCGAGCCACTCATGCGGGACCGGAAGTCCTCGCTGAGGTCATATAATACGCCTATACCTAGAATAAAGGATGACTAATGCAGTACAAGATTTAAATCACACTATCATGCCCCTAGTAGATATATATAATGCAGAAAAGAACTGTAAAGGGCCCAAGACAATGTCAAGTGGCATATCCCTCTCCTACCTCTGCACCCCTTCCCGTTAGTGCAGAGACTGGCCAGTTCGGTGCTATAGCATAGCCATTTCCTCGTGGTGGTGCACTTCACCACGGTATCATCATATCATATCTCATCATCATATCATAAATCATGCTCATGCCCGATGGTGCTAGGCTATCATATCATATCATATCATATCTTGCCCGATGGTGCTGGGCTATCATATCATGCTCATATCGACTCGATAGACTCAGGGCACCCGATGGGGCTGGGCTACCCTATGACCCTAGCAAAGACTCTAGGACTATCACAGATAACGGCCGTTTTGTTTCAAACGCATAAAGAATAGGGATGCTCATTCATAAGTGCAAGTCCTAAACATGATACTACATGGCATGCTTTTATTCATATGCAACACCTACATACTATATAACACATCAGGCATGAGGTCCAATCACTTGAGCAAGCCCCGAAGGACTTACCTGAAGTCTTCACATCCAATTATCCAGCATACAAGCCACTCAAAGAATCATCCATCAGCAAATAAGCCACCAGAGAATCATCCAATCAAACTAGCAGGTAATAAGCAAGGAATAATTCATCAATACATATTTAATCAACACACAAGCAGACTTCCAAATCAACACAAGACTAAGTACTATTTTATTCAGGTAATCTGGCATTTTCCTCAAAACCGATTAATATCACCTGTATTTTCATATCCCAGTTAATTAAGAGTTATAGAGTTATAACACTATTATTCTATGGATCACAATTTAAGCACTACTCATATACCTTCCTTTACCCCAAAACCTTAACAGAACTCAAGCAAGATCTCATTTATCGATTCACTTCTCAAGGATTCATTCATAGTCAGAGAGCAACCAAAATAAGTTTACTTATGGAAACCACTTCAGTGAGGTCCAATTAATAAGGCACCACAATCAAGTTCATCATTGTAACAAGTCCAATGAGGGGAGTAAGATAAGTTGGCATCTAAGATATCATTTATAAATCCATGTTGAAATAGAACTCTAAAACGTTCATACTTAAAACGAAGCTCGAGATTATTAATCATTTACTCAAGTTAAACCATAAACTCTAAGAATCTCAAAGAGAGTCAACAAGGTCTCTTTCATCAAGTTGCTTATTCAAGGATCACATATTCATCCGTATTCGAAAGTAAACAAGGATAAATCAATATTCTTGAACACTCTTTATAAGGTCAAACTCGTGAAGTACCATAATACTTGTAAGATAATAAGTTCTCAAGACATCTCTCATATCCTTTTAATAATTAAAGTCAGTCTTACTAACATCTATACAACAAATCCTATATCCCTTTCATCTTAGCAACTTAGGCAAAGTCACCTAAACAAGTTAGTTATACTATTCCTTATAAAATTTTATCAATCAATCTAGTAATATAAGTCAAAGTGACAAGTTTCTATCTCCGGGTAGCAACTCGGTAATCACTTATTTTTTAATCAACCGACACATCACCTAACGATCAAACACTACACAAAATATTTACTATTAAGTAGTTTCTTTAAGAGTAAAACGAATTCTATTTATTTTAAGAAATACTTAAAAACCTCCTAGGGATTTATTAAAAACTACCATTTTCGAGTCACTATAGAGAACCATAAAATCATTCACATCCAAAGGGAAAGGCAAGTGTATATTCATAGTCAATGATTCCTATTTAACCGCTTCACCAAAAATCACATATACTAAACTAATCTTATTTTATTTTATTCAATTAACCTTTTAATGAGAATAAATATGATGAACATAACAATCAAGCAACTATTTCATTTTCATTCTTCCAAAACAATTTCACAACATGTACTCAACTCATTTGAAACCAAATCCCAACTCAAATTAAGATTAACCAAGGTACCCAACCAAGAATCAAGGCTTAAGAGATTATACCCTTCCCGACATGGATCGATCGAGAGGAGGTTTTTGTGGTGTGGGGCAGAGACAGGACCCGCAACGGCTTAAGGAAGTGTTGTTGCTAGGCTCACTGGTTTCGGCATCGGAATCGGAGTCGCTGGCCTAGTCGGAAGAGGTTGGAGTCGACAAGCAAGGGACGGATGACGTCGGATCTCAAGGCTAGGCCATCCCCGGTCTTCTTCCTCGCTATCGAAGCTCCTGCCGCCTCTGCATTCATTTTCATTGTCGGATTCGCGGCTCCGGCTTGAAGGAATGTTTGGCGATGGGGAATCACGGCGGGGACGACAGAAAATGGGGAGAAGGATAGGCGTCGACTTCTGGTGGCTTTGAGTTCATCGTCGACGCGGGCTCTAGGTTGAGGGACTCCGGCGAGAGGACCCGACCCTGACCTCCACAGATCTAGCCGCAAGGGGTCGGGCGAGAGGTCCCGAGTTCAAAATCGCAGGCAAAAGAGGGTGTTAGATGAGGGAGTGAGGAATCCGAGAGAGAGATGAGAGATGAGGGCAGGAGTGAAAGAAGAAGGCCATGGGAAGCTACTGAGCGGGAGGGAGATCCGAATAAAGAGGGTGAACAGGGGCGGCGCGGGTCTGATTGAAGGGAAGAGGGAAGTAAGAATGTATATATACCCCTCAACTAGGGTTAAATTAGTTTATGAAAATTCTCAAAATTATCCCACTATTTCAGATTGTTTACACACTACCACATTAAGTTATGAAATTCAACCCTCAAATTTTGCTTACCTTAAACTTGACATAAAATTGACCGTACTCGCCCTAATATATTCAAAATAATAATCATCTCTTCACTCGAAATCTAATATTTATAAAATCATTTGATCGATGACGGAGATTTTTTTTTTCAAATTTCGAAATCTCATAGATTTTATATTCAGATTAAATTATAATTCAAAAAAATAATATTTTAAAATTTGAGTCTTTACATTACGTCATAGACTCGACAGTTTATTCTGTCCTTTCTTTAAGACTCATTCAGACATTGTTAATACCCTTAAAAGCAAATCAAATTCTTGTTCCCAACTATAATTTGAATGAACACTAAACATGAAAAAAAAAAACGAAGTCTAAAGATATGAAATTAAAGTATGTATTCAACTTATCATGTGCTTGAGCTTGACTTTCCGCCAAGGGTAGGTAGTACCACCAACACAGTTCTGCTGGTGGTTTGTAGAAATAATGCTCCCAAGGATCTATATATTCACCAAAACTCACAAAAGTGTTAGAAATTTCATTAGGAGCCACATAAATCAGCTCTGGACTTAGTTCCTTGATAGGCGCAATTGAGATGATTTCTTTAGATGAATTAAGAGCCAAAATAGGTAGATCCTCATGCGTGCACTCACGAGATTCCATTTCAATAGGAATTAGGCTTTCTACTTCACCTTCGGTTACTTCTACGTCACTCAAGAGGGGATTTTCAATTAATGTTAGGACTTTGGTTCTTGGACCAAATTCTTCTTCATAGATGTCTTCCTTAGTCATCTCGTCATTGGCCACATTGCCTATAAGGTCCCAAAATCCTAATGGTCCTGGTTCACACAATTCTTTCTAATATGCACATATCAAGTATCTCATTATCCTTAAATGTGCACCCTCTAGGACGCAGTGTATCATCTCTATAGTGGCGTCTTCGATACTTTTTGATGGCATGTTTTCCATACAGGCTAACACCCTTTTAATATATCGGAAGAAACTCTCATCGGGTAGTTGGGATAACTTCATTGGCACTAAGATATATGGATCGTCAAAACACATTGGTGCATCAGATGAAGTAGGAGGGGTAACATATGAAAGAGAAGAAGACATAACAGATTATGGGCCAGAAAGCATAGTGGATGATGATGGAGAAGGCATCAGATGAAGTAGGATGATTCTTTATGCGTCGACTCATGAGGCTCCATTTCAGAAGGCACTAGATCCTCTTCTTCATTGCAGTATGACGCCAGTTCTGGAGGAGGTGGTGGGCGCCGGTCCTCAGCGACAGGCGCCGGTTCTTCAGAAGCGACCTCCTCTGTGTTTTACTTGACTACTGGCTTGCATCCTCCCTCCAATGTTTCTATTAACGCACAATCGAGGGCTATGTTTTGGATAAGATCATACATTCCCGATAGTACTAGGCTACACTCAATGTTCTAAAAGGCGTTAGGCGGCCGCTAGGAGCCGGGTGACCTCCTAGCACCTAGGCGGCTAGGCGGGTGCCTAGGCGGCGCCTAGGCGGACTTAGAACAAACTTGATTGTTTCCTCATCTTTTAGCATATAACACATGTCAATTATTCATATAATGTAATAATAATCCATAATATCACTCATAAACCCAAATTTGTGGTGCTTAACTAACATTTAAGTAAATAAACGAAAAAGTATGCGTCCGACTTACGACTCTAAAACTCCTAAAATTCAAAACCATAGGTTTGACTCAAAATCAAATATATCTCGACTTGGGGATAAAAAACCTTAAGTTGACTAATCACATGCCCAAAAGCTAAAATTAAATAATCGTCGGGCTAGACGGGACTAGGCGGCGCCTAGGCGGGGTTAGGTGGCGCCTAGGCGGGTCTAGGTGGCGCCTAGGTGGTGCTTAGGCAGATTTCCGCTTAGAGGGTTGTCTAAGCTTAAAATTTCCTAGGTCCCCTCCCGCCTAGCGCCTAGGAGCGATTTTTAGAACACTAGCTACACTCAATAACATCAATAAATCCTCTTATTTTAGGCTGTGCGCCCTTATAAATGCAAACTACCTTATCTCGCTCACTGTCATGGATACTCCGTGATTTACATTCATTCACTACATTTTTTTTATTGTTATTTTTATTTATTTTTATTTTTTTCGAAAGAAATTAATGAACACACAAAACAATAGAAATAAAAATAAAAATCAATAAACACACAAAACAAAGAAATAAATTTCTTCCTCGGTAATGACGCAAAAATTTAGTGGTATGAAATGTTGTTAGGTTTCACCTCGCCAAAGATAATAATAACCCAAACTAACAAACTAACGAGTAAACTAGTATAGCGGATAAGTAAGGTGTCGAACCCACAAAGAAACAAGTATTTCGATGCAATGTGTATTTATCAATTATGACAATAAAGATAGAATAGGAATATGAATGAAGATAGATAATGCAACTCAACTAAGATAAAAAAAAATTAATAGGAAGAAAGAGAAGATAAAATATAAGAGTGTGGTTTCGCCTACAATTCGCAACATTGGTTGATTTACTTGATCCTTGAGGTGATTTCAATATTATTCCTAAGCCTATGTCAACTAACCTTAAATTGATCGATCCGCAAAGATACACTCTCTTATTCAATATTACTAAAGAATAGCATTGACGATTCGAGTACTTAAGACCAATTAGCATATCAATTTAATGCAACTAGAAAACAAAGGAACAACCCATTTGGCCATAATAACATCTACTCAACACAGATCAATTGTTATTATCCACTACAAAGGCATCGAAATATAACTAAATCAATGACTTCGTTTGCTATCGAGAAACCCACAATAGATTCATAACATAAATGCAATTCCTAACTAGATGGCCACTCATAGAAAGAAACACAAATATAATCAATGAAGAAAAATATGATAAATAAACTCATGGATAACATAGAAATCAAGTCTCAGAATCAACCAACCAAGTCTTAAATCATTGCAAAACCACAAGGATTCTAAGTATGCACAACGTACCTTGAATCCCTAAACTTCCAATCTCTCATCTCTCTTAATT
Source organism: Persicaria maculosa (assembly GCA_963922045.1). NCBI lineage: Eukaryota > Viridiplantae > Streptophyta > Magnoliopsida > Caryophyllales > Polygonaceae > Persicaria > Persicaria maculosa. Next base: position 37,093,621 of record OY998260.1, read on the forward strand.
AGTTTATGAATGGAAAATTTTAGATGCTCTAAACCTACTGAGAACTATGTCTAATATAAGGCTTAACACCGTCGGCCAAAACCCAAAAAAGAATAGATAAAAGTTTCCATAAGATAAGATTCGGCTGATCTTCGCAGATTCGGAAACAGCGAGACCGTCGGGCACTGGTTATTTAGCGGCGAGCGCCGCTCTTCAACTTTGACAATTTTGAGAGACTGAACTTGTAATGCACTTTCTGGAGTCATCGTTCGTCCGATTGACGCATAAGAATATGCGTTGGAAAGCTCTTTCCAAGCACTATAATTCTCATGAAGACCTCATGATATACATATTTGTATCCATTTTATTTGCATATTTTGACTTCATATTCCATTCAATTCCTAAAGTAAAGGATAAAAATAATGCAAATTTGTGTTGAATGAACTAACGTGCAAGAAATAGAGTCTGCACAAGTTTTGTTCTAAATATGTAGGAATTGGAGTGGAATCGGAGTCAAAACGAAGAAGATAAGTAAAGCTGAAGAGAAGTTAAAATCGACAGGACTGGTCGATATCGACTGAAGACATCGACGTAGACTCTGAGCGTCGAGACAGACCACAAAGACCAACCTAGAAGACCACTCGATATCGAGTGATTAGGTTGACATCGACTTCATACTAGAGATCGAGTGAATTGGAACCTGTCGAGCCAAAACGAAGAGCTTGATCGATATCGACTGGAATTTCACACGGTTGGACGCGGTTTTTGAGACGCGGATTGCAAGTTCTATCATAAAGCCACGGTTTATCACTTTCAATTAGATAGAGTATGTCTTAGGGTTATTTCCTTTTTACCCTAAGATATTTATTAGTTATTTCTATATTTACCTTAATAAAGATTTATCCTATTTGTTTAAGGATAGATTTTAGATAGAAGATTAGATCTACTTTCCTTGGCTAGCTAGCAAGGATTAGTAGGCTATAAATAAAGCCCTAGGGGGCTAGTTTTTATTCATTCAAGCAAGTAAGACACAAAGCTTTAAGCATTCAAAGTAATAGTTTTAGGTTTTGAGCTTTAGGGTTTCAGCGCTTACGATAGTTGGCATTGGGATTGTAAAGATTCAAGTTTTCCATTCAATGCAAAGTTATTTCCTTTCAAGTTCAAGTATGTCTTCATTCAAAATGAGCGAGTAGTTGCCCTTTTTTCTAGGGTCGGAGTTAGCCCGACGATAGCTAGTGTGGTAAGGTTTGTATGTCACTAAAGAAGGTATCTTTTATCTCGCTCTACCTTGTGCTTGATCTTTAAATGCGAACTTAAAGAACTCATGTTGTAAAACTTGGGTAGTAATTAGGGTTTCTATTCGAAAGATTATAAACTCAATTATGACAAAGGTAGACGCAAATTAGGTTAATTTATTGCAAGATATCTTTTCCTATTTGCCGGGTTTAGGTGAAAGCCTTCTCCTTTATGATAAAAGCATGCATATTTATTGATTCCTTACTTCTACTTTCATGGTTGTCGTCACGGTAATCCCTGGCTTTGGAAGATCTTTTCTTTCTTTTTTTACATCTACCGTTCGTTTAGTTATCGAAAAACCCAACAACTCACTGTTATTTTCTGTTCATTGCTCCTTCTCCATCCTACTTTCTTCGGCCTTTCTTTTCCGAAAAAACTAAGCTTTCTGTAGAAACCAGTCGAAATCGACCACACAGGTCAATATCGACATCGCTGATCTAGATCGAGGTTTGCTATGTCGACTTTCTTTGTTCCTGTTGCTGAGGTCGATTTCGAGTGCTTTACTCGATATCGACTACCCTGTGTCGACTGGCAGTCTTCTGAGCCAGGTCGACCTCATCCACTGACATCGATATCGACCACCCAAGTCAATATCGACTGCCGTTTTTATCTTTGTAGGTTTTCTGTTGCAGAAATTGACAGCCTAGGTCGATGTCGAGTCCATTGCTCGAGATCGAGGCTTCTGATCGACATTCATAACGTGATTTCAGGCTTTACTAGGATCCCGCTGACTCGCTTCCTCGAGGATCGAAACTGATTTCCCTACCAGTACATCGGGGAATCTTGAATATCTTTGAACAGGATAAGGGTTGCGTTGTTATATTTTATTATATTAATCAATTCAATTTTCCCTACATCAAATATTGGCACCGTTACCGGAGAAGCTATCAATCACGCCATAGTAGTCTATTTTCACGTTCTTTTTTAGTTTTGCTTTATAGGTGTATGCGATGTGCTGATCGCACACCCAAATTCGAAGGTTTAGACGATCCTGAAACCTATCTTCACCTTCACGCTAGAATTCAAAAAGCCATGGTGGAACAAGAGACCCAGGCTCAACAGATTGAACGCCTAAAGAAGCAAATAGAAGATTTTACCGCCAGAGAAGCGGCAGAAAGGGAGCGTGGCGATAGGGAGAAGCAAGCTAGGAGACAATATGAAGCTCAAATCAATGCACTCCCACAGAACGCAAAGCAATATATGCATCCCTCGCTCACAGTGCCCGAATCGGCGATTCTTATCCCTACTTCTAATTTTGAAATTAAGCCTAGTTTTCTTACTGAGATTAGGAGACACCAATATGAAGGAAAACCTAATGAATGCCATATGGCACATATAACAACCTTCTTAGATCTCTGCAATACTATTGTTGATGGACAGATCCTTGAATATGTCAAACTAAAGGCTTTTTGTTGGTCCCTTACAGGTAAAGCATTGCAGTGGTTGGAAAGCTTAGCCCGAAGATTGCTCCGTACCTGGAATGAAGTCAAGGACACGTTCCTCAATAAGTTCTTCCCTTCATCCGAGACAACGTTGATCCGACAAAAGATCACGACTTTCAAACAAAATTCTGGTAAAGCTATGGTGGCTGCTTGGGAAAGGTTCAAGGACCTACTACGATCATGCCCAACGCATGGCCAACCACCGTACGTGATTTAGGAGATTATTTACAATGCTCTTGATGCTATAACCAAAAAGAGGATAAACACCTACACCTCTTATGGCTACCTTGAACTCGCTCCACAAGAGGCTTGGGACACCATAGAGAGGTTGGTGGAGTTCGACAACACAAATGGGACTCCTGAGGCTTCCGACGCATCATCATCATCGAGGCATGCCCTATCTATACCACTATATGAACCCTCCAAGGTAATCGATCCAGACGTGAAGGAACAATTCCACAAAGATTAACTTCGAAAGCTCCAAAAGCAAGTGAGGTTCCTCTCAGCGAACCAAGATTGCATCGAATGTGGATCGCTGCGGCACACCACTACCGAGTGCTCTCAAACGGAACAAGTGCAACTAGGAGAGACTCATGAGGAAGTCAACTACATGAGGGGTCCCAATCGCCAATATTGGGGAGACCAAAGGTTCCAACGACCACAAAGGAACCCGGTTAGCCCTAGGGATCCCCTACTCTATAAAGTTCCTAGGCACCCGGAGAGAGACCAACGGAAGGATCTTGTGCTAAATGAGATAAGGTGGAATCAAGCAATGAATGATCAATCCAACAATGTAATCCACTCCCAACTCAATCACCTTACCACAAGGATTGGGTAGATGGATATATGGAAAAAGAATGTAGAAACCCAACTGGGTCAATTGGCGGCACAAATCCCTAGACCGTCCAGAACGTTCCCTGGGCAACCAACTACAAATGCTAAGGGGCAATCTGGGACAGGCCAAATCGCTGCCATGCAACTAAGGAGTGGAAACATGTTACAAAAGCCACGAACGAAAGCGGAGGAGAAAACTGCAAAATGAGTCGACATCGACAGACCAGTCGATGTCAAGTCACCAGTCGATATCGACCCCCTGGTCGACTTGGAGGCCACTGCAGAACACTCGGAGCCACAACTCCACTCGATATCGAGTGGTCCAGTCGATATCGACACCCCGAAGGCACCTCTGACAACCGTTTTGGCCCCTACACCAAAGAAGACGTTGCCTTTCCCTTCCAAAGCATTGGAGGACCCCAGTCAAGGTAAGTTTAGGCGCTTCATGACGATCCTCCAAGGTCATAACATCACCATCCCACTCACGGAGGCCCTAAGTGACATGTCCGATTATGTCCGATTCCTCAAGGACATCCTTAGCAAGAAGCGGTCTATGGTAGAGATCGCAGAGGAGTGCTCAAAGATGGACTTCCCAGAAAAGAAGAGCGATCCAGGGAAGTTTGCAATCACCGTGGGACTTGGCCAACATTGCTACAACGCCCTATGTGACCTAGGGGAAAGCGTAAGTCTTATACCTCTCTCTATTTGGCAGAGGGTGAACATCAGAGCACTTGAACCTATGGACATGGCTGATAACTCATTCATCAGGACCACAGGTATAGTTGATGATGTTCTGGTAAAGGTAGGTAAGTACTTTGTGCCTACTAATTTCATTGTATTGGATATGCGTGAGGATCCTATTGTACCTATCATCCTTGGTAGGCCTTTCTTAGCTACTGCAGATGCCAATATCAATGTGCGACGAGGACTACTAACCTTTACTATAGGGAACGAAGTGATAGAGTTCTCCTTCAACTCCACAATGAAGGAGGTCAACGGAATGGAGATCAAGTCGGTCTAAGCGCACACCAATGTCATGGATTGTAAAAAACCAATGGAAAGGACCCTAACTCATGAGGAAGCCCTAGCCATAGTTGCTGAAGAGCTCACCGACGAGGAAATTGAGGAGTTCCTGGCTACATGCACGAGTGATGAGGAGATCTTCAACGATGCTTTATCCATGGAGTTCAAACAAGAATTTGAAATCGACCAGGAGAGGTCAAACTCGACCACTCCACTCGATGCCGAGTACCCTCTTTTGATATCGACTCACTCAGTAAGTAAGGATGTTCTTCTTCTTTTTCAGGCGATAACAAGGCACCTCTGTTAACAAAAGAGGTCGAAATCGACCACCCCATATCGACAGAAGAGGTCGAAATCGACTAGTTCACGTCGTTTAGAAGTCGAAATCGACCAATTCCCTTCGACGTCAGACTTCTCAGAGGACGAGGTATGTGCTGAACTCTCAGTTGATATCGATGTATCCTACTCGACCTCAACTTCTTTTTTGCAGAGTTACTATGAAGAGTCCCAATCAATGTTGGCATCGATGTATGCTTTGTCCACGCCAACTCTTGTAGCTGATTTGGGAGCTTCAATCATGAGAATTGAAATGGGTTACCTAGGTGAGATCATGAAGACGGAGGAGGTAGAGCCAATCATAATACCACAAGGACCTTCTCCGGTGCTGAAGCCTTTACCCGACACGCTTAGGTATGAGTTTCATGGTTCTCTAAGGCCTAAATGTCACCATACCATTCACGGAGGCCCTTCATGAGATGTTGTCATACGTCCGGTTCCTGAGATCGGAGATTAGCATAGCAAGGTAGATTATCCGAAGAAGAGAAGTGATCCCTGGGGGTTCGCCATCACTATTGGGCTTGACCGACATCGCTACGACGCCTTATGTGACCTAGGGGCTAGTGTAAGCCTCGTGCCTTTGTTCATATAGTCAAAGGTTAACATTGGAGCCTTGGCGCTAGTGGACATGAAGCTTTATATGGTTGACAACAACTTCCTGAAGCCCACATGCATCATTGATGACATCCTACTTAAGGTGGGTATGCTCTTTGTACCCACGAATTTCATTGTGCTGGATATGGCGGAAGATCCTAGATGCCCCATCATCTTTTGGAGGTCATTCCTAACTACGACCGACTCCAATATCAGTGTGAGGAATGGACTATTTTCATTCACTGTTAACAATGAAGTCACCGAGTTCTCCTTCAACCCAACAATGAAGGAAGTGAACCAAATGGAGGTCAATGCCTTACATGCAATAGGGAGAGTAATCCCTTGTGACGAACCAACGAAGAGAACCTTGACCCATGAAGAGCTAGAGGAAAGGGCCATGGAGGCCCAAATGGAGGAGATTTTGGCTATTTAGCACCAAGTCAACGAAGAAGATGAGCTTGAAAAAGCACTCGATGTCGACACCCACCAGTCGATGTCGAGTACATTGGAGCCAAACCGGACCCCAGAAGCCATGTATGGGGTGGACGAAGCACTCGAGATTGACTAGGGCCATTCGATATCGACTGGACCTACTTGAGATCGACTTCCCCTGATCGATACCCCTCAATCGACTATACATCCAAAAGACAAGTCACTCGATGTCGACCCCTGTACTCGATATCGAGCACTCCCTTAGAGCATAAAAGACTCAAAGGTAAGTCCAGGTAAAGATCCTCATCCTTTAGAGCCTAATTCTAATATCCCTATGAAAAGAGTATCCTTGTTTGTATGCCTTACTAACATGACAGGAAAGCCAATAAGTGAATATAAGATAGGCGACAAGGTGCTTATGGAGCAATGCAACGCTATGGGATGCAAGAGAAAGGATGGAAAGAAAAGAGGATTGATGACCATCCACAAGGTCTATCCAGGGAGGTTGGAGCTCAAAGACAAGAAAGGGACGATGTTGAAAGTACAGCACGAAAGCCCTGAAGAAGACGTAAGAGTAATATGTTCCCTATATGTGCCACCTTGGATAGAAGCGCGGAAGAAGTCGGCTTAGCGACTATAAAATCTAGAGCATGTACATTGACTTTTTAATTTTTTTAGGGTTTTGAATTTGTTTTAAACTTTAAAGTTTTGGATTTTCGGGTGAAAGCTAACAATTTCAGGTACGAAGGATCTGCAAAAGCACTCGATGTCGACACAACAGGTCGATATCGACTAAGGCAAATCGAGCAGAGCAACTGTGATCGAGTCGACATCACCACGAGTTAAAGTCAAAGATCGATGTCGACAGACCAAGTCGATATCGACACACCAACTCGATCTCGACCTCCCCTACAGACGTACCTGCTTTGAGTCGTTGTGACGTTTTCTAGTAAGTTCTCTTAAAGTCCACTTCTTATTTTATTTTTACAGTGGGGACACTGTAAGATTTAAGTATGGGGTGGGGTAAAAGCATTCTTACATTATTTCGCTCAATTACATATTTGTTAGTTTAGTGCATATTGTTTAAGTCTTGTTTTTGCACACATGGTTGGTTCTTACATATTTAGCATCATATATACATATTTTCTCATGAGCATAAAGTTCAGTTCATATATATTTTTGAGAAAAAGTACCCCCATTGAAAAAATTGATTAATGTCATGGAAGTAGTTACAAGGCTCAACGATGCAAAAGTAGATCCGTTAGAGATATAGAAATTAAATTGCCTAGTAAATGAAAGTCGCAATGAAGTGCGATTTTTAGAGAAAACCATGAAAGAAGTAAAATTTGAAGTTGCTTTTGACATGTGCATGATAAGAGGACGGAGGACTTTATTTTCCATTCATACATTATTTACCCTACCATTACCCATGCTTATAGCCTTTACATTATATTCTAAGCCATATGTGCTTAATGTCATATTTTGCTCCACAAGTTCTTAAATTGCCCATTTTTATACCTTTTAACCATCCGAGAGATCATGTTATAGAATGGATGTAATATTATGGAGTTGTTACATGGTTTGATATGTTGTGAAGTTATTGTGAAGTTGATGGAAGGAATTTTATATGGAAAATTTAATGAGTGGAAAGAAAATCCGATCACCTAGGAGTTAGGTGAATCGCTTGGAGAGGATAAAATCCATGCAATATGGGACACAAGGTGAGGAGTCCAAAGCACTAAGTATCCGAGGCCATTCATGACACCCATGTTTATGACTCGCGAGAAGGCAGCGTTAAGGTTAGAGAGATAAAAGCATATAAGTGAAAAAAAAAAAAAAAAAAGGTTATTGTGAGGAAAAGAATGTGGAAATCATAAAGGAGAAAGTGCATTAAAGAAAGAAAGTTTCTCCACGGATTAGCACCACATTGCCAAAAATATCCCACCACTATACCTTTTACCCACTCTCCACCATTGCGCATAAAAGTCCTCTTGATTATTAATGCTATGTTACAAATTGTGTTTTTGCATGACCCTCCTTTTGTGCGAGATGTTGCTTTTCATTCACATGCATGGGTTTGAAGGCATTGATTGTAGGGTTATATGAGAATGGATCTACGATGTTGAGAGTTTAGTCCTTCCCCTGAATGACCAATAAGAGTATTGCTTGAGGACAAGCAAGCTTAAGTATGTGGTGTTTGATGTGCGCATATTTCACCATGTTTTATGCTTACATCTATTTTGTTTTTTTTTGTATATTTTATACTTTTGAGTTGGGAAAGTACTGAATTTATGTAGTTTGATTTTATTTGCAAGATATAGAGGTCTACACGAGTTTTGGTTTGATTTCGCAGAAAACGATGCATTTTGGAGTGAAAGCAAGACACTGAAGAAGAGCTTGATCTCGAGAAGAAAGGACTCGATCTCGACCTAACAACTCAATCTCGACACTGAGACTCGATATCGACATGTCCACTCGACATAAGCTAGAGCAACAGACGCGTAAAAGACGCGGATTGGGCCAGATCTTTGGAAGATTTACTTAGCCACGAAGATATCTATCATCTACCAAGATCTTCTATCCTTAGGGGTATATTCCAAGCATGTTAGGGAATATTACCTATTTTATTATTTTATGTTAGGACATAATTTAGTTTAGATAGACTTTCCTTTTACCAATCTTAGTATAATTAGGACTTCAATCCTTGGCTAGCAAGGGTTGTGAGGCTATAAATAAAGCCCTAGGGGGCTGGCTTTAGTAATTCAATCAACAAACAATCAGTCAACCAAAGAGAAGAAGAAGGAGAAGAGCGAGTAGGAGAGAGAGATAGAGAGAAGCGGTGGTTGTATGATTAGTTTCCTTTCAAGTTTAATGCAAAGTTTATTCCTTTATGCAAAGATGTTTTCCCCGATGAGGAATGAGTAGTCGTCCTACTTCTAGGGTCGGGGTGAGCCCGACAATAGCCATGTAAGTATGCTTGAGTTCCTTACTTGATTATGCGATTTCATCGTCTACCCCGTGTTCAATCCTTCATGAGAATTCAGGATCATTCCTTATTTACCTTATATGAAGCGAAAGTGGATTATACATGTGAAATTGGATAGTAATTAGGTTTTGCCTACGAAAGTTGACTAAACCCTAATTATGAAAAGGATAGAAACAATTAGGTTTTTATGAGAAAGCCTCTATTTTCCTAATTAGTGATGATAAAAATATAATCTTTTGTTGGTTTAAGTAATAATGCATGCATGGTTGTTGTCGTGGTTAATCCTTACCTTAGGAGCTTTTTAGTTTATTGAGAAAACCCCAAAAAATCTGTCGCTTAATTTTATTATTTTTCTTTATTTTCTGTTTTCGTTTTTCGTTACTGCCTGTGAAGCATCTCGAGATCGACACTACAAATCAATATTGAGTGCACTTACTAAAACAAATGTTGATGATGCCACTTGCCGATTTTTTGAAATTATCATATATATAAGGACACAAAGTTGGAAGAAATGGATATGGTATTATAGATTTTCATTAACTAAATTAGCAATAAAATAAGAAGACATTTAATATATGGGTTGAAATTATCATATATATATATATATTTATATATATATATCTTCTATATCTATATATAAAAGAGGCGACTCCTTATGAATAGTATATATATATATATATATATATATATATATATATATATATATATATATATATATATATATATATATATATATATATATATATATATATATATATATATATATATATATATATATATATATATATATATATATATATATATATATATATATATATATATATATATATATATATATATATCTTCTATATCTATATATAAAAGAGGCGACTCCTTATGAATAGTGGCTTCCCAAATAGCTGTCAAATTTTTAATGGATGAAGCTATTTGATTTGGGCTTTTTCCTGGGCTTTTTTAACTGGACTTTAGCTGGTCCATTTGTACCCTTTTTTTAACTCATTTTTTTTACATATAGATATAGAAAACAAAGGCCCATATCTGTTTCAATCCTCATGTTCATCTTCCAGAGAATTCCACCGCCTTATCTTCATGTTCATCTTCTCTTCTTTGCTAATTACACGCCTTCTTTCTCTTCATTTTTTTTATCTCTGATAAAACTCAGAAGTGTTTAGCTTTCCGTCGTTGCAACATTGTGCAAAATTATCGTTCCTCGGACTTTCAGTTTCGCTAAACGCCAGCCCACAAAGCTTCTCCTCTCCCTCTCCCTCTCGATAACTTGATTTATCGATCTCTCCGCCCAAAGCACTAAAATACTCAAGGTTCGTGATTGTTAATTTATTATTCTTAATTTAATTCTAATTATTCTTCTTTGTTTTATGCTTTTTTGAATTAGCGAATTCAATTTGTTATTAGAAGAATGTTTGGTTAAGTTATGACTTGATCAATTTGGATTTTTGGGATGACAGATTGATGTTTGATTTAGTAGAAGTTGTTATAGATAATTTAGGCCTCTTTAGTTAATCTTCTTATAGATAAGATTCTATTATATCAATTTATTACCAAGGCTTTAAACAATTGCGTTGACAAATTTCTACAGACAAAACCCACAGATTTAATAAACTAAATAAAAAATTTTAAAATTTGAATAAAAATAATAAATAATATACATGCAAGGTAAAAGAATTGGGAAAAATCACAAATTTAAAAAATAGGGCATCTGGAAGAAATTACCGATTTTGCTGAAGGATTTGATGAAGATGATGACTTTTCGGTTTGAAGAAAGCAAGTGAAGGTTGTCAATCTACTAAATCAAGTATCAATCAGTCATCCCAAAAATCCAAATTGATCAAGTCATAACTTAACCAAACATTCTTCTAATAATAAATTGAATTCGGTAATTCACACAAGCATAAAACAAAGAAGAATAATTAGAATTAGATTAAGAATAATAAATTAACAATCACGAACCTTGAGTATTTTAGTGCTTCGGGTAGAGAGGTCGATAAATCAAGTTATCGAGAGGGAGAGGAGAGGAGAAGCTTTTTGGGCTGGCGTTTAGCGGAACTGAAAGTCCGATGAACGATAATTTTGCACAACGTTGCAACGACGGAAAGCTAAACACTTTTGAGTTTTTCAGAGATAAAAAAAAATGAAGGGAAAGAAGGCATGTAATTAGCAAAGAAGAGAAGATGAACATGAAGATAAGGCGGTGGAATTCTCTGGAAGATGAACACGAGGATTGAAACTGATTTAGGGCTTTGTTTTCTATATCTATATGTAAATAAAATGAGTTAAAAAAAAGTACAAATGGACCAGCTAAAGTCCAGTTAAAAAAGCCCACGAAAAAGCCCAAATCAAATAGCTTCATCCATAAATAATTTGACAGCTGTTTGGGAAGCCACTATCTTCTCATCTTCGGCCTTACCTCCGCTGGCAACCGCCGAAGCCTTCCCCTCTTCCTCCGCCGCATCCGCCTCCACAACGGAGGTGCAAGTGCAGAGTGACAGTGACACCACCGGAGCCAACTTCCCCCACCGCCTTCGCCCATGCCGTCGCGACTTCTTCTGGCGTCAAACGGCTGCCCGCAATGGATCCTACCGCTCTAACATCTCCGTCTCCGACGTGGCCCCTACCGACATGAGTGACGACATTTTGGTCTTGCCTCATCGTTCTCGTCCCGTTCTGGTTCTTCGGTACGGCTCAAACCCTACAATTTTGAAATTCCTAAGTTTGAATTTGTGAAATTAAATTTTAGAGGATTTTCATCGATTGATTCTTTGGAATATTTATCGACCTTAAGTGGAGATTAGAGAAACTAAAATTTTCTAAATGCAGTATTATTTTTTCAAGTAATATGAGCTCTATTTTTCTAAATGCAGTTACATTATTCATCACAAGGTGAATCTACTAAGATTTTGTGATGAGGTTGATCCCATTGCAAAGGTATTTTGTCACTCTCTAGCTTCTCTTGTGAAATTCATTTGCACGAAGCCGATGCTATGAAATTTACATCCTCCTTTTTATTCTACCAGAAAATAAAACGAGAAAGAAAAGAATAAGATGAAATTTTCATGTTAGTACCTATAAGTTAGAAACATATATTCTTTGAATTCTGAAACCTCGTTAATATGGTTGCAAAATGTAGACTGCTTACGAATGAAGGCCTATAATATCTGCAATCAATTGGAGCAATTAGTTGTATGATCAAGCAACCAACAAATGGCAAGCTAATCGGCTATAATTAGGGGTGTGCATGATTCGGTCCAAACCGAATTTTTGGGCCGAACCAACACAAACCGAACACAAACCGAACCTAACCGAAATTTTTCGGTTCGGCTTTCGGTTCGAGAATTTCCATTTTTCGGTTTCGGTTCGGTTTGTGTTAAACCGAATTTTTTTTATACACTACATAAATACATTGTATATATATATTTGTATATTTTATATATACACACATACTTACTGTATATACATATATATAGTGTATATATACACATATATATACATTGTATTTGCAATTATATATATATATATTTTTTAATCTTGTATACTTTATGAAGCATACAACTACAATGTATATATTTACACTGTATTTGTAACCGTGTATATATATATATATATATTTATTTATTTGTAACTATATTTGTATACTTTATATTGGAATATGTGTATATATGTGTATATATAATGTATTTTATATATATTTGTATACTTAAATTTTTTTTTTAATGGAAATTCGGTTCAATTATGTTAAAACCGAACCGAACACAAACCGAACCGGCAAATAACCGAACCGAACCTAATACTTTCGGTTCGGCTTTCGGTTTGAAAATTTTGAGATTTTCGGTTTCGGTTCGGTTCGGTTCGGCCCGATTCGGTTAGGTTTTAGACCGATGCACACCCCTAGCTATAATATTCCCTACCTAAGGGTTGTTGTTGCTATTGAAGAAGGACTGCAACGTCCATTATCTTATTTAGATATAATGGCCGTAAGAAGTGCAAGATATGTAGACATGCAATTTTTTTTAGTGATGGCTTAAAAGTTAAAAGTGACAATGATCGAGGTGATACATATTTTTTTGTAATAAAGAATGAAAATAAAGATAATCCCACACTGTGAATTTGAGAATGGATTTTTTTTGGTAAGTGTCTATTTAGGGGAGATTTTCTCCATGTCCATTTTTCCCTTGAAATTAGCTCCATGTTCCAAATTTCTCATTTTGCCCCTGCCTATTCCTACCATTGCTTCTTCTTCCCAAACCAATTCAATCAACCACCTCATGTCGACAATCTCATTTTCTTCTCTTTCCCGTCCTTCTTCCCAGCTAATCAAGATCCACCACCTGATGTCGATAATCTCTTCCTCGGGAATTGAATTCCGATTGACGAGGACCGATTTCATGGTGACGGAATCGGAAATGAATCACTTTCTCCTCCATGATCGATGAATTGCTCCTTGAAACTTGCTCTTTTTTTTCAGATTTGATTTCGTTTCATCAAGATCTCAGAAATTGAAGCTCTATGGCCTCCCTCGGCATATTCCCCAACTCCGATTTCTTCTTTCTGCTGGAGTTGAAGGTAGGAATCAATTGTGAACGTTTCGACGTCGCCGGTGGCACCGTGGCAGGTTGGCCGTCGGTGCTGGAAGAAGTCATTACAGTCAATCCAGTCTTCTGCCGCGTCATTGGAGAGGACGAAGGAATCCGGTGGATAATCCGAAGGCCGATCGACGGCCAAAGGATTATGGCCGACAAGCATTTCACAGCGCGATCTTGCTGTCATTGTAGGGGGCGGCGACCCTGCCGGCATAGACTGAAGCGAGATCAACATGTGGCATGTGGAAGATTCAAAGACGAAGCTTGGATTCAGGGATTTTTAGAGAGAGACGGTTAGCCTGAGATTTTGGGGGAAGTAAATGGGACTGGTAATTTTTTTGATACAAAAATGGGACTGTTAATGAAATAAGGAAGAAACCTCATTTTTTGTTTTCAATTATCTAATTAAATATTAACATAGGAAAATTTCGGTTAGTATTTGGTGTCACCATAGGAAAATTTTATATGAATGGGTAAGAGGGTCATAGACACTGTAACCAAAATAAAAATAGGGTCATAGACACTATAACCAAAATGACCAAAATAAAAATAGGGACATAGAAGCTGTAACCAAAATAAAAACAGGGTCATAGACACTGTAACCAAAATAAAAACAGGGTCATAGACACTGTAACCAAAATAAAAACAAGGTCGTAGAAGTTGTACCCAAAATAAAAACAGGGTCATAGACACTGTAACCAAAATAAAAACAAGGTCATAGACACTGTCACCACTATAAAAACAGGGTCATAGACATTGTCACCACTATAAAAACAAGATCATAGACACTATCATCACTATAAAAACAGGGTCATAGACACTGTAACCAAAAGAAAACCCTAGGACAAGGGAAACACAAACCCTAAATGGGCTAAACCTAACCAAAAGAACATGTGTTGTATAGTATGGTTTAAGGTTTAGGGTTAAGTCTTTAGGGTTTAGGGCCAAGGCTCTAAACCCTAAATCCTAAACCCTAAACCCTAAAATGTTAAGTACAGTGCGTCGTTAAGAGATGAATATCGTCGCCAAAAGGAAAACCCTAGGACAAGGGAAGCACAAACCCTATAGGGGCTAATGAAAAATCAAAATACATGTAGTGACATTTCTCCTCTAATATATGATTGGGTTAGAGAGTCATAGACGCTGTAACCAAAATAAAAACAGGGTCATAGACACTTTCACCACTATAAAAATAGGGTCATAGACACTGTAACCAAAGGAAAACCCTGGGACAAGGAAAGCACAAACCCAATAGGGGCTAATGAGAAGCCAAAATATATCTGGTGATAGTTCTCCTCTAATATATGAATGGGTAAGAGGGTCATAGACGCTGTAACCAAAATAAAAACAGGGTCATAGACACTATCACCACTATAAAAACAGGGTCACAGACACTGTAACCAAAATAAAAACAGGGTCATAGACACTGTAACCAAAGGAAAACCCTAGGACAAGGGAAGCACAAACCCTATAGGGGCTAATGAGAAGCCAAAATACATGTGGTGACAGTTCTCCTCTAATATATGAATGGGTAAGAGAGTTATAGACGTTGTAACCAAAATAAAAATAGGGTCATAGACGCTGTAACCAAAATAAAAATAGGGTTATAGACGCTGTAACCAAAATAAAAATAGGATCATAGACACTGTAACCGAAGGAAAAAACGAGGACAAAGGAAGCACAAATTTTTGGTATATATACACAAACAAAAGGTGAGATTAAAATTTAAAAATTTGTTGATATCAACAACCCAGTCACAACACAAATTTTGATCAACAGTGAATACACTTTTATTCATGACATTTGGATACAAAGTTCACCAACTACATGCCCTTTTTTCTCATTCATCACTAACAGGCAAGCTTTTACATAATTAACAGTTGCAAGCAATTACAAAGTTCACCAACTACATCCCCTTTTGTTCGGTATCTCTCTCCGTATGCTAATGAGTAAGCCACTATCGATCATCCATCGGTGACTTGCTTTCAATTGCCTAGATTGATGCATAGCTGACCAGCAAAATCCACACATGACAAACAAATCTCAATTCATATAAATTAAGTCAATGCAACATTAACAAGAAAAATCTACAGTACATATATATCTATCTCTTCAATTAGATCAATTCGCCTTGCACCCAAAGGCGCAGCGTCGCTGGAAGCCTTCACAACCGCCATAGCTTCGACGAAGCACAGCAGGAAGTGCCATTGAACAACCAACCGAAACCTCCCATCAATTGAGCAACGACGGAGCCCCATGGATTGCGCCGATGACCAGAGAGAGAATCGCTGATGATATGAGGCCGGAGATCTGGACGAAGGGCGAAGAGCAAAGCGAGATTGTTTGCTGGAGAGAGAGCCATCGAGAAGAGACGAAAAGAGGCGGTAGAAATCGGGGAAGGGTTTCCAATAGGCAAATTAATTGGGGTTTAGAATAGGGGTATTTAGGGTATTGTAACGGCCCAGATTATGAAACCCAGGTTACGTTTAGAGGGAAGAAATATCCCTCTGCCAGATCTTAGCAATCCAAGTACGAGATGTTTATTTATCCTCTTCAAGTTATAATCCTGTCCTAACTCAACTAGTCAAAAAATCAAAAGAGACAAAACGAGTTTAAATCAATATAAATATACATTGCTTCTAAATGTCCAACTAAACCAAAACATTTATAAAGTCAAGGTAGTAAGAAATCTTCTTATCACTCGTCCCATGAGAAAACCCCGCCATAGAAGCAATCAGCAAGTAAAAGGGAGCGGGTACCTGAAACTATCCACGAAGTCAGGCCAAGAGACGCATGCGGGCCCTAAAGACCTCGCTGATGACATACAATATGCCTATACCTAAAATAAAGTATGTTCTAGTGCAGTACGTAATTTAAATCACACAAGCATGCTGATAGTTTATATATATATGCAGAAAGCGATTAAATGGATCCACACCGAATGCCAAGTGGCATATCCCCAATCTCCCAATCTGTGCCCACTCTGGGGTCATACATGTCCGTACCCAACTCCGAGGTAGGAAGCTCGGTCGGTGCCGCATCCATCATATGTCCGTTCCCAACTTCGAGGTAGGACGCTCGGTCACCGCCGCAGCCATATCATAATATAAGACTCGACTGGGACCAAAACGATATGAAACACGAATGTCCCAATGACCCTAGCAACGACTCTAAGGACTCACAGATAACTGTCGTTCTCTTTTCAAACGCATAAAGAATAGGGATGCTCATTCATAACTGCAAGTCCTAAGCATGATACTACATGACATGCTTTTATGCAGATGCAACACCTAGATACTATATGACACATCAGGCATTAGGTCCTGGTTACTGAGTAAGCTCCCGTAGGAAACTTACCTGGAGTCTTCACATCCAATTAGCCGGTAAACTAGCCACTCAGAGAATCATCCATCAGCAACAAGTCATTCAGAGAACCATCCAATCACACTAGCAAGTAATAAGCAAGGAACAACTCATCAATACACATTTACTCAACGCACAAGCATGCTTTCAATTCAACACAAGACTAACAATATTTTATTCAAGCAACCTCGCATTCTCATCATAACCATCATCCTCAAGTAACCTTGTTCTCATCAAGTATGAAACTTATCTCAAATTGTTACCAATATCATCACTCAAAACATCTTACTTCGTATCAAGTTCAGGGTTTTCTTTACCATTTTCTCAAGTAACCATCGATTATCAAATACTCGATTACTCAATAAAACCACAGGTTCCCAAAACCAATGATCAACAAGTCTTATTTATCAAAACTCATATAATAAATCATGCTCAACGAGTAACCAAGGTAAGTTGACAAGAATCTCTTTTATCAAATCATTTTCTCAAGTATCATATATTCATTCATATTTAAGGATCAAGCCACGATAAGTCAACATTTCTAAAATCCTTTATGAATTCAAGTATAACCAAATCAATCAATGAAAGTTCGAAGTCAACACAATCAAGATTAAAACATAATAAATCCTCAAGGTATCTCTTTATCTAAGATCTCAACTTTGCTTATCAAGACAAGTTATTAAATCATATCTCAAGGTATTGGCTATTAAACACATGATTATAACCTAGTAAGGATTTATCATTATCACAATAAAATATTATTAATATAGATATAACTTAAAAGATCATTATCCCTAGCCAAAAAGATTTAGTCAATAAATATAATTCTATAAGCAAATAACAACCAACAACTCATCTATACTCATGTCGAATAGCTAACACAATTTATTAACCAATTTCTTAACTTAAAAAGCATAACAACAAGCTTACAAGTATAACAAGTTTCCAAGATGCCTTTTATATAACCTTATACGCGTGACCGCATCTTCGCTATTTTATAAGATTTTGCTCATGAAGTACACTAGCATCCTAGGGTAAGCTGATATTTCCCGAAATCATTTCTAATTTCAATTATAAGAATTTACTTCAACAACAAGAGTTACAAGCAAGCTTAGAAGCATAAGAGCATAAGATTAAAGTAGTAATTCTTTAACTACTTAACAAGTCAAGACATATATAATCTCTTTACCTTTTTACTCTACGTAGACAATACAAGACTTCATATTACCATGTCTCAAGTTATAACACACTTATTAAGCAAGACTCACCCTTATAATTATTAATATCCCACACTCACAAGCCAACATATTCATTGTCTAGTTATTACCAAATAGATCTCTCGTCACTCGTTAAATTCAGTCATACCCAAAGTCATCTATCTACAAGGAATATTACGGAATTCTCATTCTATAGCTTAGATAACCTAGTCAAATTTAAACATAATCAAATAATGTCACAACTCATGAGTCACCACAATTAAGTTTTTAAGCATTACAAGTTATCAAGACACCTTATATATATATATATATACATACATATATATATATATATATATATATATATATATATATATATCCTCTTATAACATTTTAATAATCGCAGTCATTATGTCAAATTAGTTAACTCAATGCTCACACTCCAATTGACTAAACGTTTAATTCCATTAAGTTAAACACGTCCAATTTACCTAACATAACTCAACGAGCATAAGGGCACGGAGCAGAGTTCGCATTTGAAACAATTTAGCCAAATAAATAAATAAATCAAAGATCCAAGCTTTTATACCCATCCCAAATCCAAATCCAATTCCAAATCAACAAAATCTTAAATTAACATAGGCATTAAGGGTGAAGAGGCCCGGAATTTATACCCTAATCTTGCAAGGGTCGGGAGGGCTCGGATCGGAAGAGATATAGTTCCGGGCTAGTCCGTTGGTGACATGAGGGCTCGTGGTGTCGAATCGGGAAGCAAGGTACCCCGCTGATCCCTGTCCTTGCTGTTGGAGGCGTCCGCATGAACAAGGGAAGGCTGAGGAGTGGACGGAGATGGCGGCGTCGGTGACCTAGGGTGAGCCTTCACCTCCTCCTCTCTCGTCATTGGAGCGCCTTACCGACCTTGGCATCAGATTTCAAGGTTTCGATGGTGGATTCTCCCTCCTGCTGGAAGTAACGAACAGAGGAGCGGAAGCGTGGTTGACAGGAGCTCCGAGGTCGTCGGTGTTGCTGGGTCTGAAGAGGGCAAGAAGGTGTAAATTAGCATCGATGGCGGGGAAGAGAGTGAGAGGACGAAGGGCAGCCATGGAAGGGGGGAGATTGAAGGTGAATCGAAGAGCATGAGAGAGGAGATATGAGGGCGGAAGCCATGGGTGCTTCAGGCTCCAGATTCGGCGACACACCCACGGCTCGAGGATGGCTAACAGCGGCGAGGGACAGACTAAGGTTGGAGAGAAGAGTCCGACTCTGAGGGAGAATGAGGGAGAGCGGGACTGAACGAGTGAAAGGGGAGGCGATGGGGGCCTTGAGTTCTTAGATCCGAAAAAAAAAATGGAGGTAGAGAGAGCTATGAACAGAGGTGGATGAAAGAGGTAGAGGAGGAGGTGAACGGGGCCTAGGGCCGGCTGGAGTGATGGAAAAAGGGTATATATACCCACATAATTAGGGTTACACAATATTACGAGAAAATATAAAAAGAAACCGCTATTTATGTTTTCGAAATATTAACACAATTTAACAAAATTCAACTCAATCAATCTTATTCAATTTAAATATGCCATAAAATTTATCATACTCGCCTTGACAGGTTCAAAACAATATTTATTTCTTTGAAATCGGATATACGCCGGAATTTGATTTGAATCATGATAAAAAATAAAATTATTTTGATCGAGGACGGAGATTTTCAAAATTTTCGAAATCTCAGAAATTTAATACTTAATTTTAATCATAAGTCATAAAATAATATTTTAAAATTTCGGGTCGTTACATCATCCACCTCTAAAAACAAGTCTCGTCTTCGAGACTAAAATCCTTTTAAGAGCAACAAAACATTTTGAAAACTCGAGTCAACTCCTCCTGTGTCAGTCAACCAGATTTTCAAGGATTCAACAAGCAGTTTATCCACCTCTAAGTGCTAGTCCCAGATTCCACTTCCTAAGTTCATTTCTTATGATCAGTCTCAACATCAATCTCAAATATTAACATATCTTAAATATCATTATGTCAGAATTCATCATCAGCAGATCACATCATTAGCACACCATATAATCACAGAAGGTTGCACATTTTATCTATTAGAGATGAACACAATCATCATAAATAATAGGTGCACTCAGAAGGGAAAGCATAAATCAACATCGTAAAAGTCAGCAGGTTGACCCACTACGTTTCCGCTGCGCCACTCTGGTCAAACTAAACGACCCACTCTTGATCACACCACAGAAGATTCTACAAGGATGACGCAAGACCTAAGTTATAACCGAAGGAAAGAAATATTAAGGGACAATTTGCCTAACTTTGGACACGAAGATAGACTCGGATAGTATCTGGTAAGACAAAACGTGAGAATTTCGCCGATGCCCATGAGAAACCCTTAATATTTTGATCTTATCACTCAAATCATCATGTAACATATCATGTCATAAAACACACACGTGGTAATCTTGCACACTAACATGAACCTATCTCAAGAGGCAATGATGATTCGATCCTAGCACTAGTGTCATATCATGTGGCAAGGTACAAGATAAACAACCTATCATCATGAGAGCATTATCGATATACATACTATCATTAAGTCAAATCATTATTAACAACGAATATCACACATATAATGACAAAGAAATGATATTAAGGTACCGCACTCATTTAAGGCAGATCTACAATCTATCACCCGAATATGCTAAATAGATTCCGTACATGCGTGAGAGGATCCTATATGCCACTATGGTGTAAGGAAACTAAACATAACAGGTAAAGAATAACATCAACATGTCTTAAACGTCACAAAAGAAATATCATATAGTTCACTGGCAAAGGACAAGTGTAAATTGTGTGCTCCATGCCTGTGTCACCAAGACATACATCAACATACATTTCATACCATCATAACCTCAACATGGGAGATAGTATAGTATAAACAATCTCTAATCAAAATGTGGTGCATATACATGCAAGTGCATTTTAAACCATAGGGGTGGTCGTGCGAGCATACGAGGCTTAACTATTAATGCATAACGAGTATAGGAACACAGCATGTGGCGGGTAAAAGTAAGCATGTGCAATATTATGGCCTATGCATGGCTTCTATCCGCATAAAATAGAGTATGATGGTGTCAAAAGGTAACAAGATAGCTCTAATGATGATATTCAAAATGTGTAAGCAATCATAATCTCATAAAATCACGTAACAAGGGCAAATATGCAGGATAGGTATACTATCAAAACCCTATTACATAAGTGACCATACAAATAACGTAAACAGTGCAATTGATCATATACCACATTAGTGATGCGAATTTTCTACATGTTATTACTAACACATGACGGTAAGTAAATGCACGAAATCATACTTTAACAACTAACAAGATGTTGCATAATGAGTCGGACTAATCATATCATAGGAATGATCGTATAAGTAATATAGAGAGTGCAATAATCATGTAAGCATATTCTCAAATACTAAATTACCCAATGGTATTTAATAACATGGCAAGGTGTAAGCATGCGGAGGTATGGTCTAACCACTAACATGGTGATTCACTACTAGACAAAACAACTATATAACCACACAACATAAATATAGGTGAAGTATAATCGAGAATGTTGTAAGTTTAAATCGATGGGGACTAAGCATAGATATATAGAGTATAATGTCATAGATATGCATACCAGCTAAGATACAAATGGAAAGGCACGGCCGAGCTATCATGGGTCATGTAGTTATAGTAGTCAATCACTTAGGGCATAAAACTCAATAATCATTTCTTTGAAAGTAGAGATCATATGAGGGGTACTAGTAGCACACAACACAGTAGGAGGGCACATAGGTAGCATGTAACGATATACATTACAACAACGCATAATAGGCCAAAATGATCATGCGAAAACCTACTAGGAGCATGAGAGATGTGTGAGGAGGAAGTAATGCGACCATGATACAGTAGTGACTATCTCAATTTACACAACGTCAGGATGTGCACATACATGTCAACAAGGCATAAATGTTACAAGTAACTAGATGTAATCTCATATCAAGTCATGGATGCTTAAGTGTGGCTACCGTCAAAATCAAATAATAGTCTCCAAGGGTAGCATATTACAAGAGAATAACACGTTGTCTTTATCCAAGGATCATCACATGAATTTATATAGCTACAGTAGTGGGTGGTCATGTGACGTGTGAGGTCCTTAAAGCATGAAAATCATAGTTGTAGCACAGATTAAGAAGAGACAATGATAAGAGGTACATAGCTAAACAAGACGTTAACCACATAAGGCATAAAATCGTAACATAGCTACATCAACATCATTTAATAAGTATAAGCAGACAAAGATCAATGATCATGTGACGAGAACATACAAAAAGATGAGAAGTTTAACACGAACCCGCGATAGAAATAATAAAGGCGTGATACAGATGAGGTATACAGGCACAACATACTAATTCAATTATACCTAACATTCTTAAACATCCAAAAGGACATGCGGTAACAAAAGAAGAATGAGGAGACTATGGATGGAGAATAAGGTCACGTAGTTCACAAGTTATAAATCCTATATGACACTAGTAACACCAAATAAGACACGGGTACATAAACATATGATATACATGTACAGGGGCTATCATGACAATACATCCGAAGTCAAACTAATCATATAATAATGTGAGAGAAACACAAAAGAAGTACTATGGAGTGTGATACGATCCTAAGATAATGTGTATAATGCATGGATGAATCAAGTGCAAGATGATAGATATACATATCAACATAGATCCAAATAGAACAAGTATACACACGATAATACATCAAAATGTAGAAACACAAACAAGACTACCATCATAACCAAATAGAAGTTTCCCAGTGAAACATCGACTCATCCCACTGACTTCATCCCTCTTCTGAAAAGAAGCCTAGTTATTTCTTAGAGAAACAATATACTTATAGGTAAACACCAACCATAAGGAAAACCTTCAAATGAATTCCCCGACTGAACAAAGACTTCAAAAGATCTCTCCGTACAAAAGAGGACATCCAACAGATTCCTAAGAATCATTCATCAAGACCCCCTTTTGGTATTGTACTCCCTCAAGACAAACAATACTCTAACTTATATTCCAGTCCGTAACAGGTTCGACCCATAAGTTTTGAAACATAGGTGACCAACATGAAAGGAATTGAGAAGGAACCAGAGCGGCTAGGTAAAAGAAGAGTAACGAAGAGAAACAAGGAGTTGTCATGGCAATTTATCGAGGTTCCCAAAGATCGCAAATAAAACTTCACCAAGAATTCAAGGAAGTCAATCAATAGGTCAACTTGCTATCTTAACGAATCTCGCCATTAACAAGTTAGCTTGAATATAAAGTCTCTTCTCTTAGAGAGGAGGAAATCCTTTACTCAAGATTTAAAGTCTACGTTTTAGAGATCATTCTTTTCTTCATTACTAAGCAAGTTACATCTATTCCTCATTTCAACCTATAAAGGCCAAGTTGTACAAGTCTCCTTCCCTGGCCAAATAAACAAGCAAGAATTTATCTTATTGGAATAGGAGACATGTAAGTTATCAATTATACAAGTCAGACAATTATAGGATAACAAGTAGCCACATAGGCAATACATCATAGTTAACCATCATCGTTCATAGAAATAAGATAGAGGTGCATGACATAACTTCACAAAATCTCCTAAAGTCACAACATATGAACGATAACACGTCGAGGGTAGGAGGGACAATGTCATACCAATAACCTAAATCCTATTTTATGAATAAGCATTTCATGTCTATTCATTGATTCACATGCATTTTAGTCGAGTTGTACACACATGATCCTCTTTTGAACAAGTTTCGCATAAGAGAGCAATATCATTAGAATTCATCATCTAAGATATCAGTAAATAGATCATAGAACAATATCATGCCAAAACATCTCAAGTAAGCACATAAGCGATGTATTTTGTGATACCTACAAGTATTTCATAGGCGTCCCCATGAAATACTTGTACAAGTATCACAAAATCGTCACAATGTTCTCACTAGATTCGACCAAGTACTTTACAAGCGTCCCTGTAAAATACTTGTGTCGACTTTGTGAAAACATTATCGCTAGGCAAGAATCAACAATTTATTTCAAGAATCGGAATTTCATAAATATTTCAAATAAAGTCACTGTGAACTCTTATAGTCAAAATATCATGGCTCTCAAATCAACAAACTTAACTTCTCAGTTCTCAAGCCGTAAGTTTTCCCATCAACTAATGTAAGATTCTCAAGCCTGAGCTCATAAGCTTCCACTAACCAATACGAATCATCAATCATAACAATGTAGATCCTCATAACCTCCTCTCATGTCCTCATCAAACCAAGGCCAAAAGGCACCAACAATTTCCATAATAAGTGATATACGTAGCAACCAAATATGTATAAGTCAAATGCATCAAGAATGACAACAATTATCACATCCAAGTCGTCAAGTACCATACATTAAATGCCTATAACAAGATCAAAACATGTTGTAAGAATTACGTCAGATGTCATAACAAGGGAAACTCATATAAACAAATATCATGCCAAGTCATCAAGAATAACACACATAAGTCACCAAAACTTCTTCCCCAAATGTACATATCCCTAAAATCAAGTTCACGGATTACTCAAACAAGATTTTACATATGCCCCCCCCCATGCCCATCTATAAATATAAAGCTAATGGTCTTTATCAATCCCAATCTATATCCGTAAGGGATAGCTATGGCCATGACTACCCAATCAAGTCCAGATTCTCACTTCTCAAGGTGGTTATCTTACTTATCCATATTAAATTCATTTTGCCCTTTGAAAACATTCAAAACTCATGAAACCTTTGGGCCATTTTATTTTCGAAACTCAAAATCACCATTTGTTTTACAACTCATTTGTACTCGGATTGCACAACCTCGCTCTGATACCAACTTTGTAACGGCCCAGATTATGAAACCCGTGGTACGTTTAGAGGGAAGAAATATCCCTCTTCCAGATCTTAGCAATCCAAGTACGAGATGTTTATTTATTCTTTTCAAGTTATAATCATGTCCTAACTCAACTAGTCAAAAACTCGAAAGAGACAAAACGAGTTTAAATCAATATAAATATACATTGCTTCTAAATGTACAACTAAACCAAAACATTTATAAAGTCAAGGTTGTACAAAATCTTCTTAACACTCATCCCATGAGAAAACCCCGCCATAGAAGCAATCAGCAAGCAAAAGGGAGCGGGTACCTGAAACTATCCACGAAGTCAGGCCAAGAGACGCATGCGGGCCCTAAAGACCTCGCTGAGGACATATAATACGCCTATACCTAAAATAAAGGATATTCTAGTGCAGTACGGAATTTAAATCACACAAGCATGCTGACAGTTTATATATATGCAGAAAGCGATTAAATGGATCCACACAGAATGCTAAGTGGCATATCCCCAATCTCCCAATCTGTGCCCATTCCGGGGTCATACATGTCCGTACCCAACTCCGAGGTAGGACGCTCGGTCGGTGCCGCAGCCATCATATGTCCGTACCCAACTCCGAGGTAGGATGCTCGATCACCGTCGCAACCATATCATAATATAAGACTCGATTGGGACCAAAACGATATGAAACACGAATGCCCCAATGACCCTAGCAACGACTCTAAGGACTCACAGATAACGGCCGTTCTCTTTTCAAACACATAAAGTATAGGGATTCTCATTCATAAGTGCAAGTCCTAAGCATGATACTATATGGCATGCTTTTATGCAGATACAACACCTACATACTATAAGACACATCAGGCCTGAGGTCCTGGTTACTGAGTAAGCTCCCGTAGGAAACTTACCTGGAGTCTTCACATCCAATTAGCCGGTAAACTAGCCACTCAGAGAATCATCCATCAGCAACAAGTCATTCAGAGAACCATCCAATCACACTAGCAAGTAATAAGCAAGGAACAACTCATCAATACACATTTACTCAACGCACAAGCATGCTTTCAAGTCAACACAAGACTAACAATATTTTATTCAAGCAACCTCGCATTCTCATCATAACCATCATTCTCAAGTAACCTTGTTCTCATCAAGTATGAAACTTATCTCAAATTCTTACCAATATCATCACTCAAAACATCTTACTTCATATCAAGTTCAGGGTTTCCTTAACCATTTTCTCAAGTAACCATCGATTATCAAATACTCGATTACTCAATAAAACCACAGGTTCCCAAAACCAATGATCAACAAGTCTTATTTATCAAAACTCACATAATAAATCATGCTCAACGAGTAATTAAGGTAAGTTGACAAGAATCTCTTTTATCAAATCATTTTCTCAAGTATCATATATTCATTCATATTTAAGGACCAAGCCATGATAAGTCAACATTTCTAAAATCCTTTATGAATTCAATTATCACCAAATCAATCAATGAAAGTTCGAAGTCAACGCAATCAAGATTAAAACATAATAAATCCTCAAGGTATCTCTTTATCTAAGATCTCAACATTGCTTATCAAGACAAGTTATTAAATCATATCTCAAGGTATTGGCTATTAAACACATGATTATAACCTAGTAAGGATTTATCATTATCACAATAAGATCTTATTAATATAGATATAACTTAAAGGATCATTATCCCTAACCAAAAAGATTTAGTCAATAAATATAATTCTATAAGCAAATAACAACCAACAACTCATCTATACTCATGTCGAATAGCTAACACAGTTTATTAACCAATTTCTTAACTTAAAAAGCATAACAACAAGCTTACAAGTATAACAAGTTTCCAAGATGCCTTTTATATAACCTTATACGCGTGACCGCATCTTCGCTATTCTTATAAGATTTTGCTCATGATGTACACTAGCATCCTTGGGTAAGTTGATATTTCCCGAAATCATTTCTAATTTCAATTATAAGAATATACTTCAACAACAAGAGTTACAAGCAAGCTTAGAGGCATAAGAGCATAAGATTAAGGTAGTAATTCTTTAACTACTTAACAAGTCAAGACATATATAATCTCTTTACCTGTTTACTTTACGTAGACAATACAAGACTTCATATTACCATGTCTCAAGTTATAACACACTTATTAAGCAAGACTCACCCTTATAATTATTAATATCCCACACTCACAAGCCAACATATTCATTGTCTAGTTATTACCAAATAGATCTCTCATCACTCGTTAAATTCAATCATACCCAAAGTCATCTATCTACAAGGAATATTATGGAATTCTCATTCTATAGCTTAGATAACCTAGTCAAATTTAAACATAATCAAATAATGTCACAACTCATGAGTCACCACAATTAAGTTTATAAGCATTACAAGTTATCAAGACACCTTATATATATATATATATATATATATATATATATATATATATATATATATATATATATATATATATATATATATATATATATATATATACATACAGAGGTTGGGTCATGTGTTAACAACTCTTACGGTGTTAAATGTTAACAAATCAATATTCGGCAAAATTTATCAAATATTCATCACAGTCACTCAATTATTTATCAAAGCTTTTGTTAAAATTAATCAAATATTCATCACAGTCACTCAAATATTCATCACAGTCACTCAATTATTCACAATTATTCACAATATCCACCCCCAATCCTGTAATTGTGTTACTGTGATGAATATTTCTTAAATGTTGCCGAATATTTGGGAAATTGTGAATAATTGAGTGACTGTGATGAATATTTAAGTGACTGTGATGAATATTTGATTAATTTTAACAAAAGCTTTGATGAATAATTGAGTGACTGTGATGAATATTTGATAAATTTTGCCGAATATTGATTTGTTAACATTTAACACCGTAAGAGCTGTTAACATTTGAACCGCATTCTATACATACATATATATATATATATATCCTCTTATAACATTTTAATAATCGTAGTCATTATGTCAAATTAGTTAACTCAATGCTCACACTCCAATTGGCTAAACGTTTAATTCTATTAAGTTAAACACGTCCAATTTACCTAACATAACTCAACGAGCATAAGGGCACGGAGCACAGTTCGCATTTGAAACAATTTAGCCAAATAAATAAATAAATCAAAGATCCAAGCTTTTATACCCATCCCAAATCCAAATCCAATTCCAAATCAACAAAATCTTAAATTAACATAGGCATTAAGGGTGAAGAGGCCTGAAATTTATACCCTAATCTTGCAAGGGTCGGGAGGGCTCGGATCGGAAGAGATAGAGTTCGGGGCTGGCCCTTTGGTGACATGAGGGCTCGTGGTGTCGAATCGGGAAGCAAGGCACCCCACTGATCCCTGTCCTTGCTTTTGGAGGCGTCCGCACGAACAAGGGAAGGCTGAGGAGTGGACGGAGATGGCGGCGTCGGCGACCTAGAGTGAGCCTTCACCTCCTCCTCTCTCGTCATTGGAGCTCCTTACCGACCTTGGCTTTAGATTTCAAGGTTTCGATGGTGGATTCTCCCTCCTGCTGGAAGAAGCGAACAGAGGAGCAGAAGCGTGGTTGACAGGAGCTCCGAGGTCGTCGGTGTTGTTGGGTCTGAAGAGGGCAAGAAGGTGTGAACTAGCATCAATGGCGGGGAAGAGAGTGAGATGACGAAGGGCAGCCATGGAAGGGGGGATATTGAAGGTGAATCGAAGAGCGTGAGAGAGGAGATGTGAGGGCGGAAGCCATGGGTGCTTCAGGCTCCAGATTCGGCGACACACCCATGGCTCGAGGATGGCTACCAGCGGCGAGGGACAGAACAAGGTTGGAGAGAAGAGTCTGACTCTGAGGGAGAATGAGGGAAAGCGGGACTGAACGAGTGAGATGGGAGGCCATGGGGGCCTTGAGTTCTTAGAACCGAAAAAAAAAATAGAGGTGGAGAGAGCTATGAACAGAGGCGGATGAAAGAGGTAGAGGAGGAGGTGAACAGGACCTAGGGCCGGCTGGAGTGATGGAAAAAGGGTATATATACCCACTTAATTACGGTTACACAATATTATGAGAAATTATAAAAAGAAACCGCTATTTATGTTTTCGAAATATTAACACAATTTAACAAAATTCAACTCAATCAATCTTATTCAATTTAAATATTCCATAAAATTTATCATACTCGCCTTGACAGGTTCAAAACAATATTTATTTCTTTGAAATCGGATATACGCCGGAATTTGATTTGAATCATGATAAAAAAAAATTATTTTGATCGAGGACGGAGATTTTCAAAATTTTCGAAATCTCAGAAATTTAATACTTAATTTTAATCATAAGTCATAAAATAATATTTTAAAATTTTGGGCCATTACAGGTATTATGAAAATTTTTTGGACAATTGATAACAAAGCTCAACCCCTAGGACAAATACTAAATGGGCTAATGGAAAAAGGCTTTGGGCCAAATATTTTCTTTGAGAATTGAGATCGATCGATCCCGTTTTTGCTTTTGCCTGAAAAAACCTTCCAAAGGGCGTATAGTGAATATATATTCGAATATGTCGAATATCAAATTCCTTTTATGTGGACCCAAATTAAAGAGAACAAAGCTTTCGAGCATGTAAACCAAAAATCACCTCTAAAGTACACTAATCTCTTTGATCGTTTCACCATATCAGCTTTGTTTTCGATTTTCAACGGGTGGTGCACTATATGCTCCTTTCTCGCACTTGAAGTCACTATTTATCTATTTAAGATCCATGAAAAGTAACACTTCTCCTTAATTCGTGAATCAATATACTTTCAATTATGTGATATCTGATATGAGATTTGATATTATTTCTCAATAGGTGGTGCACTATATCCTGTTTTTCATTTAGGTGTATAATATACTTTTAATATTTTCAATTATGTGATATGAGATTTGAAGTTATGTCTCCCTTATCTGGGTTTTTTTACTTATACTAGCGGCGATTCCGCGTGCTTCGCACGCGGGTCTATAGGCCAATGAACATGGAGTTAGAATCAAGCGGTTAACCTCCTAATTACTTGAAGGTCTTAATCAGAGCATATTGCAGCTGAGGCACACACAGTGAAACAAGCTTTAGTCATCTAGGCTTGAGCTGCCATTTCTTACAACATTAAACGGCTAAAATAGTGACTTGCCGAATCGAGAGTTCATGGATTTTGATTCTCAAAAAACTATGAATATGATGTAACTATCAGACTTGCTGCATTAGATGTAGTTGTGCAGCATGAAGCATCTGTTGCTAACGTTGCTCTGTTAATTCTTCACTTCATTAATAGCATGGTTGGTCTTCCATCTGTTGCTAATGATGTAACTATCAAAATGAAGGGTGCCTCAAATCCATGATTCTATTTTATCAACGAAATCAATGATTCTATTTTATTTTTCAAATGAAAACCCATGATTATCAACTTCTCCTTAATGTAAAAAGAAGAACCTCAAATCCCTCTAACTCGAAATCAAAATAACAATACTATATCATTTCTAACTTTTATGTAGGTAATTCATAAAAGTGTTTATGGGTATTGTTTCTTATAACTCCAAAAATCTTTTCAAAAACCATTGTCAAATAAGCATAAATTTTATTTTCGGCATTTCATCGAACACTTTGAGTGCACAATGAAATCAGGTATATAATTGAAAATTTCAAGAGCTGTGTTTTGTGAAATTGAAAACAAATATTAGCATACAACACAATCCTGCAATTTCTTAGTCCTTATAATAAATCTACAAATCGAATCTATAACAATCGAGTAAAATTTTGGGGCATTCCTTCACATAGCTATGACGTTATCAAAACCTTGTAATTATGGCATAAAATGTTTCAAACCCTTTTATACAGAAGCTGCATGTAACGGCTAAGCCAGCTGTTGCCGTTGGAAGTACAATCTTTCCCATTGAGCGTAGTTTAGCATATAATGCACAATAATGAAAGGTTTTTCCAGTACCACCAGGACCATCAACGAAGAACGCTCCACCTTTATTGGTTTTGATATGATGCATAATACATATGTAAGCTATTCGTTGCCCATTGTTAAGCTTTTTGGAAGCATTTTGATACATTGTTGCAACTGGAGCATTAAGTGCATCAATGATATCTCTTGTTATTTTAATTGAAGGGTCTTCTAGTGGAAGGAAGTGATGTAAGTTATACTGCTTCAATTATTTACCCATCCCTTCTAAATATTTTTCAATCTCCATGCATGTCATTTGTAGAACAGTTTCATTGTCATTTGAGGCTTGTTGCTTGAAATCTTCTGATAGGGCTTCATAATACTTGTTCCAAATTAGCTTCAGGGTTTTCTGGTTCACAAAATAATAGTAAAACTGTGAAAAGACAACGCAATTCACGTGGCATTTGTGTTTGTACTGCGTCATCCATGCAAGATTGTGCATAGCCATCTTGTTCAAGGATTCCATGTTTTTCAGCAGCTTCTTTGAATGTAGTATATGTATGTCCGTTAACTGTAAGGAGATCATGGAATGATGTTGGACCACGTGGTCCACGTACATGTAAAAGCAACAACCTTAAGTAATATCTTTCACCTTCTGAAGGACCAACGTAAGCAAGTCTGTCAATTGCTTTTCCTTTTTTTCTTATAATCCATGTCTTATCAGATGAGTTCCAAACAAAAGATTCAGGATATCAAGAACAAGTTTGGCATAAGTACAACCAAAGATGATCACCGAGGAACAAGTTTGACACTAAAAACCATATTTCATGTATACTTGCATCTATCATGTCGTAGTGTATAAACATGCAATGTGGCACCCAATTACTAATTAACACATGACTCGCAAATACATGAGTTTAACAAGACAAGCATGGATTGACGATATATCCTAAGCAAAATTGTCACGTGTGAACCTAGACATGATTTTAACTATAATAAGGGGTGCGTAGTCGACCGAGGTGTAAGTTACTAGAATACAATAAGCATCACAAGAGCATCATATGGTAAGAACAACAAATGATATGAGTCACACACATAAGCACGTGATTAGTCATATTAAGCATGAGACAAGGTGGTTGAGGCATAGCATGATAACTAGTTTACCAGAATCAAACATGCTCATATAGTTATAGGATCATCTAAAGGGGCATAACATGGCTATCATAATCTATGACAAGAGTAACTGAACGATGATACAAAGTGGGCATGAGATTATGCAAGTCATATTTCTAAGGGTTTAGATTTCACGTGATACAATAGTGCATGACAAGTCATGGATAGGTGAGAATAAAGTGCATCGAATAACTTCACATAATGGAATGGTGAGTCATAGAGGCTTAAGCAAGGCTACCATTATAACGAGCATCAATGCATATAAGGGGAATACAAACAAGTACAACATGTGAATCATGCGCAGGTCACAATGCAGAACAACATAATGCTCTTAAGGTGTCATATTACAAGAGAACAATACGCTATATTCATATATATAACTATATTCATATACATAAAAGTAATCATGCGAGTATCTTACAACTATCATGGTGGGTGTGTTCATGCAAAGGTCAAGATCTCCACACGTGCAAAGATATCGTCTCAAGCAAGGGTATAATAAGGGATGTAACATATCATGGTCGTACTGGGGTCATTAGAGTATAAGATCAATGATGGCAAGATGATCATTTAAGGTGCTACTAGATACTAAGATACATGGAAACAAGATAACATTTTAAATGCAACGTTCGCGTACATAATACGAGACATTTAGAGCACATATTCTCATAACAAGCTGCATTTGAAGACATGCATCCTATATGATACTAATAGCATACACAGAATCTAAATACAATGTAGTGTGTGCACATGCAAGGTGTCAACCTATTCATCCTTAAAGCATCAAGGAATGTTATGGGGCATGAAGAAACAATATCACGAGACAAGTAGATAGGCGTGATACTAGTCGGAATCACATAAGGCATAATGAGCATCGAGCTGTAACATCAATCATATTTCAATGACATAAGGGAGGAATGCCAACACTATCAGGGACCTATTTTAAATAGGAGGAGATCATAAAGCGAGTAGGCCACAAATTTTACAAAAGCCACAAGTCATGGGTCCTACAGGATACTAATGTCTCAATGAAAGGCATAGGTGTGCAACATATGATACATGTACATAAACAACTTAGCACCAACATATACAAGAGGTCAAGATAATCATAACGTAATCATATGGAAGCAAGGAAGAACAAAGCGGGGGACAACAGGAGCTTAAGATAGTGTGACTTCTCATATATACATGGACAAAAGTCAATAATTATCGGTACACGACATGTATTTAACACAATGATATCTCAAGTCATTCCACATAGTAATGCATCAAGTCACGTAAACACAGATAGTGCTGCCGTTATAACCTGACAGAGATTTCCAAGGGCAATATCGACTTATCCTCACAAACTCAAAAGCTCATTTCCTGTGGAATACGAGTAACTCATTTCGAGAACATAGAAGGGTACTCAAATTAGTCCCGAAAGAAGATGGCAGAGTTCATATAGAAGTTAATGACAAGGAGACATCAATTGACCACTACGAGAATCGAGGAGGATGACTCCACAAAATAACTCGTCCCATAGACTCGGAACCATTCAAGGTTGATACTCTAGCACATTGACCATCTCATGGCATGACCTATAGTGTCAAGTACTATACTCATCACACGCTCAAGTGGTCAATGTTCCCGAACCTACTGTTAGATAAGATTAGATTCCCGATTCCATTTCCGTGAGAAGACGATTATACCATAAAGAACGACTCAATCAGAATACCAATTGAGACATGGAAGAAGATAGAAGGGGAGGAAATCAGAATGAACAGAATAGGCATCCCTCAACCATCGCCAACCTTTAACCGAATCTGTCGGACCAGAGGCAAAACGAAAGGGAAAGATACCAACGAATGAATCATGGAGAAGACCGCTCTATAAGAAAGAAATTCCGACTATATTGGAAGGAAAGGCTCCCTCGCTTATCCTACTCACATAGAGATGCAACACTCACTCTAAGTATATCAACAGATTTCTAGTTCTAGCATAATAGCACTCAACACAGAATCAGTCATTGACAATTATAATGATCTCCTTCGAGGAAGATCGTTCTCAGGTCCAATTAATACATAAAGCACATCAAGCTATCTAATGTCGCTCTTCGAGGAGATGCTGACCGGAGGGGCAAAAACCTCACGATCTCTACCTAACTCGCCACTCCAACCACCTCGGTGCAATTCCTTGGAGTCTTCCAGCCCATCTGTAAAGAATAAGCTAATATTTCGCCTACCCGTTTCCAACTACATCTAATAGGGATGGTCTAACGCCTTTTCTACCCACTCGATTCCCATTGTTTGATTCCATCATATTTAATAAGCCGAGTTCATATTTAATCCAATTGAGTTAGGCATATTAAATTCATTTTGCCCCTTCAAAACATCTTCAAATCCTTTGAAATTCTTGGGCAATTTTCCAAAACATACGCTCGACCCTTGCATACCCGAATTGCACAACCTGGCTCTGATACCAACTTTGTAACGGCCCGGATATAAATATCCGAGATATGTTTCGAAGGTTGGATACCTTCGTTCGGATGTTGCAATTCAGGTACGGGTCGAGGTTTCAAACCTCTAAAGATCAATCAGTATTCAAAGCGGGGATTTCGAACCCCAATCAATCGATACGAAAACAGTTTCTGTGACAAGCATCGAAATTGACTTTAAGGGTCGATATCGAGGTCTAACATCGATATCGAGGTCTGTCTCGATGTCGACTTGCTGTTTTGTCTTCTGCAGGAACTGCGCTAGGAAATCGACCAGAACTGAGGTCGATATCGACCAGTATACTCGATATCGAGTGTCTGCTGAGGTCGGAAGCTTTGATCGTGAGTACAACAAGGGAAGCGCTGACATACCTCCTCGTGGATTCGATCCTGAATTACCCTACTACTACAAGGGAGGGGATTCTTGAATTATTTGTTTAGGACAGGGAGTTAGCCTAGTTGTGCATTGTTTTAAATATTTGAATCTCCTATACTACTCCACCCGCTAGCGAACAAATTGGCGCCGTTGTCGGCTCCTTCGTTCAAGATTGCCACAACTTCCTAAACTTGGGCTTCTATGGCCCTCTTCTCAAGATCCTCCGATGTCATACTTCTTACCTTTGCCTCTCCACATGAAATGCAGACACCATTAATGGATTTTATCTCCATTGGCCCTTGATTTTTCACCGTCTTGTTGAAGGCATACTCTATCACTTCGTCACTAATTATGAATGAGAGCAATCCTTTCTTTCGCTAATGTTGGCATTGATGGTTGCTAGGAATGGCCTACCTAAAATAATTGGACAAGCAGGGTCCTCCGCTATATCAACAACTAGGAAATCCGCAGGGACAAACAATTTACCTACTTGTACTGGCACATCTGTCACTATCCCAGTTTGAATAACTACCGTATTGTTATCCATGTATAATCTTTCATCCACGGGCTCCAGAGGACCTATCTTTACCTTGTGCCAAATGGTTAGTGGCATCATGCTAACACTAGCTCCCAAGTCAACTAAAGCATTGAATTTGAATTGACCTAGACCTATAGCGATAGAAAACATACCTGGGTACGCCCGCTTTTGTGGTAGCTCCAACCTGTTGCACTCCTCTGCGATCTTATAGAGTGATCGCTTCTTACCTAAGATGTCTTTAAGGAACCTTACATAAGATGGCATCTCGTGAAGTGCCTATGTGAATGGTATAGAGACATTAAATCCTTGGAGCATCTTCACGAACCGTTGGAACTTCTTTTCCCCTGGGTCTTTAATCATCTTTCTAGTTGGGAATGGCAACACCTTCTTCTTTCCCGCGGCTGCAGTGAGGTCGACATCGACATCAGTAGGGTCGATATCGACTGGAGGAGTCGATTTCTGTCGTGACGTAGCATCAGGTTCGACATCGACGGGAAGGTCGACATCGACATCACCTTGGTCGATATCGACAAGGTGGGTCGATATCGACGTTTGTTCTGGTTCCTTCTCCTCCGCTTTTTGCTCGGGTGTTTGTAATTGACGCCCACTCCTTAGGTTTACTGCCGCAATATGACCAGTGGTTTTGCCTTTTTGGTTGGGCACAGTGGATCCAGGGAATGATCCTGACGCTTTGGGTATTGCTTTGGGTGTTTGTTGGCTTGTTTGAACTCAACATGGTTCCTCCGCATCTCATCAAGAATGATTTGCAGGTCATCTTTCCTTGTCTCCCGCTCAGGGTGCCCTGGTGCCCTATATGGTGGGGGATCCCTTTGTTGATAGAACCTTTAATCACCCCAATATTGTTGATTGCCCTCTCCGTAGGAGCCTCCACTAGTAGAAAATAGGCTTTTTAGCCCTGGCGTTTTGAGTAATATAGCCCGGATATGGAGCAAATAGGGTCCGGGCATCAGCTTAATGTGATAATAGGTAAAGAGCCCGGATCCAAAAAATAGACGCCCGGGCTAATAGAGTCCAGTCTGATTTTGGTAAAAAAATCTCACATATATTTTAGCCCGGATGTATTCTAATGTCCGGGTTATTTCCCTGTCCAACAGGCCCATGTGAGGAGATTATATAGCCCGGATATTGTTAGATCCGGGCTATTTGGTCTGTCATTTTACAGCATGCAAATTGATTATATTTCACGGATTTAGTAGGTCCGGGCTCTTTTATAATTTTTCTTTTTTTTAATATCCATTTTATTTATTTCCTATTGCACCGGTACGTTTTACATTGTTCATGCAATCACCTGTTTTACAAATATGCTCACCAACAATGCAAGCTTGATTAAAAAAAGGTAAATACATTCTCATTATCTTAATCCAAAACTGGTCAAACCAAGATCGATGTCCATGAACATGCCTCAAGTTTAAAACTAGGATAAATATCATGCTCAATATAACATGTTGTCTCTCCCTTGCAAAGTAGAGCTAATATAGGACAAGGGCCAATAGTCTGCTAAACTAAAACGAAACATAAATAGAGAGTTCAGATGTTGTCTCTTCCCTTGACTTCATTGCGGCCAAAACATCTCCCTTCAACAGAGTACCATGGGGACCTGATGCCTCCAATGATGATATGTCCAGTCCAAATTATGTGATAAACAACTCTGCAGATGGACTGATCCTTTTAGTACTAGTCTTTGCCTGTTTCTTATCTGTACTCATACGGGGAGCCACTGGTTCATCTGCTCTCGCCACTTTTTTGCCTGGTGTATTTGCAAGTACAGACACTCAATAAGAAGTTAACAAGGTGCTGTTAACTTTTTTCACTGGGAGATAAGAAGGCAAACTCATAACACAAATTGCAAATAAAAAATACAGTTGTTAACAAAGTGAAAGCAAAAACAAAGGAAGGTGCAATATACAATCACAAAACCATATGGAATCATAAAAAGATTATATAGAAATTAAATACTTACTGTAACTGCAGTGGGCTGGCCCACAACAATGTCTTTTGAACCTTCAGGTGCTCCTATCTTGGCAAGATAGCAACAGTTCCATACAGAAGTGAAAGATACATTTCAAGATTATAAAATAATTCAGCATTAAAATGAAGCTTGTTTTTTAAAAAGAATGATATATATATATATATAAGAAATTGGGAAATGTCCTGTTAGGTTACCAACTTCTCTTCACTTAGAAGGTAAAGATGCCTATGCACATAAGAAGATGCTAAATAGTACCAATCATATCAAATTTTGATCAACACAATGTGCATTTGTATCTATGAGTACGTAACTTTGAGGTAGCTTTAGTCATCGTTTGGTTGAGTCTCCCAGAGCCATTACAGCCTGCATAAGAATAACAAAGCAAGATCACAAACAATAATAAGCCTCGAGTATGCCATTTGAGGATTAAACTAAGCAGCAGCAGCAGAAGTAAACCTGATGTTCAGATGCATATCGATTCCAGACACTCAATATATCCTCACTGAAACGAACGCTTAGAACTGCTCCACATACATCCTCACTGAATTCAAGTTGGTCACCTACCTACCAATGCGAGAACCTGAAGGAACAAACAGGGGCACATGATAACTATTTTCAAGATGACTTGTTAACATAAGTCAGTAGCCCAGATAGGCAAAAACAACACATGATAAGGAAATTTAAGCATCGACATTTACTAAATAGAAGAAATATAACCCATAAACTTTTGCGAAAAAAGAGATAAAGACAACGATGAAATGCTAATTGTGTCAAGGAAAAGCTCTTAAAGGAAATTCACAACTGTTGAAGTATAACGAAATTACTTGCAAGATCTTCCCAAAATCAGCCTTCTTGAATCTGATGATACATTTACCTCCATTGCAATTTGCATAATCCTGACAATACATATCCACAATTATATTAACATTCATAGGATGGCATTCAATATATATCAGTGACACTGACATAATGAGAGTGCTCAATATTCAATTAGATATCAAACCAAATGTATAAGCAAATGACATTATCTCTACCTCCCACAAAGGGAAAGGGAGAATACCCTATTTGAATAGATGCAAATTTGTAGGAACTTGTAATGCGGTAGGGTGAGCCAGATGACAGCAGCAGGTCCAAAAGCCTTCAACCTACAGCATATGCTAAGTAGTGCCAATAATAGATAAAAAAAAGAAGAAGAAGAAGATATACACACCTCCTTGGTAAAGATACCACCAACCCCAGAGAGACCAAGAAGCACGTGAGGCTTGACCTTCGTAACCTGTTTAATGCATGCTTTAGCAAATTGGAGTTCTTTTTGCAAAATAAAGTGTGACACTTGAACTCTATCTAACTTTCGTGCAATTTTCAGTTTCTAATAAGGAGCAGAATAATTAGTTTTAGTAGATTAAGAAAGCAAAGAAGCAAATGTTTACCACTTCAAAAAGAGTAGCACCCTCCTTGAGTCCATCATTCTCGGTAGGATTTCTAGCAAAAGAGCCAGCTGCAGGATCCAAATTCTGTCTCTCTTTTGTAATGAGACCATACATTACAAGAATCTTTTCTAGCTATAAACAAAATGAAGGGTAGAAAAAGCCGCTTTCAATGCAGCATAAACATAATAGCTGGCAGTGAAGATGAAAATGCCACAGAATGAATGTGTAAATTAAAATACAATTTTGGCAACCATATACAAAAGCATAGACGCAGAAACATACATCTTTATCCGGCAGGTAAACTTGGTGATTTGGCATCACTCCATATGCTCAAGACATCCTAGACACAACCTGCACAGCCATGTTAATAACACCAAGAGCTGCACTGAAACACGGATGAGAAGTTTTATCATTACCAAGTCCCAAGAATAATACCTTATTAAAGAATATTATAAACATAATAGTCAAAACAAAAAAGTGCTTATAGGTAATCATGTATTTACCTTCCAGCTCCAACAACAACTATGTTTTGATTCACATATTCACTCAATGGTCGGCCTTGAGCTCTCACAGCACCCAATAATCCAGCCAATGCAATCACAGTAGTCCCCTGAAAACTAAAAAGTTAAGCACACAAACCAGACCATTCATAATAAACTAGAAAATTTACAACAGATACAAATCAAGCAGTCTCAATGTAAGATACACCATGTTAAACATCTGGCTTCACCTAAAAACTGACCTGTATGAAAGCAATCAAATGTAACACCATAATATTTGGGAAAAAAAATGAAAGCAACTACAGATTCCATTCTCTAACTATTTCTATCCTTCAAAATAGAAATGACAAATACATGAAGTTAAAAAAATTAAAGATATTTTCCCTGCTTTAACTAAACAATCAAAATCCAGCAAAGTTCAAACACATGACAAGTTGCATCCAAGACTATATATGAAGAGCTTATAATGTATGAACTAACACTAGAAATGAATTCTTTATTTAACCAAAATCCAGCCTCTTTATATCCAGCATAGTCGATTCAAACAGACTGACCTAACAAAGATCCCATTCCAAGATTAGCTCCACATTTTTCATATGCGATTCTAAGCAATTCTAAGACTTCAATCCACATTATATATTCATAAACAATAATACAACTTCAGAAGATTAGGCAACTCAATTGAACTAATGAAATTTGTGAAGACAGGGTCTATGTACTGTTTGATTTAGTAATTGAGTGAAAACCTCATATATAGACCATTTGAGTTCAGTAATTTGAGATTAATATATGATGCACACCCAAAATCAAAGAAGAGGAAAAGAAAGGCAAGATTCCATTCTCTTGTTATTCTCTTATTCCTATCAATCAAAAGAGAAATGACAACGACATAAAGTTGGAAAATCAAGATACTTCCACTCACAGATTCAACTAATCAATTCCGAAATTGGGAGCAAGCATAGATGAGATTAGAAGCAAAGGAAGGAAAATTGAACTGTTGAGTGCCAAACATTCACAGACAGCAACCAGAGATCC
Organism: Persicaria maculosa; assembly: GCA_963922045.1. Lineage (NCBI taxonomy): Eukaryota > Viridiplantae > Streptophyta > Magnoliopsida > Caryophyllales > Polygonaceae > Persicaria > Persicaria maculosa. Next base: position 37,134,121 of record OY998260.1, read on the forward strand.
CAACCAAACAGACAACAAATAGGAAGAGAGAAGGCGAGAGAGGAAGACAGAGTTAGGGCAATTACCTCGGTGCGACAGCTAGAGGCGAAGATGGCGACGTTTCCATCCAGTTAACGGTGAAGATGGCGAGAGACGACGGAGAGACAACAAGAGAGGCGAGAGTTAGGGCAAGCTCCCTTCTCTGAGCATTGGTGGCAGGCGAGGACGGAGCTGGTCGGCGAAGATAGCGAAGATGATGAAGACGGCGAGAGCTAGGGCGCCGAGGATGGAGCTCCCTTCATGATTTCCCTTCGGCGGTGGCGAAGACAGAGCTCTCTTCGTGATTTTCCTTCGGCGGCAGGCGAGGACTGAATTGAATCCAGAGTCCAGACAATCCACGCTTCAATTAATCGCTTTTTTTTCACTTTCGCACCCCTATTTTAGGTACCGGATGCTAGTACGGGCTGTTTTTGAAGATTGATGGAGTGGGTACAAATTAGCCCGATTCTAGCGCATTGATGGCACGCCCGGGTCATTAGAGTCTCATAATAACCCGGATATTTAAGCTCCGAGTTATTTGATTTAGGTTGTGGAAATTAAGCCGCGACATTTTAGCCCGGGCGTGCCATATATCCGGATTATATACTCTATAATTTTTTTTAGAAAAAAAAAATAAAAGCTAGGAAGCATATTATACCCCGGATGTGGGACATCCGGCCTATTATGTAGCATGCTATATTCACATTTTTCTACTAGTGCTCTCGTCCACTTAACCTCCTCATGTTGTTCCGCCATGGATACTTGCTCAGTATGTGGACAGGCACTAGTGTTATGCCTTGTTGAGCCACACTCCTGACAAGTTTGATTGTTGCTCAGGAACCTGACTTGCTTTTGAAGGCGGCGTGTTTGATCGTTATGGAATTGTTGCCGCACATCAGGATCTATCTCCCTTGGAGGCTCATGTAGTGGCATTGATGGGGCAGGCCTTGCATCATAGGCCGCAGCAGCCCCATAAGTGTTGTCAAAGTTCACGAGCCTTTCAATGGTCTCCCATGCCTCCGTTGGTGTGAGCTCAATGTACCGATAGGAGGTATATGAATTTATCCTCTCCTTATTCGGCGCATCAAGGGCATTGTAAAAGATCTCCTGGATGACATATGGAAGTTGCCCATGCGTTGGGCATGATCTCAACAAGTCTTTAAATCGCTCCCACGCCTGTGCTAGGGTTTCTCCTGGCTTTTGTTTGAAAGCCGTGATCCTTTGTCGCAGCATTGCCGTTTTAGAAGGTGGGAAGAATTTGTTCAAGAATGCATCTTTCACCTCCGCCCATGTCCTCATCAAGCGTGGAGCCAAACTTTCAAGCTATTGTAATGCCTTCCCTGCCAAAGACCATCGAAAAGATTTTAATCGCACACACTCTAAATTCACTCCATCAGCAACTGTCTCACATAAGTCCATAAAAGTAGAGATGTTATGCAGGAGGCATTCATTAGGTCTTCCTTCAAAAGTATTTCTTTTTATCTCAGATAGGAAGTTAATTTTTATTTCATAGTTGGAGTGAGGAATTAAAATAGCGGATTCAGGAACATGAAGCAGTGGATGCATGTATTGCATCGCCGTCTGTGGATACTGATTTAGCCGCTCTTTGTCTTGTCTGTGCACATCCTCCTCCCTATCAGCACGGGCTCGCTCAGCAGGAGCGGCGGCCCTTTCAGCAGCGATTGTAGCATTGTGGTCCTCGATTTCCTTCCTCAACCGCTCTATGGTTTCGGCCTGTGTTTCGTTGTCAGCCATGATGCGAATTGCTTTATTGCGAAGATGCTAGAAACGTTCAGGCTCGTTAATTGGTTCCAGGATAGGTCCACGATCAGAACGTCGCATAAACCTGAAAAATATGCTCAAAAGATCGTGATTAACTTAGGTGGCGATTGATTGCCTCCCCGGCAACGGCGCCAATTTTTTAGCTAACGGGGGTGGAGTGTAGGAGATTCAAATAAACTAAATATAACAATGCACAACTAGGCTAACTCCCTGTCCCAAACAAATAATACAAGAATCCCCTCCCTTGTAGTAGTAGGGTAATTCAGGATCGAATCCACGAGGAGGTATGTCAGCGCTTCCCTTGTTGTATTCACGATCAAATATTTCGACCTCAGAAGACACTCGATATCGAGCAATCTGGTCGATATCGACCTCAGTTCTGGTCGATTTCCTAGCGCAGTTCCTGCAGAAGACAAAAGCAGCAAAGTCGACGTCGAGCAGAGACCTCGATATCGACGTTAGACCTCGATATTGACCTTTACGGTCGATTTCGACGCTTGTCACAGAAACTGTTTTCGTAACCAATTTGTCGGAAAAGAGTCCGAAGAAAATAGAATGGGAAAGGAGGATGATCAGAAACAAAACTAAGACTTTTATCTTGATTTCAATTAATTAAAAATCTTCCAAAGTCGGGGTTTCATGCCACAACAATAACAATGCAAGTTTTATGCTAAAGTTATGAAATTTAGTGCTTTTCTGTCAAATAACTTTCGTCATCAACACTTAGGTGATTAGAGGCTCTCGCATAGTTCCTAAGAGTTACTATCCAATTCATGAGCAATTCAAGTTCACAATATGAGTGGTTTTCGCTTCAATAATGCAAATAATGAATCTCCCTAACTTTCTCAAAGGATCATGCATGAGGTAGAAGACGGAATCGCATAAAAGTCATACCTTTAATGCACTTACCTCACATTGCTATCGTCGGGCTGACCCCGACCCTAGAAGTGGGTTGACTACTCACTGCTCATCATACACATCATCATCATTATTGTTGAAAGAAAGCTACTTTGAATTAAAACTTCGAAAGAAAGTACAACCGAACAAGCCACTCCGCTTTCGCTTTACAAACTTCACTCGGCCTCCTCTCTCTCTCTACTAATTCTCTGCGTGTATATGTGTTTGAATAACTGAAATTGAATCTAAATTGAATGCCTAAACTCAGCCCTATTGGCTTCTATTTATAGATGTCGATAAAGACTCGAAACTTTATCTTTATTCTCTAAGATAAAACTTAAATAAAAGTAAAAACTAAAACTCCGATGGTAAATCAGCCTTCTCATGATAGATCTGGTATTGAAGATAAGAAATCTCGACTTTAGGATAGACGTGCGAGCTTCGGATAGAATTCTATCAAAATCTGAGTCGGATTCCTTTGCTGGCATGGTCGATATCGACCTTAGACATCGATATCGACCCCTTCAAAACTTTATCTCGAGCTTTCCTTCTCCTACTCGAACTAGCACTCGACTTCTATCATTTAGCTCGATCTGACAACATCGATATCGACCTCCAGACGTCGATATCGACCTCTCTGTGTCGACATGCTCTGTTTCATTTCCTGCTCGATTTCTATGTCTCTGATGCACTCGATGTCGAGGTCCCCAGTCGATTTCGACCTCTTCAGAAGACTTTGAGTTCTTTTTCCGCTCTTCCAAATCTGTCCATTTTCGTTCCTGTTTTCTGCAAAATCACATAGAAACTCGTGCAGACCCATATATTTGATATTTAAGCGTAAACTACACTAATCCCATGTTTTCCCATTAATATATATGCAAAAGACGATAAAATGGACTTTTATGTGCATAGAAAATATGGCAATTTGCGCGCACATCACATACAACCAAGAAGGATTCCAAATTCATACATAAGGTTGCCACGACAGAGCTGGGTCAAAACATGATCAAAACATCCAAACCAAACTGTTAAATATTGGTGAAGTCAGAGTCTCGACTCTCTCTTTCTGCCATGTTAGACCCCACAGTCATGGAGCCAAATCAACAGCAATAATGATAAGCATAATGGATACCTAAAAACGTTAATAGTGGGGGGGGGGATCAGATCAATGCCTACTTGGGTCTGTCCCTTCATTAAGGATGATAATAATCATGCTTCTAGGTGCAAGGCGGAATATTAACACACTAGCATGTCCCTATGATCAAGTGCATAATAATAATAAGGCCTTATCACAGAATACCAAATGGTATATCCCTCTCCTACCTCTACCCCCTTCCAATAGGGCGGAGACTGGCCAGCTCATGAATGCATTCCATTCCATCATAATCAAATCGGCACGCAGGCCCGACCCGTAATCATATATAAAGCCCGCAAGGAAATCTCATAATCATATTCATAATATAAGTAAAGAAAGTTCCACATGAATCGATTGACTCAGCACGGGACCCGATAGGACTGGGTCGTCTTATGACCCTATCAAATACTCTAGTTACTTCACAGATGACGACCGTTCTGTTTACATACGCATAAAGAAATAGAATGCTCAACGATTAATGCAACCTAGAAGGATACTACATGGCATGCTGATCATGAATGCAAGCACCTAGTATATCATATACAAAGGCAGAGAATATTTGTTCGATCTGAGTAAGCTCTGTAGAAACTTAACTGGAAGTGCAGAACAAAAAAAGGCAACAACTAGGTATTACAGAAAGCCAACACGTCACAGATCATCACCTAACACATATATAAGTAATATAAATGAGTCTAACCCTAATGTTTCTTAAAACATATAATATCACACACAAATTCATACAATCCACATGTCTCATCCTTATCATTTTCTCATCACCATCCATTCATCTCATATCTCATATCTCAATATAACTCATCAACTCAATGTTTCATCGTGCTTTAACTCATTGTCATATCATATAACATCTTTAGTAATCATATATCATCATCTTATATATACATATAAGTTATATTCGTACTCTAAGTCATATCATACTTTAATATATCAACATTGCATCTCACAATTCATACTTAATAATCATAACACATCAAAACATGCTTATCAGATCAAGGTCTCATCATAGATCCTCTATCATATCATATCTTAGCAATATCAACATATCATAATTTATACTCACATAAGTTATCAAGTTAGGTAACGTAGGTCATTTTCCATAGATTTCCCAAAACTCTTTTAAAATATCAAGTTAGCTCAAATCATCATCCAAGACACTTTCTCAATTCATACTTAACCCAAAAATCCATTTATAAAGCATAACCCTTTAATCAACTTACCATCTTATTTTATTAAAATAAATCTGTCAATGTTAGAATATTCCCGAAAATCATGTTTTTAAATTTTATTAGATCCGTTCTAACTTTTGAAAACCTTTTTCCAAATCTCCTCTTCAAATTCAAGTCCAAATATTATATTTTTAATTCCAACAATTGAAAAGGTCATAGTATTATATAATATAATTAACCCACCCACTTAATATTTATATAAAATATGTATAAGTCTTAGAACCTAATTCCCATTTTATAAATCATTTTATAACATTCATACAGTAATATAAGTAATTTTTATAATAACTAAATAGATCATTTTATAACCAAATCAATTCTTCACTCAAGTAGGGAAGAGGCCCAAGAACATTAGGCCCGTATCTCTCAATTTGAATCCAACCCAATTCTTTGATATGAATAGAACCGAAATAGGCTAAACCGAAATCAAATCCCGCTTGGCACTGTTCATCCCATTCCCCAACATCTGCCTTGAAACGGAGAAAGTGAGGGAGGGAGAGGAGGACTTCGTCGGAGACCTTGCCCCGACCCGACCTCACTCAGCCCTTCCAACATCCCACCCCGACACCCATGGACCCAGAAATCGAGCAAAGAAGGGGGGGAGAGAGAGAGAGAGGAGCACTCACCGAAGGGTCGATTCACCGGGAATGCTCGACCGGAGCTCGATTTGTCTCCGTTGGAGTCGAGGCTGCCCTTGCTTGGCCTAGGACAGATGTAGGAGGTTAGAAGGAGAAGCCTTGTGGTGTTGTTCGATTGAAGAAGGGAGGGGAGAAGCTTGGGAAACAAGGGAGGCTAGGGGGAGGAAGGAGGTGGCATCGGGCTCCAGGGCAGCTTCTGTGCTCAGGCCTTGTAGTGTCGTCGGAGGAGGAGGAGTGTGGGTGGCTGCTGGTGGTGCAACAAGAGCTGAAGGGGGAAGGACGAAGGTGAAAGGGATGGAGTGTGTGTGTGAGCCTCGGTAAAACAGGGAGGTGGGAGGTAGGGCTGCGGATTCGGTGGCGGCTGGCGACGGGGATGGGTGGCTGATGGTGGGGACGGTGTGGGTGATGGTGAGGTGGTGAAGTGGTGGCGGATGGGTGGTGGCCGAGCAAATGAACAAGGAGGAGGAGGGAGCTCACTCTCGGCAACCAAAGAAGGAGAGAAGGGGATAAGGGGTGTTTGGTTCTTAGTATTGGTGTGGGTGTGGGAATTTGTCAAAGATGCCTAATTTTTTAATGAGAGAGATTTCTTGTTTGTTTCCTATAGAAGGGGGGAGAAACTAAGGAGAGAGGGAGTAGAGGATAGGATTTTAGCCAAATAGGAGGGGATGAGTTGGAATTGATAAGAATGGTGAAAGAGGACGGAATTGTTGTCCCGAGTCAAAAATTTTAATTTCTGACGATTGATTTTCCGAATCCCGCTCTCTCGATCAATTCGTTTTTTAAAACCGAAAGAATATCGTTATCCAAAGAAATTTTTTTGAATCCCGAGATAAAAGACGGAATCGATTATCAAAAGTTCAAGATTGGGTCAGAGTTCGCTTTAACGGTTTCGAGTTCGATTTATTAAATTGAAGACGGGTTTTCCTTGAATATCCAAAGTAATCCGTTTTAAACCTTTTCTTTTTTTTATCCGAAAGCATAATTTGAAAACCCAAACCTTTACAAGGAGGTTCAGGGCTTTAATACTAAGTGGTTCAAGGGTCTTATACGAAGTGATTCAGTGTTTTTATACGAAGTGGTTCATCAAATAAATAATATTGATTCATCAAATAAATAGTATTGGTTCATGAAGCATTTTATTTTAAAAACAAACAAATAAAAAATTCAAAATAAACATTACAAGAAAATAAAAGAGGAGTGAAAATTTTATATTATTATATAATAGCGGTTCATCAAATAAATAGTATTGGTTCATGAACCATTTTATTTTAAAAATAAATAAATAAATAATTACAAAATAAATATTAAAAGAAAATAAAAGAAGAGTGAAAATTTTACAATTATTAAATAGTAGTGGTTCATCAAATAAAGAGTAGTGATTCATCAAATAAATAGTATTAGCTCATTAAATAAATAAACAAATAAAATAAATAATTAAAAAATAAACACTAAAATAAAATAAAAGAAGAATGAAAATTTTATAATTATTAAATAGTAGTGGTTCATGAAATAAATTCTAGTGGTTCATGAAATAAATAGTAATGGTTCATCAAATAAATTGCATTGGTTCATGAAATAAAATAATTAAAAACAAATAAATAATTAAAAATTAAGCATTGAAAGAAAATAAAAAGAAGAATGAAAATTTTAAATAAAGTGGTTCAGGGTTTTATAGTAAGTGGTTCAGGGTTTTAATACCAAGTAGTTCAGGGTTTTATACTAAGTGGTTCAGGGTTTTTATACCAAGTGGTTGAGGGTTTTTATACCAAGTGGTTTAGGGTTTTATACCAAGTGGTTCACGGCTTTAATACTAAGTGGTTCAAGGGTCTTATACCAAGTGGTTCAGTGTTTTTATACCAAGTGGTTCATCTAATAAATAGAGAGTAGTGGTTCATCAAATAAATAATATTGGTTCATCAAATAAATAGTATTGGTTCATGAAGTATTTTATTTTAAATAGAAACAAATAAATAATTCAAAATAAACATTACAAGAAAATAAAAGAGGAGTGAAAATTTTATATTATTAAATAATAGTGGTTCATCAAATAAATAGTATTGGTTCATGAACCATTTTATTTTAAAAATAAATAAATAAATAATTACAAAATAAATATTAAAAGAAAATAAAAGAAGAGTGAAAATTTTACAATTATTAAATTGTAGTGGTTCGTCAATAAAGAGTAGTCATTCATCAAATAAATAGTATTAGCTCTTTAAACAAATAAATAAAACAAATAAATAATTAAAAAATAAACATTAAAATAATATAAAAGAAGAATGAAAATTTTACAATTATTAAATAGTAGTGGTTTATGAAATAAATTCTAGTGGTTCATGAAATAAATATTAGTGGTTCATCAAATAAATAGCATTGGTTCATGATATAACTAATTAAAAACAAATAAGTAATTAAAAATTAAACATTAAAAGAAAATAAACAAAGAATGAAATTTTTACATAAAGTGGTTTAGGGTTTTATACCAAGTGGTTCAGGGTTTTATACCAAGTGGTTCAGGGTTTTTATACCAAGTGGTTCAGGGTTTTTATACCAAGTGGTTCAGGGTTTTATACCAAGTGATTCAGAGTTTTAATAGTAAGTGGTTCAAGGGTCTTATACGAAGTTGTTCAGGGTTTTATACCAAGTGGTTCATCAAATAAATAGAGAGTAGTGGTGTAAAGGCTCGGATTTTTTAATACTAATTTTTTTTCGGAAAAAAAAGAAATTAAAAATGAATTTAAATCGAATTTAATTCCGACCTAAATTTAAAATTTGACGAACGATTACATCCTTTTACCTCAAGAAATTAAAATAATTATCGGACGAAAATATCCTTTTCGGGTTTAAAAATTTAATCGATCAAAAAAGTGGGATTCGGGGAAACTAACACTCGGGAACTAATTTTAGGGTTCGAAATTCGCGTATTCGTGATTTATTTCCGAGTATTTATCTACCCATTCCCACACACAAACCCCACCCACTCCCATCACTCACCACACCTCTTCACCTACTCCCTCACCCCGTCATTTCCATCATCACCCATCCCTCTCCCCATCTTCATTCATCATCCTTCACCATCCCCGCTCTCTTCTTGCCTTCACCATACCCATCAACATCCCTCTCCTTGTTTTTCACCACCACCATCACCGAGAGTCTCAGCTCATCACCACCACCGCAGCCCCACGACCACCATCACCATCTTCATCACTGTCGCCACCACCACCATCACCATGGTCACCTTCCTTACCTTAACAAAACGCCACCACCGTCGCTCCCACCTTCGTCCATCCTTGCTCCTTGAAGGGCAGCAGCAATGGCACCATCCCGCACCTCCTCCGACGCCCACGAGTACCTACAGCAGCCCCAAAGGCCCCAAACATCGCCACCGAGCCACCAAAGCTCCATCGCCCCCGTTCGAGCACGAACAATCTTCCGGTAAGTTGTTCTCCTCCGTTTTCGATCGGAATCGTCCTCGAGCTTCACCATCACGCTCACCCATTTCTGACGCAGTTTCGACGAGCCATCGGGAGCCTCCGACGATGCCCAAACCTCTGGTCGAAGCTCCGACGCTCGCGAATATCTCGGTGAGCTTTGTTCGTTCCATTCCTTGCATTCGATCAGGGTCGGGAATGAGTGTCAAAGAGGATGAGAGGGGGCGAAAACGGGGAAAACCCAAGCTCCAACGACAAGGACAAACCAGTCCATCAAAACGGAGGTAAGAGATGAAGGCCGCAGGGGCGGCCAAGAGGCCGAGCCCCGCTGTCGTAGCAATCTGGAAGCGGCCGCGACACTGTTCACTTGGACCGGTTTGGGCGCGATTTCTTGGGCAGTTTTTGTTATTTAAATTATTTATTTAATTAATATTATTTGAGGATTAAAAAAATAAAATATTGTATTCGGAGATTTTATAAATGGTCGGTGTTATTAAATAAAAAAAAATAGTGGGATTTTAATGGATTTGAAAATACTTTTTTTCGAAGGTAATTAATAAATGGTATGTAAAATGTCATATAATATAATTTGGGATTTAAAATATATAAATTGAGACTTGACGTTTTAAAGAGAAATTTAGAAAATAATTGCAAGGTTGGAAAATGATTTAGTAAATTAATTGAAAAAGAAATTTTGTGAGCAATTTCAAGGGTCGGAATTCATAACTACTTGTCGCGGTTTTTGAAACGGTTTTGAAAATAACTTGAGAATTCGACTTGTTCAATGACTAACTAGCATGATGATATGATCGGTTGACTGATGGTATGATATGTGTGACTGATAGCATGAGTTGTGGTGATTTATTATAAGTAGATGAATATTAGTTACTTATGACAATGATGATGTATATATATTTTATGCTAAGCGTGAGTATTAAATGGTAATATGCGAATTTGGCTAGGTATGATTTGGAGGTTGTCTAAGTTAATGAGTTGAAAAGTTAAGATGAATATGGTATGAGACAAGAGATGACTGATCATGATGAAATGAAAGTATGACAGATGCGATTTTGTTTATTTATTTGCCTGTATGAGTGTGTGATATATACATTCAGAGTAGCTATAGAAATATACTCAGTGTATTCTCATGATGTATTTAGGTGATATTCTGTGATTGTGCTTGTTGTGTGCCGGGTTCCTATTTTCGCTGTTCTGCTAGCCAGGTAAGTCTCTTCGGAGCTTACTCAGATTGAATAGATCTCCCTTCTATATGTGCATGATATACTAGGTGCTTGCATATCATGATCAGCATGCCATGTAGTATCATGCTAGTTGGCATTGACCATTGAGCATTCTGTTTCTGTATGCGTATGTAAACAGAACGACTGTTATCTGTGAAGTTAACTAGAGTCTTTGTTAGGGTAATAGGACAGCCCAATTCCATCGGGGCTTGTCTTGAGTCATATGAATCTGGAGCAACACTTTATTTCTATTGATGCGATTGATGATGTTATGATATTGAACGCGGCCGGTTCCCGCACTAACGAGCATAGGTGCGGGAGTAAAAAATGCGACCGGTTCCTGCACAAATGAGCATGGGTGCAGGAGTAGGAGAGGGATATACCACTTGGTATTCTGTGATAAGGCCTTATTATTATTATTATTCATTTGATCTTAGGGGCATGCTAGTGTGTTAATATTCTGCCTTGCATCTAGAAGCATGATTATTAGGTATAGCGTATGTGTGTACATATTGTGGGGACAGCACCCTTAATGAAGGGACAGACCCAAGTGGGCATTGATCTGATCCCGCCCACTATTAACATTTTTAGGTATCTATTATGCTTATCATTATTGCTGCTGATTTGGCTCCATGATCACGGGGTCTAACATGGCGGAAAGAGAGAGTCGATACTCTGACTTTACCAATTATTTAACGGTTTGGTTTTGGATGTTTTGATCATGTTTTGACCTGGCTCCGCCGTGGCAACCTTATGTATGAATTTGGAATCTTTCTTGGTTGTATGATCAATGAATTTTGCGACTTAGGTCATAGGGCAGGTAAAGGGGACTTACCCCGGGGATTCCAACCTCTCAGTTTTTGGGTATGAAATCCCACCTTTAAAGAGAAATTGTTGATTTTAAAACCTTCAACCTGTACTCAGAGCACAAGATCCAACGAGGGGTTTTATCCCTCGAAATGTAACTCGGGAATCATAATCCCGGGCCGTTACAAGTGGTTCATCAAATAAATAATATTGGTTCATCAAATAAATAGTATTGGTTTATGAAACATTTTATTTTAAAAACAAACAAATAAATAATTCAAAATAAACATTACAAGAAATAAAAAGAGGAGTGAAAATTTTATATTATTAAATAATAGTGGTTCATCAAATAAATAGTATTGGTTCATGAACCATTTTATTTAAAAATAAATAAATAAATAATTAATTAATTAAAAAATAAATATTAAAAGAAAATAAAAGAAGAGTGAAAATTTTACAATTATTAAATAGTAGTGGTTCATCAAATAAAGAGTAGTGATTCATCAAATAAATAGTATTCGCTTATTAAATAAATTAATAAAACAAATAAATAATTAAAAAAATAAACATTAAAATAAAATAAAAGATGAATGAAAATTTTACAATTATTAAGTACTAGTGGTTCATGAAATAAATTCTAGTGGTTTTGTAAAGGCTCGGATTTTAAAAAAGCCTAATTTTCGGAAAAAGAAAATTAAAAATAAATTTAAAACAGATTTAATCGGATATTTTACGAAAAAACTCGTCTTTAATTTAATAAATCAAACTCGAAACTATTAAAACGAATCCCGACCCAATTTTGAACTTTAAAGATCGATTCCGCCATTCACCTCAGGACTCGAAAAATTCCTTCGGATGGAGATATTCTATTCGAGTTTTAAAAATCTAATTCATCGAGAGAGCGGGATTCGGGAAGCCTATCGTTGAAAATGTAACGGCCCGGATATAAATATCCGAGATACGTTTCGAAGGCTGGATACCTTCGTTCGGATGTTGCAATTCAAGTACGGGTCGAGGTTTCAAACCTCTAATGATCAATCAGTATTCAAAGCGGGGATTTCGAACCCCAATCAATCAAAGTTACATAAATTCAATTGAAATGAAAGTAAAGCGGAAGTAAGGGTTAGATACAAATGCCATGGCAGAGCCGGGTCAAAACCATAGTATAAATTATAAGGTAGTATAGCCAAATCAGCATGGTTAGACAGATTCTTTGCAATCGCCAGGGGAATTTTCCCACGCCATAGAGACAGGGAGCAATCATACCTAAAAACAATTGGTGCGAGCGGGATCAGACCGAGGCCACAACACACCCTGTCCCGCAAGCGAACATACACATACGCTAATAATAAAGATGATGCAGATGCGGAATTAAATCACACTAACATGATCCTAATTTACAATATGCGAAAAGAACTGTAAAGGCGCCCAAAGAATGCCAAGTGGCATAACATGATCCCGTTAGTGCAGAGAATGGCCAGTTCGATGCTATAGCATATCATATCTGTAAAGGCCAAATATATTTTTATATTATTTTAATATTACTTTAATTAAATATACTATTATTTTATTCAATTTGTAAAAGTGGAATAAAAAAAAATCGTCATCGAGCACGACTTCAAAATTTAAAATCATTCCGGCATCAATTTAAATTAGGATTTTGACGGGATTTAATAAAATTTAATTAAAATCCGAATTGATTGAAATTATTTAATTTCGATTATCTTGAAATTTGATCGAAACTCGATTTATTAAAATTGATTTAGTCGGGATTCGGTCGGGCGAGCGGGTTTCGAGATATTTTTTCGGGCATTCAAAATATCTTGTTGGGACCACCTATATATATTCATTGCTTTTCCTTTTTTTCTCTCTTTTCTCTCTCTCTTTCTCTCTCTCCCCCTTGCGGTCCCCCCCTTCCCCTGCACCCGAACAGCACCCTCCCCCAGTCTCTCCTCCCTCTCCCTTTCATTTGCCCTCTGCTGAACTGCACCCACAACCCACACCCCTTACTCTCTTCCTCTCTCTTTGTTTTGCCGAGAGCTGCTGCTCCCAAACTCCCACCATTGCCGCCACTCCTCACCACAACACACCCCCCCAACAACCACAATCACCACCGCCGACCACCGCCGAGATGCAACCCCTTCACACTCCCTCCCCTGTTTGCCGAGAGACCCCAAGCTGTCCAATTCCTCCTTTATTCTTCAATCTTCCCCCCGAGACAGCAGCCATAGCAACTCTCGACTCCTCCTCGAGGCCGCCAACAACAGTCGAAACCACCAGGAGACACCGACGCCGCCGGTCACCCTCCTCTCCTTCGTTTCCCCTGTTCCAACTTCAAAAGGGTCGGTAAGACCCCGTTCTTCGTTTTCCGTTTAAAAGACATCCTAAAGGTGCTTCTTTTGACCCATTCTCTCTATCCTAGGTCCCCCGAGACTCCGGCGAGCCCACATCGACTTCGGCGACCTCGAACCTTTCCGACGGAGCTCGAACACTCCCGGTGAGCCTCCTTTCTCTCTCTTTCTTCTATTCCTGGTGTGGGGGGGGGGGCGTCGGGTGGCCGGAGTGGGTGGCCGGAGCTCTGGAGCGCCGCCGGAGTCTTCCCTCTTCCCCTCCGTTTTCCGAGCACGGCACCCGTCCCTTTTCTTCTTTCCTCTGTCTGCTGGTGAAGGAGGAAGAAGGTGGGCGTGGCCCCACTGCCACCTCGGCTGCCACACCAGCCCCATGGGGCCCATCTCTTTTTTATCTATTCTAGGCCGGGTGGGCTGAGGAAAGGGAGAGGCGGGCTTGGGCCTAATTCTTCCCGAGTCCGGATCCCTCTTATCGGGTCCCTCTTCTTGGGCTTCCTTCCGGGTTGAGATTTGGGCCTTCATTTATGTTTCGGTTGGGCTGAGTTTATTTGGTTGGGTATGTGTTTTGATATGTTGTGTTTATTTATTTTCTTGTTGGTTATTATAATTGTTAAATTATTATTATTATTATTATTATTATTATTATTATTATTATTATTATTATTATTATTATTATTATTATTATTATATTTATGAGTTTTGTGAGATAAATATATATTCTGAAAATATTAATATATTATTTTACATGGTTTAAAGGTAATGTTATTTGAGATGGATTTTTATATGATGTGTTATAAGGTGATTATTTATTTACTTAAATTTGGGATTGATTTTGGTATATTTTATTAGTATGATATTATGTATATTTTATAAATTGTTCAAAAATGATTTATTGGTTTTGATAAGGTTTTGGATTAAAATGCCGGAATTATTTCTATAATATGACTTTTGGAAAAAATGGGCCTTAAGGTTTAAATGTGTAATGTCGGGTTTTGACTAAGTACGATTTTAAAAGAATTATTTGATTTTCTAAGTTGAGTTCTTTGAGAGATCGTTTTGGAAATGAGGTGATGAGATGAGATGAACCTGAAATGATAAAATAAGACGGAATGATCTGAAACGAGATATGAGAAGAGATGTATGATAGTTAGGGGCGCCTTGTGTGAATTAGATAGACTTATGCATTTATATGTTAGTAGGTGATTATGATATGTGGACATTGCTTGCTATCGGTGATTCATTTCTTGGATTCTGCTCTGCCTTGCTCTCTGCTGTTCGGCTTATTCAGGTAAGTTCCTTTATGGGCTTACTCAGATTCGAAAGAGATTACCGGCTTGTGAATGTATGACATACTAGGTGTTGCATAAGCATTAAAGCATGCCATGTAGTATCCTGCTAGGTTGCATTATGATTGAGCATTCTATTTCTTTACGCGTATGAAACAGAACGGCCGTATCTGTGATAGTCCTAGAGTCTTTGCTAGGGTCATAGGGTAGCCCAGACCCATCGGGTGCCCTGAGTCTATCGAGTCGATATGATCATGATGATAGCCTAGCACCATCGGGCATGATTTATTTATTTTAATTTATGTTATGATGATGAGATATGATGATGAGATATGATATGCTATAGCATCGAACCAGCCGGTCTCTGCACTAACGGAAAGGGGTGCAGAGGTAGGAGAGGGACATGCCACTTGGCATTCTTTGGGCGCCTTTACAGTTATTTCTCGCATATTGTAAATTAGGATCATGCTAGTGTGATTTAATTTCCGCATCTGCATCATCTTTATTATTAGCGTATGTGTATGTTCGCTTGCTGGACAGAGCGTGTTGGGGCCTCGGTCTGACCCCACTCCCACCCATTGTTTTTAGGTATGATTGCTCTCTGTTTATATGGCGTGGGAAAGTCCCTCGGCGATTGCAAAGAAATCTATCTAACCCCGCTAATCTGGCCTTCCGACTTTAGAATTATGTTTTGGTTTTGACCCGGCCTTGCCGTGGCTTTTGTATCTAAATCATATTTCCTTTTCACTTTTGTTTAAACTAAATTTATGAAACTTCGATTGATTAGAGGTTTGAAACCTCGACCCGTACCTGAATTGCAACATCCGAACGAAGGTATCCGACCTTCGAAACGTATCCCGGATATTTATATCCGGGCCGTTACAAAGTTGGTATCAGAGCGAGGTTGTGCAATTCGGGTACGCAAGGGTCGGGTGTATGTTTTGGAAAACCGCCCACGGATTTCGAAGATTTGAAAGCGTTTTAAAGGGGCAAAATGAACTCAAAATGTCTAACTCAATTGGACTAAATATGAACTTGGCTTATGATAAAAGAGGAGAACCAACTAATAAGGGATCGAGTGGGTAGAAAAGGCGATAGACCATCTCTATTGGATGTAGTCGGAAACGGGTAGGCGAAATACTAGCTTGTCCTTTACAGATGGGTCGGGAAGACTCCAAGGAGATCATTGTAATTGTCATTGACTGATTCTATGATTGAGTGCTTGATATGCTAAAGATTTGATTGTTATGTTCTAACTATTGAATGAATATTGATGATTTGTGGACGAGATAGCGGGAGTACCCTTAATTCCCTATGATTAAGCTCAGCTTTTGTGGAACTGCCCCTTTCCTTATGAACCCTTTTGACAATTCAATCGAGTCCTCCCTTCGAATATCGGTCTTCCACGGGAATTGGGTTGGTAAACACATGGTGTCGGGAATCATGATTGAATATAAAGGTTGTCCGTGAGAGTATTGAAAGATGATCCTTGATGAAATTCCGAGTTAGAGAGTGAGATGTTTACGAGGCTGTCGTTAGCAATTCTTATGACAATCCATTAGTGTCCTCTTGTCACGAAAAGTCGCATCCGAGTCCCACGGGAAAGATGGGTAATGAGTCCGTTGGGAAGAGTCAATGTTGCCCTTATGGACTTCTATCGGGTTATCTTGATTGCTCTGTCCATGATTATGTGATCCTATATGCATTACTCCTTGATCAACAGTTTGATCCTTAGTTTGAAATCGTGCTTATGTGCCTTAATGTTCATAATGACTATTGTATGGGTTCGAGCTACATTTATTATACCCACATCATCCCGACATGATTTACTTAGTATATTGCATCGTCATACTAGGGCACGAATAAATATGTCATATGCTAGGATGTCGTCTAATTGATGCCCTTCCTGTGAATAGGTTCATGATAGTGTGATAGTTCGGTTCTAATATCATGATAGAGTGAGTCCCTTATTGATGGATACATGTTATAATTTCATGTCAACATGCCTCCTATGCTACGTAATCCTCGGTACATTTATGATGATCTTTAATATGAATTCGTAGTGTATGCCATTCTGTACCCATGCTTGCCCCATTGCTTAGGTCCCGTGTTATGTCTTTCCTTCTCTCATGATTATATGTTGTCATCGCATGTCTACTTGGCATATTGATCGTATGATTGATTAGAAACATGAACCACATGGTATGAGTCTATATGATTGCTACTTTTTCTGAATTAGGTCCATGATAGTGTGATCGACTCTTCTTTATATGAATGCCTCATAAGATGTGCTCTTTAACATGCTAGCCGATGATGCCTCGATTCTTATCATTCATCTTGTGAAAGAATCTATAGCATGCCCACCTATTTTGTATTCCTCAAATTAGCTATTGTTGATGATTTTGCAAATGAGTATTGTTATATGTTAATTGTGCTAAGGTGAGAATATGTTGGTATAAGTGAGTCTTGACCAATACATGTTTATCTCAGTATACATTAATTTGAACTCATGTCCCCATATTCTGGTAGTGTTGCCATTACTTAGACTTGCACTATACCTCGCCACACTTCCTCTCCTGTTTCTGTATTATTGGAATGTGATTGAATTGAAGTCTTGCGTAGTGCCGAGTAATCGATCATGTGAATGTATGTACCCCATGTTATATTGAGCCACTAGTAACATGTTGGGCCCTTGGTTGCGACTTGTGTGAGTTCTACTTTACCTACATTGTTGTTGATTCTCTCTCGAGCTAGGTACCTGATAGTGTGGCTTGTTCCTCTTTCTATTCTCTTAACATGTTTCACTCGTCCTGATGAGTTAATGTTGAATTCGATGTTTGACTAGCTTTCCGTGATAAGTTAAACCTAGCATGCTTACATAGTGAAGATGTCTATTACTCTATGATGGCTTCTCGTGCTTGTATGAACCTATGACTTGACACCCCGCTTGATCACACACCACTCTATATCATGATTTTGCACCTACATGACGCATGAATATCGGAATGAACCTAGTTGAATTACTCTAGTGGTACTCATGTTCGATGTGTGCTATTAGTATCATGTGGAGCTTATGACTTCCAATATGACATGCTGAATGATTTCATATCATGCTTGTTCTATAATGTGACAGCTATCGTACCATATATGTACTCTATGATGGTTCGTACCTAGCATGATTATAATCTAGCACCCATGATGTCCTTCTTGTACTTTTGATGATGCCTCATGTTTCGTGAATATTATGTTGAACTCCTCTAAATGACTCTTGACTATGCTTGTATCACATTATATTTCGCTAGTATCATATAGGACCCCTGCTCTCTAGATGTATCTCGTCATCTGATTCCGTGCCATGTTTGACCTAATATATGATCATTGTGAGATAGTTACTATGTTGCCCTTTATATGATCTCGTATGATGCATACACCAAACTTGTACATTGTTCGTATATGTGATAATTGCTATTCTACTCTTATGTGTTCTCGTATGACGCTTCATCTGATTGTTATAATATACATTGCCATGATATATTTGGACTCAATTGTTGATGTGTATACCCTGTTCCTACATTGTTCATATACATGATGCTCGTTATCTTCATTAAATTCCGCATGACTTCAAATCATATATGATCGTTGCTGGTTCCGTCTATCTTGCTTGAAGTTACGTGGCATATCTGTTTCCATGGAATACTAGAATGTTGGCTTATTTCACATACATCGACATCGGATTTGATTTTGTCTTTGATATGAATACGAATGTTGCCTCGGGATAGGTGCATGTTAGTGTGGATTAATGTGGTGGATATGCTCCATAGTGAATTCATGCTTGTTTGTCACAATGATACCCTAATGGACTTCCATAAAGGCATCGTTGCTATTCCCGAGTCGGAGTCTTGTCTCTAGTCATGTCATCTTTAGCTTTGGTCTATTCCGTCTCCGAAAGGAACATTGGGTCGTCCACTCTTGTCACTCCCCTATCTCCGCTAACTTAAACTTCTACGCGTTATCTTGGATGAGCGACCACATGGAAAAAGGGATCGGGAAGTCGACTAACGATAGAGCAGCGCAGCGGAAGCGTGGGCCCATAACCCACGGGCCTCAGGATCGATAACGTCGACGGAACAAGCTCGCTTTGAGGATTACGATTATTGATTACGATATGACTTGCAGGAAGGAGCGTCCTCTATTCGAATTGCTAACCCTTTTTGAGCTTATTGATGATGATACTGCACTGACTTGATGTTGAAAGCTGCTTGATGATGTAATGACTGTTGCTTGATTGTCTGTTGACTATGATGATACGATTCGATGCCTTACAATCCTAATGTGCCTTGCTGACTTGATGTGATGCTATTCGGAGTTGCTAAGCATGATCTAAATTCCTTGCCTATAAGTATGAACTGCAAATGCCAAGAATCTGAACTATTTATTTGCTAAGACCATGATGAAACTTGCTAGTTTGAATTGACTTTATTCATATATGGTGTTATATGATAATTTCGAGCATGACGGTAAATTGAGACTTTTGATACTCGTTGCAATGCTTAATGATGCTAGTTGATATGATGTAGTCCTTATATGCAATAATGTCCATGATTGCTTCTCCTTTGAACATGTGAGCGAGATCCTTTTGGTAGAGTGGTGAGAGAGTGGGGAAAGGTTTCGAGTGATTAGAATGATCGACGGTGGTAAGGGAAAGTTGCAGAAAAGGGGTGTTGACTTAGGTTGGACCGAGTGGGTTCGGGAATTAAGAAGTAATGCTAGATGATTTTCGACGAACTCCTAGGTGAATCTTGGGTGAGAGTATGGTTAGGAATAGGTCGGATAGGCGGTGGTCGAGGAATTTTACTAGAGAATGTGCGGTTAGCAGGGCATGATGCTTGTGAACTCTTGGGAAGTGTGGAAGTGTAAGAAATGGCTTTTAAGAATAGGGAAGATATAGTATGAGAGGGCCTCGAGTGTGAGGTTAGAGATAGTAGTTGGATTCTTAGAGGTGGATTGCTAGTGAGAGTTCTTGGTGGAATGAGGGGTGAGATTAGGGTATTGAAATGAATTGGGACTTCTTTTGAGGATGTTACCTGAGCTGATGTTGGTGAATCTGGATGAGGCTGGTTTTGATGTAGGAATTGAAATCGAGCGAGCGGGGTTTGCGTTTATTTTGCCTGGTGATGATGTGAAAGCTTTCTTGATTATGTGATTTATTAAAATGACTTGGCATGATGTTAGATAGCGACTATGATGAACCTGATATGACTGATATTACATGTTGATATGCAATATTGAATCATAATTGGTAGTGACAACTATACTCATAATATAATGACCCATCGCTATCCTACTATGTTGTTCTAAAAGCATGTTATAATGTATTGAATGAATCATGAAATAATGATATGTTGCTATGTGAGAGCATGATGTTATATTATGATCAGGAGATGTTAAATGATGAATATTGATTGGGATCATGAATCTGACTTATATATATGAGATAATGGTGTGTCTTGCCTTATGATGTGTTGATTGGAGATTGGTTGGTTATACAGTTATGCATTTCTTATGACTTATGCATCTTGCTTGAATTGAGACTGATAGCTTGATTCGATTCTGGAAACTAGGAAGAGAATATGGGATTAGCCCTTAGAGGTGGATGACTCCACCTCCTACCCTCGGAATTTGATTGATTGGTATGTGTGAAGCTGATTTGGTTTTCGGAAGAGTTTTGACAAAATCTTGATTTGAAAGGATTTGACTTGTTTTGGTGTAAAGTTGCTTGATTAAAAAATTGAATTCGAAGATTTTGAGCGGTTTTAAAAATGGCCAACTTGGGGTTTTAAAGGAGTTGAGAATTTCAATGATTTGGATGACAATCTTTCCATTTATAAAACGCTTGAGGTTTGTGCGAACTGGATTTACATTATGGTGTCTCACGAAGTGGATACAAGCATTGTATAGGGGCGCCTATAGATTGCTTGCTAAGACCTAGTCGGACGCTATAATGCTTTTAGAGTTGTGATACTTCCGAAAGGTCGAAGCGAGGATGTGATAAGGGCGCTTATTACACACTTGACAAGACCAATTGGAGATGTCACGACTGTGACCAGGATGTTGTGAGAATCCCAGAAGACGCAACCGAGATGATTACAAGATCTTTGGACATGGTCCTCGGACTCACCGATTTCAAACTTCTTCCCTTTGCTTTAAAATGATTTTAGTCTCGGGGACGAGACTTGTTTTTAGAGGTGGATGAATGTAAAGGCCGAATATATTTTTATATTATTTTAATATTACTTTAATTAAATATACTATTATTTTATTCAATTTGTAAAAGTGGAATAAAAACAATCGTCATCGAGCACGACTTCAAAATTTAAAATCATTCCGGCATCAATTTAAATTAGGATTTTGACGGGATTTAATAAAATTTAATTAAGCTCCGAATTGATTGAAATTATTTAATTTTGATTATCTTGAAATTTGATCGAAACTCGATTTATTAAAATTGATTTAGTCGGGATTCGGTCGGACGAGCGGGTTTCGAGATATTTTTTCGGGCATTCAAAATATCTTGTTGGGACCACCTATATATATATTCATTGCTTTTCCTTTTTTTCTATCTTTTCTCTCTCTCTCTCTCTCTCTTTCTTTCTCTCTCTCCCCCCTTGCGGTCCCCCCCTTCCCCTGCACCCGAACAGCACCCTCCCCCAGTCTCTCCTCCCTCTCCCTTTCATTTGCCCTCTGCTGAACTGCACCCACAACCCACACCCCTTACTCTCTTCCTCTCTCTTTGTTTTGCCGAGAGCTGCTGCTCCCAAACTCCCACCATTGCCGCCACTCCTCACCACAACACACCCCCCCAACAACCACAATCACCACCGCCGACCACCGCCGAGATGCAACCCCTTCACACTCCCTCCCCTGTTTGCCGAGAGACCCCAAGCTGTCCAATTCCTCCTCTATCCTTCAATCTTCCCCCCGAGACAGCAGCCATAGCAACTCTCGACTCCTCCTCGAGGCCGCCAACAACAGTCGAAACCACCAGGAGACACCGACGCCGCCGGTCACCCTCCTCTCCTTCGTTTCCCCTGTTCCAACTTCAAAAGGGTCGGTAAGACCCCGTTCTTCGTTTTCCGTTTAAAAGACACCCTAAAGGTACTTCTTTTGACCCATTCTCTCTATCCCAGGTCCCCCGAGACTCCGGCGAGCCCACATCGACTTCGGCGACCTCGAACCTTTCCGACGGAGCTCGAACACTCCCGGTGAGCCTCCTTTCTCTCTCTTTCTTCTATTCCTGGTGTGGGGGGGGGGGGGGGGGGCGTCGGGTGGCCGGAGTGGGTGGCCGGAGCTCTGGAGCGCCGCCGGAGTCTTCCCTCTTCCCCTCCGTTTTCCGAGCACGGCACCCGTCCCTTTTCTTCTTTCCTCTGTCTGCTGGTGAAGGAGGAAGAAGGTGGCCGTGGCCCCACTGCCACCTCGGCTGCCACACCAGCCCCATGGGGCCCATCTCTTTTTTTATCTATTCTAGGCCGGGTGGGCTGAGGAAAGGGAGAGGCGGGCTTGGGCCTAATTCTTCCCGGGTCCGGATCCCTCTTATCGGGTCCCTCCTCCTTCCTTGGGTTCTGGGCCGGATCTCTTCTTGGGCTTCCTTCCGGGTTGAGATTTGGGCCTTCATTTATGTTTCGGTTGGGCTGAGTTTATTTGGTTGGGTATGTATTTTGATATGTTGTGTTTATTTATTTTCTTGTTGGTTATTATAATTGTTAAATTATTATTATTATTATTATTATTATTATTATTATTATTATTATTATTATATTTATGAGTTTTGTGAGATAAATATATATTCTGAAAATATTAATATATTATTTTACATGGTTTAAAGGTAATGTTATTTGAGATGGATTTTTATATGATGTGTTATAAGGTGATTATTTATTTACTTAAATTTGGGATTGATTTTGGTATATTTTATTAGTATGATATTATGTATATTTTATAAATTGTTCAAAAATGATTTATTGGTTTTGATAAGGTTTTGGATTAAAATGCCGGAATTATTTCTATAATATGACTTTTGGAAAAAATGGGCCTTAAGGTTTAAATGTGTAATGTCGGGTTTTGACTAAGTACGATTTTAAAAGAATTATTTGATTTTCTAAGTTGAGTTCTTTGAGAGATTGTTTTGGAAATGAGGTGATGAGATGAGATGAACCTGAAATGATAAAATAAGACGGAATGATCTGAAACGAGATATGAGAAGAGATGTATGATAGTTAGGGGCGCCTTGTGTGAATTAGATAGACTTATGCATTTATATGTTAGTAGGTGATTATGATATGTGGACATTGCTTGCTATCGGTGATTCATTTCTTGGATTCTGCTCTGCCTTGCTCTCTGCTGTTCGGCTTATTCGGTAAGTTCCTTTATGGGCTTACTCAGATTCGAAAGAGATTACCGGCTTGTGAATGTATGACATACTAGGTGTTGCATAAGCATTAAAGCATGCCATGTAGTATCCTGCTAGGTTGCATTATGATTGAGCATTCTATTTCTTTACGCGTATGAAACAGAACGGCCGTATCTGTGATAGTCCTAGAGTCTTTGCTAGGGTCATAGGGTAGCCCAGCCCCATCGGGTGCCCTGAGTCTATCGAGTCAATATGAGCATGATGATAGCCCAGCACCATCGGACATGATTTATTTATTTTAATTTATGTTATGATGATGAGATATGATGATGAGATATGATATGCTATAGCATCGAACCGGCCGGTCTCTGCACTAACGGAAAGGGGTGCAGAGGTAGGAGAGGGACATGCCACTTGGCATTCTTTGGGCGCCTTTACAGTTATTTCTCGCATATTGTAAATTAGGATCATGCTAGTGTGATTTAATTTCCGCATATGCATCATCTTTATTATTAGCGTATGTGTATGTTCGCTTGCTGGACAGAGCGTGTTGGGGCCTCGGTCTGACCCCACTCGCACCCATTGTTTTTAGGTATGATTGCTCTCTGTTTATATGGCGTGGGAAAGTCCCTCGGCGATTGCAAAGAAATCTGTCTAACCCCGCTAATCTGGCCTTCCGACTTTAGAATTATGTTTTGGTTTTGACCCGGCCTTGCCGTGGCTTTTGTATCTAAATCATATTTCCTTTTCACTTTTGTTTAAACTAAATTTATGAAACTTCGATTGATTAGAGGTTTGAAACCTCGACCCGTACCTGAATTGCAACATCCGAACGAAGGTATCCGACCTTCGAAACGTATCCCGGATATTTATATCCGGGCCGTTACAATATCTCATCATAGCATATCATATCTCATCATCATTTCATATATCATCATCATTTCATATATCATCATCATATCATGTATCATGCTCATGCCCGATGGTGCTGGGTCATCATATCATATATCATGCTCATGCCCGATGGTGCTGGGCTATCTCATCATCATATCATCGACTCGATAGACTCAGGGCACCCGATGGGGCTGGGCTACCCTATGACCCTAGCAAAGACTCTAGGACTATCACAGATAACGGTCGTTCTGTTTACATACGCATAAAGAAATAGAATGTTCAATCACAAGTGCAATCCTAGCATGATACTACATGGCATGCTTTAATGCTTATGCAACACCTAGTATGTCATATGTTCACAAGCAGGTAATCTCTTTCGAATCTGAGTAAGCCCATGAAGGAACTTACCTGAATAAGCCGAACAACATAGAAACAGGGCAGAAGCAGAAACCAAGTAATGAATCATCCAATAGTAAGCAATGTCCAACATGTCATAATCACCTAATAACATACAATGCATAAGTCTATCTAATTCACACGAGGCGCCCCTAACTATCACACATCTCTTCTCATATCTCATTTCAGATTATTCCATCTTATCTCACCATAATTCAAATATCATTCCATGTTCATCTCATTTTCAAAACAATCTCTCAAAGAACTCAACTTAGAAAATCAAACAAATCTTTTTAAATCGCTTGTCCAAATCCCGACATTAAACATTTAAGCCTTAAAACCAATTTCTAAAAATCATATTATAGAAATCATTCCGGCATGTTTCTTATTTCAAAAACATTATATAAATAAATTCCAATATTAAATCGTCAAAATAAACCAATGTTCACAAATCATATTTATAAATCAAAACCAACAATTCACTTTTAAAATTCCTAACTCGCATATTCAAATCCTCATAAAATGCATCATATATAAATAATCCAATTAATACTATTTTAAAACAATTAAACAATATATAACAATTAATTTCTAGAATTTATAATTATAACCAATTCCCAAATAATAATAATATTCGAATAATTTAACACTTACTATCCATATAATCTCAAAATAATAACCATAAATATATTTATAACCCAATATCAATTAAATATTACTTTTAAACCATTATAGTATATTTGGAATATATTTTCAGAAATTATATATATATTAACAATACAAAATAACATAAGATAATAATACTAATAGTTATAATAACTATCAATTAAATACTACACATGTAATATAAGTATATAACATATATGTAACATATATAAGCAAAGCAATAACCCAGCCCAAAAGAAAGGGAGAAAAAATAGCCCATCCGAATCCAGCAACCCAGCCCAAGGAAAGAAGGAGGAAACCCGGATCCCAAGCCCAACCCGTTTGCCCAGACCCGGATTCATTTAATCTGATAAGTGAACCGGCACCCTTGTTTTATTTACCCCGTGAACCGGACCTAAGAAAGAGAAAGAAAAGAGGAAACCGGGTTCACCTGAACCCTTCTTCCCAACACGATAGAACAGGGCTCTCGGCTACGCTAAAACGGAAGAAGAAAGAAAAGAAGAGCCCAGGCCACCGGCGGCGGCCTTTCAATCCAAACCTCACCCATCCAGATCAACCCCCAATTCCGACTGTCCCCCACCCAAAGAAACTCAAACGCAAGGGAAGGAGAGGAAGAAGAGAGGGATTACCGAGAGGGCTTCGGAGCTTCGTCGGAGGTTGTTCAAGCTCGTCGATGGACGGGGGAGGCTCCAAGGTCTTAGGTCGGAGGTAATCAGTTATAAAGTTAGACCTTTGCTCGGTTTGGAAGTGAAGAGAGGGAAGGAACGAAGCTTACCGCGGCTAATGGAAAGCAGGGGAAGGAGCGAAGGGAGCGGCGTTCTCGGGTCTCCGGGGGAATCCAAGGTTGCTGCCGCGGCTAACGACGGCTCCAAGGTGGCGTCGGGGCTGCTGCTAGACTCGACAGAGAGGAGGAATGGAGGCTGCAGGGCTCGGCCTTGCTGGCTTGTTCGAGCAACGAAACAGGGATGATGAAATGGTGGAGCTGCAAAACGGGGTAGTATCAGCGGTGTGGGAGAGGTGGCCGGAGAGCAAGCCAAGGTGGGTTGTTGGTGCTCTGAGATTTTGTGTGTGGAAGGGTGAAAGAAAACAAAGAAATGGAGAGAAGAGGATGTGAGTTTGGCGTGGGAGTTGCAGACTGCAGAAGAGAAGGGTGTGAGCAAATGGGTGTATGAACATAAAGGGAGGGGAGGCAGGAGGGACCACTGGTCCAGCCGAGAGAGGGAGAGAGAGAGAGAGAGAGAGAGAGAGAGAGAGAGAGAGAGAGAGAGAGAGAGAGAAGAAAAGGGGAAATAAATGAAATTGGTCCCCACGAAAAATTCAATTTAGCGGAATAGACTCAAAACCCGCTTGCCCGATCGAATCCCGACTAAATCAAATTAAATCAAATTTCAATTCAATTTCCAGATGAACGGAATTAAATAAATTTCAATCCAAACTCGGAGTCTAAATTAAATTTTTATTAATACCCGCACTCGAAGGTGAAAATCAAATCTCGTCGAAATCCTAATTTAAAACGATGTCGGAATGATTTTAAATTTTGAACTCGTGCTTGAGGACGATTTTTCTCCGCTTCAATAAATACTAACATATTTAATTAAAATAATAATATAATATATATATATAGAATATATATTCAGTCTTTACAGGAAATTCGAATTTTCGACTCGGGACCACAATTTCGTCCTTTTTCACCCAGTCTTATCCAATTCCAACTCATCCACTCCTATTGAGGTAAAATCCTATCCTATACATCCCCTCCCTCCTTTCTTGTTTCCCCCTTCTTTGGAAACAAAAAATCAGCTACTACAATTTTGACCAGGACAGCCTGACTTCGGTTCAAGAAAGCAAGCACAACCATCACCCACTGCATCCCCCCCCCCCCCTCCTTTCATTTCGGTTCAAGCAAGTATAAACACACCCTCATTCTCTTTCTCCTCACCTTTGATTTCAAAATCCAAACTCATACACAAACCCAAAACCAAACACACCTTAGACTCACTTCCACTCTCACATTTCCAAGAGCATTCAAGCTCCAAACTCCTCCTCCCTTGCCGCCTGCTTAGCCACCTCCCCACCCTCACCAGTTACCGCTACCACCTCACCACCTCAGCTCCTCCATCAGCCCATCGTCGTCGTCGTCCCCCTCCATCTCCATTGAAGCCGAAAGCTCCACCCCTCCCCACCCTTGTTCGAATCCAAGGAGCGGAGCCCAGCTGAGCATCACCAACTCTGTTCTTCTTCTTCCTTCAGCGGGCAAAAGCAGCTCTCCGACAACCGAGGACGAGAATGAGCCACCCAGGGCCGCCGGAGCGCCACCGCCGAGCCGACCTCCTCTTCCTCTGTTTCGGTTTCGACAAAGTGAGGCTCGATTCTCCCTCCTTTCTCTTCCTTTTTGCCTCCAAATCCTTAAAAGAGGAACTTTAACCCACCTCCACACCCCCTAGGACATCTCCGACGATGCTCCACTCCGGCGAGGCGAACTGATCAATTTCCGCGCTAGAAGAACTCTGGGTGAGCTCTTCCTTCCTCCTGCTTCTTTTCCTTTTCATCTCCGTGTGGATGTGTCGGGTGGCCGGAGCAAAGCCGCCGTCGGCGAGCCTCCCCGCTCCTCCTCTCCTTCCTTCCGTCGAATGCAGGGGCATCTTCTCCGTTCTCTGTTTTGCCGAACAGAAAAAGGAAGGAGGAAGGTGGGGGCGTCCCCCGCCAAATCATCGCCACCTCACCCTGGGGCCCACTCTTCTTTTAAAAACTCCAGCTGAAATAAGTGAAAAGGCTGGGCTTCTGGGCTTAATTTTTATGGGCCGATTGGATGTTCTTTTTAAAACAAATGAACTTGGGCCCTTTTTTTTCCAATCCGGTTTTGGGGTGGGAAAAAGGGGCTGAATTTGGGGTTTTGGAAATATATGGGTTTGGTTTTGAGGTTTTAAGAAAAGGGGAGGTCAATTTATAATTTTTATAAAATAAGGGGTTGTTTGATTAAATAAAATGGTGGGATTTTAAAGGGGTTTTTTACTATTATTTGATAGTGTTTAATAAAATGGCATTTAGGGTATAATATAATATTATTTGAGATTTAGAATAGAAAATATCATTATTAAGATTTAAAAATATAATATCATAGTGATTTAAGACAAATAAAATATTATGATACTTGGAGATTTAAAAAGATATTATTGGAATTTAAATCAAAAAGTGGTTTGACGAACATTTTCCAAGGTCGGAATTCCGAACTAGTAAACTCGGTTTCGAAAATGGTTTTCGGGACTAACTTTGGGATTCGACTCGGTTGCCTTACTAACTTGGCATGATGTTATGAATGTTTGACTAATAGCATGATATTGAGATGATGTGTTATAAAAGGTTATTGGTTAGTTACTTATGATGATGAAGTGGTATATAAGCTAAGCATGAGTATAAATTATGATATTCCAAAATTGCTATGATACAATGTCGACATACTTGTTGAATGTGAATTATGAGATAAAATGTTGATACATGTTATTAGAATGATATTATGATGTGTTGATATATATGAAAGTATGATGAGATGTTGAGGTGATGAGTTGAGATAGTACTTGACGAGTTATACAGAGACTTTGCGATGAAATATGAGATAAGTTGAGTGATGATAATGATATGGAATATGATGATGAGACTTTCGATTGTGTGAGCTTATGTAGAGTGAATTGTGCTTGTGTGCTTGAATGTAGACGTATACATTTATTATGCTCACTAGGTGACCTTAGCCTATCTAATGCTATATTGTTGTTCTGTACCGCCAGGTAAGTCTCTACGGATCTTACTCAGATCGAATAGATATTCCTTGCCTTATGTGCATGATATACTAGGTGCTTGCATTCATGATCAGCATGCCATGGAGTATCATCCTAGGTTGCATTGACCATTGAGCATTCCATTTTTTTATGCGTATGTAAACAGAACGACCGTTATATGTGAAGTAACTAGAGTCTTTGCTAGGGTCATAGGACGGCCCAGTCCCATCGGGTCCCGTCTTGAGTCAATCGAGTCATATGGAACTTCCTTTACTTATATTATGAGCATGTTTACGAGATTTGCCTGCGGGCTTGATATATGATTACGGGTCGGGCCTGTGAACCGATTCGATTATAATGGAATGGAATGCATTCACGAACTGGCCAGTCTCCGCCATATCGGAAGGGGGTGGAGGTATGAGAGGGATATACCATTTGGTATTATGTGATAAGGCTTTATTATTATTATTATGCACTTGGTCTTAGGGGCATGCTAGTGTGTTCAGATTCCGCCTTGCATCTAGAAGCATGATTATTAGGTATAGCGTATATGTGTCCATATTGTGGGGGCAGCACCCTTAAGGAAGTGTGGGCATCATCTGATCCCGCCCACTATTAACGTTTTTAGGTATTCATTATGCTTACCACTGTTGATGCTGGTTTGGCTTCATTACCATGGGGTCTAACCTGGCGGAAAGAGAGAGTCGAGACTCTGACTTCACCAATCTATTAACGGTTTGGTTTTGGATGTTTTGATCACATTTTGACCCGGCTCCGTCATGGAAATCTTATGTATGAATTTGGACTCTTTCTTGGTTGTATGATCAACGAATTTCGTGACTTAGACCATAGGGCAGGTATAGGGGACTTATCCCGGGGATTCCAACGGTCCCTCTCGGTTTTGGGTGCAAAATCCCACTTTAAAAGCAAAATTGTTGATTTCAAACCTTTAACCTGTACTCGGGGCGGAAGATCCTAACGAGAGGTTTCATCCCTCGAAACATAACCCGGGAATCATAATCCCGAGCCGTTACAAAGTTGGTATCAGAGCCAGGTTTTGCAATCCGAGTATGATAGGTTGGAGTGGTTTTGAAAATGGCCCACGGATTTCAAATGGTTTTGCAAAATGTTTTCAAGGGGCAAAATGAATTTAATTGGACCTAACCCTAGACTAACCGACCTTTAGGATCAAACTCGTTGGTAGAGACCCAAGCGGTAGACATCCCTTATGGATCTAGAATTCGGGGAACGGTAGGCAAAATACTAGCTTTCTTTTACAGACGGGTTTCGAAGACTCCAGGGAGCCCGAGGGTTGGAGTAGCATGGGTTAAGAGGCCATGAAGTATTTGCCCGTCCGGTCAGCCGTCCCTCGAAGGATGACATAGATCGTCTCTATGCTTTTATAAACTTTGAAATGGATCATATTAGTCTCGTTGACTGCTTTTATGTTGAGTGCTGCATGGTTAGGCTAGGAGTCTGATTGGTATGTTCTGACTGGGGTAGTGGGAGAAACCTTATTCCTATATAGCCGGGTTTCCAGTTTTGGGCGGAACAGTCGTTTTGTTGTTCAAACCTCCTTAATGATCCCAATTCCGTCGTCCATCCCACAAAAGTGTCTAGATGTGTTGATTAGGTTAACGAGTATCCACTCCTTCTCGTTCTGATTCCTATTCCGTGTCCCAAACCTTGATGTTCCTATCGAGCTCTTCTGCCTGATGATAAGCTGCTTGCGTCGGAAGTTGTAATCGGATACATGGTTACTTGAGTGTGTGATGGGAAATGAATGTTGGCATGATTTCAAGTCTAGAGAGTGAGTTGCCTTAGGAAGTCGTCCTTATCGATTTTTGAAATGGTCGAACCGTGTCTTCTTGTCAGAAGAGTTTAAACACGAACTCTACCGTCCTCTTTTGGAAAGTAAAGTGAATAACCTCTCGCCATACCATGATTAGACGCACTAGAGTCCTACGGGAAATGGGGTGACGAGTCGGTTGGGATGAGTCGATGATTACCCTTAGGGATTTTCGTCTGATTATAATGGTGGCTTCTCTAAAATTACATGACTTGATATGAGATTATATACATTCTTGACATGAACCTTGTGAATTATCATAAGCGAGAAACTACATATGCCATTATATCCATGCTTAGCTACATTGCTTAGGTCTCATGTTATACCTTGCTACCATTCTGTCATGATCCTATGTAGGCCCAACATGATCTACTTGGCTTGTTGCAATTGTCGTGATAATGAATGATTGAGTGTATGTGTCCCATGTTATGAATCTGCGTGATTGTTTCTCTCCCTTGACTTAGGTTCATGATAGTGTGGTCAGCTGTTCGTGGTATACATATTCCCGTAAAATGATCTCCTTAGCATGTTACTCGATGATGCCTCGATGATTATCATGGCTTATGTGACAATAAACCCATAGCATGCTCACCCATTTTGACATTTGTGGTGCCCCCTCCACCTACCCTATGATATACTCTCGTGCTTGCTTAGACATATGACTTGACCTCTCGCATGAAACATGAACATTATGCTGAATCCATTTAGATCACCCTTGAATATACTCATGTCCTGCCACATGTTACTAGTATCATGTAGGATGCATGCTCCCAATATGGCTCATTAATTGGTTGCATGCCCTCTTCATAGCATTTGGCCTGATCATGATGATTGTAACAGCCCAGATTATGAAACCCGGGTTCCGTTTAGAGGGTAGAAGTATCCCTTTGCTAGATCTTAGCAATTTAAGTATGAGTTGTTTATTTGTTATCTTCAAGTTATAACCCTGTTTAAGTCTTAAGGATTTTATGATATAATTCAAGAGAAAAGGGATTTCAAACCCTCATAACAGTCAAATACTCCAATCATATTTTGTGCTCTTGCACGAGAACCTGTCCTATTTCAATTAGTCAAAACTCAAGGTGACTCCTTCAACCAAAAAATTTGTGAAAACAAGGTTGTAATAAGTGCGAAGTCTTCTTAACACTCTCACTACTAGAATTTTATCATTTAACATCGGGTAATAACCGATGTCTTTCAAAAAAAAATCGATGTCTATGTGGGTGATGTAAAAAGTCAAAACTTTTTAACATCGGGTAGTAGCCGATGTCTTTGTATTTTATAACATCGGTTATATTTTTAAATCCGATGTTATAACATACAAAGACATCGGCTATTATCCGATGTTTAAAAGTTTTGGCTTTTTACATCACCCACATAGACATCGATTTTTTATTTTGATTAACATCGGTTTTTAGCCGATGTTTAATGAAATATTAGTTTTTTTTGTCGTTGTAGTCTATACGGGATTTGAACCCGCACCTTTGTGCTTGAACACATCGCTCTACCAGTTTGAGCTAATAGGCTTTAAATTAGCAATAATAAAGATCAAAACATTAATATAAAAAAATCCCTTCTAAAGTTTCTTTAACAGAATCCATGCTTACTCGAGGGCATGAAGCCTCTCCATACAACATGGCATACCAGCATTAATTAATCTTCAGAATACATATGAAAATTTATTAAAATAGTGCCCTCGTATTCAGTCAATTAGCAAAAAGACAATAAACCACTCCAGGCTAATATCATAGAAGTTGCAGGCTGAAAATTCAGTAATGTAAAGGCATTCAGTTAAACTAAAAGATTGTTAACTAAATCACCTAATTTTTTGTTCAACTCTTTTAAACACATGTTGCAGAACTTCAACTCACATCTTACTTAAATCAGTCAAAATCTGAAAAGCCATAAAGTAAGAGAATGCTAATCCATTGAGAAATTTACCCTCATAGACATAGTTACCGAGGAACCAGGATCCATATGCTTGTTTGTACCAGTGCAATTCTTGAAGGCTCCCATTGATGAAAAGATAAGTAGTTTTGGTTCCTGTCAATGACAGATACACCAGCACAAAATTATTCTATGTACTTGCCCATGATAAAACAAGTGATGATTTACCCCCCCCCTCCCCCAAAAAAAACAAGTGATGCAGTGCAAGTACATAAATGATAAATGATTAAAGATCTTCCTCTGTCAAGTTCAAAGTATAAACCAAAATTTAAACCTTCCTCAAATTTACCATGTGGATGTGACATTATTTCCAAGGCAACTAGTTGAAAGGAACTCAAACTGAATCAACCAAAATCCATATATTACCTGTCCTAATTGAGAACTAAGGTTAAGTTGAAACCCCACCCAGCCAAACACAAATGTCCACCACAACAAACCATATGACAATGATTCAAGCAAACTCAAATGCTTGCATTATCTGACAATGATTCCGTAAAAAACCAAATACTCTTCACTTTTTAGTCAATAATCCCACTAGATCCTAATGCTCAGACAATCTGATTCAACCAAGCCCAAATAGCCTCACTGTCTAATAATGATCCAACCAAACCCAAATACTTACACTATGTGACAATGATTTAAACCTGGACCAACCGATCACCAAATACTCTTCTCTTTCATGACATTTTCTGCTACTTCTGCAGTGCAAATATATAGCCCTTAATAACGCAAGATGTAACTTGAATAGAAATATAAATAGTAACCAATTCTTATGCAAGGTTATTCATTGAGATCGACGCTAGCAAGGAGCTGAAAGAGAAACTTGTAAGGTAAAGGTGATGCTGAGAACAAATATCATCAATGTAGTAGAGACTAGAGATGCTATAGGACACATTCAAGGCCCTAAAGCATGTGATTTAATCAAAATGGTGACATGATTTACACGACATACCTTCAAGGACCTCTCTCTTTGATTGGTACACTGTCAGCACTTTGTCCTATAAAGTTAGAAAAATTAAATAAATACTAATTTATGAGAGTATAAACTATATAGCTAACCAGTAAACGAATTGTTTTAGCCATGAAAATCCAATGAATGTTGCTCATTGAGATGTCAACTCAGGAATCTTGTTTTGTGCCATCCATAAACTGAAACAACTTGTAAATGTATCAGTGTTCTTATAAATGATGGAGAAAAATGGTCTTGATGTTGTATCGATATTACTTCTAATATTTTAGAAATTCTTTTCATATCGGAAACATATTGCCCTTGTGTTGTCCCCTCTTTCTTCTTAGTTATGATATGTTTGGTCGGTTTAGCCTCATATCTAACAATACAGTCTTTCAAGGATCAACTGCATCGTCTAACCTAGAAACATAGAATAACACAACTCACTCGCACAGAGTTCACCCATTTTACTGTGCTACAGATTTATAAGAAACAATAGCCACTATTAGATATAAATTTGATAGTTGTCTATAATAAAAGCATGTGTTCCTTGAGATAAAACAGTATCAAAGGAAGCTCATCAACTGCAAAATTGAACTCCTCACACCACATCGGATTTCTTGAACCAGGGACCATTGATACTTACTGTTGATACAATTACTTGTAACATGTCCATAAGAAAAAGGGTCAAGATCATTGCTCAGGTCAGGTTTTTTCTATAAATTTCCAACTAGATTTGCCACAACATGTCTAAAACTCAAAATTACCAAGATTTAAAGCCATCAAAACTCACTTGCTGTAAGCTTGTAAGTCTATAACCCAACCAAATTTTAGCGTAAGGGTCAAGTAATTTTGGATCCCTAGCTATGATAAGTCAGAAGGGTTGGTCGGAATTGCGGATGCTTCCAAACCTACAACTTTAAGTTACCTAAGTTGTAAATGGCTCAAATGAAAGTTACCCAGTCCACAGAAGAAATGTTTCCGAACATCAAAATAAGTTTTCCATGATGGAAACTACTATCTAAATGAGGCTACTGACAACAATAATAACAAAAAATGCACTGATATATGACTACATTGGTTTATATGTAAATACTTCAATGATCAACATGAGTACCTATTAGTAGCTAGATTTTGCTTTACATGTAAATAATGAAACTGCATTGTAAGCAATGTCCAAATGAGCAAAATTTGAAGCAGGAATCTGACAGTCTTACTTGAAGTTTTCGCCTCCAATCTTCGATAATTTCCTTCCTCGTAGTTGCAGCCACGACGACAACAAGAGGGGGAACATTACTGACAGCTGAATAGGGTGAGAGCGGAGTGAAAGACAAGAGCGCGCACAAGAGAAAATACAAATTGGCGACTCTTCTGAACTGCTCGAACAAAGACTTGGGCAAGAAAGTCGCAAGAGTATACTTTGTAGTGCTAACATAGTTGCTGCAGTACTTATACTGCCCAGCCTCAAGGCATTCAGGATCATTACAATAAACTCTCCTAGAAAACCCCGGCTCTCCAATCAACGAGTGATCACTGTCATCTTGGAATGACGGTAACTTGCCCGTGGAGAAGGCATGAATCCTGTGTTGCTTCTTCTTCCCACGAGCCATTAAAAACCCGGCCCACCTTGGCCTATAAGCTCAAAAATGGGAGAATGTGGAGAGGATTCAAACTTCAAACATAAATCCTCAAAAACACTTAAATCCTTAACTACATCTAAATTATCAAAACCCCTCTTGTCAAGGGCCTCAGCTACAAATCAGAAGAAACACAGAATTTCGGAAAATCCGGGATAGCCCCTTGCAGATGGGAAAAAGGCTCAAGAGTCAGCAGTAACTAGAAAAATGAATTTCCTCTACTTCCAAATTTGACCAGCAGTTAGACACCAAACAGAGGCCTGCAGTATAAACACCACAAGGATAATCATATCAGGCTATACCATATGACAATTATCAAATACTTTTTCAGTCAGAAACACATTTTCCATAAAAGAAAATCATAATAATAAACAAGAAAGTATATTAAAGAATACAGTAGCTGAATGACAACAGACAAGGACCTCCATCATCATCGTCTAATTTCAAGAGGAACAAGTGAAAACCCTAACCAAAAAAGCGAGAGAGACTTACCAGAACCGTTCCACTTTCTAATTTCAAGAAGCCTGATTCCTAATGTCTGTATGTCTGTTAGAGATGGAGAAGTAACAACTAAAAACCCTAACAAAAAAACCTAAAATTGGACAATTAAAGGTCGGGCTAAAGTCGGCGGGCAAAAATCGCTGGTTTGGACGAACAAGGAGGTGCGACACCAATCTACTCACTAGATTTAAGGGGAAAGAGCGAGAGAGACTGACCAGAACCGGGGAAGGAAGAGAGAGTTGTGATTTTGGGTTCATGGCAGTAGATCTGGACAGGAATCGTGTTGCCCCATATGTGTGGTAGTTTGCCATCGACAGGGAGAAGCACAAAAACGGCAGTCTCATCGCAGATCCGAGATTGGGAGAAGACGAACAAGAGGAAGAAGCTTACCAGTGGAGATGTGTTGCACTCCTCTTTTGAGGGCCATTGATAGAAGCAGGAGCTAAAGGAGAGCATATGTGTTTTTAGATCTGGTGTTTGGAGAAGAAAGGCTGGAGAAAGGGAGGAGAGAAATAGGTTTCACGTATTGTAAACATTTGTCTGAACAAGGGTTTGTGTTTTCAAAGAAGCGCCTTCTAAAATGGTTGAGCGGGTCTTCAAATGAATTTTAGAAATGCCTTTTAAAATGGTTCCGCGCCTTCTAAATTTTTTTAAAACACATATTTAACATCTGTCAAATAAATGGGACGATGTCTATACTTTTATTTACATCACAAAAAAAGAAACCGATGTTAAAAAACTGTTTAGCATGACAGATTTTTCTAACTGATGTTAATGAGACGATATTAAATAACAGAATTCTAGTAGTGTCTCGTCCCATGAGAAAACTCCGACATAGAAGCAAATCAGCAAACAAAAGAGAGCGGGTACTTGAAACTATACCACAGGTCAAGGTCGAGCCACTCATGCGGGTCCGGAAGTCCTCGCTGAGGCCATATAATATGCCTATACCTAGAATA
This sequence comes from Persicaria maculosa, assembly GCA_963922045.1. Lineage (NCBI taxonomy): Eukaryota > Viridiplantae > Streptophyta > Magnoliopsida > Caryophyllales > Polygonaceae > Persicaria > Persicaria maculosa. The sequence goes on from OY998260.1 coordinate 37,170,926, forward strand.
AAGGATGCCCTAATGCACTACTGAAAATTAAATCACACAAGCATACTGACAGTTTATATAATGCAGAAAGCGATAAATTGGATCCACACAGAATGTCAAGTGGCATATCCCTCTCATACCTCTGCGCCCCTTCCCGTTAGTGCAGAGACTGGCCAGCTTGATGTTATAGCATATCATGTCTCATCATAGCATATCATATCTCATCATCATATTATATCATCATGCTCATGCCCGATGGTGCTGGGCTATCATATCATCTCAAATAATGACATAGCAACTCAGGACAAACCTGATGGTGCTGGGCTATCCTATGACCCTAGCAAAGACTCTAGGACTCGCAGATAACGGCCGTTCTGTTTCAAACGCATAGAGAATAGGGATGCTCATTCATAAGTGCAAGTCCTAAGCATGATACTACATGGCATGCTTTTGTGCATATGCAACACCTACATACTATATGACACATCAGGCATGAGGTCCAATCACTTGAGCAAGCCCCGGAGGACTTACCTGGAGTCTTCATATCCAATTAGCCAGCAAACAAGCCACTCAGAGAATCATCCATCAGCAAATAAGCCACTCAGATAATCATCCAATCACACTAGCAAGTAATAAGCAAGGAATAGCTCATCAATACATAATTAATTAACACACAATCAGGCTTCTAAGTCAACATAAGTCAGTAATATTTTACTCAAGTAATCTGACATCCTCCTCAAAACCGAATAATATCACATGTATTTTCGTATCCCATTTAATTCAGAGTTATAGAGTTATGACACCATTATTTTAAGGATCACAATCTAAGCACTACTTATATACCTTCTATTACCCAAAACCTTAATAGAACTCTGGCGATATCTCATTTATCGATTCACTTCTCGATGATTATTCATAGTCCGAGAGCAACCAAAATAAGTTTCACCTATGGCAAAACCACTTCACTCAAGTCAAACTCATAAGGCATCACAATCAAGTTCACCATTACAACAAGTCTAATAAGGAGAGTAAGGCAAGTTGACATCTAAGCTATCATTTATAAATCCATGTCGAAATAGAAGCTCTAAAAGGTTCTTACCTAAACCAAGCTCGAGATTCTTAAATCATCTACTCAAGTTGAACCATAACTTTAAGAATCTCAAAAGGAGTCATCAAAGTCTCTTTTACCCAATTACTTTATCAATGATCATTTATTCATTCATATTCAAAGAGTAAACAAGGACAAGGCGACATTTTTTATAATCTTTTTTTATTTCAACTTTACCTTAATTACCCAAACGCGTTCCCTATATACACTGCAAATACTTCGTCGGATTGGACGTTGTAGCAAAGTTGGATTAGACGTTGTAGCAACGTTCAATCCGACGTTGTATTTGGTGGTGAATTTTGCAAAGGGGACGGGATCCGACATTGTAACAACGTTTGATCCGATGTTGTAGCAACATCGGTTTGAACGTTGCACCTTGGAATCCAAGCGGGCTCCGTCGGGCTTAGCAACGTCCATTGGAACATTGTTACAACGTCCAAGTTTCTCCAAGGTATTTTCTTAGCAACGTCTATTTGAACGTTGTAACAACGTCATATTTGACGTTGTTACTTCATCCAAATTTCCCACATTCACCCACCCCTATAAACGGGGATGAGGACCGCATTTGAAAATAAAACACAACAATTTCACATTTTCATTCCTGTTATGGAGCCGGTTACATCTGGAATAGAAGGCTCAACCTCCCGCATTGATTTTGTAATCAAAAGGGTTCGGTACTCAATGCCCCCGGAGGAGTCCAACTGTGCTTGCCGCAGTCCAGAATACAGTGGCCTGCATCCATGCGCGCTCTTTCGGGTCGTGTGTGAAAATGAGAATCACATTTCCGCACCCTTGCAGTTCGGGTGTATGTACTACAATGATTTTCATCCGGGCATTCGTGTAGCATATGTGTGGAGGGTTGGAGACCTTCTTCTTCAACATATTCAGTCATTCTTCCCCGATTTAAATAGAGAGGACCACACTGATGTAGCTCAAACAGCAGGGATACTTGTGAGGGAAGCAAATATGGAGGTTGGAAGCTTTGCATTCAATGAGTTAAAGATTAAACTCATTCCGAAGACGAATCATGTATAGGCTGGTCGATTGTTAAAAAAAATTATGTTGTTATCCAGTGTATTTGTTAGTTTTAGTAATGCCTCGATGTGTAATCTAATCGTTACCTAATCGTTATCTAAGAAGTGAAGCGTTTGCATGTGATTGTTTGTTGTTGTGAATAGGTAGAAACCATCGAAAATAATAACACAAGGAACACAAATATAGTATACCCACAAAAGACGAAATGTATATAATAAACAAACAGAATATAATGTATCTACTGCAGAGATCGAATGTAGCCCATGAAATGCTCATACATCTGCTCTAGCTGGGGATGGTCAACCAATGCCTGAATAGACTGGGTCATCTCGTCGACCCGGGCCTATCGCGTAGCAGCCTCATCCTCAGCTGCTCCGATGACGTCGTCTGGGTGGGTAGGCGCAGCCGGAGGAGCATCAGGTAGTACCACTGTCGTGGGCAACACATGACCTCCACTCTAGGACTGGAACCAAGTGAGGTAGTCAGCTGAGACGCCTCCCTGACAACTCTCGACCGTCCTCCGGTGACCGGTGACAGGGTAGAATCTCTCAGGGTCCTGATCTGCCCAACGGTGGTGCTGCAGACCGAACGTCATGATGTAACGCATCTGCAGGCGAAACGGTCACTGCGCGAAGGTCGGAGGAATATGACGTTATTACAACGTCAAATATGACGTTGTTATGTGGCCCGCCCAGGCCCACTTTACAACGTCTAATTTGACGTTGTAAAGTGTCAGACCCGCCCCGTCGTCCTCCAATTCACAACGTCGTGTATGGCATATCACAACGTCGAATTAGACGTTGTAACAACGTGACATTCAACGTTGCTGCAACGTTATATCTGACGTTGTATTAGCAGCGCTAACCACATATTTGCGGTGTATATAGGGAGACCCTTACCCAAACGAGGTTATGACTCATAAAATATCACAAGTATAATAAGTTCTCAAGATGTCTTTTATATACCTTATATGCTTATTCATATTCGAACTATACTTATAAAATTTTACTAATCAAATTCATTAATCAATTATAATTCTAATCACGACCTTATGTAAATATAACAACTATCCAATTTAACACGAGTCTTTATTCATTTCCTCGTCAACTAAGTACTATCAATCTACCCGTACAATTTTACCTTCCAAGAACACATTCATTTTTATAAATCAACCGATTCTAATTATAGCCGGGAGATCAAATAACATTAATTATTACCTCTAAAAGCTTAATTTGATTAATAAGCAAATAATTTTTTTTTCTTATCTTCAATAGAGATTATAGCAAAAATTCAAGCTCATTAATTCTCAAGATAAAACATGTTAAACCGATTTAAACTTCACTCATATCAACCAATCCCATAGTCAATCATCCAAATAAAACCCATGTTAAAGAGTTATACCCCAAAATTGGAGGCTGCTCGATGGGATAGGGGAGCGAGGCTCGCACCACCTGGCTTTGACATTGGTGGCAGCAAGGTTCGCCCAAGGCTTGGCATCGGAGCTTCGGTTGCTGTTGGCGTGGTGAGTCAAAGGAGCAGCCCGGGTGAGCTCGCAGATCCGAACGAAGGGAGGGAGAAGTCTCGGATCTGGTTCTACTAGATGCGGGAGGTTGGCGTTTCCGATCTGAGGAGGATGGGGTGCACCAGCGGCCTTCCATCGTCTCCGACCTTCACCTTCAGGCAAGCGATGCGGGAGGAAAGTTGTGGGTGAAGAATGGGGACACGCTCGTGAGGGTCGATCGAGGCCTGATCCTTCCTTCTTCCTTCAAACAGAGCAGAGTTTAGAGAAGCCGGTGCGTGGGTGGCTCTCCGTTGACGTCGGCTTCACCTCTAGCTGTGAGATGAGAGAGTGGGAGTAGATCGAGAGAGATGGTTGAGAGAGAGAGAGGCGATCATAGAGGAGGAATCCGAGAGATCTCGACTCAGTGGTTGTAAGGCAGTAGGAGGAGGGAGAAGGACGAGAGATGGGAGAGGCGGTCAAACGCAGCGGAAGCGAGGTGACGCCATGGGAGGCAGCGAGAGAAGAGGGGAGAGAGTGAATAGAGAGAGGGTCGAGTGAAGCAGAGGCAGCCATGGAAGGAGCTCGAAAGCTGGAGGTTTGGGCGAGCAACTTTTCAGATCTAAGAAATGGGGAGGAGGGAGTGAACAAGAGTGAGGGGTGGCTAATGGGGCGAAAGTGAAGTTTATATACCCGGTGGTTAACTAGGTTTAGCTTTATGTTTAGGAAAATCACAAAGTTATTCCGCTATTCCTGGTTTATAAAATTTCTAACCCAATAAATAACAATAATCAACCCAATAAATTTCTATTTATGCTAAAAGTGTGATAAAAATTATCAGGTTCATCTCAATATATTCAAAACAGTAGTCATCACTTAGCTCGGAATCCGAAAGATTCTCTTCAAGTGTCGGTAAAGGAAAGCGAAATAGATCTGTTTTTAAATCGAATGCAAATATATGTCAGAATTTGCTTTTGGATAAGATAGAAACCATTTGGATCGAGGACGGAGATTTTCGAAATTTCCAGAATCTCATAAATTTAATATTGAGGTTAAATTATAATTCATAAAATAATATTTTATAATTTTGGGTCTTTATATCATCCACCTCTAAAAACAAGTCTCGTCCTCGAGACTAAAATCCTTTTTAAAAGCAACAAAACATTTCGAAGACTCAAGTCAACTACTTCTATGTCAGTCAACCAGATTTTCAATGATTCAAGAAGTAGTTTATCCACCTCTAAGGGCTAATCTCATATTCAACTTCCTAAGTTCATTTATCGTGATCATTTTCAATATCAAACTTAAGTATCAACATATTCAAAACATCATCATAGGAAGCGTCATCATATTAGATTTCAGCATTTCAAGCTCAAGTTATCAATATATCGGAATTCTTCATACTATGAAATCCCATTATCAGCACATCACATCATGAGTAGAACATATAATCACAGATTTCTGCACCTTACTATCAATTAAAAATGAACGCAATCATCATACTCACACATCCACACCAACTCGAAAGGTCACAAAATCGGGCAAATGAAATGCACAACTCTGATTAATCTAGACAACCCACTCCTGATCACACCATAGACAACTTTATAAGGATGACGCAAGGCTTAAGATGAACTGAAAGAAATAGATACTAAGGGACAATTCGACTAACTCTTAACACGAAGATAGACTCGTATAGTATCTAGTAAGACTGAACACGAGAATTTCGCCGATGCCCATGGGAAACCCTTAAGATTATGATCATGTCACTTAAATCATCATGTAACACATCATGTCATAAACACACAACGTTGTAATCTTGCACCCTAACATGGACCTATCTCAGGAGACAATGGCAATACGATTCTAGTGTGAGTGTCATAACGTGTGATAAGGTATAAGGTAAATAATCTAGCGTTGTCAGAGAAATATCAATATACATACTACTATCGATTCACCTACTCCCTAGCAAGCGGTATCACATATAATACTAGGAGATGCTATTTAGGACATCACTCATAGATATACACAAGATAAATCTAACAATTTGTTACCCAAATATACTAAATAGATTCAATTCAAGCTTGAGGGGATCCTATATGCCACTATGGTGTAAGATAACTAACAAAACAAGTAGGGAATAGCATTAACATGTCCTAAAAGTCACGAAAGAAATATCATATAGTTCATTGGGGAAAGACAAGTGTAAGTGTGTGCTTAATGCATTTGTGTCACCGAAGCATACACAAATACATATTTCACACCACTATAAGCTCAACATGATAATAGTATAACATCAAGAATTCTTAAGCAAAATGTGGTGCATAGACATGCAAGTGCAATTTAACTATAGGGATGGACATACGAGCATACGAGGCTTAACATTATTAGTGCATAAGAAGTATAGAAAGACGTCATGTGGTAAGTAAAAGTAAGCATGTGCAATATCATAGCCTATGCATGGTACCATCCGTATAAGGCAGAGTATGATGATGTCAAAAGGTAACAAGATAGCTCTAATGATGATATTCAAAATGCGTAAGAAATAATAATTTTATAAAATCACATAACAAGGGCGAGTATAAAAGATAGGTATACTACCAAAACCCTATTACATGAGTGATCATACTGATGATGTAAATATTGCAAGGAATCACATATCATATTGTTGATACGAAATTTCTACATATTATCGATAACACATGACGATGGGTAAGTACATGAAAATATACTTTAACAACAACAAGATGATACACAATAAGTCAAACCATCCATACCAGAAAAGTGATCATTTAAATAATATAGAGAGTGCAATAATCACATAATCATTTTCTCAAATACTTAATTTCTAAATATAACATATGACAAGCTGTAAGCATGCGGAGGTATGGCTAATCACTAACATGACGATTCGCAATCAGTCAAAACAACTATATAACCACACTACATGAATACATGTAAAGTATAATAAAAATGATGTGAATCTAAAATGGTGATTACTAAGAATGGATTATAGAGTGTAATGATATAGATATGCATACCTAACTAAGATACGGATAAAAGGCTCGGGTCGAACTACCATGAGTTATACAGTAATAGTAATCAAACAACGTTATAACTAGGGCATAAAACCAAATAGTCATTTCTTCGAAAGCATAAATCATATGAGGGATACTAGGAGCACACGACAGAGTAGGAGTGCATGTAAATAGCATTTAACAACCTACGTGACAATAACACATAATAAGCCAAAATGATCATGCGAAAACATATCAGGAGCATACAAGTAAAAGGAGATAATATGACCATGCAACAGTAGTGACTGTCTAAAGATACACAAAATGTCATGATGTGCGTATACATGTCAACAAGGCATGAATATTACAAGTAACAAAAGGTAATGTCATATCAAATCATGGATTGCTCAAGTGTGGCTACCATCAAAATCAGATAATAGTTTCCAAGGGTGGCATAATATAAAAGAATAACACATATATACCTAAGGATCATCCCATAAATTTATATATCTATCATGGTGTGTGAACATGCGATGTGTAGAGTCCTTAAAGCATGATAATCGTAGTGTTATAGCACGGGTTAAGAACAAACAACGATGAGAGGTACATGGTTGAGCAAGACGTTAACCATATAAGACATAAAATCATAATATAGTTAAATCAATGACATTTAACGAGTATAAGCAGACAAAGATCAAAGAAGCACGCAACGAGATCATGCAAGAAGGATAACAAGGTTACTACGAATCCCGCGATAGAAATAATAAAGGCATGATGTAGATGGGGTATACAGTCACAACATAACTAATTTAGTTATACCTAACATTCCTAATCATCCAAAAGGACAAGAGATAACATGGAAGAATGAAAAGACTATCCTGAGTCCATGATTAAGAGTAATAACCAATAATATGGATGGAGAATAAGGTCATGTAGTTCACAAGTCACGGATCTTATATGACACTAGCAACACCAAATAAGCCACGAGTACACAAACATATGATATACATGTATAGGGCTAACATGTCAATGCATCATAGGTCAACTAATCATATGACTACGTGAGGGAAACACAAAAGAAGTACTATGGAAGGTATTACAATCCTATGATAATGCGTATAAGGCATGGATGTATCAAGTGCAAGTTGATAGATCTACATATCAACATAGATCCAAATAGAACAAGTATATACACGATAATACATCAAAATATGGGAACACAAAACAAGACGACCATTATAACCAAACAGAAGTTTCCCAGAGCAACATCGACTCATCCCCACTAACTCCATCCCCCTTTTGAAAAGAAGCCTAGTTATTTCTTAGGGAGACAATATACTTTTGAGTGAAGATCAACCATAAGGAAGACCTTCAAACGAATTTCCTTGAATGAACAAAGACTTCAAATGAACACTTTGTACACAAGATGGCATCCAACAGATTTCTAAGAGCCATTCATCAAGACCCCTTTTTGGTATTGTACTCAAGACAATCAATACTCTAACTTATATACCAGTTCGTAACAAGTTAGACCCAAAAGGTTTGGAGCATAGGTGACCAACATGAAATGAATTCAGAAGGATATAAAGCGGAAAGGTAAAAGAAGAGCGTTGAAGAGAGACAAGGAGTTGTCATGGAAATTTATCGAGATTCTCAAAGATCGCAAGGAAAAACTTCGCCAAGAATCTAAGGAGGTCAAACAACAGGTCGGCTTGTTGTCTCACCGAGTCTCATCATTAACAAGCTACCTTGAATATAGGGTCCCTTCCCTTCAAGAGGAGAAAACTGATGCGTTTGCTATTCCCGATCCTTCGCCTGTGGGCTCGGAATCAAGAACACCAACTTGTTGATGGCCCGATCTTGCAATTATCCTTGCTATTCTCGATGTTTACAATCAATTACAATAAAGGCTTTGAACTATTGGGGAAGAAACGAAAAAAAACAAATAAAAACTAAGGCAAAGGACAACAAAGGACTGTTATAGCGACGATTAACACTTAATAAAATTCAACAAGACAAAACCCAGTAGTAGCGACAGAAACAGGGTTACAGAAGCAGCGACGGAATTGACGCGGGCGCCGCAGGTCTGCCGCGGCCTCCGCCAGGTCGTGTGCGCGAGAAGCGAAGGCTTCTCCCTCCTTTCTTCGACGGATCTGGGTTCTGAATGGCGACGGTTTCCTGCAGATTTTGTGTATTGTGTTTATGGGTTGTGTTTGGGGATTAGGGTTTGATATCGGATGATTGATGGAACTATAACTTGAAGGCAAAAGCTTTTGGATTGGGGAATCGAAGAACCTTTTTAGCCAAAAAGGTTTCTTCAATATTAATTCCAACCTAATTTTATTGAATGTATAAAAGGGTTTAAATAACAAAGCATTGTCAATCTTTCCTTGCAAAGGATAGAATTTGACTCCCTAAAATAATAATTAAAATAGATAAATCCTAGATAAAATAACTAAATATATTCCTAGATAAATATTCCTACTTAGTGGCCAAGGAAAATATCTAAAGGGATAGACTTTCCTTTGCCACTTTTATTCACCTAACTAAGTATTACTAAAAATAAGAAATTCCATAAATAGCTCCAACTAACATAGGAGTTACTATATATGGAAAGAACCTAATAATAATAATAATAATAATATCTTTTCTTCAATCCATGGTGGCGCCTTCTTCTTCCTCTTGAGGACGAAACTCTTTGCCATCAATAGCCCTCGAATCGATCTTGAGAGCTCGCCTGGATCAAGATCATTGTTTGACGCACAGAAGGCCATCTTGATCCGCATCAAAAACCCTTCAAACAAGGTCCAAAACTTATGTCACAAAGGTCATCCTTATTGTCATTACTAGGGGAGTTACATCTATTCATTATTTCAACCTATACTGGCCAAGTTGTATAAGTCTCTTACCCTAACCAAGTAAACAAGCAACAATAACATCATCTTATTGAAATAAGGGACATGTATGGCATCAATTATACAAGTCAGACAATTATAGGATATCAAGTAGACACATAAGCAAATCATCATGAATAATTATCATCGTTCATGCGAACAAGATAGAGGTGCATGTCATAACTTCACAAAATCTCATAAAGTCACAACATATGAACGATAACACGTCGAGGATAGAAGGCACAATGCCATATCAATCACATAGGTTCTACTTCATGAATAAGTGAGTTATGTCTACTTATTAATTCACACATATTTTAGTCGAGTTGCATACACATGATCCTCTTTTGAACGAGTTTCACATAGGAGAGCAATGTCATTAGAATTCATCATGTAAGGCATCACTAATAGATCATAGAACAGTTTCATGCCAAAACATCTCAAATAAGCATATAAGCGATGCATCTTATGATCTCTACAAGTATTCCATAGGCGTCCCTATGAACTACTGGTATAAGTTTCACAAAATCGTCACAATATTCTCACTAGATCCGACCAAGTACTTTACAAGCGTCCCCGTAAAATACTTGTGTCGACTTTGTGAAAACATTATCCCTAAGCAAGAATCAACAATTTATATCAAGAATCTGAATTTCATAAGTATTTCTTATCAAGTCACTATGAACCCTTATAGTCTGAATATCATGGCTCTCAAATCAAGAAACATAATTTCTCAATTCTCAAAACCATAAGTTTTCCCATCAACTAGAGTAAGATTCTCAAGCATGAGCTCATAAGCTTTCAACTAACCAATACGGAACATCCGCCATAACCATGTAAATCCTCATAATCTCATCTCATTTCCTCATCAAACCAAGCCCAAAAGGCACCAACAATTTCCTTCATAAGTGATATATATAGCAAAACAAATATGTACAAGTCAAACAGATCAAGAATGGGGACAATTGTCCAATGCAAGTCATCAAGTACCGTACATTATATGCGCATAAAAAGATTAAAGCATGTTGTAAGAACAACGTCAGATGTCATAGCGAGGGAAACTCATATAAACAAATACCATACCAAGTCATCAAGAATAACACACATGAATCACCAAACTTCTCCCCCAAATTTACCTATCTCTAAAATCAAGTTTACGAATTACTCAAACAAGATTTTACATATGCCCTCCATGCCTATCTATAAAGTATAAAACTAATGGTCTCTACTAATCCCAATCTATATCCGTAAGGGATAGCTATAGCCAATACTACCCGATCAAGTCCCGATTCTCATTTCTCAAGGTGGTTATCTTACTTATCCATATTAAATTCATTTTCCCTTTGAAAACATTCAAAACTCGTGAAACCCTTGGGCCATTTTATTTCCAAAACTCAAAATTACCAATAGTTTTACAGCTCATTTGTACTCAGATTGCACAACCTGACTCTGATACCAACTTTGTAACGGCCCAGATTATGAAACCCGGGTTACGTTTATAGGGTAGAAGTATCCCTCTGCTAGATCTTAGCAATCCAAGTACGAGCTGTTTATTTGTTATCTTTAAGTTATAACCCTGTTTAAGTTTTAAGGATTTTATGATATAATTCAAGAGAAAAGGGATTTTAAACCCTCATAATAGTCAAATACTCCAATCATATTTTGTCCTCTCGCATAAGAACCTGTCCTATTTCAACTAGTCAAAACTCAAATATAAAAAAATTGAGTTTAATTTAAAATAAATACAATTTGTTTCATGGTGACTCCTTCAACCAAAACATTTATGAAAACAAGGTTGTAATAAGTGCGAAGTCTTCTTAACACTCTCGTCCCATGAGGAAACCCCACCATAGAAGCAAATCAGCAAGCAAAAGGGAGCGGGTATTTGAAACTATACCACAAGTCAAGGTCGAGCCACTCATGCGGGACCGGAAGTCCTCGTTGAGGCCATATAATATGCATATACCTAGAATAAAGGATGCCCTAATGCAGTACTGAAAATTAAATCACACAAGCATATTGACAGTTTATATAATGCAGAAAGCGATAAATTGAATCCACACAGAATGCCAAATGACATATCCCTCTCCTACCTCTGCACCCCTTCCCGTTAGTGCAAAGACTGACCAGTTCGATGCTATAGCATATCATGTCTCATCATAGCATATCATATCTCATAATCATATCATATCATCATGCTCATGCCCGATGGTGCTGGGCTATCATATCATCTCATATAATGACACAACAACTCATGACAAACCCGATGGTGCTGGGCTATTCTATGACCCTAGCAAAGACTCTAGGACTCGCAGATAACGGTCGTTTTGTTTCAAACGCATAGAGAATAGGGATGCTCATTCATAAATGCAAGTCCTAAGCATGATACTACATGGCATGCTTTTGTGCATATGCAACACCTACATACTATATGACACATCATGCATGAGGTCCAATCACTTGAGCAAGCCCTGGAGGACTTACCTGGAGTCTTCACATCCAATTAGCCAGCAAACAAGCCACTCAGAGAATCATCCATCAGCAAATAAGCCACTTAGAGAATCATCCAATCACACTAGCAAGTAATAAGCAAGGAATAACTCATCAATACATAATTAATTAACACACAAGCAGGCTTCCAAGTCAACACAAGACTAAGTAATATTTTACTCAAGTAATTTAACATCCTCCTCAAAACCGAATAATATCACATGTATTTTTGTATCCCACTTAATTCAGAGATATAGAGTTATGACACTATTATTTTAAGGATCACAATCTAAGCACTACTCATATACCTTCCGTTACCCAAAAGCTTAACAGAACCCTGGCGAGATCTCATTTATCGATTCACTTCTCGATGATTATTCATAGTCCAAGAGTAACCAAAACAACTTTTACTTATGGCAAAACCACTTCACTCAAGTCAAACTCATAAGGCATCACAATCAAGTTCACCATTACAACATGTCTAAAGACGAGAGTAAGGCAAGTTGACATCTAAGCTATCATTTATAAATCCATGTCGAAATAGAAGCTCTAAAAAGTTCTTACCTAAACCAAGCTCGAGATTCTTAAATCATCTACTCAAGTTAAACCATAACTTTAAGAATCTGAAAATGAGTCAACAAAGTCTCTTTTACCCAATTATTTTATCAAGGATCATTTATTCATTCATATTCAAAGAGTAAACAAGGACAAGGGACATTTTCGATAATCTTTTTTTTTTAAATTCAACTTTAACTTAATTACCCAAATGAGGTCATGACTCATAAAATATCACAAGTACAATAAGTTCTCAAGTTGTCTTTTATATACCTTATATGCTTATTCATATTCGAACTACACTTATAAAATTTTACTAATCAAATTCATTAATCAATTATAATTCTAATCATGACCCTATGTAAATATAACAACTATCCACTTTAACACGAGTCTTTATTCATTTCCTCGTCAACTAAGTACTATCAATCTACCCGTACAATTTTACCTTCCAAGAACACATTCATTTTTATAAATCAACCGATTCTAACTTTAGTCAGGAGATCAAATAACATTAATTATTACCTCCAAAAGCTTAATTTGGTTAATAAGCAAATAATATTTTTTTTCTTACCTTCAATAGAGATTATAGCAAAAATTCAAGCTCATTAATTCTAAGATAAAACATGTTAAACCGACTTAAACTTCACTCATATCAACCAAATCCCATAGTCAATCATCCAAATAAAACCCCATGTTAAAGAGTTATACTCCAACATTGGAGGCTGCTTGATGGGATAGAGGAGCGAGGCTCGCACCACCTGACTTCGACATTGGTGGCAGCAGGGTTCGCCAAAGGCTTGGCATCGGAGCTTCGGTTGGAGCAGCCCGGGTGAGCTCGCAGATCGGAACGAAGGGAGGGAGAAGTCTCAGATCTGGCGCTACCAGATGCGGGAGGTTGGCGTTTCAGATCTGAGGAGGATGGGTTGCACCGGCGGCCTTCCATCTTCGCCGACCTTCACCTTCAGGCAAGCGATGCGAGAGGAAAGCAATGGGAGAAGATGGGGACACGCTCGTGAGGGTCGATCAAGGCCCGATCCTTCCTTCTTCCTTCAAACAGAGCAGAGGTTAGAGAAGCCGATGCGTGGGTGGCTCTCCGTCGACATCGGCTTCACCTCTAGCTATGAGATGAGAGAGTGGGAGTAGATGGAGCGAGATGGACAAGAGAGAGAGAGAGAGGCGACCATAGAGGAGGAATCCGAGAGCTCTTAACTCAGTGGTTGCGAGGCAGCAGGAGGAGCGAGAAGGACGAGAGATGAGAGAGGCGGTCGGACGCAGCGGAAGCGAGGTGACGCCATGGGAGGCGGCGAGAGAAGAGGTGAGAGAGTGAATAGCGAGAGGGTCGAGTGAAGCAGAGGCAGCCATGGAAGGAGCTCGAAAGCTGGTGGTTTGGGCGAGCAACTTTTTCAGATCTAAGAAATTGGGAGGAGGGAGTGAACAGGAGTGAGGGGTGGCTAATGGGGGTGGAAGTGAAGTTTATATAACCGGGTAACTAGGTTTAGCTTTATGTTTAGGAAAATCATAAAATTATTCCGCTATTCCTGGTTTATAAAATTTCTAACCTAATAAATAATAATAATCAACCCAACAAATTTCTATTTAAGCTAGAAGTGTCATAAAAATTATCTGGTTCATCTCAAGATATTCAAAACAGTATTCATCACTTAGCTCGAAATCCGAAAGATTATCTTCAAGTGTCGGTAAAGGAAAGCGGAATAGATCTGTTTTTAAATTGAATCCAAATATATGTCAGAATTTGCTTTTGGATAAGATAGAAACTATTTGGATCGAGGACGGAGATTTTCAAAATTTCTAGAATCTCATAAATTTAATATTGAAGTTAAATTATAATTTCTAAATAATATTTTAAAATTTTGGGTCTTTATAATGATAAACCTCTCAACGTGCTTCTAATTGACCTTACCTATGATGTATATGTCATGCTTGTGCAATTGTCCATACATGCATTGCTTGCATTACTTAGTAGACCCTGCATGCTTTGCTTAGAATCATCTGGAGTGCATAATTACATGGAATGATAAGTTGCTAGTTGTCTCGCTAGCACGTCCGTGTAGAGATTGATTACATGTACATGTTATGAATCCATATGTCGTTCTTCCTTGAGATAGGAACTTGCTAGTGTGAGTTAATATGACTGATATGCTCCATAATAAATACAAGCTTGCTTGTCGCAATTATAACCTCATAGACGTCCATAAGGGCATTGTTGTCATTCTCGGGTTCGAACCTTGTCTCTAGTCTCATCTTTAGCCTCGGTTCGAGTTCGAGTCTGTAGGAATTCAAATTGTTCGCCCTTGTCCTTCTCTTATCTCCATTGACTTGGAACCCTGTGCTATAGTTCTAAAATTGACATGATGATATGACGTATGATATTCGGAGTTAATGATTATTGCCTGAATGATTTGCCTATAAAATGTGAATCTCAATTGTTGGGACCATGATCCGGTGATGTGATATGATATGATAGATGATAGGCTCTGTTAGTGTGAGAAAATGAACCAATGTGATATTAATATGATATTATCCTTGTTGTGATCGTTGGCATGATGCAACTTGATAATTTGACTTGAATACGTCTATAATAATTCACAATATTGTTGAGTATAGTGATACCTTGAGTTGCCTGATATGACTGACGATGTATTGATAATGTTGTGGATATGGAATGTTAGCAAGTATGACGTAGGATATGTGTGATCACTTCATGGTTATTTTGCTCGATTATGTGGGTTGAGGACCTTAGGTAGAATGATTGGAGAGTAGTGAGAGGATTGAGTTGTAGGATTGATCGATGATAGTATGAACTAGAGATGTAGGAAGGCGATGTTAGCTTAGATGAGACAGAGCGAGTTCTAAGATTGGTAGGAAATAATGGGTAGTGGATTTTAGACCAGCTCCTAGGTAGGCCTTAGGAGAGAAGTAGGATTAGGATGGCAGGATTTTGAGCCAGAGTTGTTGGTATATGCAGGTAGCATATGAGGGTAGTTGGATGAGGACTAGGATAGTTCGTTAGGGTAATCTTGAGAGTTGGTGTGATATAGGTAGTTATGATAGTTCTAGGTGTGGATAGGTAGACTAGGAGTTGATCAAGCTTATAGCGGAAGTGTTGATAGATAGGTTAGAGCACTAGGAGTAGGTTAGGTTGTCTAGGAGCAAATCGTGGATGACGTGAGGTTGATCGACTAAGAACGGCTAGAGAATCGTAGAAATCGGGACTAGGTCATAGGTGTTGTGATTAAGGAACGACCTTGGTGAGAAATGAGTTGGGAACTGCTTGAGAAATCGTAACGTTAGGAATTAGGGTGATCATATGTTAACAGGACTGGATGACAAATATGTAATTTGGGGTTGTTCAAGTAATGTTGAGGATGCTTGATGGAATTTTGATCGAAGGGACTTGATTGGCAAATATTAGCATAAAAAACGGAAATCGGAATTGATCTGTAGGAATTGTTGTATCTATTGAGGTTTTAGGGAATGGAAGATGGACCTTTGAGGAAGGCCAGCAAGGTGAGAATGTCGATGAGGTTGAGGTGGGACTAATTGCTTGAGGTTCAAGATAGGAAGGTTTTGAGTAATGAATGAGGGAGCTAGACAAGGTAGAGGAGATTGAGAATACTAATAGTTGGATATTGTGGAAGATTCAATCTAGTTGCGATACTTTGGGTAACTTGTGTAAGAATGATATGGAAATTCTATGGAAATTATGATTTGGTGAATAGGAGCTTAAGCGGTAATATGTCTAGGTTTGAGGAATTGCAAATTTGGGTAATTAGGAATATGCGAAAATGAGGAACTAGAGTAGGACGACTTGAGAAATCGCGATTGGATAAGGTTTAGTGAGGATCGGAATGGGGAATCAGTACAATGAACATGCGAATTCTCGTGATCTTTTGGGAAATGAAATGTCATGATTCATATTAGTTGGGTCTTGATGAGTTAGTAAGGTAGAATATGCCTGTTGATCAATTAAGATAGATGGGACTGAAGAGGAACTTGATGATTGGTGGTTATGAGTTAGTGCTAGATATTCTCAGGGTTAGCAATTGTCGAGAGTAGACATTTGTGAGGTGAGGTGCTTGTGTTATCCTGGGTTGTGTAGGCCGTTTAGGAAAATGAACCTTGTGTCGAATATTGATGATATAATATGATGCTGTTGATGAGGCTAGCAGTAGGAGTCTGATCTTTAGAGGTGGATTAGTAGTGGGAATGCTTAGTGGTGTTGGAAGTAATATTTGAATATTTAGGTGACTTAGTTTTCCTCTTTAAGGATTAATAGTTGGACGAGATTTGAAAGACGTAGAGGAAATGGATGAAATTGGTAGGAAATACCTAGGGTGAAGACGTACTTGATAAGGAGTCTTGGTAGATGATTGAGATGTTGAGCTTGTCGAAAGAGGAAATTGGACAATTACGAATTCCGAGATGTGGGTTCTAGATGGTTAGTTGGAATGTGAGGACTTGAGCTCGAATTATTGAGGAAAGTTGATCCTGAGATGACTTGATGACCTAAACTTGGAAATACCTAGTAATTGGTTTGGGAATTAGGCTTTGAATTGCGGATGTTTACGAGGCTAGAGAGATTGTCTATGAGTGGATATATGATAAGCGAGATTCAATTGTACTTAGGACTATTATCGGATTTGAGTTGGTAGACGTAGATGAGGTTGATCTTGAGTTGAGAGTTGATGATGGATGAGTGGTGGTTGTGTTCTGTTATGATTGGTAGCTATACGCAGGTTTACTTGATGATGTGACTCATTGCTATGTATTGATAGGATAGAGACAACCATGATATATGTTGTCCTTGTGATAAAATGAGAATCCCTTACATGAATAATTATATGATCTGATGACCTCCGACATGTTGCTAGGTGTTAGGGTATGCGATTGACTTGAGAATGTGAATGTGGATTGATATACTATATGACATCTTGAGTTCTGAAATGTGAAACTGATAAAAACTGAATGGATAGACCCTGATTTTGACTTGGAACCTAGGAAAAGAATATAGGATTAACCCTTAGAGGTGGATGGTAGGATAATTGGGAAGTTGGGGATGTTCTGACTACTTTTGAATTTGAAGGATTTTGAATGGATATTTAAAAAGAACTCACTCAGATTTTACGGAAACTATTGCGAACCGAGTTTTTCATTATGACGCCCTACGAAGTGGATACAAGAATTTATGGGGGCACCTGTGGATCGCTTGCTAAGACCTAGCGGAGACGCTATGATGTTCTTTTGAGTTATGATATGACCGAAAAGTCGAAGTGAGGATGTGGTAGGGGCCCATACTACATTGTTGCTACGACCGATTGGAAGTATTATGATCATGGTGACGAAACTGTGAGACCTCATGGGGGCACTTATGAGGTACTTACGGGATCGACGACATGATCCTTGGACTCACCCATTTCAAACTTCATCCCCTTACTTGAAAATGAGTTTAGTCTCGAGGACGAGACTTGTTTTTAGAGGTGGATGATGTAAAGGCTCGGATTTTAAAAAATCCTAATTTTCAAAAAAAAGAAATTAAAAAAAAAACTAATTTAATCGGATATTTTACGAAAAACTCGTCTTTAATTTAATAAATCAAACTTGAAACTATTAAAATGAATCCTGGCTCAATTTTGAACTTTAAAGATCAATTCCGCCTTTCACCTCAGGACTCAAAAAATTCCTTCGGATGGCGATATTCTATTCGAGTTTTAAAAATCTAATTGATCGAGAGAGCGGGATTCGGGAAGCCTATCGTCGGAAATTTGAATTTCCGACTCGGGACCACAATTCCGTCCTCTTTCACCCAGTCTTATCCAATTCCAACTCATCCACTCCTATTGGGGTAAACATCACCTACTGCATCCCCCCCCTTTAATTTCGGTTCAAGCAAGCATAAACACACACTCATTCTCTTTCTCCTCACCTTTAATTTCAAAATCTAAACTCATATACAAACCCAAAACCAAACACACCTTAGACTCACTTCCACTCTCCCATTGCCGAGAGCATTCAAGCTCCAAACTCCTCCTCCCTTGCCGCCTGCTCAGCCACCTCCCCACCCTCACCAGTTACCGCCACCACCTCAGCTCCTCCATCAACCCATCGTCGTCGTCATACCCCTCCATCCTCATTGAAGCCAAAAGCTCCACCCCTCCTCACCTTTGTTAGAGTCCAAGGAGCGAAGCCCAGCTGAGCATCACCAACTCTGTTCTTCTTCTTCCTTCAGCGGGCATTAGCAGCTTCCCGACAACCGAGGACGAGAATGAGCCACCCAGGGCCGCCGGAGCGCCGAGCCGATCTCCTCTTCCTCTGTTTCGGTTTGGACAAGTTGAGGCACAATTCTCCCTCATTTCTCTTCCTTTTCACCTCCAAATCCATAAAAGAGGAACTTTAACCCCCCTCCACACCCCTAGGACATCTTCGGCGATGCTCCACTTTGGCGAGGCGAATCGAGGCGAACCGATCAATTTCCGCG